>OU744277.1:64626402-65236402 GCA_916610125.1 Cheilosia vulpina
TTTTTCCACGATCGCAAGTCACGCTCTTCGTATAGTGGTTGTCATTTGGTTTGGGTTGTCTTCCCGCGACTTTTTCTTTCACTGAAATTGAAAATAACTTTTTTTCTTATTCATTTGTAAGACACTTCAAGTTCCAGAGAAAACAACACACTATCCATCGGACTTAGTATGGACGTCACGTGGGAATGCGGACAAGTAACTTTAAGCGCAAGTGTAACTTAACTATTGTACAAAAACAACAACGCACGCGCGAATGCGTATAGATAAACAAAAAGAGCCGATACGTTGGCTTTCCAGTGGTCAAGATAGACCAACGGATAAACCAGGCGATCAAAGCACAGACTAGAAGAAATTCATATGCGCAGCACATGCACCGAGGAAATCACTTTCCAATGGGAAATTGCTATTCTGAGCGGGGCCGAAGAATGGTTGGAAATAAGCCTGGCTTTAACCCTAGAAAGATAATCTACGTCCGCGAGACGTATGGCGCGGAAACATTGTATTGTTCATATTAAACTTTATTTGCACTCATTAATTTATTTATTTCGATATTACCTACATAATTAAATAAAATACTAATATATGATCAAAATTACCAACATGGGTTTCATTAAACACACTAATTAAGTGTCATACGTCCCTCAGACGTATGATTATCGTTTACGCTATTTATTATATGATTATCTTTCTAGGGTTAAGGAATTCCTTTTTTTAGCAATAATTCTGTCGGCGAAATGACTGCCATCCTGTCGGGACCGGTCTGACTTTGCTTGGTTGCAAATTACTTTTTAAGATCTTCCCCAACAGGTCCAACCACTTTTCTGCATTCGAGCAGATTCTATTTCTAGCATAGGGTACGAACAAAGTCCGTCACTCGGTAGGATATTACAAAAACTAAACAAAAAAAACGTTAACAACAACAGTTGTGTGGTGGTGTACCACATGAACATACAAAAATTTAGCAAGTGTGACCTTTCGGACCCAACTTTAGCTTTAACTTTAGTGATAAGAAAGGCAATTTGTAAAAAAGTCTACCTAGAGACAGACAACTGCTTGGTTGGACGGTTCAACGCTTTAAGCGGTAGCGGGATATACGCTTCAGTTAAATAAATACACACCGAAAAGAGCTTGTACTGAGGTTCCGCTTTCCGACCGATTCTATGAGAAGCCGCAATGAAACTGACTCTGAGCTTAGCCATTGGACTATTTCCAGACCCGGCCAGAGTCAGATCGATTGGAAGAAATGGTAGAGAAGCAACTCACCATACCAGTGTGAAGACGATCTTTCTGTTGTTGGTGGGGCGCAATTAGACGCTCCAGCATCGTAGCTACAACCTGTTTTGGTTGTTGTTTGTATGAAATGATCTAGAGAGTGTGAGAGAGTTATTGTAATGCGTGATATGGATATAACGCTTGGCGTAGGAGCTTAGATTATTAACGGTTTACTGAATTTGTTTATGATAATAATCTAGTGCCGGACTAGCTATATGCAATTCTATCGAGTCATACTCGGAAGCGCTTGATGGAGCATTATTCAAGTGATTTCTAGACTTTGATTACTTTTGATGGTTCGTAATGGCAGTAGAGTTGTATGTCAAATGCAAAGATAATATGCTCTGTCTGACAGTAATTAATACGGACATAGCTGTACAGGTTAGGTTAGGGTTGCATGACGTGGTGCAAGTAGCCGCATGTGTGATGTGCAGTGCATGCACTTAAACAATAACCTAAGTGCTTATAGATTAAAAACGCGTGTGGCACCGGATAATAGTTTTAAATTGTATCGTTTTTACAGAGTTATATTCCTGCGGAGAAAAATTACATTTCCTTGTCTCTCATTTGTATATGTTTGTTGAAAATGCAGTCCAGCATGTCAGTGGAATTTAATTTGATCAAAAAAAAAATGACAATATTATATTAGTGTAATGTCGTTCTCCATTGGACAAAAGGAAGCGTCCGGAATCGAAAAAAATCACTTCTGAAACCGTTCCATTGGCACAAAACATACTCTTCTGGTGATTCTGAGGAGAGAATTTCGCTTCTCGATTTGAAGTCAGAATCCACTCAAGAAGCACCCACACAAATGTAATTTATGTATTTTATACAAGTCAGCTGACAGCCGCCGTAGATTATTTTTTGGCATTTCACCAATACTTTTATGGGTTCAATCAGAAGCAGTTTTCTTGTTCTATTGGATCGCAAAATGAGTGGATCCCCGAGTGAAACCAATGGAAAATGACATAAGAAATTTTTTAGGGCTAAGTAGCTGTCAAATATATCAAATGGCTATTTGTAGAACTGACTATTTTCGTTCTATTAGTCTTGTAATAAAATAGAAGCAGTTGGAAGTTACGCAAACTGTCAAAAACTGTCACATTGTTTGTTTACGTCGTTTTTCATTGAAGATCTGAGTGAATTGCTATTTTCCATAAAATTCGTTGGAGCTCTTTTGAAATAGGTCGTGGACAGTGGACACCATGATGTTAGATTTGGTTTTCTGTTGCTACTTTTTTTTTACTACAGTATAAATATGAATGTTTTAATATCCCAAATCAATTTTACATATTCCAATTTAAGTTTACATTTTGCATGGATAATTCTATATTTTCGGATTACATAACGAAAAATTTGTTTCTAGTAACACAACAAATAGTTCGTCAAAAACTCTCTCAGTAACATAAAACGTCAATTCATTATTCCGTTAAAGTACAAAAAAAAAATTCATATTTGACAGATTTTGCAAGCTTGCCTCCGTTTGAGAAATAAAAAAACCGATTCTTTTCGGTGTTGCATCTTTTTGTGACTCTTTTCTGACCAACAAATTCGGACAAATTTGACTTAGATCTTGGAAATACATTTGGGTACGGGGACAAGGCATTGTTCTTGCTTGTCTTGACACAAAACAGTTGTGAGCTATTTATGTCATAGGTATACGCTTTTCGGGGACGAGACAGCCATCCAACACGTCTTGCAATTGAATTGTTTTCAATTTTGATGACATAAAAACAATTACGTATTATTTAAACTGATAACTTCTCAATCGTATAATCAAATCGCTAATCATTCAGCCATATAACTTTTGATTTCTGCCCAGTACGGGGTGCGTGGAACTCTGGCGACAATGTCACAGCTCGCTGATTTTGGAGATATAATTAGAAACATACCGTATTACAACCATCGATTAAAATATTAACTTCCGTGATTTCCTACGACTGTTCGCATGGAAACAAATAATCATTTCCAAAGTTCTGTTTCGATTTTTTGTTGTTTAAATCATTAAACATAAAATTATTTTTAATTTGTTTTGTACGAAACCTAATTAATAACTTTATTTTAACAGCTGAACAGTTGATTTAATCTACGTTGGTAATATAGTAGGTATACATGTATATACGAGTACACCCCTGTGCTAAATTTTCACCGAATTAGAATTCGAATTCTGCGAATTTCGAATTTTCAGTGTTGCCAGCTCAACCAATTTCGAATATTTCCCAAACGAGATGCAAGTTTATTATGGTTCCTACGCTTGGGGTTGCTGCCACTGCCAATTTCGGCCGCATTATATCTACCACAGTGCATACCTCTGTACCAGTGAGGATGGTCACTTAATTACGCCGGGGTGCCGATTTATAAAGTTTCTGACAATGAATGCTATCAAATGCGGTCTCTTCGAAATATCTGCGAAGGTATCCATAAACATTTCATCGTATAATACAACATTTTTATTTTGAAGACCTTTTTCTTGTTGATGAACAGAGCCGCAGATAAGATCTCCGAATTACGGACAGGTACGGACCTGTTTCGCAACAAAATTTGTAGGTGGTCTCCAAATGGATAGCGGAAAATTATTTGTGGAGAGTTCCATCAGCTGACTGATACAGTGTTTTATGTGGTTTTCCATTGGGACAAAAAATCAATCTTTTTTTTTATCTAAATGACTTTTCCATTGGGAAAGAAAATCAATTTTTTTTTTGATTCGGATCACTTTTTGCAGATCGCGATATTTTTTCAGATCTACCTACACATACTGCCACAAATACAGCACAGCTGTTTTACGTCATTATAAGAAGTTTGTTTTAAAACAAATGTGCAAAATTCCGTGAAAACCAAAATAAATAAATATATAAAGAGCAATGGACATAGTTTTGGAGGAATTATTATCTTCATTGTTTTCCTCATCATCTGGAAACTACGAATCACCGAAACTACTCCATTTGTAGCTACAACAGAGGAAATATTTTTCAAGCCGATTTCCATGGTTGATTTTACTAAAAACAAATGCAATTTGAACAGCTGATTTTCTTGTCAAATAACGCACTAATCCATTTACAAAAGCAGATCAATTTCATGGAATGTTCCATGAGCCGCATAAAATCTGAGATCTGAAAAAGATTTTTGGTGATCCCAATGGAAAACGACAGCAGTGAGAGAGCTGTCAGACTTACTAAACTAGATACTTGAACGTCCCCAATCTATTTTTTTGTTGCTGAACTATGCCCTACCTATTTTCGATCTGTCAATTTTGAATTTTTGAAATTATAACCGTAGTATGCTGTTTTTTGTTCGACTGCTTCACAAATCACAAATATTTAGATCACTTTTCTTCTTTCTAGCGTAAATCGGAAATAATAAATCCACAAGGTAAGCACCGCAATACCTGAAATATAGATTTCTGATAAAGATAAAATTATACATTAGAAACCGAGCGATGTCCAATTTAATTAAAATCCCATCTCTGCAAATCTGCTCAACTCCGTCCAGTAAGAATGAAATCTTGAAATGCGATCAACATTTTCTGAATATTTCAAAAAAGCTACAGTCATTCTATGTCGACGAGGAGTTCTTCGACATAATCCTGATCGCGGGCATCGACAAGGCTGAACTGCCAGCGCATCGAGTTATCCTATCGGCCTCGAGTGATTACTTCCTTGCCATGTTCCGCAACGATTTGGGAAAACATCAATCTGGTGAGGTCGAACTGGACGATATCGATAGCGGCACTTTAAAGCAAATTGTCGACTATATGTACACAGCTTCAATTGAGCTCAGTTGCGAAACGGTAGAGACCGTCCTAAGGGCAGCAGATTTCTTTCTGATGGATGCCTTGATAGCGATCTGTTGCGATTTCATGGGGCGGCAGTTGGAAGTCAGTAATTGCCTTGGTGTTGCATTGTTTGCTGAGCAACGCGGCTTTGAAGAACTGTATAAGAAGTGCTCGAAATTCGCTTATGAGCATTTTGAGGAGGTATGCAGTGAAAAGGAGTTTTACCATCTAAACGATGGCCAACTGGCCCAATTCCTAAGAAATGACCATCGCTATAAGCGTTCGGAGGAGAAGCTATTTTTCGCACTTCTGGCATGGGTCAAACATGATGAAGTAAATCGGAAAACACTACTCGCTAATATTTTGTCGCATGTTCGTTTTCAGCTTTTGAAGCCAAAGTTTATTGTCGAGAACAGGCCGTCAGTTGGCGTGGACGATATGATATTTGGTTGGCTTCGATGGCACTTATCACCGGAAACTCGCACTGTGTCTTCAATTGAGCAAAAGAAGTCGAAGAAGCTTGTTTTTGTGACTTCAAACGGAGACAATTTGTTCAGAGTCTCGATTTACAATTGGAAATTGAACTTCTGGTCATACGATGATTGGCCATGTCCTTCGATTAGGCGAACAGAGTACAGTACCGTTGTTGTAAACAACAAACTTATTATCGCTGGCGGTGTAACTATTTTGGGTGATCTCACGGATAGCGTCGAATGTCTTGATCTTGAAACAATGGAATGGAAGTCTCTAGCTCCCATGCTGATTAAGCGCAGTAAAGTTGCGATAGTGGAATTGAACGATTTCTTGTACGTTGTTGGCGGCTTTGACGGCATAAAATGGACAAGCGATGTTCAGGAGTACGATTTAAATTTGGACGAGTGGGATGATGTGGTGCACTTGCCCGAACATTTTTCAAATGTACGGCTGGCTGTTCTTTTCGGTGTAATTTACGCTGCGTCAGAGTTACACCCCGATGTTATATGCTATGACCCCGACAAAAATGAATGGACCAATATTGCACCTAAAAGCTCGCCGGAAATTGAACAATGCACGTCTGGCATCGCTGCAATTGGCGAATACCTCTATGTTGTTGCAGGGGACTCCTATGAAGATGAGAATGAGGTCAAGCGTTACGATCCTTCAAAAGATTCCTGGACTAGTGTTAGCTCACTGACCCTAGGCCGGCATAACATTAAATGTGCAGCGTTAAATAATCGACTCGTAGCTTGCGCAGGAACACATAAAAATGTTCAGCAGCAGCTAGTTGACGAGTATAACCCTGACACGGACAAATGGACTTCGCTTACACCATTACTGGAGGGTAGTCACCTTCATTCTAATCTCTTTACCGTATAAAATAAAATGTACTCGTTGATGATTATTTCCTTTCTAACAATAAATGCTTAATACAACTAAAAACGATCGAGTTTCTAATTTATTTGCGGAGAGTAGTTTACCCGAAGATATCGTTGAAGTCTTATGACACACAACTGGACCGGTTACATGGGGTCAAGACAGGTTTCATGTAGCCATCTCCGGAGGCAAAGATAAATTAGTCAAAGCCACGGCTGAATTCCAATACGTCGAAATAATGCGCATTGGCAAATTATTACAAAATATATATTTTACTTACGCCTCAGGCCATCAATCAATTTCGAACCATAGACAAATCATACTAGTATTGTCTCTGGTTCGAACAGTTCCACATAACCTAACTTCCCAAGACAAGTCTGAAGAAAAACCTCGTCCACAAAATACATTATATTTACTTGCAACATATGCAAAAACTACATGGTCACACATTACATACAATATATTATATAAATAAGAAATCTGCCGGTTTATTACTGTTCCAGGAACCGCTTATACTCGGCGAGGATCTGCTCCTCTTGCACCAGCGGCAAATCCAAATACTCATTCTCATTGGCAGAAATGTCTTGATTGAATCTCTCGTATGCCTTAATGGAATCTATCTCCTTTTGTGCTTTTTTTAAAAACTGTCCGACCACCGTCGAACCACCAGATGCACCTGTGGAAGTAGATGCTCCCTCGGCGCGGTCAGTTATGTTTTGGATTGCAGTCATCAGTTCGTCCCTATTGCCGAACGTTTTAAGTAAAAACTCCATTGCTTTCTCGCCGTTGTTGTGTGCTGTTTCCAGGGCCAACTTGATCATTTCCTCATCAAAGCCAACCTCTTTCAACTGGAAAGGGACATGGCATATGGCAACAGATAGATAAAAATTATTGTCAATAAAATGTTGCTCACCTCGGTGAACAGTTTTTGGTCGACTTTCTGTGGTGCTGACGGAAGAGCCTGAATCAGTGCTTCTGTGTTTGATTGCAGCATGTCCAGCTGAAGACGAAATCAATGTGCATTTGGGTGAGTCGGCTAATAGATGAACTTACCGCCTTAGTGAGATCATTGTCGGTCTTTTGCAGTGCAACAACCACCAGTTGTCTGGGGAATCCCATCTCCACCAGTGTGCATACACTGCGTGGATTCACCCACAGCTTGTTGGGGTTATCGGAAGAGTGCGACTGATCCAGATTGGCATTCAGCTTTCTTTCCTTTCGCGATTTCTTGCGAGCGTCTGCTACTTTGCTCTTGCGTTCGTGGATAAAGTTGATAGCTTGGGCTAGGTCTCCCTTGCATGACCGCAGTCCGATCCTGGCCTCAGTGAGATCGAAACCCATTGATATCAGCTGATCCACGGCATTGTCGTCGACCTTAAGATCTCTTAGTTCAGTCTGAGCGAGATCAAGTTTTTCGTACGCTTCGTTGCGGCGGTTCTGGTGAAACAGTAGGACACCTTGAAGCAAATGCAGCCGCATGATGAGGGCTCGCTCTGGGCTCGAGTCTCCCTTGAGGTTAATCAAGCGGTTCAAGTCACGTCCATAGCTGCGGAGGAAGCTCTTTTCACAGATTTCCAGTCGCCGCTGCGCGTCGGGAAGCTGCGTCAAGTTCTATTGAAGGAGAGAGCGGTAGAGAATGCAAATTAGGGAGAGGCACTCACCTTCAAGCAGAGGTAACACCAGACAATGTCCAAATTCACCAGTGCATAGTTGTCTACCGACTCCAAAAACTTTGAATTGCAAGTGGTGAACTTGTCGTCGGCTTCCAGGAGTAAAATCAGCGCTTCATCATAGTGATTTCTCTTGATAGCAGCACGTGCTTTCTCACAGTATCCCATGGCCATTAGTAGGGCTTTGTTCTCGTCCGGAGGCAGGAATACCGGGTTGCCATCTTGATCTTCCATCTGAAAGGACAATTTATGTGGCGAGATAGTCGACGTGCAATTATACTACCAACCTCAAAGAGGCTGTTGCCAGAGTTGACTATGGCTTCGACGTCATCTTTGATTTTCCGAATGCGATCATACATGCTCTCCTGACTGTTAGCATTACTGACTTCCACGGCACCAATTATCGTCATAATTTGTTGGTTGTTTTTAATACCTGCAACAGCCACAATGACACAAATGTTTGTCTGACTTCGTTTACTCACCTTGCACCTCCAAAATGACCTTGGGATTCACAATCTTTCCAGCGGAGATTATTCTTATACGATTGGCGTCGTTGAGTTGCAATTTCTCGGCAATTTTCTTCTGCAATTCTTCGCCCATTGCGGATAGGGAGCATTTCACCTCAAAAAGATTCTCTGTTCCTTCTGTGTTGTTTACACGTCGCACGTTTAGCGTGGCCAATCCTTTGAAGAGCCATATCAAAAAAGTAGCACAATTTCACAATATGACTGGATGCATTCAGTACTCACCAGTTTCCTCGAATTCCCTGCGAGACGCCAGTTTGCGCAAAGCTCCATCTTGCAATTCACTCAGGGCCAATTTGCAGTTGGACACGGAAATGCCGAGATTCCCACTAAATTCATCTGCAAGTCTCTCCAGTTCCGATTCGACAACTCCGATCTCTTGGTAATAGAATGGCTCCAGCCAGAGTTTAATCTGTAACGTTTGAAGCCGAGCCCTGACTTGGATGATTACATTGTCAATTTGGTTTGGCATTTTTCCAAAAATTATTCCAGAAGTTTCCTTCTTTGTCTGGGCAACAATGGGTACGAAATTGTACGTACGGTTGGAACTGCGTTCAAGTTAATTTCGAATAATGAAAACAAAAAACATATGATTCCGGGAAAATTGTGTAGGTACACCAAAAAAAATTTGTAAACAAGTGCGTAGGCGTCGTATAGCGAGAGTGACAAACAACAAAAAGTCAATTAGGTAGTGCGCATGACGTCGGCACTGTAATACCAGCAAATTGAATACAGTAATGGTGGAAATGAAAAGAGAATTTTACGGGAGGTAAATGATTTATTCCACGCAACCTTGAAATTACAACACCAATATTTACTTACACCAAAACATTTGACATTCATCTAACCTTAAAAATAGTTGTTATCTACGTCTGAAGATCAAGAGTCCGTGGAAATGTAATACTTTTGGTATTGCCTATTTTTATTTTGGAACAATTAATGGAAACTCTCTATACGCTCTTATCTTATATTTGTTTTCAGTATTGGTTTGTGCGCTTTTGTGTTGTAATATCTCAACTGCATATATAATATTCAAATGCAAACATTCATATAATATAAATTGCAATACTTATACAGCAGACCAAACCTATTTAGGGCTTTAATGTACGCGGTTCTATTTATTGTGAAAAGTGGAAGCGAAGTAAGTCACTAAAAGAAAAAAAAATTTGTCAACTCTGACCCGGATCAGTGCGAGGTGGTTGTGAGTCTCACAATATACGAAAATAGTGGTACTTAAGCCCGTATGACACTCCTGTTTTTCCTCATTTTTATCATGTTGAAAAGTCATCGGTGTGTAAAAGAGACTGAAAGCGTATTACGAAAGGGGTAGAAATTGTTTGCAAGGCAACCACAAATTTCCAAACGAATTTCGTATCATATAATCTTGAAATTAAAAAAAAAAATAAGCTGCCAGCAGCTGAAAATTGTAATTAGAATATCTATACATTTTTAATGCTCTTATTTTGAAATGTCTACATTAGGCGTGTTTTTGTGAGCTGCGTTCTCAGCAAAGCAAAGTAATGAAAGATTTTCAGCACGCAACTACTGCGAGTTGCGAGTGCGTGCTGAAAATCCTACTTTACTTTGCTTTGCTGAGAACGAAGCTAAAAAAACAGGGCTATTAATAAAGTTGGTGTGTACGCACTCACTCCTATCGGGGATTTTCGTTCCAATGCAAATAAAAATTTAGTGTCATACCGGCTTTAAGACACGCTTATTATATTTATCCGTTCGTAATCAAAGTTTTTTGTTTTATTTTATTTAAACAAAAATGGCATAAAACTGTCGATAAACTCAACTGAAACTTTCAGATGAAAAACCTGCCTACCTAAATCAGAGGACTTTAATTAAGTGGCTTTAAAAGAACGCGCCAAACAGCGATACAATCACGCCCTTAAACAAGTTGGCGGCTGGGCTGACGACATTTGATAGCACATGCCATAGCAACCGTAGTTCAAATTTATTTGACACAACAAGCCATTAATCAAAAGAGTAGTAAACAAATTTGTGTAACGAAAGCAAGACAAAAAAGAAATACAAAGAAAATATACTGACAAAATATTAATCTTCTCCAATAAAGTGAAAGTACAATCATTATGTCTAAGATGGACTCAACAAATATAAACCTAGAGGAGTTGACAAAAATCCCCGAAAAAGAGTTTAAAAAGCACTTTCGAGATTGGATGGAGCAGGACGATGTCGCGCGTTCCTTACAAGCTAAGCTGCGAAAAGATCTCATCTCGAATTTTAACAAAACTTCTCTGGGTATGAGTGAAAATTGTAGATTTTATTAAATTCCAACTCGAAACCAGACAGATAAACAACTTTCACTTTGTTTATTTTGAATGCGTTACCATGACACCCCTGTCGGTAGTGCAGTTCTAACCGCCAATTTCTATTTACACTACAGGGAAGAAGATCATCTCGGAATCGGCAGTTTCTCATCGACTGACGCTCTCACCACTTATCCTTGCACTAAATACACTTGTAGCAGAATTCCTTTACGCTCTGAACTGTCATTTTACATTATCGGTATTTTGTACAGAAGTCCCCTACCGTAACACACTGCCCAACTTTACAGTGGCGGGTCATTTCCGGTTCAGTGAGCGTGAAATATTCGAAATAATCGATGCACTTTGTAGTAACTTCCAGCGCCAGTCAAAAGTTGACATATGCAATGAGTATTCAAAGGAACGAAATCACTCACTGTTGTTCGTTCTGCTTCGGAATATTTTGAGTACACAGAGCGGTTTAGGAGAACAACCATCCGTGCAGCTGGAACGTGAACTGCCACAGAAGATGGAAAAAACTAAAAAAATCGACTCGAAAACAGAATGTCAAGGCAACAACTTCCGTTATTTAAATAAATACTTGATAATACTTTCGAGGAAGATGAAGGAAATGTCTCAGAACTTGGAACTATTAGAAAAGAAGAGGAATGTCCCGCAAGTACAGAGGAAATCGCTGCAAACTAGAAAGTTTGAAAAGTTGAATCGCAGTTTGGAAAAGATTTCTGATAATCTGCGACAAATGTCGCTATCGAGAAAGAAAAATAAAAAGCTAACTGAAGTTGTTACAGCTGTCAATAGCATGGCTGTTCAGTTTGAGAAGTGTACAATGAACTTTGAACATATAAGCAGGCGATTTAATACCGCTGGTGCTGAGAAATCGTACAATGATTGGATAAAAGAAATGAGGACAACGGACAATGGGAGGAAGTTCCTAGAAAAGGTACGAATGTTATGATGTAAGTTAGTTGACACTGGACATTCGAGAATCTAATGTCGTTTTCCATTGGGACAGAAAATCAATCTTTTTTTTTTTTGATCTAAATCACTTTTCGTGTTTCATTGGGAAAAAAATCAATCCTTTTTTAGATTCGGATCACTTTTTGCGGATCTCGATATTTTTTCAGATTTACACATACTACCACAGGTACAGCACAGCTGTTTTACGTCATTTAAAGAAGTTTGTTTAAAACAAATGTGCAAAGTTTCGTGAGAACCAAAATAAAGAAATACATAAACAGCAATTGACATAGTTTTGGAGGAATTATTATCTTTATTGTCTTCCTCATCATCTGGAAACTATGAATCACCAAAACTACTCCATTTGTATCTACAACAGAGGAAACATTTTTCAAGCCGATTTCCATGGTTGACTTTTCCAAAAACAAATGCTGATGTTGTCAAATAACGCACTAATCCATTTACAAAAGCAGATCAATTTCATTGCATGTTCCATGAGCCGCATAAAATCTGAGATCTGATTTCCATTTGGTGGTCCCAATGGAAAACGACGTAATGTAGTAAGTCTGACAGCTGGATGACAGTTTGGCTTACCCTGAAACGGTCGCACCTGAACAATTTTTTTAGCTGACGTTTAGCTAAGAAATTCATTATAAGTTAATATTTCATATATGTGTCTGACATAGGAAAAGTGACATTACCGACCAAATTTAGCCCAGATCCAGACCAATCCAGTGGACGTAACTAGTGTTTTTTGATGGACCTAATTTCCTTATCTTTAAGTTGAATTGGCTCCTTTCGAACAGTCATAACTGTCAATTAAGTTAACAACGGTAGATCTTGGAGTGCAGTTAGTTGAACTTCTCCTATTTAAGCTGCCTCAACTGTCAATGCTGAATAGTTTCAAGCCTAATAGGCTTGTTTTTTTGAGCTTCAATCTCAGCAAAGCAAAGTAAGATTTTCAGCACTCGGTTAGAACTGCTGTAAGTCTCGAAGTGTCAAGTAGAGCATAGTTGTTGTAATTGCGTGCTGAAAATCCTACTTTGCTTTGCTGAGATCGAAGCTGATTGGCCTATTGTACGACGATCCTTAGAATTTACAAGATGTCCCATGAAAATTATATATGTAAGGGGTTTCGCTTTTTCTCTGGGCTCTTCTCCCTTTGTGTTGAATTTTTTTTTAATTTGACAGCCATTGCCACGTGAACTAGCCCCACGAAGGTTTTTTGGGCAAATGTGTTCGGGTATATTTATGAAGTTAAACCTTTTTCGTGCGGGAACGCTGTTTGAGTACATTTTTGAACCCTCTTTATCGTTCATCCCAACTTTAGATCGAATCATCTCTAAAAAAAACCTTGCACCGGGAAAATGAAAAAAAGGATCGTGAGCTAGAGCAGAGGCTTCAAATCCAGAAGAACATTCTGAAAAGCAAATATAAGCAAAAACTCGCAGAGGTAAGCCAATCAGTCGATACATCGATAAATAATAACTCTCTTAACTTCGATTACCCTCCAGGACCTGATTAAGCACACATCACGAGGTAACGAGGACAGTGTGCACAAAATTAATGAAAGTTTCGAACAAAAGCTCCACGAATTCGAGGCCAAACATAAGGAATTGCATCAACGAATTCACGAAGCCGAAGAAAGGATGAAAGAATCTCCGGCCGCGAAAAATGACTCGCCCACAAAGCAAGCTGACATCGATAGCAGAGGAACACAAACTGCCAACGATACCATACAAAAATCCACCAAAATCACTCCAAATCAACTCCAGCTATTGGTCAAAACTATCTCCGCGGAGGAGCGCCAAATCGACCACATAGTCTTCGATGCCAAGTACATACAGCACTACTCCCGCTATCCCATTCAGAATATGATTTAAACCAGCAAACCTTTTGTTTCAGACTCCGCATCCAAGAACTAGAGCACGAGAGCAATCAACTGGATCGCAGCTTCCGCGACTATCTCGAGAGACAGCGCTCGGAAAAGCAAAAAATGCGTGCAACTGCCACATCCATCTGGCAGAGCTACGCTCTGGGGAAATCTATGCTGGATAGAAAATGCGCCACATATCGTTTGCCACCGAGGATAATAGAAAAACACAGCATCGTGTGTGAAGCCACCCCAGCTATTCCCATAATCAACATCGACTCTGTGTCTACTGAAAAACCCCCTGTATTTGAGAATCCTTATCGCACTGCTCAGAGAAAGGTCCTTGCAAGAAGCAGAACACTTCCGCCACCACCACAAACTCCAACCGACACTGACTCGAGTGCCCAGAAGTGCACTCAAAGTAAAGTCCAACAGCAGCCTAGCGTATACCGATTGATTGAACACAGTTACGACGGCGGGAAAGGTCACACAAAGGTCGAGGGAAAACTGCCGCCTCGCTGCACTCCCACCAGGGCAACGACACAAGTCGCACAGCTATCGCCGGAATTAAACTTACAGGACATCACCTTGGATGGCATTGAGATCAGTGCGAGGTCGTCCTCGCTTCGAAGTGGCGAATCCAACGGTAGCAGTAGCAGTCCGCGTGGAGTATTTAAACTAAGGAGACAATTGTTTACGACGATAGATAATGGCGGCAGTGGTCCGTCTAGCAGTAATGGCCAACAAATGAATAGTAACAGCAACAAGAAAGCGGAAGAGCCACTGAAGCAGATTAACAAGGAGAATGGTGACGATGGAAAGAAATCCATTGACGGAGATAGAAAGGAGCTCTTTCTGGATAAAAGCACGTCGGCAATGGGTCGGCAGTGCGATGAAAATAGAACTTGTGAAGGGCCCTCGGTGGAGTCAAGTGGTGACAAGTTAGATGCACCATCACCTTTAACTGGAGTAGGCGAAGATGTCTCGTCGCAGAGTTTTCATCTAGACAATTCTATGGGTGGACAGTGATGACGACGACGAGTACTAAACAGTTTATAGTAGTTTAAAATTGATTTTCAATAAATGACGACTATTTATAGATTTTATTCTTACGTACGACACGTCCCAAGTTAGTTTGTATTTAGAAATTAGGTCTGTTGCTTTACTTTTAAATTTTACGAATTTTGAACTGTTTGAACGAATTGTTCAACGTGACGTGACTTTTACCAGGCCAGGCATAAAATCGAAATGTCAACCGAAAAATTTCTGACAGATGTACCAAACCAATTTCGAATACATCAACTGAAAATAAGCTGTTCAAGTTTCTAATCGAGCCCAATTTTAAAATTTGACACATCACATCTGGCAACTGTCAGACTGTAATAAATTAATATCGTTTTCCATTGGGACCACCAAAAATCTTTTTCAGATCTCAGCTTTTATGCGGCTCATGGAACATGCAACGAAATTGATCTGCTTTTGTGAATGGATTAGTGCGTTATTTGACAACAATATCAGCTGTTCAAATTGCATTTGTTTTTGGTAAAATCAACCATGGAAATCGGCTTGAAAAATGTTTCCTCTGTTGTAGACACAAATGGAGTAGTTTTGGTGATTCGTAGTTTCCAGATGATGAGGAAGACAATAGAGATAATAATTCATCCAAAACGATGTCCATTGCTGTTTGTGTATTACTTTATTTTGGTTTTCACGAAACTTTGCACATTTGTTTTAATACAAACTTCTTTAAATGACGTAAAACAGCTGTGCTGTACCTGTGCTAGTATGTGTAAATCTG
Organism: Cheilosia vulpina; assembly: GCA_916610125.1. Classification (NCBI taxonomy): domain Eukaryota; kingdom Metazoa; phylum Arthropoda; class Insecta; order Diptera; family Syrphidae; genus Cheilosia; species Cheilosia vulpina. The sequence continues at coordinate 64,641,913 of OU744277.1, forward strand.
AAAACAATATCGAGATCTCCAAAAAGTGATCCGAATGAAAAAAAAGATTGATTTTTTGTCCCAATGGAAAACGACATAAAATATTGTTCTGAATTTCCTTTTAATTTATGGAGTGCGCGTACATCTTTTTGGCGTTTTGCGCAGGTACATAAAACACAAGTTGACTCAAAACTCATTACTTAAAACCCATTCGCGTGGCTGCTAGTAAATAAATGCTAAATTATTAAAACCCTTTTAGGTGCTAAGGCTCGGCGTTTTAAATAACTGCAGACAAAAATGGGAAACTTTAAGAAAAACTAAAATGGACGGCAGTTCAAATCGTAGCTCTGTTTGCTTCTTCTAAACTTCTCCGTCGATAACGTGGTTTTTAAAATTTTTGTTTTTTTGCAACGTGGTTTACCAATGGTCACGTCCGATTTTTATTAAAGATCTTAAATCTTTCGTTGCAAATGTAATATAAAACGTGATTGATCTGTTTAAGTAAATGCATGAATTGAGGAACACTTGACAGTTGTGAAAAAGCCCGTTCTTCTTTATATAAACATATTACTACTTTTACCCACTATAGCAGTTGTAATTTTGTCTGTTTTTAATGCACACCTCTTATGTTCGCTAAAAGTAACGTTACAAAATTTCGAGACAAGAAATCCGACAGCTTGCCTTATTAGTGTCAAACCAAATTCTTCACAAGAACACAAAGTTCTGTTCAAGAACCTACATTCTTTTTGATAAATGCCAAAAATTCTGTTTCCCTTATTTCTATAAAATGGGCACATTCAAAAATATAGTTACCCAGTCGACTAAATTTTTCTGGACTAGACATGTAACCTGAACACAAGAACTAGATAGGTTACGAAGGCCAATTTCCTACGTCAGCCACACATGCGAACTTTCAAATTAGTAGGTACTCGGTCACGAAATTCTTGACTATATTCGTCGGCTACCCCTCGTTAGACGTCAACTGAGACAGCTGCTCATGTCACCGATCTAAGCCAATCAGCCAGCTGTCAGACTTACTAAACTAGATACTTGAACGTCCCCATTCCCTAATCATCTCACCTTTCAAAACAGGAACGGTCTAAAGTATAAAATTGAAAATGAGCTTTATTTTTTTGCAGACATTTTCATTATTAGATAGAAAAACAAATGGGAAATTCAAATAAAACAGCTTTTCTATGTTCGTTTTCTCCTAAACTTTTAGGATTTATCCCTTCGAAACTGACGTTAACATATTTTTACATCCATCTTTGCGCACAAAAAAGCGTAAACAAAATGTCAGTATTCCATTAACAACCATTATTAATTTGTTTGATGATTAGTTGCTCGTCAAAATGTCAAACTTCATACCAACAAATTGATATCTAGCACAAATGTTTTATGTCAATTCCAAACTATGTATTTTGACATGCTTTTTTGACAACGCGGGCAGTGGACAAATTCCACAGTCTACTTGTCCTTAAGTCAACTCAATTTATCTGGACCAGATTTTACATAAGCACAAAAATAAAAAATCGATTGGTCGATAATGTCGCTTTTACCGCATAGTCAAGTTCAGACAAATACAGTCGACTTATGATGACTAAAGTGAAGAAGCCCATTAAAAATTGTGAAAATTATTTCCTGAGACCGCAATAAGTGTCATTCTGTTCCGCTGACACCGATCTGAAGTGCTTCCCAATCTAGTACAATATGTCAGTGCTAGACGTTTATAACCACACAAACTATAACTCTGACTAGCGTTTAAAAAAAAAAACCTGTTGGGCCGAATTAAAGGTGCAATTGTAATCCAAAAAAATACCCGACAAATATAACCAAACGGTGATGACGGGTGACAAGGTGTTTCCCCTGTCAAGTTGCGCTGAAAGTGTAAAGTCAAAAACCCACTCATATCCACATATCATAAACTTATTTATTACTGATATCGCTAACGATGGACATCTTGATCTTACAATAGATAAATATATATTAAAAACCGTACGACGATTGTTTGGTGCAAATATTAAAACTACAAAATGCAAATGAACATGCACTAACACACACATGTACTCCCTATACATTCTATTTACTATCTACGCCACAAGTTTATGTAGAGCCGCATCTATCATCTATGTAGGCAGGTTTAGTCTATGACCATCTCTAAGGTTACACTTAATTAGTATTTGGCTTTTGGCAGTAGGAATCCTTTTCAAGTCGAGCTCACTCACTTAAACAGCTGTGCCGTTAACCACGTCATAACGCCCGTCGAACAGACTCGCATGCGACCTTCGTCGCTCCCTTTCGATTTCGTCCAAATCGAAGGCGTCATACACCCCAGCACCAGCCGCAGTCACATCGGTACGCCGATCATCAAACGCATACGCGCGTGTGAATTTATGATGTGCACCAGCCATGCCGCCATTGGTGGCCGCCCTGCCAACCATTCCCGGATGGGCATGTTGATTTCCATACAAAAAGGAATTATTCGAGAAATTCGACGGTGACGTTGGTATTGCCGCTGGCCATTGCACTGTGCATGGCATCAAGGTCGTCGATGGTCTACGTGCTGAGCCACCACCACCAACACCGCCACCATGAAGGTTAATGGAATTTCTCACGTCCTCACAGGATTTATGCAGCGTTAGACCAGAGTGATAAATGCTCGCCTCCCTCGAACCATGCGATAACCTGGCCGGCTGAGCTGTTGGATAATGATTGTGTCCCGTGACAGATAAGCGGCCCTGGCTACCTCCACCGGCAGCAGTCGCCGACATTAGCAAGCTATCCTGTGAGTCGAAATTGCGTTTCATAAACGACCTCGGTAACGTGCGACTTTGATAGACATTACAGTCCGGCAGTAGTTTGCCGCTGCCTTTGGCATAGAAGTGCTCTGGGTATGCGTTCCAAATCTCCGATTCGCATCGGTCCAGGTCGAAGAGACTCTTCTGGTAGAGCTTACCCTCGGCGTGGAGGGATAAATTTGAGTTTTGCTTCCGCAAAGAACTGGTCGGTGGTAGCTCCACGAACATCGAGTTCCGGCGAAGATTTGGATAGTAGACGGCTTGCTGGTGATGGTGATGTTGCACCTGCCGTGAGTTTTGCGGCTTGCCACTGTCCACAATGTAGATGTTCTCGTCGTCGGGTTCGTCGCCACTGCCATCGATGAAATAGATATCCTTTGGCTTTGGCCGGACTCCGGCCCTTTTGCAGAAATCATTGAAGAACTCGTCCTTTGTTTTGCGGATGCCACGCGATAAACCACAAATGTCATGAATGCCAGTGGTGGAGCTGCCGCTTCTCATCCGTGTCCCACCGCCACCGTTGCCGTCCTCACTGCCAATAGAATCATTGTCTTCTTCGCGTCGCACATCCTTGGCCGGCTTTGATGTGCTAGTTCCTTGGTGCTTTTTAGCGGTCGAGGTGGTGATTCTTTTTTCCGTTCCATTGTTGCTGGGATAATGGTTGCTCTTGCTGTTTGTCTGTTGTCCCGGATTTCCATTGGCACCGTTGGAGAAAATCTCCGTCGCTGTCGATACGCTTCGGGTCAGGGGTATGAACTCCGACTGCTGCTGTTGGTAGTGTATATCCATTGGGGGTACATAAAAATGAGATGGTGCCGGTTCGGTGTAGAGTTCGTTTAAACTTTTGGCAATGTTCTTGGAATGTAGGTCGCATTTCTGTGGTTTCTCGAAATAATATCTGCGAGAAAAAAAGACGAGAGAAAAATGCTTTCAATCTTGGCGTTGATATACTGACGATGCAGTAGGAATGTGTGTCCTAAACTTGACTTACTCACCGCTTTTCCAGGTCATTGAACACGTTTGAAGGGTGTTTCTTGCAGTTGTAGCCCGCCACTTCGATCTTCTCCTTGCGACGATGCGGATGGTGCTTGGAGCTGCGGTTCTCGCCCTCCTTGATTTTTTCCTGAATATTCGTGAACGACAGGCAGGGCAGTTTCTAGAAGGAGAATGCAGTTGTCAGAAGCATGAGCATACAAGGTGTGCCAAAAATAAGTGATGGATACACTTGAGATTAAGGGTATCTTGAAGTTTCACCAGAGTTTCACAAGAGTTTGTTCGGGTTCGTCTTGTTCGAGTTCTCTTCTAATTTTACCAGGAGCGGAATTACACAAACAATTTTGTGTCGTTTAAACAACAATGCCCACAACAATAACACCGACCACAGTCGGGAAATTGACTGCCAAAGCAACCCCTACTAAAGCTTCGTCCACTCACGTACACAATTTTATGAGAGAGTCGGTCTTGTTGATGGTGACAATCATATAGCGCAAATGACATTTCACAATACCCCTATGGATGGATAAACCAAACACGCATTGCAATAGCTTAGCACCGGTGCAGGACCCAAGCGCAAGGGTCAATTTATCGAGAAGTTATTTTATCATGTAACTGTACGTCCCCCCTTCAGAGGGAAGGACTCTCGAAAACCATGCGACCGGCAAAAGTCACCAGACAATATGTCAGCTCTGCCGTAAGTGTGTCTGCATTATATTGCAAGAAGTACATTCGCAGCAGCTTACTGATAAATTATTATCAGTCAGGACTTTCAACTCCCTATAGACTGCAAAAGTGCTCTCACTCTTAATGCATTATTCCGAGGATTTCCTCTTTTGCATCAATTTGCCGACCCAAGACTTATGTCCTCGACCCGTGCTCTGCGCACATCATGCCATCATCTGGGCAGAATTAAGGACGAATAAACAGTTTACACGATATATTCAAATATTGTTGCCAAGAGCACGACACCTACATAATGACATAAATTAAGAACTGGCACGCCCAGACGGGGGTGGCCATATTATACACTTAGGTCTCACAAATCCACAAATTCACCTAAAAAGGATGGGTATTTACGTACGTGCTTGTGAAACAAGGATACGAATCGAGAGCTACTCGTTAGTGTGTTTGGAGTAATCCCCAGAATCCTGTTAACATATATTATTCGTTGAATATTCGATTTAAAAAAAATCACCGTAACCATGTAACCTCCGTCATATTCTTGATTCAAATTAGCAAGTCTCCGCCGAGAAACTTCTGCGATAATCTTATTTGGCAGAAGTTCTTAATCTTCGCCAGGGTGTGGTGGCGTTGAACTTTTTCCATTGTCTTTAAGTGCAGCAGACAAAGTTACCAGACAAACTCAGAAAAAGCCAGTAACCAGTCTGAAGGTTTTTTCTTTCGCCAATTGGGGCACATGGGCGAATGGAACTTTATTATGGGAGCCCTTTCACAAGAAAGTCGCACCTACATAAACATATACCTACATATATCGATGGAGCCGCAGGAGGACTTTTTCGGTAGCGCAAAAATTCGAATTTAGTGCCACCCAGCATCTGGTCGGAGTCTCACGCACATGCCAGTAATCGTGACCCAACTTCCGCCTGTCTTTTTCGAATAATTTATTGAAGCATAAAGCGAGGTGGTTCCAAAATCTGTTCCATTGTTGTAAGTCGGGTAATCCCATATGGCGCGGAATTGAATACACATCGCATTTGTTGCACTGTTGACATTGGGACGTTCAAGTATCTAGTTTAGTAAGTCTGACAGCTCTCTGACTAGATCTATCTCGGTTTTTATTTGGGGGAAATCGGTCAAATGAGCAGCTGTTTCAGTTAACGTTTAAAGAGGGGTAGCCGACGAATCTAGTCAAGAAATTCATGACTGAGTACTAATGTCGTTTTCCATTGGACAAAAAGAAGCGTCCGGGAGAGTCCGGAATTGAAAAAAAATCACTTCTGAAACCGATCCATTGGCAGAAAAAATACTCTTCTGGTGATTCTGAGGAGAAAATTTCGCTTTTCGATTAGAATCCACTCAAGAAGGACTCACACAAATGTAATTTATATATTTTATACAAGTCAGTTGACAGCCGCCGTAGATTAGTTTTTGGCATTTCACCAATACTATTGTGGATTCTTTCAGAAGCTGTTTTATTGTTCCATTGGATTTCAGAATGAGTGGATCCCCGAGTGAAAACAATGGAAAACGACATAAGTTGACAGTTCGTATATGTGGCTGACGTAGAAAAAGTGACGTTCCCGACCAAACTAGTTTTTACTTTCAGGTAATATCTTATCCAGACGAATCTAGTTGACTTAATATAACTATAATCTTTAATGCGACGATTGACATGCATTTGACTGACAGATATGCGCATTGGGGAATTTGCAGAAGAATATCGTTTGTCATCTAAAGTTCGATGGAAGTCTGTAATGTACTAACCGTTTTTAAATGCGAGTTGAAAAAGGGTTACGATTTAAATGCACTGTTTAATACTTTTCAAATATAATGTCGTACAAGGAAAGACTAATGTCGTTTTCGATTCGGCTTTTCAGATTTTGATCTGAGATTTCAGATTTCTGCTGCCAAATCGAACATTAGGTTAATCCCAATTTTATTGGTTTTTTTTTTTTGTTGGGTTTGGAAAGAATTTAATAAATGTCACAATTCTCTCAGTGCTAGGTAATTTGTTCAGAGTTTTTTTTCACATTCTTTAAGTGTTTTTTTTTTTTGACGCATTTGATACATTTGACATATTTGATGTGTTTTCAAGGCATTTTCTCGTCGTGTTTTTTTTTCGATTTTTTTAAGGCATATTTTCCGGCGTTTTTGACAAATTAATACACCATTTTAGGGTTTTTTTCAACGCTTTTTTTTACGAGTTTTTAGGGTGTTTAAAAATGTGTGCTCTGGGCGTATTTGGAGACGTTTTATGATCTTTATTTAGGGATATTTTTGCAATAATTTTAAAGCATTTTTGGTGCGTTTTTAAAGTGAATACTTCTTTAGGCGCGTTTTGCATTTTTGAGATGGGAAAAAACCATTGAACTAGCAACACCAATGTTCACGTTGCCAACCACTTTTGACGCCAAAATTCGTAACTTGAAAAAAATATTTTTTTTTTTGCTAAACTGGAACAATAAATCAAAAACTAAACGCAAGTATAAGAAAATAAACAAAAACAATTTTTATTTATAAAACAAACAGCTTTCAAATATGTTTCCAATTTCATTCCACTTACTGGAAGTGGACACTTGAATTATTGACAGAAAAAGTGTCCGGAAAATGGACAGAGTTTGAAGCAGAGATGAACGAATAAAAGATATGGATATCTTTCGTACGTCTATCTCCCTAAAACCCATTTGTTTACATTGTTGTTTTTGTAATTTCAACCGCCGTCTGTGAATAAAGCATGTTGCTATGGCCGCCCAACATTCATTTTGTTTTTATGGGCGTCGCGCTGTTCAATTCTTTTGTGTTTGGTGTCGAACTTGTTTGGTTTTTGTTAAGGCTTCGATTAAAATATAAAAAATATAGTGAAATATACATTCCGGAATAGCGAATTCTTGCATTAAAGTTCAATTCATGAACTCACATATACTAGAAAAGAAATGAGCATAAATGCGTAACTTCATGAATTTTACGGGAAAACAGCTTGTAGGCAGCCGCCTTTCCACTGGAAAGTTATATATCTCTGTATTCCATTATCTCTGGTTTGAAGCAAAGATAATGGAATACACAGTTATGTATATAACTTTCCATTGGAAAGGCGGCTGCCTACAGCTGTTTTCCCGAAAAATTCATGAAGTTACACAAATATACTACGCTCATTTATTTCCTAGTATATGAGAGTTCATGAATTGCACTTTAATGCATGAATTAGGTATTTTCTATTGTGTATTTCACTATTTCTTTTAATTTAATCAAAACTTCCACAAAAACCATACAAGTGCAATACGAAACATAAAACAATTTAACACCGCGATTCACATCAGAGACAATACTGAGACCACCAACTTCGGCCGATTTCCCGTTACTTGCCTATAAGCTGTATTTTTATGGGGTGACAAATGCTGCGCTTGTATTGTTACATAGAAATTCGTATTGACAAATGTCACCTAACTTCAAAAATTTCGACTCGCCAACACCCTCGCACCTTGCGTATGCCACTTCCGCTATGGGCAAAGTTGCTGACAGCATTCATAGAATTTTATCCGTTAAATTTGAAATTATTCGTTACGTGTGGATAATACTTTTTTCTAGCAATAAGTGAACATTTGCTTAAAATATTAATAATGGTTGAAGGAAAATAAAAACATTTTGAGGAAATTTTTTTCAGTTATCTAAGAAAAATTAACACATGAAATCGAAGTTAAAGATATTCAAAAGCAGAAAATACGCAATCACGTTTGTCCTAATAAGTTTCTAGTATATAGAACATCTCCATTAGATAGTTTTATTGACCAACAAAATCGAATTAATCGCCTTCTAACAATTTATAATAACTAACCAATGGCATTCAGTAATGAAAAACTGTGGTATTCCTGAACTTTAGCACATTTCTCCATGGTTGCCGAGGTTGGCAGCATTTAATTTTGTATTTTTTGTATGTTTTTGCATGTCACACGGATTCTAAATTGACATAACACCGATGGGAAAACAAAATGGCGAATTTGAATATAAATTGAGGGGGCCAGCGGCAAGAGGATTGTGATTTGGGGCCTCAGTATGATTTTTAACCGCTTAGTACATTTGTGTTATGAGGCTTTGGTTGTGGTTTTTTGAGGCGGTTCTTGCGTCCCTTTTTTTTTGTATTGGGACTTGAGACTTTTATGAGCGGTTTTCGGAGTGCTTCTTGACAAGTATTTTTATAAATGTTCTCCGGGTGTTTCTTGCAGTGCTTTTTGGGGTGTTTCTTGGGGCGTTTATTCAGTAGTTTTTTACAAAACAGAAGTATTATCAAAAGAAAGGATAACCAATAAAAAAAAACTCAAGCAGAGTTTCGTGAATGGAAAATATTTCGGGACTATGATCCCGATTTCAGTAGAGTGACTTATTTTGTGCAGTCGAACAAGTATGTTTTCTATCTTCGTACTATTCCACACGACTGAAGTTGCATGCGGTTGCAGAAATGCTGTGTTGAGTACATTGATTAATTATTTATTATATTTATTTATGATTTGGCTATAGTTAGTACAAAAGGACGTATTCAAAAAGAGTGAAGAAGCCCTCTTTCAGAGCGTGATTATATTGGCTCCAACCGGAAGAAAATCCTTGCAATGGACAAACAGAATAAAAAAACCGGTAACAATGACAAAACTAAAACTACTCAAAATCAAAAATGTTCAGTAGATACATTTTCCACTTAAAAAACAAATCACCAACTTACACTATAGTATCCGACTTCCTGCAAACTGATGTAGAGAAACACGTTAAGGACTCCAACAAATTCCGTCGATATGAATCCAAACACGTAGAGGAAAAAACTCTGTCCATAGGTGACCTTAAAGGGGGCCGGTTGCAGTGTCGACCTTGGGCGAAGTTTCGAACCAATTTCCGCCTTTAAAATCGAAATGTACGCAATCAGTCCAATCAGCATGAAGAGTCCTGCAAAAGAAAAATTCAAAACTCCATACTGTGACTCACCATGCAAGTAGTTGCGAGTTGCGACTCACCTGACACTATGAACATAATCCCCGAACTGAAGTAGTATAGATTGTTTTGCTGCGAACACGTTGGCACGAGGAACACGATAAAGCTAACCAACAGAAAGACACCCGAAGCCAGAAAGAATGGACACGACTTTGTGATGGTATCTATGCGGGAGCAGAACGAACAAAATAAAAAAATTTATTAGATCAATGAATTTGAGGAAAATTTGCGTTGTCCTCATATTTATGACATGTTTGTGCTGCCATCCCGAGTGATATAGGGATCCTCGGAATGACGGGTTGTGTGCAGGCGAATTGGGAAAGCATTCAAAGGATTTATGGTAATTTTCCCTCCATTTGCAGACGGCAAGCGTAGCACACATAAACATTCATCATATCGAACCGGTTGGCATTTTGAGTAAACAGTTTTTGGACTTTGCATATATGCTGAGCTTAAGTTTTTCAACTATATAGTGTGCGGGGGGCGAGGGGGTTGATTTATGCCCCCCATGTTCCGTTAGTGAAGTATCGTCTTCTTCGTCCTCCTGGTGCGGCACTTAATTTATTGCCTCGAGATTGGGCACTGCCTTTCTCTGTGCATAGTGCTCCAAGGGATTACATGACTTGCAAAAGAAATTAGCTGTGCACTACTTCATTGTGCGCCGTGCGCGTCGGGCAGGGATGGTTCCGGTTAGCGCAGTTAACTACATCAACTGACTTGGGGATTAATAATGGCAGCGTTGCGGTGAGCCTTAGTCACTTTTCGATGTTAAGCCTTAGGCAAGACGAATGAATGTGACGCCGCCGTTTTAAATGACATTCGCACACAACAAACACTGCATGTGCGCGCAGAGTACATTTAACGAGTCCTTAACCCGCAAGGAGATATAAATTTCTCTGCATAAGTGGCGAACACGTCAAACGTTATCCTCAGCTCTATGCACATACATTCACTTCTTCGTCGGTACGTATACTTCGCACGATACACCGTTTAATACCCCCAAGGATGGGCGAGGGTTGCAGAAGGAAAAAAAAATGCCCCTCTGAGTAGTGAGTGTTTGGATGTGGGTAAGTGTCGCTTTGTGATGCGCAACGTCTTCCTCGTCGCCTTATTCTGAGGTTAAGGTGACACTGATGCGAGTTGGCTAAGGGGATGACATGTGACAAAGGAGAACCTCTTCCATTTTATCGGATCAGAGTGGACTTTTGAGTTGGCTTTCATTGGGTTTTTATTATGCCCTAGGTCGAACGAATATATATATTCTTTTCGAATGTCTGCGCCTCTTTTGTGTTCAAGATGAGTTGCTTAAATTACCTGCAACACCTTGAGGCGGAACGATGTAAATCGCAATTCTGCCCACGATAAGTTCCTATGTAATAAGGCAGATGCTCGTTATCCTTGCACACAAATTAGCGATGCGGATGAATTTAATACGTACGAGTATGTCGGTGTTCCTGCGAAGAGTAAACAAAGCGTTTAAGTGAGGATTTAATTAAATTCCACAGCAGCCGAAGGTAGAACCGTTCTATTAAATTTTCCCTTTTGGTGTGTATGGGTGGTTGGTTGCCTGTAGGGCCATGTTGCCGGAGGAATTCCATGCAGCAATTTCGCAAATAGTTACTTCTCGATGGAGGCGCCAAAATTTCAATGACGGTGAAGTATCTAATGCCGATGGGTGAGCGTGCATATGGAGATGGCAAATTTGACGGGCGGCATTTATGTTATATTCATGAACTCGCAGTTTGATTTCAATAATGCAAATATCAGCTCTTATCCATCAGGTTGCCATTAATTGCCGATGGAAACGAGTGATTCGGGAACCCAAAATGTGGATTTTATACGGAAAGGGAAATGCCTCTGACAGGTACAGATATCAAACGCTCGGCGGAAACGTGTAACTGGGTGGAGAGATGAAGTAACCCCCACTAGGGATGTGCTTTTGTTTTCAAACGCAAAGTCCACAGCCAGAGGGTGAAGTATAAATGTAAAAGCTACTGAAGAGGTTCTATCGTCATGTACAGATTTGGAGGAAAGCTGGAGAACGCTATTAGGAAGAGCAGAGTGCTTTGGTGGGATATTGATAAAAATACCTCTATAGGTTAATGGATAAAGACTACTTAGTTATAATTATGCGAACAATAGGATAATAAGCGGGAATACCAAATCTCCACTGTGAGCATCTTGAATCCTGATACAAGCCAAAATATTTCAAGCAAAGACTTTCGTCGAAGGAAAACTTTGCCTTGGCTCCAAACTCTATTAAAATTTATCTAAGCTTGTGGGCCTAAAGACTCAATTGAAACCTTTCCACTGATAATGCTGGATACGAAGGATAGCCGCTCAAAGATAGGGATCATCAATTGGACTTGAATAGAGCACTGAGAAACAAACAGCTCCAGACAGGACCAAACGTTTGTGTGAGTCTTATTAGTGCAGAAGGAACAATATTTTGAGTGTAAGCTCTCCAACAGGTAGATTTACAAAACGATGCCAAGGACATAAAAGTGGATTGAGAAAACCTAGATATTCTGTGTTTTATTTGCCACAACAGTGAAATATACCACGGATTTCTAAACAGCATGGGATACGGAGTGATTTTATCAATCAGTTAAAAAGTATGCACCCGTGAGGGTAAAAGGGGAAAACGAGGGACAAGCTTGAAAAAGTTAATTTAAGAAACCAAAAATCCCGACTGACTGTCAAAAAAATAATTTAAAAGATATGAACAAGACCCATTCAAGTGTCTAATTGACAATCGGAGACTATATCTCGTACCTACACAGCCTAACAAATATATGAGTTTTGAGTATACTCTGACTGCCAAATAGTTAGGTATAGGTACTTGAGTGTGCCTTGTTCACATTTATTTTTTTTTTAATATTTAGCGTATGACAGAATACCAATATTTATAATGATACCTCACTCTACTAAATCGGTCAAGCCGTTTAGGCTACAGGGCGTCACGTAGGACCGGACACAGGATACGCGCGAAACATATAACCCTCCCTGTGTCCAGTCGGGTAAAAAGGGGAACAAATCGAAGATCCCTGTGAAATTTAAACTTAAACTTAAAATTAAAATTAAAATAAAAAATTAAAAGACATTTTTATTACAGACATATGTCAAAGTTTACTCATAACGAAAGTAAATTCAAATTGCACTAAGAGGGAAAAACTAATAGGATAAAACTAATCTAAAAAAAAAAAAATGGAAAAAAAACAGTGGTAGACAACAAAATTCTTTGAATCCCCAAGCGCTTCTTTTTACATAAGCTGTGTACACAGCACTTTTTGAGAGTTATTTTTCTCGATGATAAGACAAGAGTAAGAGAAATGATTAAAAAAAGAAAGCCAAAGTGCCAGCGATTAGATAATTTGAACGGAAACCAATAAAAAAATGAGTTTGTGATAAAACCTCATTCAATCAGAAAATACAGAAATAAATAAATAAATAATAATAATAATAATAATAATAATAATAAATTTTTGTGAAATAATAATCACAAAACAAGTCCCGATATGAAATAAAGAAATATAAAACGTCCACATTTCTTTTGAACGATGAACAAGAAAAAAAAGTCCGTGACGTTGTATTGTATTAAATATTCCGCCACAAGTACTTTTTGCTCACGCTCTGTGCAACTACGTCACAATATATAAGAAATTTTTCTCTCATAATATAACTTGCCATACATTTCGGTCATGATGGTGACTTTGTTGAGTGTTGAACTGTGTATGTGGATGATTAACGCGCTTACAAAATCAGACCCTTGAAGACTTACCCCTATCTCAAAGTTTCATAAAAGAACCTCAAAGCCAGAAGGAAGCGCTCAACAATAGCATCAAATTATGGGATAGTTAGCACCATTTAGAGTAACCAGGAAAAATATCAACAAAAAAAATAAACGATCACATGCCCCTAATGTGGTGGAAAACTTAAATCTCAATCCTGATGGGAACCGATTCTATTACACGTGGACTTGTGTCCAGCTAATATTGTGAAACCAGCCGTTTCCGTACTGATGTTGGGATATAAAGTGATAATAATCATTTTTAACCTGCACACTAAATATTTTGTAGGTCACAATATGCAATTTTGTATGGAAAATTTCGCCATTGTGAGCACGAACAATTAAGCCAGGACACTAAAAATGATTACAAGTACCGCGGTTGGTGTATATGATAATTTTAAATAGAAGTAGCAGACAAAGTTTTCAATATATTACAAAAGAAACTTTATTTTTGGAACAGTGTCCTACCCCGATGTGGGCTTGTTAAGAAAACGGAAGTTATTAGTGCGAAAAAGAGGCCGTAGATCGTTCATTATTATTGGAAACTGGTTAGTGCGTTGAACTGCGAGTGGGAGTGGGCCAAGTTCAATAATAAAAAAAATCAACCAAAAAAAAATGAAAAATTACCTAAAACTATTTCAACCGATCCTCTCCACAGCCATTAAACTCCACCGACTCTAAATCATCAGGAGCAATCTGCTTCTGCATATATGGGCAGAGTGGCGATGTCAAAATTGATCTAACCATCCAACGCAGTGACTTATGTACGAATGAAAAACCTGGAGGAAGTCAGTCGTCTGCTTGTGGCAAAAATAATTACAAGAAACAACGCTTAGACCAATTGTGCTTAGACCTATTTCCGCCCCTGAATGCTCCTTTACATAGACAAACAATTACTGCCCTCAAATCCGATCAGTTGACTATTTTGTACTTCCTTTTGCAATCTTGACGACGACATCGGGCCCCACTCCAACAAAATGTAACAGTACCTACACCCAGTATCCGACATAAATATCCTTTCTTTTAATTAGACGCCAACTGAATAGGCCCCATAAATAAGTCGCCAAAACCACAGTAGTTGATAGATGTTCACACTTCGCTTCCAGATTGACTGCTTATAGCTTCACACAATCATATGGGCATCTCTCACGCCCAACTCCATCCGGGGACATTCCCCACATACCATCGCCTTCATCATTCACCTCCTTTGCACATTCTTACAAAATTACTCATTCAATAAGGTCTACCGCACATCACCACCACCATCGCCGCCGTCAAGACACAGTAAAGCTAAACACCGCTTTGAATACATAATTCCGCATTAATTTACGATTAGCTTCCTATTTCGCTCCAGCCAAACGTACAAATTGCGGTTGTACATTACACCAATCACTTCGTTCCTTTATCCCTTCGGTTGCCATCCAGGGAGCAGCGAACCCCCTCAGTCTCTAGTGAATGGTTTAATTTAATTCATCGGATAAACCCGACAAAAGCGTAACCTAACCACACATTATGTTTTCTAAGTCAAACGGAACTTGTTCCTTCATGTGATCACCATCATCCCATGGCCCCTGCCACACATACGGGTGTATCCCTGTCGCTCCCCCCTATAGCCCACTATAAGAGAATAGCTATTCAACACATTCATGTGAACGGGAAGTCCAAAAGGCGTTCGTATTCCTTATTACTTCCTTGGAAGGAGTACGAAGCGGGGACCGGCTGGTGGGGGGCACCTGAAGTCAACAAAAGAAATACAAGAAGTACGAGCAGAATCCGGAAGTAAGCCCTCAAGTGAAACCCTCATCCTTTTTTTCAAGCGCTCACCACATACATCCGGAAGAGGGGGCGGAGTGAACAACCCCGAGATGGCCAGGCGAGTAGAGGCAACCAACTAACCAACGACCTAGCTAACAACATGAATTCACAAGGAAACCAATTTTGCGATTTTCCATTCGAACAGCTCCTTAATTTGTCGGATGAACTTATTACCTGTGCGGTTAAGACGGAATGAGGGTGTGTGGGACTGAGGGCATACACCAGGTGAGATGCAGACGGGTTGGCATCGGGGAGCTTGTTTATAAAAATACACTCGAACGACATTCCTGGGCTTGGGGTGGGTGGATCGAAAGAAGCACTCAATACAGTTGGATGATTGTGGAAGCACGTGCACAAGGAACGCGTTCTTAATATGGGGTAGGGCTGCTGCTTGTTGTCAGCATCTCTGACAACGGTGTATGTTTTACCAAGCAGCAATGACATGAATTACGGTGTGGTAGCACCGATGATGACATGAGTTTTGCCCCCACCCCGATTGCAGTTGCGATTTATTGATTATGTGAGGAGGGTGCTCGCACCTGCACTATAACAAGAACTTACCCTGCACGGGGTGCATTAGTGGGAAAGCCTTTAATTCAATCAGGCGAGTCAAGGCGGGCGAAATCTGTACGATTGGATAGTTAGGAAACTTTGTTCGGGACGCTCTGTAGGCTGAGGTGAAACCACTAAATCAAATTGAGAGGAAGTGCATGATGGAAGCAAGCAAAGTAGTTTGGAAGTTATAAATTTGCAGATTGACCGCACTTTTCAAGTGGGTTTACTGCTGGCTAAAGAGAGGCACGACTAAGATAGGTTGTTTGTTAACCCTCCAGACACTGGTAGTGGCAAGTGAGCAGAATATGAACATCCGAAAGACGATTAAAGGTCGGCGCAGTGGCTTAGTGGTTAGTGTGTTGGACCCAAATTCCAACTCAAGGTTTTTTTTCACTGCGCCACCTCTCCCGAAAGTCTGACAAATATCCGACAGTATAACTGTCATGAAAGAGCTTCTTAATTGGCCGTTTGGACTTGGCATAATTGAGAAAGGTCGAAAATTTACGTGAATGCGGCATAAAATATATGTATACCGAGCTTTGCAGTGAAAATCATGCGGTTTTTCAAAGGATCGGTTGCAAGCAATCAATAGCATGCAATACCTTTCTAAATGACAGTAACGGGCGCTTAAAACCAACCCGGATCTAGTGACTTTTCGGCGACAACGAAACCTGTTTGCACTTTAAATCCGCAGAAGGTCCGCAACTGGACAATGAAAACTTTACTTAACAGTACCGATAAAACCAAGGTCTTATTGATGGGCCTTAAGGACTTTTGAGGGACATGCTTTTCCAAAGTTATTTTCCTGTGTCTTTGTTTATCGTTTACGGAGCCGTAACAAAAGTCCTAGGAAGCCATCCTAAGGTCTGTTCTAAGCGGTTCAGGGTTCTTCGGTTTTGATTTGATACGGGGCCGTGTTTGGCAGATGCAGTCCTCTGATTTCATCATAAGATCTGTTAAAAGCCGTTCTTCTTCTGTTTTAATTTTTTTTTTCTAACAAATTATAGCATTAGTTTTGTTTGTTTTCGTTTTTATGCTCATTTTTGAATCGTTGATGTCTTATTTCTGTTTTTATATTTTTCCTAAAATCACATAAACACTAGCCCCACAAAATATTTGTATGCTTTTGAGGAGTTTTACGCGGTTTTCTAAAGCCTTTTGAAATAGAAATAGTTTTATGGTTTTTTTTAAAAAATGCTCTTAAGTACGAACATTGGTTCAGCGTATTGAGGTGTGTTTGGGATATTTTCTTTTAAATTACAGCACAAAAATGAAATATCATTTTTTGGCGGTTTTGTAATGTTCTTTGGAGCGTTTTTCAAGCGAATATTGAGAGGTTTTTTAGCCTATTTCTTGGAGCGTTTTTAAAGACTTTTTTTTTTAAATTTCTTTTGTTTTCGAAAATTGTTCTCAAAATAGCACAAGCACTATCCTAATAATGTATTTAGTCTTTTTATTTGGGGGATTTCTTAGCGTGTTATTGAACAATTTTTAGGCATTTGCCGAGGAGATTTAAAGGGCTTTTTTCGCGAGGTTTTAGTGGCGATTTAGACTTAATTTGGCCAGATTTATTCCTGCAAATTATAGCACAGTCGTTCTGGTATTTTTAGGATAATAAATCAAGAAGCTTATTTTTGCGGTGTATTTCAGATGTTTTGGAAGCCTTTGTCGAGAAGATTTTATGGGTCGTTTCGGTGTTTGTTTAGCGTTTTAGAGTTATTTTTGTCAATTTTGTTTTCAAATATCATGACAAAAGCATCAAGTCTTTTTTTGGCCGTTTTTGGGTTCTAACCACCGTTTTCGGCGCATTATATTAAGAAGATTATTTGAGCTACTTTTATAGTTTCTTATAAATTAAAGAAATATCCTCTCCAATAATTCAGGAAATATTTCCTTTTATACAATCGTTTTGAAGTGCTATAATGGGCATGCAGACCTCTTCTACTAAAACATCGTCTTGGGTGAAACTAATTTCGTTTCGTTTCCTACTGTCTTTCTGTCAACTCTTTTGTACGTGCCCAAGTGATGATAGTCGCGTTTCATATGAAGAATTTTGGCTCATTTTTGTAACCTAAGAAACTCGGATAAGAAACAAAATAGACTGCTATTCTTCCACTTATTGTAGAAACATTATATGAATCGTAGAAATCTTTAAAGCTTGGTGCTATTTATAAATTCTAGTTTATGAAGGATGCAGCCACCAATAATTTTAAATCTGTGCTGGGGAAAAATGCTGAGTGCATAAAAGTAAAAATGCGGTAACACTGCAATTTTTGCGTTCAGCAATATAGAGAAACTGCATTATCTTTGCATGACGGCAGTTGTCATCTGCATTCATTTATAAGCAAAATTACAGTCAAATTGCGATCAACTCTGCATTGAATTTTGTTTTGTTGCCGAGTTTCAGATCGCAAATAGAAATAATATGTACGTAAGTAAAAAAACTGGAAATGAGAGTGTAACTGTCATGAAAGAGCTTCTCAATTGACCGTTTGGACTCGGCATTAAACTGTAGATCGCTTCCATTCGTCCCAAAAACAAAAAGCTCACACAAGACGAATGATTGTTAGAAGCTAGGCCTAGGGTCCTTACGGACCTGTTGCGCCAATTATTCATTTATATTTTTTATTTTATAGGAATGAAAGTGAACCACAATTGTGGTCGGATGCTGACACCAAACTATGCTTATTTCGATCCGTTTAGGAATCGAGTCCGATTAGAAAAATCTGTTCTTTGGGGAAATGTGGCCCTTTTCATACGAAAATGGTTTCTGAAAACGTCATCTGAAAATTCTCCCATGGTTTTAAGGAAGTTCCTAGTTTTTAGAATGTTTCTTGAAACCCAGTTCATTCTTATCAAAATTATTTTCCTTATTCTTTGAATTTTGCTTCTATTTCTTTCAGATAGTTTTGCTTGAAAACTTTCAAAAAGTGATTTAGAATCAGTTCTAAAATTATTCTTCTAATTGACATGATTAACAAGTTTTTGTAAATAACAAAAGCAAACTCTGTCACTGAAAGAAGAAAGAGAAATTTAAAATTGCTGTAATTTTTTCTACTGTATATATGAATGCTTTTTATAGAAACGCAAAACTACTGCAAACTTGCAGCAGTATATCTGTTCATAATTGCATTGAATTGATATTTTTTGCATGGCATGTACAACAATGTTGCAGTTATGAAATCGCCCAAAGTGTCGTAGACTTCCAAAGATATACTTGAATGCAGACAGGATTAGACAGCCATCGGCTCAACGCCATTTAACAGATAGCGTTGCCTCTTCTTTTACAGTAAAACCCGCTTAAGAGAAACCCGCTTATCTGAAACACTTTTTTCATACCGGAGTGTTTGTCGACCAATTACCTACCTATATGAAACACCCCGCTTAAGTGAAAAATCCGGATACCTGAAACATATTTTCAATTATGTTTTTTTTTTTCATTGAAAAAAAATCTCTTAAATGAATAAAATGTTGAATCGAACAGAACAAAAAATTTGCTGAACGCTTTCACTTTTTTTTTTTCTCGAAAATGACATTTGAAATTCTGATATGTCACAAGCGTTTATTTTCCGGCCGCTTCAAAAGATAAATACACATTTTTCTAGCTATAAATTTACGCCTAATGGAATTTTTAAAGCCGCTTAGCTGACATTTTGTTTTCACTTATCCTGACTCCGCTTAAGTGATTTTTTTTTTCACTTAAGCGGGGTTCGTTTGAATAAAAAACCCGTTTAAAGGAAAGAAAGAGCGTGAAATTTTGCTGTTTCTCTTAAGCGGGATCTACTGTACCACACAATTTAAAGCTGATAAGCTTGTGCAAGGGTATTTTATGTTGCACGAGTTTTAATTCTTAACTCCCGACTCAAGGGGCTTGTTTCGGTTTTTGTCAATAAGGTATCCCTAGGGCATATTGTTGAATCACTCTCAAGCTTGGAGCAGGCATAATGATATCACAAAGGCAGTTGGTTTATTTCCTCGGGTACGTTCTTATAACTTGGCAAGCATTTTTATTTATTTCTTAGCGATTGCCTGTGTATTTCCCCGACATTATATTTTTTACAAAACTAATACTTATGTCTCGAAAACGAACCGCCTTCCACACACCAAGAAAACACTCAACCACTCCACCTCGGCCCGGGTGGCTGCCTTTGTGTCAATACTCCCATATCTGTCATGCGAGAGAACACCTGACTTTTTATGATGCTCAGATCGTTCACGTTATAATTGCTTACGACATGAGTTTCTAAAAGCAAAATCCTTGTCATCATCACTTCATATGACATCACATGAGAGGCCATTTCCCCCCCTTAGTAACAGTTTATTTTTAAAATAGTCACACCCACTCTATTTACAGCTCCACCGGAAACTGGAAAATGAAAACCAGCAACAGAAAAAAAAAATGATCACTCACCAGCACCACGTGCCATTAACACCAAAAGAAAGCCAGTATGCCTTCCCACCTATAGTCGCTGGCCCCCACACACATGACAACACTCCCAATCAAATAATCGGTCCAACTTGTAAAGCCATTAGAGCATCCCTCGGTACCGCCAACAGCACATGCTTCGGCTGGCAATCAGTTCATCGATTATTTCCACAACAGAAAGGGGTTTGAAATTGATTACTAGAGCATAATTAAAATGTTTCGATTATTCGTGCATACTGTGAGCGGTAAGTGGTCAATGGACTCCCCGTCTCCATGTACCAAGTGCAGACACGCACACACACACATTGTAGGAAAAAGATTACCTATTTGTATAGAAAAAAAAACTCTCTCTTTGCTTTTTTGGCTTTGGAACAATGTTTTACTGTCGTATTCCTCCCTCGGCTCATGTTCGCCCCAATGTTATTGTTATGTCATCCGCCAATATTTGCGTTGCTGTGTTTTGTTTACTTTGGCCCAGTGGGAATTGGGCCAATGAACCAGCCCGAAGCAGTGTGGTGAGGGAGGGGTTTATATTTATGATCATGTCGCCAGTTATTGCACTGGCACAGCTTTTTTTCTCTGCCTCGGGAAATACCAATTTGGAAATTCCCGATATGCTTCTAAAAAGAGTATTAATTTGATGTTTGCAATAATATTTTAGTAATAACCTACGGGAATTTCGTGCAGACCAAGCATAAATAGAGTACAACACCAGATTGGCTGCAGTGTGCGAACTGGTTAAATTCGTTGCGAAATTAGATTGAAATTAGATACGTATCGCTGGGCTGCGGGCTTTAATGAAACGGGGAAATAAAAATCGTCGTACTGGACAAAGGACTATGTGTGTACTTGAAATGGGTTTTTCATGATTTTCAAATTAAATTCCAATCTACTATCTGTATTTGCTTTTGTGTATATTCAGTCAGTGGAATCCGCTCTAGGTACCTAGTTTTGAATGCCTTTGTCAGAGTGAGTTTTTTAATCGAGAGTTCGGCGCAACAAAAGTGGTCCTTCTCAATTCAATGCAAAGTGGACATTCGGTATGAGAACAGTTGTTTGATCTATTTTTCACACTACCCACTCACTTTGTGGGGGCAACATTTTTGGGAAAAGCATTTTCGGTTCGGTGATTGAGAGTTATTTTTGAGAGTTATTTTTGCCAGTGGCTAGGTCAACCTTTTTTTCGAGCTTCGTTCATTCAATTAAAGTAGGTTTGAAGAACTTGTACCATTTTCGTCAAAAATTCTGAGGAACGTATTTTAAATATTGCGAACAAAAAGATAGGGCCAATTTTGGAGCGAATCGCTTTTCTCCTGCGAAATGCCGCTCAAATTTAAGTATATAAAAAACTATCTGACGCCACGTAGAAGGTCACAGTTTTCATATCTCACCAAAGAATGTTGTCTTTTCTTTTATAATTTGAAAGTTATTACATGTGCAGAATAACAAATACCCTGTAGGCGGAATGCAAATTTAGCTCATCTTATCCTTACATCAGGGAAAAGCAGAACAATAGACATCATCCCCATTGTGGGTCCCTAAAATGATTTTATAATGCGAGCGCTCCCACCAACCCCAATTGCGAACAATCCTTTTTCAATTTTTTCCATTCGATAAAATAAGATGTAGGGTCGAATCACAACTTCCGCGAACGAGCTATGCGTTATACTACTACATACTATAATGAAGTATTATTTGTTTTACTTTTTTTACCCACTATCTAGGAAACAGATATTTGGGAGACCTAAAGGACACAGCGCAGGTACTTTTGACGGACACAATAAGGTTTCGTTAAGGCACTGGTTGGTTCTACTAGACCAACTCCAACAAGAGAAAATTCCTTCTGCTCAAACCTTTCCTAACCTAGTTTAAGGCGGTTTTCCTCCATCGAAATAATGAAAAGGCATAAATTCCCCACGGCATGATAACACTGCTATTACCATGGCATTGAGAGTGTTCCATTTATCAATCCGAATTTAAAAAAAGAGAGAGAGATATATACAGAGAGAGAGAGAGAGAGAGGAAGAGATAGATAGAGAAATATGTAGAGGCAGATAGAGAGAGAGAGAAATAAAAGAGACCAAAACCACGGGCTTTTAAAAAAATATGAGGATCATCCTGTTACTTTCTGACAATCGACAGAATTCCAGTGTTTGAAAGAAAGAACCGGAAAAGAGTCGCCCTGACGGTGGTAGCATTTGCCCAGCAAAATCGGGCTAAGTATTTGATATTAGGCGAGTTTTTTGAGCTTCGATCTCAACAAAGCAAAGTAAGTAGGTTTGTCAGCACGGAATTACAACTACTCTGAGATGTTCGAAGTGTCAAGTAGAACGGAGTAGTGTAATTGCGTGCTGAAAATCCTACTTCACTTTGCTTTGCTGGGATGGAAGCTCAAAAAAACAGGCCTATTATGACGATATCGAAGTAGCTGCGCTGCTGATGTATCACCATATATATTAAAAAATTAGCCAGCCGTTTTAAAAATGTATTTCTAGCTGTCAAATGTATAGCAATTGAAGTTATTGTGTCAATATATTTCTTGCATAACGTCTTGTCATTTTTTAGTACAAACTGTCCGCATCTGTTGAATACCTCTTCATACAAGACTCCTTTTCGAGAACAGAAAAAAAGCCGAGAGAGTGAGATTTATTAATCGATTCCTTCTACCTAAAGTGCTATTTCAATTACGCCCATTCCTGCATTCCTCAATGCAGTTATAAATCCGAATCCCGAATCAAATCACTCACCCCATCCAAATGGAGGACGACCTCGTTAAAATCTTCAACCTATCCAATATCCATCTTGGCACCGAAACATCCATTCAATTCACCTCGAAGCCAATTGCCTAATTAAACAACCTAATTTCTATCAATTTGTTGGCGGAAAATCATTGCAAAACGGAAATCAAAATGAATTACCACAATTTGGCCTCCTTGGGCGAGGGCAAATCATCGATCGGGTCACCCACAAAGCGACACGTACGTAACGTACTACCATTTTACCAATTTTTCGAACATGAAGCAATTTCCGTTGTGACTGAGAAAAAACGTTCTTTCAAATGCAATTAGATACTCTTACGAGCACCTAAACATGACCGACTTTTCCTTTCACCCGTTCAAATAGAGAACTTTCAAAAAAATCAGCTGAAAAAAAAATCACTCTATATTTTGCCGGTTAAAAAAAAAAGAAAAAAAACAGTTCAAAATGAAGTTAACTCCGGCTACCACGATGACTGCAAATTGAATTTGAACTTTCATCTTAAAATGACCGTACCTATGTGTGTGTTTGTGTGCGTGCGGAGCAAATAGTTTGACAGGATAACTGAATAAGTTGTTATTCACCCGAGGCGCTGCTGCTCGAATTGTGAACAAAAACGCACAAAGGGAAGATGACAATTATCTTTTGCAATTTGGATGCCGATAGAGAGATAGTGGCAACGGCACGATGACAGATGACAGTGTGTTCCAAGTGAAACTTGCTGAAACTTTAATTAGTCAAAAAGTTTATCGCATAAGTTTTGCACTTGGGACTGTCTTCGGTTGTCGGCAGCCGTCTCGCGGGACAGCACAACACAGATTCAAGGAAATTACAATATCCATTCGGGAGGCAAGAAAGGAAGGAAACGGAGAAGTTTCCTTTATGAATTTAAATTGTCTTGTTTAATGCTGTTTGCTTGTTTTCATAGGCAGAGGTCCCTCTAGTCAAGAGTAATTTATGAATTTGGACATGTCAAATATTTATGTCAAAGTCAAAGTGGACTGTCAGAACGGTAGGCGAATGTGGAATTTAGAGAAATGACGTCTGCCAATTTGACATTAAAAGTAACAGTAATAGAGAAGAAATGGATGATGGATGATATTCACAAGACCGAAAAGAGCAAGGGTATCACAAACGTCACTGATTTCGACATTTACAGCGTGGATTTACAACGTCACAGTTTCCCAATACTAATAATAAGACTAAAGAGATGTCCAATGGTCCAGCACTAAAGTACTAAAGAGCCTGAGTATTCAAAAGTACGTGACACGTATTTCAGTCGGCCATCTTGTTTTAATGGTAGGAATTATGGGAAAGTTGTGCATGTTGATATTTTTACAGCAATGGCTTAGGGAATTTCGTTTCCCTACAAAACGGCTTCCGAAAGTGATGAATGGAAAATTATTTTTATTTTTGTATGATTCATTCATGAAATGTGGGTTAAATTAATTTGATAAAACAAATTACAAATCTCATTTGACAGGTTTTCAGTAATGGAAACGTTTTGGATCGATTGCAGAAATCCGTTTGACTTGTGAATATTTCCTATAATTATGGGTCGATCATCTATGACACTTTAGGTGTCTGATTTGTGGTCTCAGTCTTAGGCTTGTATTATCACTGTCTCCGCACAAACGGCTCCCCTCGGTTCGATCTCCAGCAAAAATACGCGTGCGTGATGTTGTCCATCCAGCATAACAGTGCTGGTTTTGAATGAGAGCTGGAAAGCTGATTCAAGCGCTTTTTGGCATGCGTTTTTTTCGATTCGATTCGAAATACGTTGGAGTAATCTTTCGAAAATTTGGCAATAGAATATCTTTCTGGTCTGGCATGCCCATAAAAGCAAAAACTTTGATTTGGCTGTCAATATTCATTAGATAATTTATTATTATTTATTTATTTATTATTTATTATTATCATCTATCAAGTACATTAACTTTCTTAGATTAAAATTTAGAGTTTAATATATATAAATAATATGTACAAACTAAAAAAAAAAAAATAAAAAATAAGCTTTTAATATTTAAGAATAATATACATTTTACATACTATTCAAAATCATATTCTTACAAACGTTTCTACTCATATTAAAATCGATAACGTGGTCATACTTATTGTAATGAATAGAAGCCATGGTAATTGGGTCATTTAGGCCGTAATTTGTCCTATGTAAGGGAAAGAAAAAGAAATCGCTTCCTCTAGGCCTTAAATGTCTGACAGGAACATACAAATTAAACATAGAAAGCAATTGTGAACATTGAATATGCCCACATAAAACATCACGTGCAAAAAGAGCAGAAAAATATTCACGTCTTACGAAAAGTGGCTTGATATCTATTAAAGCACATCTAGCCTCATATGGCGGCATATAAGACCAATTAAATTTTCTTATAGCAAACTTTGAAAAACGCCTTTGGATTTTTTCGATACGCAAACGGGCATTGGCATAGTATGGGTTCCATACAACACAACAATACTCAAGAGACGAACGTGTTAACGAAATATATAGCGCCTTAAGAGTATATGGATCTTGGAAATCATTTGAATTTCGGAACAAAAAACCTAACATTGAGTTAGCTTTAGATATCATATAGTCATAGTGCCAGGTGAACTTTAATTGTTCATCGAAGATTACACCCAGATCTTTCTGACAAGATACTCGTTTTAGAGTTATATTACCAATATTGTAATCGTATGCAACAGGATTTAAAATTTTGGATACGGTTAACACCGAACACTTACTGATGTTAAAATACAGTCCATTGCGATCACACCAATCAGTTATATTATTTAAGTCCGTTTGTAAGTCAAACGCATCGTTATAAGACTGAACTTCTTTGAATATTTTGAGGTCATCAGCATATAAAAGGCATTGCGAATGCGCGATATGTGTGGGTAAATCATTTATAAATAATAGAAATAAAAGTGGACCAAGATGGCTACCTTGCGGGACACCCGAAGAATTAATTATTTCTGACGAGATCTCGGACCCAATTTTTACAAATTGCTTCCTTCCAGTTAAATAACTACTCAACCACAACAATATTTGTGAGTGAAACCCTAGAAATTCCAGCTTTTTAATTAGCATATTATGTTGAACACTGTCAAAGGCCTTAGAAAAGTCTGTAAAAATTGAATCGGTTTGATGCCTACTTTCTAAGGCACGCAGGCAGGCATTTGCAAATATAACCAGGTTTGTGGTTGTGGATTTACCTCTCACAAAACCATGTTGAAAGTCAGAAATATTAATACAAACAGCACTATACAACTTATCTTTGACTATAGCTTCAAAGACTTTTGGAATAATTTGAAGCTTAGCTATTGGTCTATAATTTATTACAGCTTTTTTAGAACCTGATTTATGTATAGGTGTTATAAAGGACCACTTCCAAGTTTCGAGAAACTCACCATAGCCCAATGATTTATTGAAAATGATATGAAGTGGCTTAAGAAGGCCGAGTTTACACATTTTTAGAAAAACTGGTGGTATATTATCAGGTGCAAGAGAAGTACTCGATTCAAGGGAAGATAGTTCTTTCAATATATCATTCTCTGTTATGTGTAAATGACCAATATCAGTGAAAGCTTGACAAAAAGGTACATTTGAACAACTCATGTCAATATTTACGAAATTAGACTGAAAAAAAGTAGCAAACATATTACATATAACATTCTGATTACCATTAATGACGCCATTTAACTCCATTTCAGAAGGTAGACCTAGCGATTTTCTTTTTGTGTTAATGAATGTCCAGAACGCTTTGGAATCGTGCTTGATTTTGGACTCAAGAGACCACAGATATTGTTTATAAAGAAATTTTTTCAGGAATTCATATTCCTTTCGGAGTTGGCAAAACCTACTTTGAAGTGAAATATTAGTTCTGCTCTTTCTGTACATACTTCTCATAGCGCGTTTTAAGTTTAACAATTTTTTATTAAACCAAATTGGTTGAGTTTGCTTTTTTATAACCTTAATTGGAACAAACCTAGAAAAAGCGAATTCTATCACCTCACAGAAAACATTATACATATGTTCAAGGCTGGGTGTAGAGAGAATAGTTTCCCAGTCTACTGTACAAATAAAGTTATTTAATGACACGTAATCGGCTTTAGCAAAGTTATACACAGCAGTATTACAATTAGACATAGATAATTGATTTAAAACACTAAAATTAAAAGATATATTTAAAGCTCTGTGATGTATACTATTTATCAAAAGTGGAAAATCAGCTTCTGAAACACAACATTCAATATCTTGATGGACAAAAACTAAATCTAACATTCTTCCAATAGAATTAAATATGCACCTTTTTTTTCTGTAGATTCATAGCCGACATATTATCAGTTACAATAAATTCAACATCCTTACTGACATTATAAGGAAAAATACATTTATCGTCTTCAGAATAACTCCATTTGATATTTGGTAAATTAAAGTCACCTAGGACTACAATAAAAGAATTTGTTTCTAGAGTGTCAGCAATAAATTGTACGTTATTAATATGATTTTCATAAATTTGAGCATCTGAATTTGGTGGAATATATGAGACAAAAAAATATACATTAATTTTATTACATTTGATGTTAGATGTGAAAAATTCAACACAAATACACAATTGTTCTATTGAACCCGAAGAAAATTTAAGTGGAATTTGTTTACTTTTCAAACTTGAACGAATGGCTAGTAAAACTCCTCCTCCTCTATTAAATCCAGTTTCAATTGCACAACGATCTTTTCTGTAGACTTCAAAATCAGAGTTGAATAATTCAGATGAGTTTATGTTTTCACTCAGCCAAGTTTCAGTCAAAGCAACAATCGTATATGGGCAACCAGTAGCAGCAACAAAAAAATCACTTATTTTTGTTCTCATTCCCCCCGCATTATGATAAAAGAGGGTACAAGATGAGTTAGTATCAACATTATTAGCAGTATTAACAGCACCATAATCATCAGCAACAGGAACGACAACAACAGGAACATCAGCAATTTTGAACTCGGTATCATTTACAGCATTTCCGTATGAGTTTATATCGGAAGAAGCAAGAGCAGGAGATATAGACAATTTTGAGCTTACGTTTTCTCGTGTTGAAGTCGTGTGTTCTCGTTTTTTGGAATGTATTTAAAAGCACGTAATTTTGTTCCAAGAGGCCAGATATTATGTTGTTGGTTTCATAACAAAATGTTTAGCTAGGTCTAAGGTTCTATGTGGACCCGTTGCAAGAACTATAAATAAATAAGAAGTTGTCACAAAAGGTTCTGAAAGAACCATAGAGCTAGTTTAACTAAATCGTTCGTTTTTTGTGAGGTTTTCTCTTACGACGATTGCAAGGGACGGCCGATTATGAACAAATTGAGAAGCTCTTTTAGGACACCTCTTATTCCCCCTCAATTTTGTCACACATTCGCGCAGTGAAGTCAGCCCCCGATGCAATTTTTTTCCTTCAGATCGAACAAATGTTGGTTGGACTTAATTTGTTACACATCTAACCTTTTGCTGGCCAATTTTCGATCCAGCTGTTCAGCATTCCCCTATACATGGGCAGTGACTCCGGAAAAGGAAATTTCGAAGCTGATCCCTTTTGGTATATCGTGTCCTATCGCTCGTGATGAATAATCGACCCACAGGCACCACATCGCTCTCCTCGAGTGCCAATAACATTGACCATTCCACAGCGGACCATCTCAAGGTAGTACTCAATCATTCAATCGTATGCTCCTGTGGAAGCTATATTAAAACTCTAAAAACTTTTCCGCACAATAAAACGTATGATACATCTCCCATCGTTCTTCCTAACAAATCCAATTCGCTGAATAAATAAATAGCACAGAAGATATAGGGCATATCAATCTCACCTACACATGGGTGCCTCACATGAGGGCTTCATTTATCATCGAATAATGGACACAATTTAAGGAAGTTTCTTAATATCAACTACACGTAAGTCAATTCCAAGAAAGAAATACTCTTCAGCTTAGCGAAGGACGTCAGATTTGTAATCAACTTCAATGAACTGCAATTTGCCAAATGGATTGAATTGTAGCGTACCTACTCGTATATCCAATTCAGTGATGAGGATGCGAACAGTGCAAGCCAAGAATAGAATAAGATTTTCAATACACCAAAATGTGTCATATGTCAGCAGTTGTCCTTTTTTGTATTCTCAAAGAAAGCCATTCAAGATCCAACGAAAACTTTTCAAACAAAATGCGAAACATGTGTGTGCGCGAGTGTGTGCGAATTAGAGAACAAAAGTGAATGCGAGAAGGATTTCTTTTCGGTCGCTATCGCTATGTACGCGTCTAGAATTCAAAAGGGATGGCTTGGGTATGAGCCTTTCTACTTACATGGTATGGCCGGTGTCGAGTCGTGCGGATCCGGTTGGTATCCCTCCTTGGGGAAGTAGTCGATTTTAATGCAGTTGTAAGTCTCAACTCCTGTGTCAGTGGTGAACCGGTCGTCCATGTAAAGGTGATGCACATGAAATTAAATAAAATGAAAACGAGAATATGAATGGAATGTGGAAAATTCTTTAATATATATTTTCATTTTTAATGAAGGAACATTCGCTCCTTTTTGCAGGTCTCTTTCTCTTGATATAATTAAGCGAGCTCTCTGGCAGGAAGTGCAACTGAAGGATGGACAATGATAATGTAATCAGGGGCTTACATGGTGCATGTACAGAGAAGAGATATGTGATTTTAAATGGGATATAAAAGTCGTGAGGGAGTTGCTGTTTGTTAATGCTCGTTTTATGCAGAAAACATTTTAGGTTGCGGTACGACCTCGGTGTGTACATTCGGAATAGCTTAAGTGGATTTGTTACAAAGAAACGGTTAAAAAGTGAATGGGAATGTATTTGTGGTGTACCCAGCAGGGGAGAATGATCCTCCGGAAATGAGAATTTTTTGTCTGTGCATAACCAAAAAAATATTTGTATACAGGCAAAGGGAGATTAGCGTATTTCGGAACATACTCTTTAATTGTTTTATTTTGGACGAATTTTTTGGAACGTATTTTGGATGCATATTCCAAATCTTTTTCGACGCACTTTTGGATATGTTTTTGGAAGCGTTTTGGGTTCAATTCAAAACGACACGTTCTGATAGTTTTTTGACAGTTGTTTGATCTATATTTATGACTCATTTTGAGAGCGATTTTACGACGCGTTTTGGTAGTGTTTTCCAACACCTTTTCGAACTCGTTTTCCTGCACAATTTTGGATGGGTTTGTTTTTTTCTTACGACGGATGTTTTTTTGGTTTTTATCGGTGGTTTTGGTCGCCAAGTTTTGGAATCGTTTTTCTGACACGTTTTTGAATGCATTTTCGCCATGTTTATTTTTTATCTTTCTCGGCCTTTTGGGAATTATTTTGGAAGCGTTTTTCTGACACGTTTTTCAATTAATTTTTTACCATTTTTTTTTTGGTCTTTCTCGGTCCTTTGGTCGCGTTTAAGGATGAGTTTTTCGACACATGTTTGGCCGTATTTTTGGACGCGTTTTAGGAGGTCTTTTACGACGCATTTTGATAATTTACCGACACTGGGATCAGTTTTTTAATTAATTTTTGGAGCATTTTAAGATCCGTTTTTATCACGTTTTAACACATGTGTGGCCGTTTTAAGAACGCGTTTTGTGGATTTTTACTACGCATTTTCGTCACGTTTTTGCGCAATCTTTACTGCACCTTTTGGGCGCATTTTAGGACGCGTTTTGGTAGCGTTTATCGAAACTTTTTCGAACTAACGACGCATTTTGATAGATTTTTTTTGCAAGTTTTGCTATCGTTTTTTTTTTTAAATGCACTTTTCGACACATTTTTTGGGTTTTTCTAGGCGTTTTTGGTCGCGTTTTAGGATTAGTTTTTCGTCACGTCTTTGCGCACTCTTTCCCACTCGTCTTGGTAACGTTTTCTGTAGCGTCTTTGGCAACGTTTTAGAACGCGTTTTGAGCACATTTTAGGAAGCATTTTGATAGGTTTTCGGCACCATTTTGTGCGCATTTTTCGAAACATTTTAGCACGTCTTTTTTGGACGGTTTTGATACGCGCTTTTCGGTTGCCCATATTTTTCTTTTTTTAACTAACTTAACATATATTTTACTCACTTTAAGCTACTATTTTCGTTGAAATGGTAATTACTTTACGATCAAAAAACGTATCCACAAACGGCCTGCAAATCACCAACCAGAGGACGGGCAAATATTCTCATTATTGAGGCAAAAACAAAACAAAATGCTTTGTGTAGCCCAAAATTTACACACACAACAGTGGTATCTGATATCCTTTTCAAATCACAATTCACCCCCCTAAATGGCGACAATCGTACAAGTCCCTTGTTGTGGCATTTTCAAGAAGCATAGTCAAAGGAAACTCTCCTCCAAAGGGATTAGAATTACCTTTTCCCAAAAGCTCTCTACTCGAAGACAGGCATTATCGATTCCCACCATGGACCATGATATTTGCCAAGGAAATAGTTGCCTTTCTATATTGGCGTTGAATTAAAGAGATATCAATTTCATCACGAATACATGTACCTCCATTGGCCTTAAAAATACGGACACATCGACGGCGACCCAACCCCACATCCATAAATTACATTGCGCCAGGCGAATAACTCAAAGCCCATCCGTGCCCACAAGAGAGAAGCAACGACACGACGTCCACCTCCAAATCGTATTATCTAATATATAAGGTGCACTTTGTGCAGTCGGAACCCCTCCTAATTCCGCCCCCAACCAGCAACTAACTCCATTTGGAAAAGAACCAAATCAATATCTAGCTCAAAGGGAAAGAAAAGCAAAGCGGCCACGCTGGAAGGCAGAACGTCGTGGGGTGGTCTTGCAGCACAAAAAAAAAAAATAAACCCCACCAAACTCCTTCCTGCCACAAGCAACAAAATGCAGCTTCCTTTCTACCGTAAGTCCATCAAAATCATTTCCGTCGTCAACAAATCCAATAACTCGTCATGGCTCCCTTGCGTGAAGGCAGTATAAGGGGAAAGTAGTCGCTCCTTGCAGTTTGTATGCCGAATCCTCCTCCTCCCACGGCAACAACGACGACGTAGACCACGATGCAGCAGGGAGCAAAAGCCGCAAGTCTACTGCTAATTCTGCGACAGTTGAATGATGTTCACCACCAGCGCAGCCACAACTACCCATGTAAGATGGGCCAATAATACTGCACAACCAGGCTACGATAAAGTGCTACCCAGCAGAGCTCTTTATCATGCTAAGGGTTGGGCCACAGCCGAACGCTCCATACAGTACATCAGTGAAATGCCGCTGTCGTAAAAGCAGAAACAACATGAAAGATGGCCTTCATCTCTGCCTTTGGCGGACGACGACGACGACAACGGCTACGCCACTTTAGGCAAGGAAGCGACTCGAGTTTCTGGTTCCAGCATGAACAAAATATCGGTGGCGAATGCTGCGTCGACGGTTTCTTGTTGGCACACACCTGGGGCCGTGTGGCATTTGCTTTTCACACTTGCAAATTGAAGCTCCTTTTCGCAGGATTTTCTTATGCGTTGTTAAGTGGGGTGGCGCAATGCCACTTCTGCCAGTGGATGTGTTACATGCTATCCTCTTACTCTAGACACCATTCCTCTGCAGTGAATTGAAAAATATTGTCCTTGCTGGCAAAATTGAAACTGTAATGTATGGTGTTGCGGAATTATTACTGTGTTCTCCTTGTGCTGTGCGCTGTTTTTTTTTTGTTTTTCAATTCGTTGTTGTTTCCCAAGTGCAACAAGTCCTCCGTTGCGAAAGGACGATATGCAACGGAAATGTGGGCATGCATGAGGAATACTAATCTCCTTGCAGGGAAAATTGTTATAAATTTAAGTGAGAGCGCGTGTTACGCTTGTGAAACGCTTTTGGAGCGCTTCTTCGACGGTGCTGATGATAGATGGAGAAAAATGAATAGGAAACCATGGAAATAATTGCATTACGAGGAAGTGATGACAAAATGGTTCTATTTCTCATTCGGATGTAGTGTAGGTATATGAATTTGGCAGCGACAAGGGAAAAGCTGTAACTTGAGGTTGATGCTTGTTTGTGAATTAATGACAAACTGCAAACGGAAAGCAGTGCATTAAGTTTCGGTGGGAATGGGGATTCAACTGGATGCTTTACATTGCTTGGGACTTCTGTTTCTGTTACGAAGCTGGAAACAAATGCTTTGACTTGCAGTTGATGTGTGAGGGTTCGGTGGGTCTGCGCAGTAGGATGTGTTCCTTTTTCCCTGATCGCGGTGTCAACCAGTGGAGCAGCTTTACCACTAATAGCAACAAACCGAACCAGAAACTTTGCCAAATTAGCCTTAGCCTATGGAAAAGTCCTATGCAGCATGAAATGCCGAAGGCCAGTGACACAGTGACAGTGATGAGCTGGCTATCCCTCAAGTAGCCCTTTATCTGATAAACGAGTGCCGGTAATGTAGTTGCGATGATGCACCGTAAGTTGATATAATAAGAGCACGGGCTTCTGCGGGGGGAAAGGAAATGACATGAGAAGCACGTGATCGAGTAAAAATTGAGGTGATACTCAAGACACAATGTTCGGAAGTCTTTCAAAAGGTAAAAAACAATATTTCAGAGCCACAAGACGCCAAGAAATATCACCTCGTACTCGTAGTATGGCATTCGCTGTGAAATGACGAGGGCAACACAAGTTCCAAATGCAGGCGCATGGAACTTGTCATGGACAATGAAAGCCAAGCGTTTATGGTGTCGGATGACAGAACAGAGTGCCCCCTGTCACTGTTGCGTTTCCAAATATCGGGACAGAAGAGTAAAAATTGGTTTAAGTTGCGAATGAAGGCCAAACCAAGTATACTGTCAATGAAAAGGAAAACACATCAAGGACTGGACAGATCGTGATTAAACCAGCTATTACTGTGAGGCTGATAGGAACTTAATCTAGATCTCAGCTTCGCTATGAACTTTGAGAATTAATTCACATCAACCTGAGCGCGGTCTTACACTTGGCAGTTACTGTTTCTTTAGATCTAAGAGGCAAAATAAGTTAAATCGATGAGAAAATATTAAGTAGACTCTTGCGTCTAGCTCCTCATAATACCAGTTCAAAAGCATGAAAATTAGCAGAACCGGAAGCAAGTATCTTGGATCGTGTTAAACGGAAAGTTCTTCAAGTGATTTATGCAAACGTTTACATTGACTAGGCTAGAAGCTCTAGAACTCAACATTCTGCATGCCGACTTTATCTTATTTACAAAAGTGCAAATCGATCGCCTGAGATGGACATATATAAAGCGAACATGACAGCAGAGTTTTCGATTCCAACTTAGACCGACAACATTGTATAGGAATACAAACTTGGAGCGCGCAACTGGAGACAGTTAATAAAAGACTGCTCGAAATGGAGAGGTGGGTGCACAATCCGTACTAATAATCATTTTTAGGGTCCAGGCTAAGGTTTTGGAACTCACAATGACGAAATTTTCCATACAAAATTGCATATTATGACCTACAAAATTTTTAGTGTGGAGTCAAATTAGTGAGGCCCAATATGCTCTATAGAACGTGACACTTTTAACCGTCCTCTTCGACAGAAATTTCGAACTGGATTACTGATTAACCTCACTATTCGATCAAATACTTTATTATGAGCTAGGAACTGAAAACATCTTCCAAGTATACAAAAACAACTCGTGATCTTGCTCCTTTTTTCAATCACAAATTATGTTCCACCAACTTGGTTTAAATAGAACGCAGTCGATATAAATCCGTAGCAATCGCACAACATAAAAAAAAAAATAATTGGCGCAACACGTCCGTAGGGACGACCCTAGGCCTAGCTTCTCACAAACATTCGTCTTGGGTGAGTTTTTATTTTTTGGAACGAATGGAAGGGTTCCACAATTTTATGCCGAGTCCAAACGGCCAATTGAGAAGCTCTTTCATGACAGTTATACTTTCGGATGTTTGTCAGACGTTCGCGAGAGGTGGCGCAGTGAAAAAAAACTTAAGTTGGAATTATGGAATTAGGGTTTTCTCGGGATTCGAACCTGGGACCCCTCGCTTAGTAGTCAAACACACTAAGCCACTACACCACATCGCACAACATATATATCAGAAAAAAATGTTGAATCAAAAAAAAAAATCCGACTGACTGTCAAAAAAATCTAAAAAGTGAAACACAGGCACAATCAAGTCACATCGAAGCAGACAAATAAGCAAATTACTAATTAACAAGTACTAGTTGGCGATAACGTCACTGTCAAATAAGAAGAAGAAAATTCCAAGTGACAACTAAAAAAACTTGTAGGGAAACAAAACAGATTTTATAGAATTGGAACATAATATTTATAAAATGTATTTGCTAAAAACTGAGAAGGAATTGTGCACTTTTTTAAAATATTTGGCCATTATTATTCAGTTTTTTTTGGCGTTTAAACGCAATCGATAGCCCACCTGTAAAAGGCTGGTCTTCGCGAAACATTCTGTCACCCCCTTGGCTATAAAGAGTTCAGAGAATGCACAGGTCAATTTGTCAAGTAAATGAATACAGATAGGAAATAGAAGAAGAAATTGTTCCAAAATGTTGTTGCGTACAAATTAAATAATTATTTAATGATACAATAGTAAAATGGTCTCCATTTAGGCCGCATTTATATAGCAACACATAAAATGAAAACGAAAAAAAAAAAACTGTTTTGCTGAATAGTTTTCTTCAATCTTTGTCTCTTTTTTGAAAAATATTGAGAAATCTAAAACAAAATTATTCTTCTAGAAAAGAATTTACCTATCACAAACCGAGATTTGCATAAGCTAAAGCTTAGTACGCTGCTCGAGCTAAGTTTTCGCTCCCATACAGAACTCTCTCCAAAATTTAGCTGAGCTAAACCTAAGCGAACCATTTAGTTAAGTTGTAAGCACCTCGTGCTAAATAATCAAACATTTGTTTCAGAATGTACTTCATGTGTCTGTCAAAATTTAGCGCGCCCATTTAATGGGTCGGCACATTTTCTCAAGCTAAATTATGACAGATCGTTGTGTATTTGTTCTTCTGTTGCGGAAAAGTATGCACGGATGAGCTTTTTTAATTATTACATGGACGAAAAGCTCTTAGAATCAGAAATACAGTCGAACTTCGATATCTCTAACCATCACTTGCCACAAACAAAATTCGAGTTATCAAGATTTCGAGTTATCAAGTAAAATAAAAAATTGATATAAATATGTACATTCAACTCTGTATTTTATTTTATCTTCCTCTTATTTTTCAAAAATTCAAACCAATATACTAACCTAGTTAAGTTATGTGTTCTAACCCCTACTAATAAGAAATTTGACAATTCTTGCTCACTCATACGAAAATCACGATTTTCTGCGCGGTATGTATACTAGGTCATAGGAGAATACAAACACAGTGCCCCCGAAAGCGATGCATTATAAAACAAACTTGTAAAAACACGCAGAATTTGGGAATTCCTCCTCAGAATTCGACTTATCGAAGGTGACGCCAAATAATCTCTTCGAGTTATCAAGACATTCGAGTAATAGAAGTTCGAGTTATCAAATACCAACCTATTTTATTCGAGTTTTTAAATATTCGAGTTATCGAAGTTCGACTTATCGAGGTTCGACTGTAGTTGAAATGAGAGAGAGTTACATTTTTGAAGGGAGTTTTTGTCAAAGAACAGCTGTTTTCTGTGTCACTTATCCACGGCTTACTCTATGTCAAAATTTAGCTAGGACTTAGCTGATGTTTGGAGAGAAAAATTGGAGAGAAGCTTAAGTTTAAAAAAGAACGTGAGTTCACGGCCACCTACCCCCGCCAGTGATCCCAGGTTGCTACTGGAAAAGCGCCGTTTTGGCGTTTTTGTTTTAATGAAAAAAAATATATTGTTTAACAATAAAACTGAAACGTATTTTCATTTAAAAAAAAAATTTCGAGCAATGAATTGTTCATATTAAATATTAAACAAGAAATAAAACAGCCCATCGATCGTACACGTACAATTTTTTGAGAATCTGAATGCATTCACTCGTTTTGATATTATATCTTATAGAAAAGGAAATTATTGTGCAAGGTTGGCCAAAAGAAGTCATCCGATGTTGTTTGGCTCTCATTTTTTTTCTAAATGAGAAACTTCGATTCTGTTTATTTGAACCTTTAGAATTTTATTGGTCAAGTCGAGAAGATGATATCGGCCAAATGGGCGCCGTCACAGGCTTGGGCGTAGGTTACAGGCGTTTGGCGGTCGTGGAGCTGATGCATGGACTGGACTCTTTACGGAAACATGCGCAAGTCTTTGACCGAAATTCGCCTTATTGACGACCGGCTGCGAGGCACGGCGTGTGGTCGATGTTCCGGTTGATCCTCGTCAACAGCGGCGATATTCTCGGCACAACGGGCGTTCCGGGGCCGGCCACTCTTGGCAACGTCTCGTGTGGTCCCATACTCTTCAAGGTTGGTGGCCAAACGGCGCAGTGTTTGCGCAGTCGGTGTCGGACGGCCGTGGAATCGGCGAGACGGAATTCGCGCTGCGCCAACACTACAGACGAATTGTTACGCAAAAAAAATAGACACGATTATTCCGCATTCTTGGGGAGTGTATCGCTCCATGGCTTGTTCGCTTGTATTCTACATCTGTCTAGTCCACAAATGTCAAAACAGATTTGACATTGGCGACCATTTGGAAAAATAAGAGCATCTTCGAATAGGGTGATCTCCTTTGGCCCACCTTGTATATGTACATTTTAATATTATATGCTTTTTTAAGCTTTTTAATAAAAACGGTTAAATTTCTTAAATTTTCTCTATGAGAAGAGAGACATTTTTTCCAGTTTAGGGGATAACTTTTGCTTTTTCTGCTAAAACAAGGGCGGGAAAACGGTCTTCTAAGTCTGGAAACAATGAGGAAATTTTGAAAATAAAATTCTCTCTTTAATTTCCTATTAGTTAACTGTACGTCGCGTGAAGCAGCAAAAACAAAAAAAAAAATAAAAATGGCGGGAGGCGTAATAAATTACTGACACCCAGTGTTCCTTCATCGTTCATCCTGGGAATTTCGATGACCGAAAAGCCTTCCCTGCGAATAAAGAAAAAAAACGTGAAAGTTGTGGGAATATCAGGAATCTTACAAGAAAAAAAAACTCAATCAAACTATCAATTTTTGGTAAAAGCACCCAAAGTACCGCAGAAGTGGTCCATATAAAAAAAAAAAAAAAATAAAAGTGGTCCATATACAATATTTTTTTTTCAAATGTGCTCATTGATAAGAAAATAAAGAAAGAAAATAGCAAGAAAAAAAAAAATCACAATCTCTCCTTCGAGCCGGATTTGAACCAGCGACCTATGGATTTCCGCTAATCACTTTCATTTGTATACATCTACAGTCCACCGCTCTACCAACTGAGCTATCGAAGGTGTGTTGATGATCACATTTGGATTGCATTCAACCGCCATTATCAGCCTCTACCAGGCCAGCACTGAGCTGCCAAAAGTGAAAGCTCTGTGCAGCCACACCAACTATTGCAAATTGTGAAAGTTTATTGTGTTGCCATCAGTGATGGGACTTGCGAAAAGCGAAACGGTGGTAGATAGCCTTCAAAAAAGGTTGTAGAAAAAGAAAATATTGATGTAGATTATTAAGGAGCAATTGCACTTAAATAATGCAAGCAATTAGTCAAAATACAATTAAAAAAAATTAATTTACATTTTACTTGTTGTAGGAACCAAGA
The DNA here is from genome assembly GCA_916610125.1 of Cheilosia vulpina. Taxonomy (NCBI): domain Eukaryota; kingdom Metazoa; phylum Arthropoda; class Insecta; order Diptera; family Syrphidae; genus Cheilosia; species Cheilosia vulpina. The sequence continues at coordinate 64,680,393 of OU744277.1, forward strand.
ATTTACGCATTTTCACTTTACAGATCTTGATATTGCTTAAAAATAAAAAGTTTTTGAGGTAAACGAACTACAAAAAGAAACGCCATAGATTCAACTCATCATTAAACACAAAAAGTTAAAACATAGCAAAACATTCTCGCCCAAATTCATTCAAATAATGAAATATTAGCGCAGTAAATGGTGTACTGGACTGGAAGTTTTTGCTGATGCACTTCTCAGAGAAAAATACTGACAGCCGAGTGTGTATAGGTAAAAGTAAAGCGAGTACGTTTCTATGGGTACAATTTATAATTTAATACAATGATGGAACAGAAATATTTTTAGCGAATAACGATGAGTAAAAGGTGGTAGTTTTCGAGTTCGGGTTCGTAGAATTTCCGAAAGTGTAAAAAGTGTTAGAAATACCACGTAAGTAGCCGAAGTCCCATCACTGGTTGCCATTGCCACAACTTCACTGGGCTGAGCACTCAATCAACCGAGTTGAATATTTCAAATACGCTATTTTCGGTCGAAATATTACTGTGAAAGTCTTCTTGTACGAGTACCTCCATGGAAGTCCACATCGTTTAATAAATGCTGATGTGATATGCATATACGATGTTGCGCTTCCTACAAAACGATACAGCTACAGTCAGTTTTTGTATACCCAGTACACGGTAACACCTGTTGAATTTGGGGTTGTGAATGAAGTTGAATGCGCCGCGAACGGTGATGGGGATTATTATGCTGATGTACAAGTCAAAATATACTCGTACTTTAGATAGCATTATTTGCATGAAATGTTATTTCGAAATATGAATAAGTGAAAGAGAGAGTTACGAGTGTTACTTGTTCAGGGTGGATATAGAAGTAAAATTGACTCGAAATTTGAACGGTTTAAAGTTGGTTTTGGTCAATATGAAACTATAGGAAGCATGTTTAACTTCTGTCAATAATAGAGAGTGCATGTTAAAGTCAATATTTATGTAAGGATTGGAGGTAAGTTGTGCGTCAGTCTGTTGGGATGTATCAGTGTCCATACCGATGGATGATTTGCACAAGCACTCATAGGCCAAATATATCCCGAGGGATTCTAAAGAATGACGTGAATCACCCACTTCCCACTGGTATGCAATTTCATACAAGTACGTAATATACACGCGTGTGGTTGTCTCTGTTAAAATAGTTGGGTTCGATTTTAAAGACAGATAAACGAACTGAAATCTGAGAATGGAAATCTGCATAAAAATTTTTATTAAAATTTGGAAACTGAATTTCGTTGCTTTTTATTATTATTTTCTTGAAGCTTTTGCGATTATACTTTCTGTACTCCTCTGGGGCCTGTAACACAAGGCGACAAGTCGACAAGTCTAAATTCACTTGTCCACTTGTCCGACAAGTACAAATTAATTCTGTAACGGAACATAAACCGTAAAGAATTAAATTCCCTTGACTTGTCGGCAATTTTTGACAAGTGTTTTTTTACGTGAAGATGGCAAAAATCACGGACGACAAAAAAAGTGTTATTTTAACAAAAATAAGAGAAGAAAAAGATATCCTATTGGGTGCTTTCAGTGGTGTCCTAACAAAAGAAAATAAATGTACAAAGTGGAAGGAAATAGACAGCCTGGCAAAAAGCCTAAATGTTGTTGCGCAAAATAAGAATTGGACGTATGTAAGGGACGTAATTTGGAAAAATGTTAAGAAACGCACAATTGTAAGTTCAAACTAAATAAATAACATTAGAATTAATATGTTAATTACACAAATCATGCACTTGTCTGTTTTTGACAATATTAAGATCACTTGTCCTCATTGAAACACAGTTCGACAAGTTCTTGACACTTGTCGTGTTCTGTTACAGAAAGAGGGAAATTATATAATTTCCCACTTGTCATCTTTCATCGCGACAATTGTCGCAGTGCTCTCGGACTTGTCGTTTTGTGTTACACAATCTTTGACAAGTTGTCGAAATTCACTTGTCCTACAACTACTTGTCGCGTTCTGTTACAGGCCCCTGAAAGCGCCAGTTCACTTGAGACTTGTCGGCTGTGCCATTTTTGTCACATACTCACTAGCAGTACTAACAATATGGTTTAACCAGAGGGGAACACAACCGACTTGGAATGCTTAACCACAGCCAGTTAGCTAAGGAACGGGTTTCAATGAGAGTCTTGGTAGTTGCAGCCTCAGTCCACACCGAACTTAAGAGCTGTATAAGAAAGTAGGTAAGTAAATGTAAGTAAGTAAGTAAGTGAGTAAGTAAGTAAGTAAGTAACCAGGTAAGTAGGTAAGTAAATAAGTAAGTGAGTCAATAAGAAAAAAAGGAAGTAAGTATGTAAGCGAGTAGGTAAAAAAGTAACTATGTAAGTCAGTAAGTAAATAATTAAGTAACTACGTAGGTAAGTAAGTCAGAAAGTAAGTTATTATAAATTAGTAAGTAAGCATGTAACTAAATCAGCAAGTAAGTAAGAAAGTAAGTAGGTAAGTAAGTAATCAGGTAAGTACGTAAGTAAATAAGTAAGTAAGTAGGTAAGAAAGTAAGTAAGTAAGTAGGTAAGTAAGTAACTATAAGCGAGTAGGTAAGAAAGTAACTATGTAAGTCAGTAAGTAAATAATTAAGCAACTACGTAGGTAAGTAAGTCAGAAAGTAAGTCATTTTAAATTAGTAAGTAAGCATGTAAGTAAATCAGCAAGTAAGTAAGTAGCTAAGTAAGTAACCAGGTAAGTAGGTAAGTAAATAAGTAAGTGAGTCAATAAGTAAAAAAGTAAGTAAGTAAGTAAGGAAGCGAGTAGGTAAGAAAGTAAGTAAATATGTAGGTAAGTAAGTAACTTGTTAAGTCGGTAAGTAAATAATTAAGTAACTACGTAGGTAAGTAAGTCAGAAAGTAAGGCATTATAAATTAGTAAGTAAGAAAGTAATTAAGTATCTAGGTAAGTAAGATCAATGAAGTTAGTTCTTGTCAGCCATGTTAATGTTAATCTTGGACGTAGTACCATCTACCTCTAAGATTATGTATTCGATCAGTATTCAGATAGTCCAAGTTGCTACTACAAAACCCTCTTCAGACTTGTCCAAGAGATTACGACGACAAAAAAAAAGCAGTGCGATGTTGTTATATCGACCCAACGGCTGGTGTTTCCTTGGCAGCAACAATAAATCCGATTAACTTACCCCAACCTATGAGAAAACAACAAAACGCAAGGTTCTTTCTGAACACAATCCACAACAGTACATGTAGTCAGCGCGGCAGTTAACAGATCTGCCAAGGTAGGTCGAATATGAACCGCACCTAAAATTATGATGTGCGGCTTCTTGGCAGAGTATACCATAAAACCAAGATTCTGCAAAATTAATGCGCACAAGTCTATCTGACATTTCAAAATCTTAATCTACTCTAAGTCTCTAACGCTTGCTTTTATTTTTCTTCATGGGTAACACCACATCTGTCCACACAATATAAACAACCTCCAACCGTAAACCCATTGTCTAAGCCTACCTATTTCAAGCAACGTCAAACGACAGAAAATCCCCATTGTCTTCTAAATCAAACCGTTTATCTACGCTTTAAGTGGATATTCTCTCAGGTGTGTTTCCGAAAGGAAAACCGTTTCATTATCCCCTAATATTAGAAACAAGACGCCCTCTCTTCCTCCACATACAAACACACAAAAGTAATCACATCTCTCGGAAAACATTCGCCTTCGTCGATTATTCCCTAAATCTTCATTACGGGAGCAAATGATTCCCCCAAGCAAAAGGAAAAGATTATCTCTCCATCGCGAGCATTCCAATGCCAACAAGAAGTAATCCGCAGTTTACTATACACACACCCTTACGACCCCTAAGTGGCTGCGTGCGAGGTGCGAGTGCCGTTTGGATGGATATTCTTCTGCAGAATAAATCCCAACTCCGAACAACAATGCGTAAATGATTCAGTCTGGCTGTGGAAACAATTCCCACGAAATGTGTATGTGTACGTACGTGTGCGGGCGATAGTAACTTACATGCAATTCAATTAGCGAATAAATCAACATTAATCAGCGCCATCTCTTGGCCAGTGCGCCACCAGCACCACCCATCCATTCACTTACCTTGTAGAGCCGTGCATAGAATCCATAAACTGGACTTGGTGTACTTGGTGATGAAGGCTCCATCGTCCAGAGCGTTGAAGTTCGCCGTCCCATTGTAGTTGGCATTCGGAAGTTTCTCCTCAGTGTACAGCCACTGTGGACCGGCCAAAGCGGCGATAACTATCGCCACAGAAAAGCTGCGGGCATCCGGCAAAAAAATAGAGAAAAAGAGATTTTTTTTTTAAAAATTGTTTCGTTTTTTCTTTCATTCACAACTTAATGCAATGAAGGACGATGGTCCACAGAAAAGTTAACACATTATATGGAGGGAAAAATGGGGGCAAATGTATCTGGGAAATGTAGTTACATCTATTGGCGTGGAGATTTTTTTTTCGCTGTATTTTTATGAATGTAAAACTCGCCGCCGAAGAGGAGTTGGATAATTTTATTTACCCAACATAAAGGACACGAGCAGATCTAAAGTGCAGTTTATCATTTAACTGTACGACAATTTTTTTTTTTAATTTTTTTTTTGTCAGAAATGTCAGATTTTGTATGGGAACTGTACGCGTCCTGTGGGTGAATGTGTCCTTTCGTTCATTAAATTCAAATTAACTGCAAAAATGGTGAATACTTGTTTTGCTGACTGTTTTCTGGGTGGTGGGTTGGTGGGGGGTGGGAGTCCCAAAGGATGAAGAACTTTAAAAAGAATTTTCGAAAGAAATCCGAGATCCTCATGTGAGTGAATAGAGCAAGCATGCAGATTCGAGTGCAGGGGAGTTTTTTTCTTAATTATCCCATTTGTTGGGACATGTTGGTGGATTCGAAACTCACATCACATGTCTTACATTTTAATGTTGGGGATGAAATGATTTTTCTTGTGAGACAATTTTATGATGGCAGCATGGAGCACTGTCAGATTTGCCTAAGTAGATCTGAGGGCATCTTAGCAAGTTTCAATGAAACTCCGTAATTAGAAATGTTGAAAATGTGTTTGAGATTAAAAAAGTTTAACAGTGGGAGGTGGTGGGGGGTGGTGCCCATGGTGGTCGGGGCGCGACATGTTGAAGGTTCAGCTCAGAATTATGGGGGATAAAGGTGTTTCTATATGCTTAAAGACTGCGACTGATACCGATAATGAACATATCGCCTCTCACGGTTGGGTTGGTGATAGCACAGCTATTGTGCGCCTTTGTTGAGGGCGTTGTTCATATTCGAATGCGTGAATTTTGTCTGCTTGTGGCATGGATTAGAACTTGAAATTCGCTTTGTGTTGGATGCTGGTACGATTTTCTTGCAACTCTACGTGTCTTTGAAAATTTAACCTTAGAAGTTCTGGACTGGAATTCACTTAAATACTACCTCTCTGGCTACACTGAATCAAAATGAAGAGTGTCTGAAAAGAAACAACTGCCAGAGAGTACCTACACCTTGCAGCTTTCGAAGGAAAAGAATTCGTCACTGAAGAGCTAATCACAAATGTCTATTTGAATGCTTTAAAGATGAACATCGGCATAGGTTGAAATGTCCTTTAAATCGGTAAAAACTTTTTAAAACGTGCTTGCACTGAAAACAGCCAGGGGAGCATAACCCACAATTTGGTCAAACCTAACCTACACTAGACCAATTTCGTTGCATGCAGAACTACGATATAATTCTTGCAGATGCTGAGCTAAAAGGGCTTTAAATTCAATGTGAAATCAATCCGCATAGATATTCGAATGCAGACTGAGCCGGTTGGACTTTCTACCACAAAAGTTGAAAATTGTTAAAGCTGGTGAAATAAAGTTCAGAATTAACCATTCAAAATCAGATTAGCGTTTCCCAAATGGTATTTCGAGGTACCCTGGGATGCCGTGGTAGGGTCAAAGGGGTTAAGTAGAAAAAACATAATCGTGCGGTTGCGTCGCAAAAATTTCATTCTTCACATTAAAAAGTTAAAACCTATTTTTTGTTGTTATTGTTTTATAAAACTTAAAATAATGATTTTTATATCATTTATTCTTTCTTTTCTTGTCAGAAATAACAATATCCAAACCGCACTTCAAGGAACGATGTTTTCTTTAATATCGATGTGAGGGTATGCTAAAAAAAGTTTGATCATTTAGGGTTCCGTGGCAGAAAAAAATTGGGAGCCTCTCGTCTAGATTTCGCTTTTTAAACATAACGTTTTTATAAAAGGTAGGGTCGATTTTCGACCACCAGCGAGCGAGACTAGTTAATATTGTTGCTTTAATGACATTTAAAAGCGAATCTTATTAATTTGTAGGCCAGTCCCATTTTCAAGCCGAGTTGGATCAAGTAAGAGAAACCCTATTTGATAGTTGTCTGACTCCTTTTTGTCTAACATATGTCTACGGATTTATTTGGTATAAAATTATTCTTTTTAATGCTACATTTGGTCTAAATTTTTGGGCGGCTTTACGACGACATTTAAGAAATAATATTTACTTGTCGTTTTATTGTATTAAAGAAACCGCCAAAAGTGCTTCATTTTTACCTGCTCTGCGCAGATACGTCACAATATAAGAAAGAAAGAAATAATTGATAATTTTTATATACAACAAAAGAAGGAATCATGCGACTGTTGTACTCTTCCATTTTATATTCATTAAAAAAAATTGGTTACATGATACCATTGGGAATTTTAGTCACTGCGGCAGAACAAGCGTGGCAAAAGTTAAAGCCTAAACACAGATTGGAATGAAGACGGCAAACTATTTGGGGACTTATTTACATCAACATAGTTTTCTTACTTATTTTCTTCGCAGCAAAATTGAATGGCTAAGGAGATCCTCTGCCAGACACAGGATTTATTGCAACAAAATTTCGGAAAGTGTAGTCTCATCACTGAATTCCAAAAACCTTTATAAATATTACACGGATTTTTGTCAAAGCACACATTTAAATGGCCAAGAACATAAGGAAGGGTGCTCCTTGTTTACGCATTTAGAGAGACAAATTTCGAAGTTTGGTGGTCTTTTAGTCTCTAGTGGTGAATCTGAAGCCGGCAATAAATTTTCGTCAATCGAGCAGGTCAGAGAGAAAGCCCCAGAAAAAAAATGTCTGCTTAGGCCGAAACCAAAGTTTGCCTTCGTCATAACGACAAGACATTTACAGCGAATATTAATATGACAAACACGTGAATTTTGTTCCGTAAGATATGTTCAAAGAACTGCAGTCTATGGACTCCGGTGCGTTCATTAATTGTATATTCGAAATGCAAGTAAATCTGGGATTTTGTGACCTTGAATTATGTGATTGATCTATTTCTTTGTAGCTGGGTCAATCAAAAATTTAAAGTTTTTCAATTGCCGAAAAGGGTAGTATAAGAGATTTAATCCAAGGCAGCGTTGCCGTTGAAATTTAAAAAAAGTGACCTGAGCCAAAAAAAAGGCCACACATAAAATAAAAGGAAAAACAGCAAAAACATTTACTTATAACAAGAAATATAAAAACAAGTTACAAAAACATAATTATTTCAATTCGTATTTAAACTGAAAAGGGGGCATTTTTGAAAAAGTGGAAGCCACGCGGCTTGAGGCTAAAAAAACACCAGAAATTCCTTCAAAATTGCTTCATCAAAAACTCTCCCGAATGGCTACTAATTTGTCGAACTTTTTCCCTTCCATCAAGCTATCCAGCCTATGGATTTTGCGAAGCACCAAAGACGAACTAATTCACACCACTAGAATATATACATAACTGAAGTAGGTTGTCTAGCTAGGGCTGTGTTCAGCGTATGGACTTATTTAGACAACTCTTCTGGATACAGTCAAGAGTGTATTAAGTGACGAAAAAAACTAAGTTTGGCCTTCCATTGGTTAAAATTGATGGTTCCCGTAATAGCGGCGCAAAGCACAAGCTGCGTTCTTTCTGTTCTTACAGTGTGCCTTGAGTTGAGTTACATTGTTCATTCTTATTTTATACGGTGGTTTTTCTATAGAGAAATACAAACTGTCAGTACAGTTTATTGAATCGAACTATTTCACAACAGATGGCGTTCATTTCAATTAAAGAGACTTTCTTTGACTTTTGGTGATCCTTTAGGATTTTCCCGGATTGTTGGTTCCAAAACCTTGTAAGCCAGTACGCTCCTACTACTCTTCGCCGCCACAGCAATTGTTGCTAATCTGACTAAAGTGCTACAGACTGCAGTGAAGTAAATTTTAGCCCTTTTAAACGGAAAAATTTAGCCATTGTGGCTGCATTGGATTCAGCTATAAGAAATTACAAATTGGCCTTGTGCCACGCTTCTATTTAAGTGGCAGTTCCGGATGAGGGTCACGTCGAAAATGAAACGATAATCATCTTTGTTACGCCAAGTGACTTTCTGAACAATGACCAAACTAAAGTCGCATTTGCTCGGGCATAACTTTTGATTTTCTCTACCGCACACTCAATTAACCGCGAAAGACTAATTAAAATACGCAAACAACAATCGCAGACTTCATTAAATCCCAAGTAGCTACAAGGAGAGGTCCTTCTCACTTCGCACTCTTGTCAAAGTCAAAAGTTTCCATAATGGCTCACCATTTCATCGACTTCACCCCATAAGTCAGCCATCAGCATGACCAAACAAACTTTGAGATTAATATTATTCCGGAGAAAACCGTCCCCCAAATCTGTTGAAACAATATCCTTCATCGTCACCATTGCCATTCCCATTCAACAGGTGCTGCTACCTCTCTACCCACTTTGTTTGCTCCTTCTCGGTGAGCAGCAAGATAACTTTTCATCCACATCATCTCGCATTAATAATCCCCTCTGAATTCGGTCAGGCAGCAAGGAGCCTCAGCACTTTTCACATCACTTCCATTAGCTATAATCCCGAGCAAAACTTTCAACAACCGAGCGACAGTATATTTACCCACCAAACTTTACATCACACTTCACCACCAAACCAAAACCAAACCGCACCAATCAACTTGCGATAAGAGAATTCGCACAGCAGGAGAGGGACATATAAAACATTTGACACACAACTAACATGAAACGCAAACAGAATTAATCCTTAATCCTCGGCCACAGCTCAGTCAAGCCGTGTGCGAGTAACTTTTGTGAAACTTTTGCCAACTATAACAACAACTTACCTGGCAGCCACAGGTGTCATAATCCACAAGAAATATCCCGAGCTCCTTTCGCTGGAGAACCGCCGATTCAGTATTGCAGCATCGCCGGCTGACGGGAAGTGCTTCTCACGGGGCCTAGCTGTTGTTGTCCTAGAGCAGGACGGTATGTTATTGATTTCGCTAAACGAATTCACACTAATATTCAAGTCACTTCCCGCATAACCGGCACTGATAATGCCACCGGAAATGCTATTAATGGCGCCGCCGCCACCGCCCAAACGCGACGACGATGACTGGCTATTGTTGGCATTGGCATGGATGTTGTTGTTGCCTGCAGTGGCCACATGCCGATTGGAAATACTACCTCCTGTGGCGTTGCGTCTCGATAAATATTCAGCAGACCTACCGTTATGGTAATTTAATTCAATGCCCACGGAGGAAAGATCCTTTTCGGTTTTCTTGGCGCGACCCCCACCGTTTGCGGAGTCGTTGGACTGTGCAGCGCCGGTCCGTCCGTTGGCCTCGATAAGATTCACGCTATTTGTCGAACCGCCACTTACACGAAACACATTCGGAATCGAAGGATAATCGCGCATCCTTCCGACGAAGTACCGCGTCGCCACCCAAAATCGACCGATTGTATCAGCAGTTGTCGCTGAACTGAAAGTGAATTACACTCAAATCCTTTCGGATAGCCGAGCACGACTTCTAAACTTAACAACACCACACAAGACACCGCCAGCACCAGCACACAGCACCACCGACGACGACGGCGACGATGATGATGACTACAACACTACGTGGAGCGACAACATGCAGCTACTGTTAGTAGAGCCCGAGAAATTCACTTTGTAAAACGTTGTAACACAGCGAAAGGATGTTATCGGAATGATGTCCCATTTTTTGCTTAGTGGAACGTATGTAACGGCGGCGGCCGACATGGAACATTATATCTCTCTGGCAATGGCTGGGATCCCAGCCCAGTTTAAGTGGCAATGGATGGTGGGGGATGCACCGAAGTGTTGTTGTGCCAGCCAACTGATGTTAAAAGGACGCATGTGCCGCAGAGTGTTGCTACCACCGAGTCCCCTTTGGATTGCAAACTGGAAATCGGATACCAAAAGCGTAAGGGACTCTTGGTCGGCGGCACTCAGTATCATCATTACCATCGAAGTCGTCCTGGAACATCAGCATCTCCCTGTGTCCTGTGTGTGTGTATACTAGTACGCTTCGTCATCGTTATGACGATGCTTTTCTACACAGAGCGTAAGCGTAGAATCCACGTTGGTATATTGGAATTCATTCGTTCGCTGCCAAGGATAATGATGTAAAATGTGTGCGTTTGGAGTACGGTTGGGCGCGCATATTTTTGTCATCATCCCGGCCGGTTGTCGGTTGAAGAGGTAGCGGGATATGCGTACGCGTGATAATTTATTCATTGACCATGTGATTGTGTTTTTTCTTTTTCTAACTTCATGTCCTCTCTGTGCATGGGAGTGTACTGCCTAACCCATTGACAGGTTGATGTGCAGGTGAAGGACTCCACTTCCGTTCGTTGGTCTCATTGACGAGAGAGGCATGTGTAATGGGTCGGCTGCCTACAGGTAGAAAGACATGCGAAAAATGCTGTTAAATTCCTTGTGCTCCTTGTATTACGAATTTTTTGCCAATATTGGTGCCAGGCTAACCGCTGTAGTCTGGGCTGACGAACCCCCGTTTAATTGCAGCTGACTGACAACTATTTGCCAGGAGCTATAGTGATGATGTGCGGAATGAGGAAAGACGAAGTCTAACTCTGGCATCTCGCATGTATCAGCCCAGGGACTGTGTTAGAAAAGTTACTGCTTACTGGTGTGTGAAGAGGATGCGATACACACCAAATGCGTCCATACTGATTGTCTGTGCGTTAAGCCATTTCGAGGTAAAGGATCATGCATTTTTCGGCTTCGAAAGTAAAGCTAAATAAAACAAACACTGCGATATATTTTTTATGAAAATTTTATTTCATTATAAAGAATGCACTTGTAAAGAAATATCGGGAACTACAATTATGGCGAAATAGTTCTTTCTTTCCCGTAACCTTCCGGTTGATAAAATACCCTTATGACCCATAACTACAGGACTTCTTGAGTCAGTCCGAGCAGTGAAAACGGAGGGGTGTCCGTGTGTCTTCGGCATCAGCATGCTTGCATTTTGCACGACCTAACTCGACGGATATTTATTTTTTTTAAAGATACAGTAGTCCCCCGATAATGTGAATTACCGATAATGTGAATTTCTCTAAAATGTGAATCGGCAAAACTTTTACATTGTCATGTCTATAATCTGAACTTCCGAAATTTTCAACCTCTTAAATGTGAATTTTTTTGTAAAAGTTTTCATATTTCTCTTGCTCGTTTTGCGATTTTCGTTTTTCTTCTAAATCAATAAACATTTAAACTGTGCTTTAAAAAATCATTTTGTGTTGTTTTTAATAAATTTGAAAATCGTTTCAATCAGTTTAGTAAGTACTGAAAAAAAGTTACAGTAATGTGAGTCCCTCTAAAATCCGAAAACGCTTTGTTTTAATTAGTTCACATTATCGAGGGACTACTGTATTAATTCCATTTTGAGTGGCAAGCGAACATTATTCATGCTTGCCCAAAGTAAGCCCTCCCGTATGTCATCAAGACACTTCCTTGCTACCAAATAACTCTATATTCATATTTTTTAAAGTAGCCCCAAAATATAAATATCGTCATCGCTCTTCTTCACACATCACCAAAGCCCTGTCACATCCACGAAATTAATGTTTTAGAATTGGTTTTTTTTTTTTCAAATGTCTAATAATTTTAACTCACAAATATACAGGTATATGTAAATAATAACAATATTTATTGTTTAATTAATTAACTAAATATAAATTTGATAACATAATCATATCCTTATTGTAGATTAGAGGGATCTCAAAGTTATAATTAAATTATTAATTAAGAAATAATGATAAATTATAAAGTTCTAACTAAGAGCAATTATTAAAATCGTTTTCTATCAATACCATTAACTTAGTACCCAGGGGTGAAGAGGACATTGTGCACAACAGCCGCTGCCAGTGGTAAATTTTGTATTTTGATAACCTATTCACTAAATTCAAAAAAAAAAAAAGTAGAAAATCAATTTTATAATTTTATTTTAAGACGATCCTGACAAGACACATTTTAATTTAATTAATCAGAATACTTAACTTTAGCAATTATTATAATAATCTTCACTATTCTTCTCCTCTCTTTTTTTTATATATCCTTTTGCCTCTGATAAATCTTGATATTGTATTTAATTATTTCATATCGTTCTCAAAATTTATCCTTTTATACAATATATACAAGGTGGCGCAAAAGTAATCCTCCTATCAGCAAATGCTATAAATTTTGCGATTGGCCCCTAATGTCAGTTCTGTTTTGACATTTGTGTAGTAAACACATGCGAAATACACGTTAATAACAATGTTACGCTACACTGCTCCAAAACGCGGAATATTGGTGACTATTTATTTGAGCAATAATCGGTCGGTGACTTTGGCACAACGTGAATTTCGTCACAGATTTCCTAGCCGTCCAACGCCTACTGGTGAAACACTGCGACGTTTAGCCGCACGCCTCGAAGAGACTGGCACAACACGAGACGTTGCCAAGAGTGGCGGGCCCCGGAGCGCCCGTTGTGCCGAGAATATCGCCTCTGTTGACGCGGCCATTTTTTTTTTCGAGAACGCCGCTGGTCAAACGACAACAGTGAACGATGCGCGCTATAGGGCCATGTTTACCGATTTTTTTCTACCGCAATTGGACGATTTAGGACTGGAGGACATGTGGTTCCAACAGAACGGAGCTACGGCACACACTGCGCGAGCCACAACCGATATTCTGAAAGCGGTGTTCCCGGGTCGTTTTTGGCGATTTGCACTAGCCCGTAAGATCGCCTGATTTGCCCGCCCCAGACTTCTTTTTGTGGGGCTTTTTGAAGTCGTGGGTATATGTCAACAAGCCTCAGACTTTTGCAGCTCTTAAAGACAATATCCGTCAAGAATGTGAGGACCTATCGCCGGAAGTTTTGGCCAAAGTGATTGAAAATGCCATAAAAAGGGCTCAAATGACAATCAACTGTGGCGGCGGCCATTTACATGACATCATATTCTCGACTTGATGTAAAAAAAATTAAAAGACCAAATAAAAATAATCCACAAGAAGAATCAAAGTTTTTCATTTTTTTTTTTAATTACAGCCAAAAAACATCGGAAGGTTATTTTTGCGCCACCTTGTACAATTGCTTTGAATTATATTATTTTATTTAAATAGATAGAGAAACTTCTTCTTATTTTATTTAATTGTATTTCCTTTTTAGTTTTTTAACACAAATACTGTCATTTCCTCTTTCAGGAAGTTTCTAGTTAGGTTGCAATTTTCTCCTTGGATTCTGCTTTAATCCCTTGGTAATGATGTATTTATGTGTCCTTATTTATTTTAGGGCAATCTATTTTGTACCAAGACGCGGCAGTAAACTTTTCTCAAAAGCAAAATATTTCGTCTGAAACTCCCATAAATCATGAAATATTTTTTTAACTTCTGACATATTAATTTTTATTTTCTTAAAATTATTTTTGCTTAATATTCTTTCCATATTTTTTTTTGTAAAGTAACAAAGTAGTGTAGAAATGAGGTGCATGCGTAATATTATCATTTATTCACTTATTTCGTTCCCTACAGACTTTGTTGCCAGTAAGTGTGAAATACAATATCATTCAAATGACCGCCTCGGGAAGATTCGCTGCATGCGACTCTTTTGAAGTCATTTTTAACCACTTATTCGCACATTTCGGGCGGTATCTCGGCCATAACTTGAGTAATGTTGGTTCTTAATGCGTCTAGAGGTCAGAGATTATTTTACGAGTGTGACAAGGGATCGTCAATCTTTTCGCATGAGGCTTTCGCAACTACCTGCGTTAAAGGATGGCAGTAGCTTTCTGTAAAAATTCAAATTCAAATCAAGGTCTAAAAGATTTCAGTTTTTTTTTTTTTTGCCTTCAATCTTGACTCTGACAGATGAGGTTGTTTTGACAAATCTGCCAGACCGCTTTGTACGTTTCCGTTGCTTGGGAGATATCCTCGCCGAAAGCTGGAACCTAGAAGAGCGATATCCTGGGCTGTTTTATAAATACCTCTTAGACAGAATTTTACAAAGAGGCACGCCACATACTCACGCGGGAAGGTTATGTCACTGCCAAGGCCATTCCTTGAAAGACTCTGCTCTCAGGTAATTAAGAAGACTTGCAGAGTCTGTGAACAGACAATATTTCAATGGTGAATCTTAAATAAAGTCCTAAATTTTTGTCTATGAATAGATACGTTTGAAACTGACAGCGTGGTGCTAAAAAAAACTGGAAAAGTCGTTGGTTGGATTGATGCGTGCCTATTTAGTTTGATTAGACAATGCAACTTTCGTGGTTAAATACACGTCACGTAACGACTCTACAGTCAGTTTGAAGGTTGAGCTGTAAGGTTGAACTTGGTTGGTTGATGTGACTGTTTTCCTACTAGAAGAAAGCACTCAAGCCTCATTTTTGGACCACGAATCACGAGATCTGTAGATAATAATAACGAGATCTTAGTGAAGTTCAAAACCGTCCTGTGGGGTTGAGCCTTTTGATGGTGCTATTGAAATTGATGCCTGAGATTGCCGAGGAGTCATCAATGAAAGGCTTGCTTAGTGTGTAGAGTCTGCTATTATCAAGTGCCGGACATTCGGTAAGAAAGTCGAATACTGTTTCGTTCCTACTTGCATTTGCGCAGCTACGGCAGTAGGTACGATGGGAGAGGTCAAGCTTGGCTGCGTGAGGGCCTAAAAGCCAGTGACCCGTTCTTGTTGCCATTCATCTAGCGACATCTTCATGCGTTATCATTAGAAGGTTTTTTGACCTTTGCAGTGTCGTATAGGTTAGCCAAAACTTTCTGGAAATGACTCAGTTATTTTGATTCATTTACCTAGTCTTACCTCGCTATAGACTGTGCGGGTCTAGTCGTTTTGTGAGTAGTTTATGGCACACGACACTGGCTATCATTGTATCCGCCACACTATGGTATGCGATAATTCACCTACTTGTCGTTTGGCAAAAGTACACAAAAGAGAGTGTTATTCAAGGGAGGTTTAATCTAAGAGCCTGCGTAATGAACTAGTGTACCAGATTGGAGTCCCTTTCAGCGGTTTTTGTCATCTAAAATTCTTAATTTGCTGATCGTCATTCAGATGTGTCGTCGGCCAATTGGTCTACCTTCTATCGTCCAGGAAGAAACTACTCTCTATGCTCTGTGGTAAAGATTCACTGGACCATCGCTTTGATGCCTTGTACGGCCTCGATGAACAATTCTTTGTCGTAGGGCCTTCCTCACAGAATAACGCTGATTATTGGGGTGGTTTCTGTCGAAGAAAAATCAAGCTTTATTGTTGGACGTCAGGAAGGACCCTTTCTTGGTACCTTTTAAAGGTTTCTTCCTGAGGCCCAACACCATCTATAAAGACCGCAACACTTTATGAGACTATTTTCTACTTTATATTCTAATCATTTCTAGTTTCCTAGGGCCAAATAAAAGGCCGGCCGCCCTTAAGCACCCACTCGTGACTCGTATTATTGGACCACTTTTTTCTCTCCACCACAGAGTACCACGCTTTTTCACTCTTTATCACGGATTCGCATCAACTATCTGCCAATGACCCTAAAATTGAATAATAGCTTTTCTAAACTGACCTCGCCTTCGTTTTCTAATCTTTACTACTATCCAAAGGGTCCAGAACTTCTCTATACCACAGAAAATAAACACCAGTCCTTAAAACTACCGTCCAGCCGTACAAGCATTACATACAATTTGAACTTGGTTAACTTGTACATGCCCCCTTATTTGCTAACATTTTTTAGCCAAACCGTTTTCTGTTTTCTAAAGATTTTATACCTATACTCTAGCTAATACCTTAATTACGACTAAGTAATTGGGTCAGCTCATAGGCCTGAATGCAGCAGACATATACTGACGGCCCTTTGTGTACGACTCAACTTCGTTACTATGGTCCATTAATAGGTAATCACGGATATACTTTTAATAGCTTGCATGAGCCTCGACAGCAAACACGATGCTATCTGCAGCCAATTGGAATGGGGATTACAGACCACCAAAGTAGTCAATCTGTTCGAGTGCATAGCACCTGTCCGAAAGTTAACTCTTAAGCAAATTAAAACCTACCATAACCTCACATCCGTAATTAATCATTAACTGGAAGTAATCTTACCTCTCACGTGCCCACACACACTTTCTCAGCACAGTTGCACACATCATCCACCTCATTGATGCCGCATATTGCCACCATTTACAAGAAACAAACTTTACCCCCTCTTCACTCAAGTTCATCACAACTTTGACACAAAGCTGGGGAAAAGCTCAGCACTTAAGTTCAAACTTACTTGAAGCGTTCACAGATGGCACCACCATAATTCGCAGCGACAACAAGAGGAAGGCCAAGTAATTGACGTTAAGCTTTCATCCTTAACCGCAGTACTGCAACTGCGGACTGCATCCTGCAAAATAAATTCATCCTTACGTTCTTCCTTCTGTTCTAACGGTTCAGCATCGGAGACCACCATCTGAACCGACACCGTCGCGCATCCCTGTTGAGATTACCTTTTCGGCAATTAAGAACTTTTGTGTGTTTGGTTTTTGGTAGATTTTTCATTTTCCTGTCGGTGCTGGAGCGTCTGTCTCTCTGCATCGTCGTGGGGCGAAGGAGAGTCGCAACTACTTGGTCTCATATCCACAATTCATTCAACACACTCAAGCAGCTGATAATTTAGTGTCTGGGGCTCTACACAGAGTCCAGGCTAAATGCAAACTATCAGAAGGACCACTTTGCTCATCTCTTCCTGGTTTCGCTTTGTTGTTCTTTGTTTATGGCATGGCCACAAACCGTGCAATAATTTCTGGTTTATATAAAAATATTCGTTTGGCTTTATTTTTTGCGAGTCCTTTTGAAGGATATTTGCTTGCAGAGGATGGAGTTGGTCGACGATGTTCGGTTATAAATGTATTTAGGACAGGTGGCGCGCTGGAGTGAATGTGTTTCCCTTCTGTATGAGCATTAGATCTGCGATAGCACACACATACAGACAGACATCCCGGTCGACTATACGTGGAGCTTGTGTCCATGGAAGTGCAAATTAATAACAAGCGGATGTATTCATTTTGAGTGGGCGATTTTGGTTGAAGAGTCTTCCATGCGAAGGGACCGCGGCCATATTTCGGATGTTTGAACAACATCCCCTGGCAGTTGGAGGGGTGCTCTTGATTTGCGGTTTCGTTTCAATGATAACGTCTGTCGGCACAAAGAACTCTAGAGTCTGGTCTGGTTGGCGTGCGGTTAATAGACGTGAATTGGGTTTTCCAATTTCGCCCCCAGTGTGTGCGTAGGCGTTTTAATGACACATTTTTGTTAGCATTCCATTTTGTGGCTTTCGGATTTCAAATTAACGGTTAACGCTGTTTGAACACAAATTTTGTGGCCGGCAATTGCGAAATGAAGTGAGTGTTGTTTTTTTTCTTGTTCTTTTTAATTAAGTTTCAGCGATTATGTAGATTTTTCATCTGATTGCGGGCATAGATTTCCGATGGATATAGATACGGAATCAGTGTTTCAGATATAAATGGTGGTGAGCAAATTTGAATTTAATTAATATGCCATTCGGGGTGGAATTGTGGCCCAGTCAGAGTTTCAATTGATCAGAATTTAATTTGTGTGCTTAAGTGGTTGTGAAATTTGTGTATTATGACTGCTCTAGTGGTCGGTAAATGTGTTGAAAAATAAGAAAAAAAAAATAATTTTTTTTTTTAAATTGCCATATCTTCTCTAGTTACTCCGCGTCCTACTTTAGTTTGCGCATAAGTATAGTTGTTTTCTGGGGCCAATAATTATACACCAAAGTGTGTCATTTAACAATTGTCGATAAGGTAGGCTTATGGAGCTGTTAAAAAAATATTATATAGGCGTACCCTCTCATGATCGTACTTTTTGTCAGGGTTTTTAATTTTTGGGATCAATGGAAGGGACCTATACAATCGGTCCAAATGGCTGAATTGCAAAACTCTTGCAGAACCCTCATATTTTTATATTTATTTCTGGGATCAAACCTGTGACCCCATGCTGACTAGTTCAGCGCACTCAACGATGGAACTGTTGCGCCACCTAGTTCTTTTGCTTTAGCAAAGAGGGTCAATTAGTAGGTACCGGGGTAGCTGCTACGAATACTATGTGTCGTAGAACTGCATTGTAATAGCGCCAGATACTCATAGAGGGCTCTGCTCACGTGGTTCTTGTCTCTTTGATTATTTCTCTGATGATGAGTACAACTTCTGTCCTTTCCTCAGTCATTTCTCTTATATACCAATCTCTTCATTGCACATATATGATCTAGCTCGTCTATCAATCGCCCCGAACTAAGTAAGTACTACAAAAGAGGACCTAACACGGAGCCTTGCAGGACATCTGTGAAGAAGAATTTCAACATCGTTTGGAGATTTTGTTTTTTTATTTTATTTGCTCTCAAGGGGTTATGAATATTTTTCAAATGCGGTTTCACTTACTTTCTCCGCTATTTTGGCAGTTAGGCATCGAATTACCGGTTGCCCTAAAAACAAGCTGGGAATATAAATAAATAAAGTTGTGGCGTCCTAGAAACTTTCTTGGAGACAGTTCCCCTTCTAATGTGTCCCCAAAATCAAAAAGTTAAAGAAGTTCTTCATAACTGAATTGATGGTGGGACGGCATCGCTTGCTATCGCCATTTTAATCCCTTCCACTGACGATTTTCCTTTGATGTGTGTTTGGTATTTGCCTAACCCCAATAATGAGAAGAGGGAAAAAGAACCACGCTGTCGGTTGTCGTTTGAGGAGAAGTCCATTAATTCCCTGCATGTCAAATATGACAGTTGACAGCTAATAAAGGGTGATTTTTTAAGAGGTTTAGAACTTTTTTTAAAAAAAAAACACAAAAAATTCGAAAAAATGAATGAAATATTTATTTGAATCGATAGTTTGAACATTGCAATTTAATGTTTAAAGATAATTTCATGCAAATGTTGACCGCGGCTGCGTCTCAGGTAGCCCATCCGCTGAGTCCAATTTTGGCATACTCTTTCACACATATCGGCCGGTATCTCACGAATGAATGCATGGATGTTGGCTTCCAGTGCGTCAATCGAAGCGGGCTTGTCCCTATACACATTAGCCTTGGCATACCCCCACAAAAAATAATCTAATGGTGTCAAATCGCACGATCTAGGCGGCCAATTGACCGGCCCGAAACGTGAAATTAACTGTTCACCAAACTCGCCTCGCAATTGCGCCATTGTTTCGCGTGCTGTGTGGCATGTGGCACTGTCTTGTTGAAACCACATATCATGCAAGTCAAGAACTTCCATTTCGGGCAAAAAAAAGTTTGTTATCATCGCTCGGTAGCGTTCACCATTGACAGTAACGCTGCGATTCGCATCATCTTTGAAGAAATATGGCCCAATAATGCCGCCGGCCCATAAACCGCACCAAACAGTGGCTTTTTCGGGATGCATTGGTAGCTGTTGCAATGCTTCTGGCTGATCTTCACTCCAAATGCGGCAATTTTGCTTATTTACGTACCCATTCAACCAAAAATGAGCCTCATCGCTGAACACAATTTTTCGATAAAAAAGCGGATCCTTGGCCAGCTTTCCAAGAGCCCATTCAACAAAAATTCGGCGTTGTGGTAGGTCGGCTGGCTTTAGTTCTTGCACCAGCTGTATCTTAAAAGGCTTTACGCCCAAATCCTTCCGCAAAATTTTCCACGTAGTGCTGTAACAAAGGCCTAACTGCTGGGAACGGCGCCGAATCGACATTTCGCGGTCTTCTGTCACACTAGCTGATACGGCCGCAATATTTTCTTCACTACGCACAGTACGTAAACGTGTTGGTGGTTTAATGTCCAACAAAGTAAATTTGGTGCGAAATTTGGTCACAATCTTCCGAATAGACTGCTCAGAAGGTCGAGAATGCCGATCATAAAATGGAAGCAGCGCGCGATGAACATTTCGAACCGAGCACGAATTTTGATAGTAAAATTCAATAATTTGCAAGCGTTGTTCATTTGTAAGACGATCCATGGTTAAATTGCAAACCAAACTGAAGCTGTTTGACAGTGACACAAGGTACTAAACACACGTCAGCTGTCAAAACCGGTGTTGCCAAAACCAAACCAGCTAAAAAATCACCCTTTATAAGTAATTTAATTCATAATTGTATAAAGAATCCATTACATAATTCACAATAGCCATTCATACATAAATGTAACAGCGCTAAATGTGCAAATCGTTTTTCTGAATCCATATTGACGTTCTAATATTTTTCCTAAGGTTTCACTAGATTACATGATAAAGCATTGAATTTTTATATTTTCAATAAAAGCTCTCCCTGAGAACCCGCTAAAAGTGCGCATAACAATTTAGAGCAGCGTCGGACATCTGATTTTAAAATTAAAAATATTGGTAACACCATCGACGGCAAGCGCTTTTTATGCCCAATTTGTTGGGAAGCTCTAGAAACATTTTCTAGGATGACTAGGGTAATTGCTTGCTTCTTAGAAGTATCTGTCTCTTCGTATCCTTGCTGTTGTCTGAACATTTTTTGTTCTTTCATTCGATTTTGATATGCAAATCGAGAAACAAAGCTAACAAATAATTAGTGTATGGAAACATTCTCGATCTAAATGTGCATACAAGCGTACTACAAAATGCAGTAGATTTAATTTTTTAG
The DNA here is from genome assembly GCA_916610125.1 of Cheilosia vulpina. Classification (NCBI taxonomy): domain Eukaryota; kingdom Metazoa; phylum Arthropoda; class Insecta; order Diptera; family Syrphidae; genus Cheilosia; species Cheilosia vulpina. The sequence goes on from OU744277.1 coordinate 64,701,370, forward strand.
CAGAAAATTTAAATTTTGAAAAAAAAAACTGTAGTGGATCTAATGCATATGCAGCAAAGTGGCAACGCTAATGAAAATGTGTCTGACGCCATGAAAGACCTGTGGTTCGAAACAAAGAGTCTTTCATTAGCGGCTTGACAACTTCAAACTTTCAGTGTGAACGCACCCTTAAACTGAACTGTCAATGTCAAAATATTCAGTAAAATCAAAATTTTCATCATGGTTATGGACACTTAGAAACAACGTAATTTTTATTAAAATTGACTACCGAAATTCCAAGTCGGTGGTCGCAACTTTAAGAGCGTAATCGCCAATTTTCGGCCGTAAGCGATGAAGCGTATTTTTAGTTAAACGGCTTCGTCAATAAGCAAAATATGCTGTTACGGACAGATGATAACCTTCAAGTGCTTCACTTGTCACAGTTTGGTTTTCATGCCGGTGGCGTCATTGGGCTGTTTTCTTTTCGTCGATGCAAATGACCGTAACGTTACAATAAATGGTATTCGCTTCTTCTTTGAGCAACTGCATGAATTTGACATCAGTAGTATGCGGTTCCATTCATAAATGTTTTGATAGTAATTCAAGCCAATACAATTTTGTTTGAGATATCTCAAGTAGTTTACATGTTATTTAAACAAGAAATTGTCAAGTCCTTAATGAAAGACCCTTTAGTTACCAGCTTCATCCATCAAAGGTGCTATCTCAGTCCTTTTGCATTTACATGGAAAATATATATTCAATTTTGTTCTAAAATATGTTCCATAATTTTTCAACTTTGTATTGTTATATTGCAATTTCGGTAATATCTTATAAAACTTACCCGCGTTCATTCCGCTGCAGCAAGACCAATAGCAAATAAAACAAAACAATCGTCATTTCCAACAGAAAATGTTTTTTAGTAGTAATTTATTTATGTATTTTAGAAATGTTTCTATATATTTTTTTTATTTTTTATTTACATTTGGAATTGTTCATAAATGCATCGATATATATATATATTATATATGTATATAAAAAAAAACAAAAAATACAAACCCCATCATTACCGCTAAGAAATAAAACGACACCAACTCGCTTGGTCTTTGATTACTTTTTTTATTTACACTTGTAACTTGAGTTTATTTTGATTTTGATGTGAGATTTACATTCTTTTTCATTTGTTTGTTGTATATTTAATATTTAAAACTACTTTTGATCCTAAGTTAGAACTATTCACATGGTTTGTTTATTTGTTTTTTTAATTTGGTGGTAAAAAATATATTTTATTTCGTTTTAAATGTAGTTTATGATTTAATTTTTTAGTTACTACAGTGAAATTTTGTTAATTTTTCAATTGTGTATATATTATATGTAATTTTAAAATATAAAATAAAAACATTTGTGCTTTACTAAATTTTTTTAAATAATTTTTATAGAGGAAATATTTATTTTCCGTAATTCGGGTTGTATGGTGGCTGAGTTGGATAGCTCTTTGGGCCGTTTGAGGGTGCCGATGACGACGATGATGAACCTGATGGTTTTTCGTTGAAGAGACCGCCGAAATTCTTCGATGTGAAGATATCTCCGAGGCCACCAGCACTTCCGCCGCCCATGGAGCCATGAGAACCGCCGCCACCGCCTCCGCCAAGGAATTGACCTAAGAAGCCAAGACCTGACGAGGATGAACCGCCACCACCTCCACCTGCGCCAGACAGTACGTTACCGAGAAGTCCGCCTAAGATGTTGCTACCGGAACTACCACTGGAACCACTACTGCCACCACCATATCCACCTTGTCCACCACCGCCATAACCACCAGATGGTGCATACCCACCAGGCTGTCCGCCACCATTATTTGCTGATCTACCGCCGCCGCCTGATAGAGCTTTCGAAATTTGACCGGAAATGAGACCAGTTACCGCCTGATTGACCAACGGATTAGAGAGGAAATTCGAGAAGAAGCCGCCACCTTCACCCTTCTCCTTTTGTCCCGGTGGAGGACGGGGTGGAGTGTAACCGCCAGCACCTCCACTATAGCCGCCACCACCACCACTATATCCGCCACCTCCACTATAGCCACCACCTCCATACTGTCCGTAGCCGCCCGCTGGTTGAGCAGGTTGTGGCTGATATCCTCCTGGGTATGGGTTGTACGGCTGATACCCACCACTCGCTGGATTTGGATAGGGGTTCGGATTCGGGTTAGGATTTGGATTAGCATTTGGCAAGGTTGGATACAGGCTGTGACCACCAGCTGAGAATCCATTAAATCCGCCACCACCACCACCGTTACTGCCGTCCGGATATGAAGGTGCCGACGGTGAGGATGGACCCTGATTGTGAGATGGAGAATGTGAAGCTACACTGTCTGGTCCATCGCTGTCTGTGATGCGTGATGACACATAAATGCGGACAGTTGGAGTTTTTTTTTTCGTTTTGCGCAACAAAATTTTAAGCAGGAAAACAAAGAAACAAAAATACATGGAAAACGTAAGCAACACAATAAGACATTAAAAAAAAATACAACAATTAAAAATGTTATACAATATTTACAATAAAAAATAATTTATCTTGGGTAGTTTGGAAAATAATTACCAAGAGGTTATATACGATTTTGAGGTAAGAGTGGTGAGTTTTGGTATAAAGGACTACTCAATAGTTAGTGATTATTCGAAATGGATGCAAGTTTTCTATACACTTGTGCGTCATCATACTAACCATTGGTTTTTGACAGACGACGCAATGTTTAATTTTTATTGCAAATAAATTGACAGAGAAGGATGCGCTGGTAAAAGCGACTCAACCTTTGAAAGTTCTCATTCAGACGCAGGCTTCCTGTAATCTTTTTGCTCCTCATATCCAACTCGATACTTAATTTTTTTGGGACAGGCTACTGCCAAGCTAAGAATTGCCTTTGCAATTGGGGAAAAAAACAACAAGTGGAAACCCTGACCAGTTGCCTCTGGGTTTTTTTTTTTGTCAAAAGAATACTTTTATCGGGAAAGCCAAATGTAAACGCTGCAAAAGAGCCCCTATATGCTGACAGCTAGAATCAGACTACGCTTGCCAAAATATGCTTCGAGGAGCTATTCGAATTTTATATCATACAATTTGGCGTTATTAGAAACAAATTCATCAACTAGACGAGATGGATTTGAGACACTCAGCAATGCTTTCCGGTCAAACCTATCAGGCAGTCATCCCTACCTAGAAAGTCGGACAGTGACAACGAAGAAGATTAGAGTCAAAATACGTATACAGGTTTCAAAGCCACTAAGAACTTATTTATTTCGAACTCAGGCACTACCTAATCCAAGGGAATTTCGAATACCAAGGCCATACAACACTGAAGGGAGAGGGATCACTCATTTGGTCTCGTCATTGAGCTGGCTACAAAATTTCTAGATTGACGAACAGGGGCCTATGTAACACGAGTGCTTGTAGTATACAAGTGATCTTCAACAAGCCTGGCGCAATTACAAAACACAAAGCAACAAGTTCACTAAATGCATTCAATAGTGTAAACCTAACATGACCAATGCAATTAAACCCTAAATTAGCCACAGCAGTGACATCTACTGGACGCTAGAAGTTCTGCACGATAACTATTTGTATTGCAGAAGCGGTGCGGCGGTTGGACACAAGCCGGAGTTTCAATTCTATGGGTCGCAATAAATGATATTGATTTGTTAACGTCGAGTGTTTTATTTAACAATAGGTAGTCTTTAGAAATGTAGACTAGTTGTTTTGTGTAACATTCCCAATGGTGTATAACGACAAGTCAACAAGCGGTGGCAAGATCAGAGGTCAGAACGTTGAAACGTTTTCGTGCGCACAAATTTGTTGCTCTCGTTCATGCCCACGAAAACGTTTGACCGTTGCGCCTTACAAAATGCCGACCCAGCATTCGCCTAGTTACTCTGTATTAAATTTACAGAATTGTATTAAATTGGTAAAAATTGCCTTGGGCTACAAAAACTTCCCGCGTTGTGCTATAAAGACTTCTGAAAGCCGGAGCAGAAATATCTAGTCATCATGATTCGTGTGAGACCGATTTTTTTTTTACGTCAAAGCTCAGCATTCAGTGAAAAGATGCCATTCTCATGCTAGGCTTATGAACCCCGATCCTCCCATTTGTGAAATTGCAAGGCATTATGCGGGATACTAAAATTTAGGTGAAAAGCGACTTCAAAACTGATGACCATTCGACATTCTGCTGAAATGCCTTTGATAAAAAATAAAAGAATAAATAAATGTTGAATAAAATTCACCACATTTTACCTCAACATACGTTAAATACATCTCAGCAATATTATGCAACCAAGTTTCTAAATTGCGTTAGTATACTTTGTATGCATTCAATTGTTAGCCATTACATTCACAAAAAAAATTAGTTACATAAATATTAATTTGTTAGCTTTTGTAGTGTTTTTTTTTTTTTGTTTTCAATTCGATGGTTATATGAATTGGCTGAAGAAGAAAACATTTCTAAGTACAATGAAGTGAAAATGCTGGAACAATAAATGCTAGTTAGTATTGTTGTTAATTTTACATTAAATTATTACAAGCGGACGGATATTAATTAATAAATATTTATAAATGAACACACCATTCCTTGTTGATTGGCAATGGCAAGACACAAACAGCCTGTCTGTCATCCTTTAAATATTTTGAACAAAAATCACTGACTAAACTTAAATTTAAAAGAAATACATTTTTTTATTCAGTTATTTTGTTTATGTACATTTTTATTTTGTTTTTGCATTAACCTATGCCTACTTTTGTTTTTATAACAAATTCGTATTTTTCTTGCTTGTTGTTGTTTTTTACATCACATTATGTTTAAATTAATTAACAATTCTTTTAGTTGTTTCTTCACTCGTTCTATAGAAGAGCATAATTTTATTTTCGTTTTCTTATTGTAAAGCCATCACCAAGTAATTTCATTTTTATAATATTTCTGGTACTGGTATGATTTTTTTTTTTGTTAAATATTTTATATTTTTATACAGTAAACTACAAAATTCGTTGTTGAAGGGAGAAAATCTATTTTGAACATTTATTGTGTGAATGGATATTTTCTGAAGGGAACAATACTGACAACAGATTGGTTTTGAGATAATTCGCTCATTCGAAATGAAACATTTCTGGCAGTTGTTAGTTTCTAATTGGGAATTTTAATATAAACGTTGTACATATATTATTATTGTTACGATAACTTGAAGTGGGACAACAATTTTCTTTTTGGCAAATACGAGTATTTGTGTTTTTGTAGTTATTATTCAATTTAAAACCTGTTTTTATTTAAAATCTATGTAGTAGTCTTAGATTTAGTACTCTAGAAATATCGCTTTTAGTACTGTATGTGACAATTCGAGAGAAGAAGAGACTGGTCTTGATTTTAATCAACTTTGTATTTGGTTTTTCTATAAATTCTTGTAACATTATTGTAATTTTTGTTAAATTATAATTTTTATTTTAGTTTTGAATTTTATTTCGTTTTGTTAGGTACACTTTGGCGTTTTATTTTTTTTTTTATTGATTATTAAATGTGTGTGTATTTTTTGTAATAAAAGGAATTGTGACTTGATCTGGATTTGAGGAGAGATTTTTTTATAAGTTTTTATTTGTTATAAACTGGTTTGAGGCCGAGTCGGTGATGTATACGTAACATTTAGTCTCAAACAAGTAAAACTAGTCAGGAATTAAGAAAAAATGAATCGTCGCCCACAAGGGGGCGTGGTTAACAAAAAAAAATTAAGTATTAAAGAGGCCGTAATAAAGTGTAGCGATTTATCAATAATTATCATTTGGTCCTAGGAAGTGGAAAAGTCGAAAAACTTAAATATTTTTACTGATGCTAGCCCCTAAAAAGTGGGCGTGGTATCAAATGTTGTATAGAAGAAATGAAAAAAAAAAAAACAAGTTTCAAATATATATATTTGGAGTCAGGAAGTGAGATATTGTTCTGGGGCGTGGACGTAACATTATTATTCATAAAAATTGGAAAAGCTCCAATTAACAAAACGCACTAAAACGCCCACTTTTTAGATACAGTGGGCGTGGCTGATAGTAAATAACACAGAAAATAAGAGGTTATAACAAGTTGTAGGCTTATCAGACGTCCTTTGAAATGCAAATAGGTGGCGACAGTCGGAGAACATTTAATAGTACTTATGTAATGCAGACTGAGAAGATTTCTGAAATCCACAAATTTTAGTTTTCTGATTCGCAACTAGATTTTTCGTGGGACAACAATATTTCCCAGGCCATTATGGAATTTATTCCTGCTTTGTAAAAGCGATTCATATCATAACCATACCCCCAGGGCGTTGGCGAATTTCCTTTTTTAAAACACGAGCGCGAACTAACTATTGATATCATCTGGTTCGGAACTTAGGTATATTTAATTCCGCTTTTCCTTTGATAGATGGCGTTTGAAGCGGATGCACGAAATTATCTGATCAGACTCTTCTCGGATTTGAAAACACAGTTTGTCCCTATATAAAGAACATGTACCACCAGTTGATTTGGCAGTTTTTAAATGTTAGGACATTTTTAGCAAAAGCCCCTAACGACAACTAGCCTTGGTGAGTAAAATTATAAACTCAAGGCGTACAAATGAGGGAAACATAATCAGCCAGCGTTTTCAAAAGCTTACCCTCACCAACCAACCAAGTATTTGCAGGATATCTACGACGTCTTACAGAAAAACGAAGACCAAAAACTCCAAATAAAAACGCACATAGAAGGTGCGCACGCAAAAACAACTTTATTTGAAGTGTAGCATTTGATAAAAGAAATTGACGGAATACAAAACGAAAGACATTGTTCTGCGGCTCTTTACTTTTTTGTTGTTGCATTTACCAATAAAGGAAGTGTTGTATTAGCTGCAGGTGTAGTAGTTGTTGCTGTAGTTGTACCAACCGGCTCCATAGCTACACCGTAATGTACTGATGTGCCGTTTGGAAATTGAACAAACGTATAACCGCTAGAACTGACTGTTGGCGGCTGTGGTGCCATTGGTTGAACATATGCAGAACCTCCTTGTGTATAAGCCTGGCTACCAGCTCCTACCTGAGTGCTATATCCGTTTTGATTCGACCCTCTAATGGGGTAATACACATTCGAAGAAGTCTGATATTCGGTTTGGTAGCCACCTTGCTGCGAAGGGACTGTACCACCTTGCTGAGATTGATAGATCGGTTGGCCGCCGGTGTAACTACTTTGGTATGTGTTGGACGAAGATGGTGGAGGCCCGCCAGACCATGCGGGCGGATACTGGCTATTAGTCCTATGCCAATCATCAGGAGGAGGTCCTCTTCTTTGGTCGTAGCCATTGCTGTCATATCCGCCGTATCTATCGTATCCGCGATCATAATCTCTGTAACGGCTTTCTTGGCTCCATTCGTCAGGCCTCCTTTCGGGTGATCGAAATGGCGGTGGTCCTGAAAGCTGCGATCCAGTACGAGATTGGTAATCCACCTGACTACTGCCAGATACACCAGTACGACCGTCAGAGGATCGTTGACTGTAGCCGATACGTCCATTGGCGGAAGACAATTGACGGCTATTCTGAATTTGACGCTGATCACTGCGGATATTGGTACTGGGCTGGGAATTTTGACGTTGACCTTGTCGATTTCGAGTCGCAGCTTGTCGACTCTGACCTTGTGCTTGTCGATTTTGACCCTGAGTTTGTCTATTTTGACTCTGACCCTGTCGATTCTGACCCTGACCCCGTTGACCGTTACCGTTTACTCGTTGCTGGTTTACTTGCTCGCTTTGAGCCTTTGGGCGGAAACCGGCACGATCGTTTTGCGAGGCTATAGCTCTAGCTACACGGATCTGAACACTGCCTCGTTTAGGAGCGGTTTGTTGTGGCTTTGCCGAAGGAACTGTGTTCCCTTGTTGGCCTACGGCCGCTGGAGCGGCTTCGGCATCATTCTTCTTGTCCTTGCGGTTGAATTTGTCAAACAAACCCCTGGCTACCCGATGTAAGCTTTTGGGCTTACTATTGACTCCGGGTTTCTGAGCACTGCCTTGCCTAGCACCGGTTTGTTGTGGCTTTGCCGCAGGAACTGTATTCCCTTGTTGGCCTACGGCGGCTGGAGTGGCTTCGGCATCGCTCTTCTTTTCCTTGCGGTTGAATTTGTCAAACAAACCCCTGGCTACCCGATGTAAGCTTTTGGGCTTACTATTGACTCCGGGTTTCTGAGCACTGCCTTGCCTAGCACCGGTTTGTTGTGGCTTTGCCGCAGGAACTGTATTCCCTTGTTGGCCTACGGCGGCTGAAGTGGCTTCGGTATCGATCTTCTTGTCCTTGCGGTTGAATTTGTCAAACAAACCCCTGGCTACCCGATGTAAGCTTTTGGGCTTACTATTGACTCTGGGTTTCTGAGCACTGCCTTGCATAGCACCGGTTTGTTGTGGCTTTGCCGCAGGAACTGTATTCCCTTGTTGGCCTACTGCGGCTGGAGTGGCTTCGGCATCGCTCTTCTTATCCTTGCGGTTGAATTTGTCAAACAAACCCCTGGCTACCCGATTTAAGCTTTTGGGCTTACTATTGACTCCGGGTTTCTTAGCACTGCCTTGCCTAGCACCGGTTGGTTGTGGCTTTGCCGCAGGAACTGTATTCCCTTGTTGGCCTACGGCGGCTGGAGTGGCTTCGGCATCGCTCTTCTTTTCCTTGCGGTTGAATTTGTCAAACAAACCCCTGGCTACCCGATGTAAGCTTTTGGGCTTACTATTGACTCCGGGTTTCTTAGCACTGCCTTGCCCAGCACCGGTTTGTTGTGGCTTTGCCGCAGGAACTGTATTCCCTTGTTGGCCTACGGCGGCTGGAGTGGCTTCGGCATCGCTCTTCTTTTCCTTGCGGTTGAATTTGTCAAACAAACCCCTGGCTACCCGATGTAAGCTTTTGGGCTTACTATTGACTCCGGGTTTCTTAGCACTGCCTTGCCTAGCACCGGTTGGTTGTGGCTTTGCCGCAGGAACTGTATTCCCTTGTTGGCCTACGGCGGCTGGAGTGGCTTCGGCATCGCTCTTCTTTTCCTTGCGGTTGAATTTGTCAAACAAACCCCTGGCTACCCGATGTAAGCTTTTGGGCTTACTATTGACTCCGGGTTTCTGAGCACTGCCTTGCCTAGCACCGGTTTGTTGTGGCTTTGCCGCAGGAACTGTATTCCCTTGTTGGCCTACGGCGGCTGAAGTGGCTTCGGTATCGATCTTCTTGTCCTTGCGGTTGAATTTGTCAAACAAACCCCTGGCTACCCGATGTAAGCTTTTGGGCTTACTATTGACTCTGGGTTTCTGAGCACTGCCTTGCATAGCACCGGTTTGTTGTGGCTTTGCCGCAGGAACTGTATTCCCTTGTTGGCCTACTGCGGCTGGAGTGGCTTCGGCATCGCTCTTCTTATCCTTGCGGTTGAATTTGTCAAACAAACCCCTGGCTACCCGATTTAAGCTTTTGGGCTTACTATTGACTCCGGGTTTCTTAGCACTGCCTTGCCTAGCACCGGTTGGTTGTGGCTTTGCCGCAGGAACTGTATTCCCTTGTTGGCCTACGGCGGCTGGAGTGGCTTCGGCATCGCTCTTCTTTTCCTTGCGGTTGAATTTGTCAAACAAACCCCTGGCTACCCGATGTAAGCTTTTGGGCTTACTATTGACTCCGGGTTTCTTAGCACTGCCTTGCCCAGCACCGGTTTGTTGTGGCTTTGCCGCAGGAACTGTATTCCCTTGTTGGCCTACTGCGGCTGGAGTGGCTTCGGCATCGCTCTTCTTATCCTTGCGGTTGAATTTGTCAAACAAACCCCTGGGTACCCGATGTAAGCTTTTGGGCTTACTATTAACTCCGGGTTTCTTAGCACTGCCTTGCCTAGCACCGGTTGGTTGTGGTTTTGCCGCAGGAACTGTATTCCCTTGTTGGCCTACTGCGGCTGGAGTGGCTTCGGCATCGCTCTTCTTATCCTTGCGGTTGAATTTGTCAAACAAACCCCTGGCTACCCGATGTAAGCTTTTGGGCTTACTATTGACTCCGGGTTTCTGAGCACTGCCTTGCCTAGCACCGGTTTGTTGTGCCTTTGCTGCAGGAACTATATTCCCTTGTTGGCCTACGGCGGCTGGAGTTGCTTCGGCATCGCTCTTCTTTTCCTTGCGGTTGAATTTGTCAAACAAACCCCTGGCTACCCGATGTAAGCTTTTGGGCTTACTATTGACTCCGGGTTTCTTAGCACTGCCTTGCCCAGCACCGGTTTGTTGTGGCTTTGCCGCAGGAACTGTATTCCCTTGTTGGCCTACTGCGGCTGGAGTGGCTTCGGCATCGCTCTTCTTATCCTTGCGGTTGAATTTGTCAAACAAACCCCTGGGTACCCGATGTAAGCTTTTGGGCTTACTATTAACTCCGGGTTTCTTAGCACTGCCTTGCCTAGCACCGGTTGGTTGTGGTTTTGCCGCAGGAACTGTATTCCCTTGTTGGCCTACTGCGGCTGGAGTGGCTTCGGCATCGCTCTTCTTATCCTTGCGGTTGAATTTGTCAAACAAACCCCTGGCTACCCGATGTAAGCTTTTGGGCTTACTATTGACTCCGGGTTTCTGAGCACTGCCTTGCCTAGCACCGGTTTGTTGTGCGTTTGCTGCAGGAACTATATTCCCTTGTTGGCCTACGGCGGCTGGAGTTGCTTCGACATCATTGTTCTTGTCCTTGCGGTTGAATTTGTCAAACAAACCCCTGGCTGCCCGATGTAAGCTTTTGGGCTTAATATTGAATCCGGGTTTCTGAGCACTGCCTTGCCTAGCACCGGTTTGTTGTGCCTTTGCTGCAGGAACTGTATTCCCTTGTTGGCCTACGGCCGCTGGAGCGGCTTCGGCATCATTCTTCTTGTCCTTGCGGTTGAATTTGTCAAACAAACCCCTGGCTACCCGATGTAAGCTTTTGGGCTTACTATTGGCTCCGGGTTTCTGAGCACTGCCTTGCCTAGCACCGGTTTGTTGTGCCTTTGCTGCAGGAACTGTATTCCCTTGTTGGCCTACGGCGGCTGGAGTGGCTTCGACATCATTGTTCTTGTCCTTGCGGTTGAATTTGTCAAACAAACCCCTGGCTACCCGATGTAAGCTTTTGGGCTTACTATTGACTCCGGGTTTCTTAGCACTGCCTTGCCTAGCACCGGTTGGTTGTGGCTTTGCCGCAGGAACTGTATTCCCTTGTTGGCCTACGGCGGCTGGAGTGGCTTCGGTATCGCTCTTCTTATCCTTGCGGTTGAATTTGTCAAACAAACCCCTGGCTACCCGATGTAAGCTTTTGGGCTTACTATTGACTCCGGGTTTCTTAGCACTGCCTTGCCTAGCACCGGTTGGTTGTGGCTTTGCCACAGGAACTGTATTCCCTTGTTGGCCTACGGCGGCTGGAGTGGCTTCGGTATCGCTCTTCTTATCCTTGCGGTTGAATTTGTCAAACAAACCCCTGGCTACCCGATGTAAGCTTTTGGGCTTACTATTGACTCCGGGTTTCTGAGCACTGCCTTGCCTAGCACCGGTTTGTTGTGCCTTTGCCGCAGGAACTGTATTCCCTTGTTGGCCTACGGCGGCTGGAGTGGCTTCGGTATCGCTCTTCTTATCCTTGCGGTTGAATTTGTCAAACAAACCCCTGGCTACCCGATGTAAGCTTTTGGGCTTACTATTGACTCCGGGTTTCTTAGCACTGCCTTGCCTAGCACCGGTTGGTTGTGGCTTTGCCACAGGAACTGTATTCCCTTGTTGGCCTACGGCGGCTGGAGTGGCTTCGGTATCGCTCTTCTTATCCTTGCGGTTGAATTTGTCAAACAAACCCCTGGCTACCCGATGTAAGCTTTTGGGCTTACTATTAACTCCGGGTTTCTTAGCACTGCCTTGCCTAGCACCGGTTGGTTGTGGTTTTGCCGCAGGAACTGTATTCCCTTGTTGGCCTACTGCGGCTGGAGTGGCTTCGGCAGCGCTCTTCTTATCCTTGCGGTTGAATTTGTCTAACAAACCCCTGGCTACCCGATGTAAGCTTTTGGGCTTACTATTGACTCCGGGTTTCTGAGCACTGCCTTGCCTAGCACCGGTTTGTTGTGCCTTTGCTGCAGGAACTGTATTCCCTTGTTGGCCTACGGCGGCTGGAGTGGCTTCGACATCATTGTTCTTGTCCTTGCGGTTGAATTTGTCAAACAAACCCCTGGCTGCCCGATGTAAGCTTTTGGGCTTACTATTGACTCCGGGTTTCTGAGCACTGCCTTGCCGAGCACCGGTTTGTTGTGGCTTTGCCGCAGGAACTGTATTCCCTTGTTGCCCTACGCCGGGTGGAGTTGCTTCGGTATCGTTCTTCTTGTTCTTGCGGTTAAATTTGTCAAACAAACCCCTGGTTACCCGACTAAGGGTTCCTAGCTTGCCATTAGCTCCCGTTTTTTGATTCTTGCCTTGCCTTTCTCCATTTTTCTGCGGATTTGTTGCTGAGTCTGCATTTGGTTGAGAGGGTACAGCGCCATTTTTCTTGTCCTTGCGGTTGAATTTTTCAAGCAAGCCCCTTGCTACGCGATGTAGAATTCCGCCATTTGCTTGTGGATTGCTCTGTTTTGCTAAAGGAGACGTGTTAGTTCTTACATTACTGGCAAGTGGAGCAGCTGTGGAGGTTTTTTCATTATTGCTCTTCCCCTTAAACTTGCCGAACAAAGACCTTGATGGGCGATGGACTAAATCGTCTGTCATTTGCAGCTCCTCCAAATTATCATTAGCAAAATGCCCATCAATGGCCCTGGCGAAACGCCTTAAACTCTGCCCATCTCCAGCAGCGGCTTCATCATATGCAACGTAGTCCTGGTACTGTTCTTGGTCAGGGACCTGTGTGTCACTAGGTTCTGTGGTTGTTGTCGATGTTCCCTGGTTATTGTCTTGATCGGAACCAGCCTGCCGTGGACCGCCTCCACCTCCACGACCCTGGCGCATACCTCCACGGCCTTGACCCTGTCCCTGGCCTTGGCCGCGCCCTCCCCCACCCATGCGACCGTTTTGTCCGTTGCCGCCACGTCCATTTCGGTTTTGTCCTCCCCCACGTCTATTTTGATTGGGCCAACCATTTGGCCCTTGGCTATATCCCCCACGACCCTGACCCTGCCCCTGCCCTTGCCGTTGACCCGGTCCTGTTCCCTGACCACCTCTACCATTCGGACCGTATTGCATTCCAGGACCGCGTTGTTGTTGCCGCTGCATGCCATTCTGCCGTTGGCCGGTCCCCTGTCTATTCGGACCCTGACCATTACCTTGAGGTGGGCCATATCCCTGACCATTACCCGGGCCGTATCCCGAAGGTGCAGCACCGTATCCTTGAACTTGAAGGTGAACGTTAGCGTCTTCAGACATCAGCATCGGTTCATCTTGATCCTTCGCGGAAACGGATCTCTCAACCCTACCGAGCTTCTCTAAGCTTCCTTCAGCACCGATCTGTTGCGACTTCTGATTGGAATACGGTTTTGCATCCATCTCGATAACGGTAACTCCTGGGGCCCGTTCATTTTTCCCCATGCGGTTGATTTTATTTATTACGTCATTGACCAAGCGATTAGCACCTGGTTTGCCTTTAGTTTTCTTCGGCGTGGAAAGGTCAGATCCAGAGTTTAGGTAGTTCTCATATGCTTTCCTGCTCTTAGTCTTTTTTCTTTTCTTTCGTGGCTCGCCTGCAACACTATTCTTACCGCCTTGACCCTCGGAGCCCGAGGATGACTGAACGGATCTAGCTCCACGATGTAAGAGCCCGTCGTAGGCGTCGTATTCTTCGTTGTCATCGTCTTGAGACAGGACGAGTCCATTGAACTTGTCATCGTCCTCTGGAATAGTTTCAAGTGTTTGATTAGGACGTTTGCGTTGGTGCTAAGAAAGTCTGAGGTGCAAGAGAAAAACCATCCAAGACGGGCTTCTTTCAGCGAAAGCTTCAATTTTATTTATCAAAGGTTTCGTAAAAATCAGCCTCCAAAGTGAGGACTTAAACCTATCAATAGTACTGGCTATAATAATTGTAATCGTTGTAATCGTTTCCGTAGTTGTAGTTGTTGTTGTAGTTATCATTGTAATTGTAATCCGGATAGTTGTTGTAGTAATCGTAGTTTGTGTTGCCATTGTTATTGTTTCCATTGTTTCCATTGTTGCCATTGTTGTTGTTGTTGTTGTTATTGTTTGTATTTGTGTTTGTGTTTGTGTTTGTGTTTGTGTTCGGGTTACCACCACTCCACAAGAAATAATAGGGCAGTGTACCATATTGGCCGTATGGACCGTACAGACCGAAGTAGGTGTTCGTGGGTTGTTGCACAGATCCACCAGATGACACCACCGATCCACCGTTCGGGTAGACGACAATTACTTGAGTTCTTCTAGACAGTGGCACTTGGCCCGCAGGAGCCATACCCGGTGGTGGTTGTATAGGACGTGGTTGTGGTTGAAATGGATAGGGTGTCAAGATCGGCCCACCCATATAGTTGGGACGAGGGCCGGGACCCATGAAAGGTTGACCATAAAATGGGCCCGGACCTCTGTTTGGTATTGGCCTCATAGGTGATAGTGGTTGCATTGGTTGGAGTGGTTGCAACGGTTGCATCAATTGCGATTCATGAGATGGACCGTCAAACGCTTGGTAGGTGCCATTTACCGCAATTAGTTCAATGTCGTCTTCTGAAATGGTCACAGGTCATTAGTTCAGCAGATTTGGTTGGCTGGCGGGGTGAGAGTGGCCATGGAATGTGCAACCGTGCCCTGATCCAACCCATGCAACCCCAACCTTGGGATTCTAAAGTGTGATGTAGAAGAAATAGTGATTGGGGTAGGCGTTTCTTGTGGGTATCGTGGGCGTTGGTGGTTGTCCTTGATAAGGGATGACTTTTGGGTTAAAGATGCTCATACAGCCGACAATATTCAAGCAGGGTTGTTGCTGAGCTTGTGGTTGTGCCACTGGCACAGCATAGGAAGGGACTGTTTGTGGTATCATTTGCGGAACGTAACTTTGTTGAGGCTGGAAGCTGCAGGGCGACACTTGGGGCGGGGGATACTTCATGGATATCGGCGGGGGATACTGTATACCACCGAAACATGGATCGAGTATATATACGGGATTCGGAACTGCTCCGTAAATTGGAGCTTGATAGGAAGGCAGGGGATAAGTTGGGTATACAGCAGCGGGATAGAGCTGCGATAGACTCGCGGGACTTGACGGACCAGGATATCCTCCAATGGGCATTGGTTGTTGATATGTTGCAGGTGGATATGAAGGGGCGGTCTGTTGGAAAGGCACCACACCAGGATATGCCCCAGAACTAGAACCGAACGGATTCGACGCTGCTTTGTACATTTGGCGAGTGTGTGACTGAGTGGAGAGGCGAGGACCGGCCACAGAAAAATGTTCCTCGTTGATATCGGCAGGTTTCGTCTGGTATTCGGGGGATGTGACGACTTCCATGTCTGTAATGTTTTCATTACTACTGTCTGAAATGGTCGGAAGAGAGGAGAGTTAGGCCTGAAGAGCGGAAAGGTTTTCAAAGAGACTGTACTGGTGCAGATGAGGTAGATAGATAGGTCAAACTGGGAGGGACAATTTACAAAGACGAGTGCTCGGTTTTTTTTATGTGAAAAGACTGACTAATTGGTTTTCTTTTATCCTGTGGGCGTGGGGTTTTTGACACAAGGTTTCATTAAGTTGTTGTAAAATGTTGGTTCAAGGTGGATTAGTCTGGACAAATTATTAAAATCGTCGATGCAATGAATTTATATTGAAGATGACATCTGAGCTTTGTGTCGGCAATGGGGTGTTATTGAGCAAAAAGTTACTAACTAGAAATTGTAAAAAGGGGTTATAAGTGTCGCATCTTTTAATTTTAAAATACCGAAGAATGATTTTCTATTTTAGCCGGGGTTTACACCAGTTGTTTGATTGAATGAATTCGAAAAATTGGGCAGTCTTTAACTGTGAGTAAAAATATAATGCATATTTCCAGGCACTCGGAGAAGGCTTTTATTTATTTATATCTGCATACTTTCAGTGGTAGTAAAATATGCTAGCACATATTTTCCTTGCATACATTTGGCATGAGTTGCAGAAGAATTTTAGAAAAGTCCTCAAATAATTCACATCTTCTTTTTGTCAACGAATTTTTTGTAAATCTGATTTGGTTTATTTTTGTTCCCCTATTCCACATGAATAAAGGATTATACTGAATATTCAAGGACTTCAATTTATGGTTAATAAAATCGGAAGATAATATGTGGAACAGAATGAACTATCTTTCTTATGGGCAGCCCCCTGGTTCGACAAACATAAAGATCTAACAGCAGAAAGATGCGACCCTGTAATAAGTTTTAAAAGGACTTGTATGCTCCTCAAACTTGCCTAGCAAAGGTGCGGATTTACACAAAATCCTTTTTAAAGCTCCGGATAAATTTTTGAAGACAACTGTGCTTGCCCAAGTTCTACTTAAAAATCCAAGCTAAAATGGGATCACACAAAATTAAAAAAATATTACAAAACAGCCTATTAAAAAAAACTGGTTATCAGCAACCTTTCCAAACGAAAGACTGAAGAATATGAAAACCCTTTAAAGTGAAAGTTATTTAAGAACCACCTCTAACAGATTTATGGCAGAAACCCCTTCCCCTATCAAGATCAAGTCACAATTAAAAAAAAATCAAATCGTAGCCTATCTATTCTGTTTTTAAACCAAATCTTCAAATTAGATACAAACTATAAGAAAAAAAAATAAATTCGATAGTATTAATGGCAAAAATAAACTCAAAGCAAATATAAAAGAATAGTAAGTTATAAAAAAAAAAAACTCCAAACCAAAGCACAGGCGCCATCACATGGAAAGCCTCACTTCACTTGGACCTGTTATTACGTTCGAAGCCAATGTCCGATCTGATGTTGCAGCATCATCAATCCCAGCACACATCCAGCTACCATACTCAAACCACCACCGACATTTAGCAGACCGCCAACTAAAGCGATTCTCCTCCCATGATGTAGACCGCCAGCAGCCGATGACGGATGGGACTGGGTCTGCCGATTGTATGGATTCTGATTGGGCAGATACTGGGGCGGTGGCTTATTGAACATATTCGGATTATTATAGCCGCCTAAACCGAGACCGCCGCCGGGTGCAAACGAGCCCGGCGGACCACCGGTACCGGCTGGGTTAAAGAAGGGCTGCTGGCCAAATATGAACGGTGGATTGTATGGATTCACTGGTTGTATATTATGTGGAAATGCGGGACTCAAACCGCTACCCGGATGATTGGGTTGGGGGAATTGCTGAAAGCCTGGAGCGGAGGTGGGTTGATTAAACGGAAATATTGGCATATTCGGGATCATGGGTTGTGAGTGTGGCGCTCCGAATACATAATGCGGATCGATTGGTGAATTTGGATTATTACGATTGCCATTGCTGCCGCTGCCACCGTTATTATTGTTATTATGACTGTTGTGGTGGTTGTTGCCATTCGTGTTGTATGTATTTGTGTGCGATGTTGGATTAGATGATGGTGAGAATATGGTATTGTCTGGAGCTGGATTCAAACTAGCACCTGTGGGAAGGAACAAACAAACGGACAGAACATACACGAAATGCATGCTGATGTTTCAAAATGGCAAGTGAACACAAATGAATTAGATAGAGATAGTATGTAGATTGGTCTTTTGTTAGTCCTGAAATGAATGTCGGAGATGTACTCGGTACTCGCATGTACTGTGAATATAAGTAGTGCAGCTTTTCTGGGTTTTCATGCAAAGGTCCCTGAATTTAATTTGGTTTACGAGTATCCGCGAAAATGGAGTACCCTAATTTTCTTATTATCGCAATTCAGTATGCAAATTATTAACGTGTCTGAAGCTTAAAAAATAAACAACACAAGTGGTTGTGACTTGCGAATAAACCAACGTTCTATATGAAATAGAATTCGATAAAGAATTTCAGAGTTTGTAAAGTTAGATAAGCAATTGTGAAAGTTGGTAGGATTTTTATTTTTTACTGCCTGAAAAATGATTCACGAAAGCAGTTATCTTTTAAAATAAAGTCTCAAAGTTTGCGAAGCTTCTGCTTTCTTAAATATACTGAAACATCAAAGGCCGACCGGTTACTTGAATTGGCGTGGTAGTTATTTAGGTAACAAACCAAAATATTGTTGTGCGGCTAAAGTGGTTTGAAAAATAAACTAAAATCAAGATCTTCTTTAAATAGGTCACTTGATTAAATTTAGTACGCGAACCTATTTGAAATAAGTTGTAACAACATGGGCATGGACACGAACCTTGTCACTGATTGGTGCACCGGAAATGTCAGGCGATTCCGAGCCTGCCCGTGATGTTTGCCTTATTATCGCAAATGTGTATACATATGCGGGATACTAATAATCTTTTTTAGTGTCCGGGCTAAATTTTTCGAACTCGAAAGTGGGAAATTTTCCATTCCAATTTGCATATTGTGACCCGCAAAATATTTAGTGGTAGGTTAAAAATGGCCCATAATGTTGGAACAATTTTTGAAATGTGAAAAAGAAATTATTTTGTTAAAATTTTACTAAACTGAAATTTGATACTAAACTCGATTCTATCGAAGCAGAAAATACTAGACGAAAGTCACCCCAATTCTGAAATTAAAACCGAAAGTTATTCGAATTTATTCAGCTGACGTTTCTGCTTCGAAATAAATTTTAGTGCCTTGCATTTTGTAGATTGTGCCTCTGGACCTTACCAATAAACATTTTTAGTTTTGACTTTAAATTTTAGCAGTTCACAGTGGCTATATTTTCCATAAAAATTTCGCCATTGTAATATTCCGTAAATTTAAAGTCGAGTATAAAATTTGTTTTGTCTGTTTCAGTCGAATAAAACTTGGCGTTAAGTCTCATTCGAGCGAAAATCTGTAGTTCCCGAGAAAGAATATTATATACATATATTTATATATAAATCTTAAATATATTCCGCCGTACAAAAGATAAATTTAAATTTACGGAAAGTTCACAATTGCAAAATTTTTATGAAAAAAAATCTATTTGAATAACCAAAATTTAAAATCGAAAATAAAGATCTTTAATGGTAGGTAAGGCTATTTTTATTCCTGATAGCTAAGACTTCACACTAGCGTTTTCGAAAATATGATTTAATTTATTATTCGAGTAAATGTATTTGATAAAAAAAGTCAGTCTCGCATTATTCCGAGTGAAGGTTTTTGAATTTTATGAATTCCTCACTCGGACAGAACTAGCACGAGCGTGTGAATAGAAAAACGAGCGTCGAAAAATAAATTCAATTACTGTCCCCGGCAATGCTTTCATGAGTTACATTGGGTACGATTTCAAGCACCCACCAGAGCCATTGACCAAATACACGGGCTTTTACAAGTTTGTCACAAATAGTTGCATATTATCAGGGTCACTTCGGTTATTTGTAATATTTGTATTTTAAATTCTCTTGTGAAAGGTGAACCTTAAGAGCTTTAACTTAAATAATTGTGAGTTGAATTTCTCTAAAAAAAATTCTCGAGGTAGCAGTTGGATAGAACTAACCACACTTAAATTTAGAAAATGAATGGTTGGTTACATTCCACGATACTAACAATCTTTTTTAGTATCCCGGCTAGTTTTTCGAACTCACAATGGAGACATACAAAATTTAATATTATGACCTACAAAATATATAATGTGAAGATTGAAAATGAGTAAGGCCAATTATATGGTTATATTTTATTCGATTTTAAACAGAACAACAATTTAGCCAAAGGTTATCATATGGAAGGTTACAGAAGCCAATTGGTTGTAAGTTGTAAGCGTTTGGATAAAACAAATATCGTTAGTAGTAAAAGTTCTTAAACCCACCATTACTCTAGAGTTACCGTGCGCACTTTCTTTAGTAACTGAAAAGTGGCCAATCGTTTGAAAATATTAGTTTTCAGTGGCATATTTTACATTTGCCCTTACTTAGGGTTAGTAAGTGATTAGCCCTATATTGTCAGTCAAAAATATCATCATAAAAATGGGTCTTATTTTCTTGGGACATAAGGACATGTTGCGATAAAGAACTATATAGTCCTTTGACGATAGTTTTAACTGACAAATCATTCTTTAATTAAATTTAAATTTCGACCCTGAGAAATTGATTTATCGATTTTTCAGAATTTGGGTGCATTTTGACACCAAAGATATAACGTCGAATGAGCTCGATAATTTTTTAAGGGTTTTTTTCAACCAAAAGAACTGCACATTTGTAGGCAATTCAAAACAATTTTCCACAGTCTAGATCGAATTTTGAGGAAAATATGGTGCCAACTTCGACAAAGCCAACAAGTTCTAAAAGCAAGCCAGTTCTTAACAATAAAAAGTCTTCAAAAGAGCACGTGCCACAAAAGGGCTTTTGTCGAAAACAAATATTATTACAGACTGATATTTGATTTTATATTAGGCGTGTATTTTTGAGCTTCGATCTCAGCAAAGCAAAATAAAGTAGGATTTTCAGCACGTAATTACAACAACTGCATTCTACTTGACACTTTGAGAACTCAGAGTAGTTGTTGTGATTGCGTGCTCAAAGTCCTACTTTACTTTGCTGTGCTGAGATCGAAGCTAAAAAAAACACGCCTATTGTAAAACAAAATAAGGCGTCTTCCACTATTTAAACTCGATTCGATTCATCAGCTTAACGTTCGAACAGCTTCTGAAGCACACTAGTTACTCGAAAGAGTGCCGGATCAAGTACAGAAAGGAATCAACTGATTCATCGACCGACTGCAGATTCTCTTTGCCAAATTCGTCTGTCAAAGTTTGGAAAATATACAGATTGTCTTGTAAAATAAACAAAAAATGTTGGCAAAGGAAATGGAAGAGTACTTAAATTACTCGCCATTGAAATTAAAACTGAGTCACATGGTTGAAAAAAAATCAGGCAAAAGTGACGTTGTGCGGTGCTTCTAACTGAAGTAAAGTTGACGTTAGAAATGAGGTCACAATTTTATTATTTAAATATTTTGAAGGGTTCATCCGATTCTTGAAACATTTACAACCGCACTCGAATAACTTGATTTTACGTCGTAGATACGTCGAATTTTAAAATTACTGTCTATAAAAATAGCCCGGCGAATCAAAAATATCTAATCGCCCATTCATTTGTCTTGAAGTAAATATGAATGGAATTTGTGTCCAAATAGATAATTTTAAACCTGCACGTTGAAAAGTGATTTTCTAATTTGAATTTAATTTTTTTTTCTTCGAATAGGGTTTTCCTCAATTCTTTTTATTTGTCTATTTGACTTCAAAGCAGAAACTCAATCTACTATTATACTGGAGTTGAGGACAAACGCTCTTAACCCTAGGAAGAAAATCATAAAATAAAGAGCGTAAAAGAAAATCATACGTCTCATACGCCAATTAGTGTATTTAATTAAACATATGAACTTCTTATTATTTATAATAAATTTATTTAATTATATAGATACTATTCAAAAAAAATAAATTAATGAATTTTTTATGTATAGTTGAGACAGTCAACGCGCTGCGGTTTAGAATTTAAAAGTTATCACACAATTGTCCCGCGCCATACGTCTCGTGGACGTGGATTATCTTTCTAGGGTTAAGTCGCCTAATATGTACCGCCCTGGTCTCGAACCTTCGCCTATCGGATCACATGCAAATAATTTGACCACTAGACAAAACTTGGTATCTTATGGAGGGAAGTTGTTAGATGCTAACATTTTTATGACATTATAGTGTCGCGATCGTTAGCGGAATAATAACTGCTTTGTATTTAATAATAAGCTAAGAAAAAAGACAACACGGTTTGTGTCTTCGATAGGACATAGAAAAGAAATAAGCCCATGTGTCAAAAATCTAACTGAAAGATAATGACAAGTAATTTAACAAGATGTCCGAACGAGTAAGAAGTGTTCAAAATAAATAACACAACAAGCGGAAGACGAATCGCTTTCTCAACTCGCCCATAGGTGGCTACCATATTCAATTTTAATTCATTGTGCGGGGCTGTTCTTTTAGTAGGGTTTAGGAAATTTTCGAAATATATATCATGTGATTAGATTCAAAAAGAAAAATAACAATTGGCTCATGAGCTAATACAATGGGTCACGTGAAAGTTAATGCGTAAACCTACAGTAGATAACCGAACCACTTAACATAACCCAACAAAATATATTGCATAATTTGCAAGGGATTTTTCAGCCCTAAAAGCTGTATGGTATTTTCTTATTTAGTTTAGTACATTAGTTATTTTTTGAAGCAGAAAGTTAGTCAACACTTAGAACTTTAATGTTAAATTAAATTTAAACCTCAAACGTTACACAAACTATTAAAAAAAACCTGCAGCTACACAAAATATTCCAGTAAAACATTCTAAATTCCCCTTTTTCCTACGAGAACTATTTAAAAAAAGGACCGCTAAAATATATTGCACAAAACCCAGAAAAGCATTTTCCACACCACCACATGAAAAATGAATTAATTTTACCCATCACCGCCATTCCACAAGTAAATGCACAATCCCATTTGGAACATAAATACAAACATAAAATAAATAAAGCAATAAGATATTCATTTTTAAAGAGACACCCATTGTGAATGTTAGATGGTAAGATGGTGCCCATAATACCCGGTTAAAAAAATCACCTGACGGTTTCACACCTCCACTATTTGACGACGCTGCTCCGCTCTTTTTACACGTTGGATATTTGCCGCATTCCTTGCCATCACGCTGACCAAAGCCACAGGAGTCGTGCGATAGGACACAAACCTCATTTGGCAAGCAGCCGATGTCACCGCATCCGCGTCCGTATTCTGGCAAATGTCGTCATAACATATAAAATAATGTAATGCCAATAATAATAGAAAAGAACAGAGAATTTTCGATTACATAACATTTCGATTCGATTCGCAGGACAGAACGAAAAACAAAATCGAACCAAAAAAAATGTAATTTTGTTCTCACAAAACAGAAAATTTGTTTATCTATGTGTGTGTGTGTTTGTAAGTTTTTTTTTTTTTTTATTGGGGGGGGAGGGTCAGGAGTAAGTGTGTATATTTATGTGGGAGGTAAATATCGGGGGAGAAGCAATCAATTTTTCTTTCAACATACTTGAGTACGAGTTTACACTGCTGATGGCGCACAAAAGGAGTACCAGCATCACACCGCCCATAGGGCTGAGGAAAGAAGTCGTCCTCATCGTCTAGTTGTTGTCCCTCTGTGCCGGTTGGTCACACAGTTGAAGATGATCCTGCAACAAAAGAAGAAAAATATTTTTATTTTTTAAAATAACTCGGATGTTTCATTCATCAGGACGACTACTGGCTATATATGTTGTGATATCTAGAATTTCAATGAATCAATATTGGACAGATTCCATGTTCATTTGTCAACAGACACAGGTTTTCTGTGCACAGTGAACACACTCGACTCACGTTTGTGTGTACAGGACTCGCTCTCAATTACGGATATTGAAACGCTCCGCAAAAAGGAAAGGAATGAATTTTTAGTATCAATTTCGATTCGAGTCACCACTGGTGGTGGTTTCAAAACGAACACTACTGCCACACCGGTCTCGGGTATGTTTATTTATTTGCGAAGCGCCTTGTCGGTGCGCGGCTGATGTTGGCCCGTGACCAAAATCGGTAGTAAATTGGATTTTTCATGCCCTCAAATCAATTTAATTTCGAGGAATTAAATTCCAGCCAAAGCGTGAGCATGTGGTACTGCAAATGGCTGGCATAAGATAAATTCGGCCGATTGTCGCAGATGATTAGCCAAATGAGAGCAGGTGGACGGATATGGGGCGCTCCATCCATCATGGGCGGCCATGGAAATTAATTTCCTGACCACAGTCGTGGGCGTTATTTGTGTAATTTAACTGGTAATTAAGGCATCATCATTAACGAGGAGCTAACCGTGAGCATGGGCGTAATGGGCAAATGTAATTAACCGGAATGGAATGCAAACAGCGAAAGCTACACGGACCAGGTGAGGTTTTCATTTAAGGGTGCAAATAGCACTTCTTGGCCATATAAAGAGCCGAAAAAAGTCTTTGAAACGTCTATAAAAATTATGTCTAACGTAATGGTACAAATGTTATAAAAACAAACATACTGTGGGTACCTTTTGACACACACCAAAGAGCCTCATTCTAATTTAACCTCCATGAAAATGTCTGGATTGTGGCAATTGGTATATTTTCTAGACGGAGTCTCGGAGCCCATTGAACCTGGGCTAGGTTGGACATGCGGTAGAATAATTCTCGGGATGAGTTGGAGGAGAGTTGAAAAAGTTGAAAAAAGTACGATCAGAAGCACCCGGAAAGCTCTAGTTTTTCATGATTCTATAACAATCTAGATGATGCTGACAGTTGCAACACGCAAGTTTGAATCTTTGGCACTCAGATGCGTGAAAACAAACACGCACATTAAAATAATCTTAATCTTTGAGCTAATAATCAAGTTGTGCTTTCGAAACCAGATTCTTTAAAGGATTAGGTTGCAATTTATTTCGGATACCAGACCGAGGCGACAAGCCGGACCATATGCGAAACCTACGTCATCTGCAAAAGCAGTTGGAACGCCTGTAAGGTCAATTGTAAAAAGAGAGTTGATGTAGATAAAAAAGAGAATCGGACCTAGGACAGAACCTTGGGGTACCCCTAGATTCATATTCATTCTTTCACTGTTTATGTCATCAATCTTCACACTTTGGGAGCTATTTTTAAGGTAAGATCTTAACCAACTTAAAGCCACGAATTCCCGATTTTATTCAAATTTTTCCACGAGAATGTGATGATCGACCATTTCGAACGCAGCAGTACACTTTTTACCATAGAAGTTTGACATTATATTGCTACAAAACTGTAGAAGCGCACCTTCGTTAGATTTGCCCTTTTGAAAACCAAATTGTGTTGCTTTCAAAAATTGAATTTTCGAGAGGTAGCTCACTAGCCTGTTTTGCAAGAGCTTTTCAAAAACTTTACTTATTACTGGAAGACGTGGGCTAGGCGTATAATTACTCACATCTACAGCAGAATCCTTTTTAAACAAAGGCACTAGAACGGCACACTTGAGCTCTTCTGAAAAAAAAACCCTTCAAATAAAAAATCTTGGCAACATCATCCTAACTACTTATTACAGTGCCAGTTTCAAAATTGATTTTCTTTGACGAGATACAAAATCATTCAGCACACAGATTCGATTGTTGGTTCATTATACATTCCAATCGAAACCCATCTTTCACAATAAGAGGAGTTCTGAAATACATCATTCCTTTTTCTCTACGGTAGATGTTTGTGTATTGCGCGTTCCCCGCTGGGGACTCCTTTTGCTCCTGTCGCAAGTTATCACTCGGAATAATTATTCATCATGGCTACCGCCTCCAAATTAATAAATGTTTTCAATTTGTAAATTTATTCTCAGAAACAAGTTCGGAAAAACCAACATAAAATATTTCATCATAAATAAAAGATCGTCCAGCTCGGCGTTGAATGTTTAGATATTTCACCCATAAACTAATATCCTTCGTCTGTTGTCAAAAAAATGCATAAAACCAACCACCAGCAAGGCAAAAAGAAAAATTCATTGAATCAACAAATAAACAAACAAACAGATTTATGGCACAACTCACAAGTGTAACTGCGTCAATTAAATGGTAATGCCCTTTTTAATAATCGACTTTGGAAATCAAAACTGTAGGCATCATAACGCTTTAAAGCCCATTAAAGTGGTGTAACAGCAAACACGACCATGAATTTAATTATCCTGTGTGCTCTCAATTAAATTTCACGCTTCTATTAATCGCCTGGATTATCATAAACTTGTGCAACGAACAATGAGTGAAATATGAATGACCTATGGCAGTCTATTTTGATAAGCTCACAGAAGTACGCGCAGTGAATTCCTCATAATCTATGGCTAAAGAGGGTTTTTCTTTTTTTTTTTTTGTGGAATTTTCGAATTAAAGTGGGAAAAAATGATCACTTTGAGAGTATTTTGATACCGATTAAAAAAAAATTGTAAATCCGACGAAATAGCGATCCAGTTGTTCAATGGTTGTAGTGGAAATCGCAAAGTGCGGTTAAATTGAATTTTAGAAATTTGCAACAGCTGAATGAGGGTTAAAACAGGAGCGCTGTGTCAAATTGTTTTTAAAATTCAAGTCAACATCATAATATATTAAAATTAGTAATAATAAAACAAAACTTAAAACAAGCCAGGGAATTAAAAATAAATCACTTAGGGCCGTTTGCTGATACCACTCATAGTGAATTTAAGTGCCACACAAACTCTTATGCGACAGTTTATGCCCTAAAAAAAGTAGCCTGTAAGTATTTAAGTATAACTTAAATTCACTATGAGTCGCATCAGCAAACGGCCCTTAGATAAAAACAAATAGGCTTTTGTAATACGGCGCCATCTGTTGAGAAAGGTAGTGTTGAAAAAAAAACATCAATCGAGTGCAAATCACATGTTATCTGGTTCACATTTCTCTGCTGTAATAAAAGAATATTTGCACAACTTTTTTCCACTGCGCCACCTGCCGCGAATGTCTGACAAACATCCGAGAGCGTAACTGTCATAAAAGAGCTTCTCAATAGGAGACATAAATTGTAGAAACTCTGTTGTGAGAAATAGTTGCAAAAACGCTTACTATTGTACTGATACAGTATTATTTGATTTCCGAAGTAGTCAGTAGAAGTACCACTTCTCAAGGTTCAGTACTATTTGTACTATTTCTTAAAATAATTAATTAATAAATAATTCTTGAAATTAAAAAATAAAATAAAATGACCTTTGGCTTCACTAAAATATTATTTATTTAAAATGTTTGTGTTTGGGGTTATACAATATACATTCCAAAAATTAAGTACTTTTTGTATAGTACTATTTTATTGTTTTCAGTGCAATTGAGAAAAGCTAATTAGCATCACTGTTGTGAGAAGCCAGGGGGTCAATTCTGGTTCCGTGAAAAAGTGAAATGAAAACGTTTTCACCCTTTCACCGGGATTTTGATTCTCGTTCTACGAAAATGTGAGACCAAACTACCAAAAATTTTCATATGAATAATTTTTTTTCGCGTCCTCATTTTCAAGTGAATGTTTTTAGTGAAAGATTGAAAATTGAGAACCTGATAGTTTCACTTATTGAACGAGAATCGCTTTTTAGTACTGAGTGAATCGAAAAAATGAAAGTAGTGTATGAAAGCGAATGTGAAAACGATTTATTCGATTCACTCTTTCACTGAACAAGAAAAGTCTAGGTTCCTTACGGACCTGCGGATGTATTTTGATTTTTTTTGTTGTTTTTATTTGAAAACTGCATCTAAAAACGGGGTTTCTGTATGGAAAACAGCAAATCTGGTTTTGAAATCTCCATTTTGAAACCGAAAAGAGCGGAAAAGCGCAGAGCACTCAATCGCTATAAAATATTCCAGGTGGAAGTAATGGCGATGAGATAATTTTTACAACACGGGTCTCTTACCAAGCTCCAAGAGTTTCCCTCAAAGGCAAGCACGCAATAGAGCTTGATGTATATTTAAAAGATTTTCACAGCATTTGCTTGGAACGGAAGTAAAATGAGATACACCTTCTCCATTTGCAGGGAATCTTTCCATCGCAATCTGACAAAGTTTATTTTATCGAAGCGCAGGCTAGTTCGATGAGTAGGCAGAACAATATTTTTCAGTCAAGTTCAACCAAATTGACTTTTCGGCGATATATCAAAATTTCAAAGCTTGTTCATTAGACATGCCCGATGAATAGGGGAAACTATTTCGGTTATGGCTTGATGTCTCACTATCTTCGATGAAGTATTTTGGACAGCAGTGAAGAAGCCGTTTAGCCAACTGGCAGCGAGTACCTTTCACAAGAAATAGGGTCAATCAGCTCAGTTCTGCCCAAGCATTCAAGATAGTTGAGCTGTGTGGGATATGTCTTCAGGACCGTCTTAGGTCATGCTGTAATTTAGGAAAATAAAAAAAAAAGAATTCAAAAAAAAGTGTTTTCGCTATAATCTTATTATGGAATAGCCAACAAAAGTTTTCTTAGAACTTAGGGTCAGCTAGTACTCTAATAGACAGAATTAAAAAAATGTAATCATAAATAATAATTAATATTCGGGAAACTTAAGTTTAAGTTTAATATTATTTAAATAAAAACTGTAATAGCAATAATACGAATAAGTAAGTTAGATATTTTTAAAAATCTAAATTCTGGCAATAGGTTCAGCGGCTAAAATAAATTCTGTCAAATATAACCTCAAAATTCTACAATTTTATTTCAAAGAAGTTAAAATAAATTTTCTAGTGAACTTAATTTTTGTCTTCAAATACTGATGTTCGAATTTTTAAAGTAAAAAGAAAACTTAGTTTCTAAAGAACCAGAGTTTCGAAATTTCGACTCGGGTGATTTGTTTTACTTTTAAGTTACGTTTAAGGTATTTTTATAAGTACATACCTATAAATAAGGAAAAAATGCTTATCATCGTTGAAATAAGGTCGCTGAAAACGCCCTTATTTAGGCTCCAAATTTGTTGCCAAGCTACATCTATGAAAATGGAAAAAAAAATTACGGGACGTAAGTGAATATACCTATTGGACATTAGGCTCGGGCCCCGTTTGCCCTTATGGTAAGGACGGTACTCTATGCCTTTGCAAACGAAGCAGAAAATATTTAGGAGGAAAGTATAGCACATGTTAGAGAAGTATTACCGAAACCTTGTATTGCAGCTACTCCGTAAGTAGAGCTCAAAATAAACTCGTACTCTTTCCTTAAAATATTCCCCAGTCTGTGTCTAAAAGGGATGCAAATGCGCAGCCTCAATCAATAACAAAGACTGGGGTTAGAAAACACTTCAAAGAAGTGATGGTTTTAGACCTAACTTCGGTATTTAGTTGACGGGATCGAATAATTTTTCCCTCAAAGTCACCAAGGATACGAGTACCTTCATCCGGCATCAATAAAATATCCATCTGCCCACCAAACCAACTGTTTCGGAAAGCCATAAGCATTTTATGCGAATTAGTAGGTATAGATAAAGACACTCCATCCAGAAAATCATTCCGAAAGACCTCGTTGAAGGATGTCGGATTTCTTTACATTTCCCTCCTCATCAAGTTCTGTGAAACAACTGGAAGACATCTATCCGGATTTGCTTTCCAAAAACCCCCGATTGGGAGGGTATTTAAAATTCCCTTTGCATCATCAGCGAAAACTCGCCGTCGCCTTGCAGGAAATGCGCTGCCGAATGCAAGTGCACAAGCAAATTAAACCTGCAAAAAGCGATGGCAAATCCTCAACTTAAACTTTACTTAAGAAATAAATCTTTTTTTTTATTCCTTTCGCTTCCTTACTCGGATACGACATCCTCCTGACATTGTTGGAAAATGCCTCGCAGGGACTCTGCCTCTGCTCTAAAAAAAAATTGTAATTCTTTCCATTCAGGTATACGTGCGGAAAAAGGCGGCGATAAAGGATGGCACAGTGTGAACGGTCACGATGGAAATTAATTCATCCACGAGAAGGAGTAAGAAAGGCGGACAAAAATACCATAGCCGTGAATCGAATCAAATTCATTGGATAGAAAATTTCAAAAGATAAATGCAATTAGGGCGCATTTCGTGTCATACTGCTCATTAAAGTGTTTGTCCTTCGCTCCTGTTCAAGTAGAACCACATTAAATCGCAAGGAAAGTGTGCGCTCTGGGAAAACAAATTAAAGGATAATTTCAAGACCACCCCCTGTCATCTGGATGTTGGGGCAAGGATCACTGCGAGCGAATGACGAATGGATTAATTTTGAGTACACCTAAGGAATTCGCTTCGTGTCATTCTCCTGCTTTCGGAACTCGAATTGCAAATGAAAATTCAATGTCTCAACAAGCATTTTGGCTGAGAGCCAATTTTTGGTTTACAACCCTAGGAGGTGTGTTTGCTGTCGTGTCCCCAGCAGCAGCAGCGAGGAGCTGAGGAATTTGGGTAATTAAACCGACACCAGGCACGAGCAGAAAGGGAATTAATTTGTATGCTTCGAAGGAATCTTAAAGATGGCAACCCCTAGCTGCGTCTCTGCGTAAATATTTACGAAAATTAAATGAATTCCTCGGCGCAAGGATGCTTTGGGAAACAAAAAACAAACGCAGTCCAACAAATGGAGTGGAATTGTACAAATGCTGGGGTGTTGTGGGGGGTAGTAAAGACTTCCACACGTATATAGCTGGCTTGGCAATTGGTTTGCTTGAATATCAATTAGGTGCGCACTGCAAAACAACCTGTGGATAGCAGATAGCTGTGGGCAGATAGGTTTAATTTGCATTCTCGGCAGATAACAACTGCGGCCACATAAGGAGACCGCAACACGATAATCCTTTTACGCGACAGTTCGGTGTCTATACAAACAGTAACAGATGGAGAAGAGTTAAAGAGTTGCTCATTAAGGATGTTTTCCTAAATGGGTGTTGCCTGCTAATGGAATCGAAAATGTCCACAAAAATGGGGACATTGTTGAGATCCGTATATCTGTAGATAGAGACGTAGGCTGGAAATATATGAAAACAGATTGGAAGTCTAGTCAAATAGCAACAAACCGAAAGCACAGTTTGCGATGGGTTTTAGAGATGCAGGGGCTTTGCTTGACAGTGAATTGCCATTAGGACGGTTTCATTTGGACAATCCAGTAGTAAGAGCTTTTCAGATTTGCGGGAGGATATATTGGTCTGTAGCAATAATGAGGAAGCTTTAGAGCTTTAGAATTTGATGCGAAGGGTTGTCAAAATAGACTGCAGGTGCTGCAAGCTTTGAGCACCCACCCTCTTTGGTGGAAAAACTTTCGACAACCTAATTAAGAAACCGAATGTTCTCAAGCCCTCTTCAAACATTTTTATTTAAAGGAAACTATGCAGATATAAGCACGCTTAAAGTGGTGAAAGGAGATGTCGATGGCATTCAATTAGCTATGATTGTAAACTGTTTTCTAAAGATCATTGGATTTCTTAGAAATTAACGACAACCTGCTGCTAAATCAAGTTAGATTTTTTTCATACTTATAGTCGAGCTCGAGCCTACCCTTTCCTTTTTAGCAGTCCGTATACGTATGCGCTAGCCTTTACGCTGATACCATCACCTTTTTGAATGGTAAGAATGCATTTTAGACCAAAATGAGTTGAATAAAACTAGCATCGCCAAGTGCTAAAAGCTGGGATAAGCTGGTAGACTTCACAGGGCAAAAAAATGGTTTGCGGACCTCGTACACTTTTTCAAATTAATATGTAATTGTAAGCTAAGCTTTAAAAATTGTACTGCGAGAGACCCAGAACCTTGCAAGGCATCGGGTTTGTCAACAATGGTATGGCCAATCCTCTATTATCCATAGGTTGTTCGTGTTGCCTCTGATTGTGTGATCACTAACCGCCCTCCGACTTCAGCGTCAAAGAGGATAAATAACAGGTCTCAAGCCTCATCAGTTTTCGTTAATCATTTATATAGGTTGAGCTCAAGTGACACAACCATGGGCGACCTTATACAGATAGCGATGACAGCTTCCATCAGGTTCCTGACTCTGCGCAGTGATGTGGTGAATAATGGGCATCAAAATACCTTATTACAGACCCACGTCATCCTGGATATTCTAAAAACTGGTGAAAATTAACACACTGAAAAGAAATAACCATCTGGCCTTTTCAACAGCTCAGATTTCAAGATTCGGTGCTCGAACAGGTGGGAATATTTCCGAAAAAAGACTTCTGCTGTCCGTTTGACAACTGAAAGTATCATTCTTAACTAAAACGCAGATCTGTAAATATTCACAGACTTATCTTAATGTCATTGACATTAGGCAATTCTTTTATACAACATATTTAAATAATATATATTTAGGCTAGAAGTTTGGGCTTAATTTTTAATGACAATCTGACTTGTTACCACCTAGTATTAGGAACGATTCGCTTTGTAGTCTTCGTGGTTTGTACCCACTATCAGCAATATTTATCCTACTCAAAACATTACCACAGCGTAGTTTGTCATATGGCTTTAAACAATAAGTCAAGGTTGACAACAAAAGAGCTGCAAGTTAGTTAAAACAAAATTTAGCAATACATGTCTCCGACAAAAGGCATTTCGGGCATGTAATTATTTATATATTCCAAACAGAAAATGGGGCGAGCTTTGCCATTTAATTTGTGTCAATAATCCTACCGCAATGATATATACAGGCTCGACATACAGGGTGTGCCAGATACAAGTTTCCTTTGAAAATGCAATAAAATGAACAAAATTAAAATTTTTCCATGTAGTATGGCTGGTTAGTATATTGGACTACTAAGCGAGGGGTCCCAGGTCCAAATCCCGAAAAGACTAAAATTCCAACTTAAGGTTTTTTTCATTGCGCCACCTCTCGCGAACGTCTGTCAAACATTCGAGAGTATAACTGTCATGAAAGAGCTTCTCAATTGGCCGTTTGGACTCGGCATAAAATTGTAGATCCCTTCCATTCGTCCCAAAAATAAAAACACACACAATACGAATGGTTGTGAGAAGCTAGGTCTACGGTCCCTACGGACCTGTTGCGCCAATTATTTATTTATTTAAACATTCCCATTCATTATGGAACACAACGTCGTTCAAGTGGCTGCCTCGGCTGGCTTCGCAGTAGTGCATCTTGTCACCAAGTCTAGTTTTTAAGACCTTATTGATGGTTTTGGGCTGTAGCTCACGGATTGCTTGGATGATATTAACTTTAAGTACTTGAATAGTTTCCGGATTGTTATCATAAAATCGGTCCTTTACGGTTAGCCACAAAAAAAAAGTCCAAAGGGGTCAAATCGCATCTCCGAGGCGACCAGTTGACATTGCCAAGAAGGCTGATAACACGATTTGGGAATTTGGTGCGCAAAAGAGCGATTGCGGCATGGGCTGTGTGGCATGGCGCGCCATCCTGCATGAGTCAGAGGTCGTCCAAATGTATGTCTTGAATTTGATTTACAGCAGGCGCGGTGGGAGCTTCATTTCCGCCAAAACTTCTTTTCAAAAAACGCACTGTTTTGGCTACACATACACAGCACTCAATTTGGAAATATGTTGTCAATATTAGCCTACGTTGTTCAAGCATAAAGCGACTCAATTCGTTCCGCGGAGGTATGCTACTGACAAAGATTTCGAGCGGGAAACAGCTGTCAGTGTCAAAATAACCTATGATTTAAAATGAAACCACTAGATGGCCCACCCTGTATACCTAAGATGTTCGACAACCTACGAGTGTATTTCGTTAAACGACTAAAAGAATCTATTTCCATTCAGGATAGGTCCAATTTCCCACTTTTGTCAATTATCAAAGTCTGAAAGTCACTTTTGTCAATTATGGTTACCCATTGCACGCACGGGAACGTAGGTTTCAAAAAGAGTCCAAAACAAACCCCGGTCAGATAAAATAACTTGAATAATTTCAAGCATACTTCAATAAAAAAAAAAACCGCCTCATACTCTGGGGTAGGATGCATAGTAAAACATCTTTCCAGCGACAAATTTCCTTCAAGACCCCGCACCCCATTCTCGGCTTCTCCCACCGCAGTCAATTATAAGCCCGTTATTCCCTCACCCCCATTGTTCGCAAAGATTTGTTACTTCCAACCATTTCACTTTACCCATTGTCAGCGTTTAGCCCTAAACCCCAAAGCTATTATCATTAACATTTGCAACATCAGCAGCTTATTAAAACCAATTACCTAACCCTTTCTGCGTTCGCACCCTTTGCAACCCCATCACAGCGATATGGCTCTCTTTGCGAAAACCTTCGAACTTCATAAAAAACCCATTTCACTTAGCCCTTCCCCGGCTATCGAGCCAGAATGTCGTCTGTCACATACACACAGCCAGACACACATCAAACTTCTTCAACCCTAAATTCTATTTACCCAGTGGGACTTTTTTTTTTTTTTGAAATCCCATTTTTCAATGTGTTGCTATCTTTATGATCTCTTCGAAACTATTACCGCCACCCAACGCAGGGGAGGCACCAACAAACTGGAACTATGTCGGTCGTTGTCGTTTCGGTGGATCACAGTACTGTACGGGATTGGGGTAGAGTAAAGTTTTTCTAATACCAGACACCCGATGCGGTTGGTGGCGAGAGATGTTTTGCTTTGATGTGCGGTTTACAACTGACTTGAGATTTCCATTCGGCGGTAATGGGGCGGAAGGGTGGATGTGTTGAAAGCACGTCGCCTTTGACTCGTACTCAATTTTGTGGTCTTGTTTGACGGTGAATGTTAATGCAAATGCAAATGCTATGCTTAGCTATTTATTGGTATATTGGGTTTTGTGAATCGCTATCGGGCATTTTTGGGTGGCTGCTGCCGTTATGGGTTCATGGGGTAACTTGGTGGACATTCATCGGTTATCAGTGCTGACAGAAGATGGAAATGGACCTAGAGCATGGTTTGTGTTTGTCAGTAACGCAATGGTGTGAAAAAGAGCCTTCGTTTGCAGATAAACTTGGCTGAACTTCGCAAGGTAGCTACTTCTATCAAATAACCAAGCACTCTTTCTGAAAACCTCAACAATTGCAGACACAGCGTGCCATTGTAGCAATATTTTTGGGCGATTTATGTGCACTGGTTCCAAGATAACAAGAAATTGCTGTCTGTCTCTTGCTCGTATAAATTCCCCCACTGGATTTCGGAATGCGATGCTGCCAAGTCTGTCGAATAAAAAATGCTGCCTCGCAGGGTAGTGCACTTACTGCTGGAAACTATGTGCAAACTTTCAGGTAGTTTCAAGTAAGACCCAAAAATTAATTTGACACAGACCTTGCAACTTGCAAGCCCAGAATTGCACTCCGGACCTTAGCGCCACCTAAGAACCATTTTTGAACTAAGTCGGGGGAGAAAGTCCACTTTCAAAAATTGTCTTTTGCAGCCAAATTAATTGAATAAATAAACCTATCACATTTCTAATCAATACAAATTAGAAGCCCGAAAAGAGAGGGGACAACAGACATTTGTATAAGCAAAGAAAATTCATTGAGCTTGTCATCATAAGCATTCAACAATTAATGGGTTAGGTCGAAATGCAAGGTTCACTCCATGGCGGGGAAAGGAAGTAGAGAAATGTGAATTAACTGACAGAGTTCAACGGTTGAATTAATCGCTTAAATGTTTCTGATCATTCTGGATTAATAGTGTTGTTCGAAATAGCTCCAAAAAGCAAGTGACTTATCGCCCTCGCAAACAATACTGCAAATAGAAACAGGTTGACCACAAAAATGTTTCGTCCATATATTGAGTAGATACAACAAAACCCGGTAAGCAGATTTCCACTTTGGGTATCCAGCTTAGCGGCAACTTGGTCGAAGTGGAAATTAGTTGCTGACAGCTGTATAATTTGTGACCCGAAGAAAATGACAGCTCGCCCTCCAAGGTGTGCTTGCGGTTGCTTTATTTTTCCGACTTCCTTTTGTTTGTATTAAATAAATGTGTATGGAAAAATAAAAGAAACTTTTTGAAACGAGGCAAAAACAAAGTGGAACGGAACTCAAGGGAAAAAAGAAAATATCAGCATCTTTCAATATTAGATTTAGATTTTGTTTGTTTGGTGGAAGAAAGTTGCGGCATGGGCCTATTGTGATTTCTTTCAATTAGAACTCGCTCATGATACCGGACTTCATCTTTGAGTGGACTGTCACATATGTCCTCTGCCTCAAGGTAGAGTTTATCCAGATGGTGTTGACGTAATTTGATTGGGCAGTATATTGTGTTCTGCTGATTCATCTTTCGCGCAGCATAGTCTGCAAGTGTCGCCTTTCCTTATTCGCATAGTCAAGAGGTTTTCTTTCGCCTAGACAATGTCCAGTGGGAAACCCTGCACGAATCTGACTCCTAGTTGGGTTTAGGAGTTACCTTTCAATATAAGAGCCTTTTGACCGTTCCGCGTCGATAAAGAGGTGGTACTCCTTAAGAAAAAGTTTCGAAACTTTCATTTAATCGTAGAAAAATACCAATTTAAGGATACGAACTGGATATTTAATTATATTTCAGCAAGCTTAATGACGAAGAAGATCATTACGAAGGTTCTGTGAATTTTTAAGGCTCAGCTTCATATATGACAGCGTTATTTGAGACCTGATGTCACCAGTGCTTTACATCAGAGAAGGAGGAGTTGCCTCGGGCCGAGAATGGGTACCGTCGGAAATTTTGAGATATTGCATAAGATTTTTTCATTTTTAGGAAGAATCTTCAATTTTATGCCGAGTCCAAACGGCTAATTGAGAAGCTTTTCCATGACAGTAGATATACTCTCGGATATTTCTCTGTCGTTTGTGTTCGGTGGCGCAGTGGGAAAAAACCTTAAGATGGAATTTGGGCACTCGAACCTGGGACCAGTGTGACCG
This sequence comes from Cheilosia vulpina, assembly GCA_916610125.1. Lineage (NCBI taxonomy): Eukaryota > Metazoa > Arthropoda > Insecta > Diptera > Syrphidae > Cheilosia > Cheilosia vulpina. The sequence goes on from OU744277.1 coordinate 64,737,744, forward strand.
TTGCAGAATTCTGAAAAGTCGCTAGAAAAAGGGCCAATGAGAAAAAAATGTATCATTTCTGAAGCAAAATAACTAATTTAGATTCAACGATATTTACCAAGTATTTGTTCGCTAAACCTATACCGGATAGTGTTGTGATAGACTCAGGGAAAAAAAGCAAGATTATCAGTGTCAGATCAAGCCTATCTGTTGACGAAAGTCTGTTAAGCTCGGAAGTTCTTAATCCAAAGTCAAAAATCTTACTTTGAGTATGTTTTTTGATTAACCTTTAATTCTATTTGAGATTGTTCTATAACAATGTTAACAACGTGTAAGCTTATATTGAGCCCAAAATCATTTCCTTCGAGGAATGCAACAAATTCAATTAAAATTGTTGTAAACTTAAATTAAGCCTATTTATTCTTAGACATTATGCAATTAAGAATGTGTGAGCCTAAATTAAGCTCAAAATGACCTTATTTTTCAGCTATTTGTAAGAATGATGCTCCCTTAAACCCAGAAAAATAAATAATGAAATAAACTTACAAAAATTTATATAAGAACAAGTTGTCCTTATATCAATTTTTTCGGAATGCTACAAGAATGTCATATTCCAATTTAAAATTGCACAGTTTCATTTGTCAAATTTATTATCAACTCCGTCACTTTCCTGTTTAAGAAAATAAAACAATTTATTTATTTTTTTAAATCATATTTATTTATTGAATTAAAAATATGTCTTTCCATTATTTATTGGATAATCAGACATATTTTTAATTACAATTGTATTTATATTAATTTAATATTATTAATTCCACCAGTTTTGTTATCACTTGCACTTGCACCTTATTACAATTTGCCACTGTTTTATTTTTTGAAAGAACGCCTAACTAAGAAAACACGTAAACTGTACTAGATTTCAATCGGAATGAATGAACTGTTTCTATCCATCGCGCAAGTTTAACAATGTGCTGCTTGATTGGAGAATATAAACTCGTATATCACGATCGTCTAGATATTAATTGATAAGCACATTAATCCAACAGGAATTTTAAGATTATTTAGGCTTGATTGGAGAGCATAGTTCTTGCTCGATCGTGTATTTGTATACGCAAAAAAAAAATATTCAATATTTTAATATTGCATAGACTTGATTTAACAATAATAATCTTGATTTTAGATTTTTGTTATTGTTTTAAGAATCATTCAATTTATTTTAAGAGTGAGCACATAAGAATGAAGCAAATTAAGAATAAGCCTCTAGAATTTAGCTTGCGATATTTTTCTGAGTGTAGGCAACTGCTGAAACATTTAATAAATATTACACAAAAATTGCCACTAATCTACAACCCTGCGCAGTCAATTCATCTTGATTTCTGTCTGTGTTTATAAGCCTCTAACATCTCTTGAAAATTTCAATTCGCATTTAGAAAAATACAAATTCGTGTGGCCCAGATGGGATCTCAAGTCTGATTCTAAAAAAAAATAATTGGTTCATAGTGGATGTCTTCGCGGACATCTTCAATGGGTGCGTTTTTGCGGGGATTTTTTCTGAAGAACTCAAGTGTGCTGATGTAGTACCTTTGCTCAAAAATAGTTGTGCTGTAGAACTGTGCAACTACAGGTCTATTTCTCCTCTCTGTGTTAAGTAAGATTTTTCAAATGAATAGTGCATTTTTTAGACATCAACAATTCCTTCAGTCCTAAGCTGTTTGGCTTTCGGAAAGAGAAATCTTTTGAAGGCGCTCTACTGCAATTCTGTTCCCAAACAATGTCTTATCTCGATGGTTAAAAGTGTACAACTCGATTGTTTATTGATATTACCAAAGCCTTTGACAAGGTCAATCACATTATTTTGGTGGAAGAGCCGGATTTCGGGGTTTTATATATGCTTGACTGGTTCAAGTCTTATTTAAAAAATAGGCCGCATAGTGTGAAAATTGATGAGATAAGAAGCCTGGGTGTACTTCAAGGCTCTGTCTTGGGTCCAATTCTATTTCTCATCTACATTAACTCACTCTTTGCACTTGACTTCAAAGGTTTCGTCTAATTTCTAATTACAATTTACGTGGAAATTTGCTTTATTTAATATTTGTATTTGTTTTTATTCCGTTTTGTCATCTTGCCTATGAAATAAACTTCCGCTGTATATCAGGGCAATAACGACAAATGGAATGTTCTTAGAACTTGTAAAAATTAGCTTCTCAATTACAACTACGCTAGTATCTGTTACTTTCGACATTCTGAAATAACCTTTGCTTAAATTTCTTTGTTTTCTTTGATTTTATTTATGAATTTAATTATTTTTTTATTTATCCTGCTTTATGTTAATTAAATTACTTTTTTTTTTTGTTTATGCCACCCCATAATAGACATTAATTTAAATTTCAATTACTGATATTCAAAACTATTTCACTACTGTTGTTGTTGTGAAATACAGAATGTATCAACTTTTCATAAAAACAAGAATTGGACTTGAATTATAATTTTAATACTATATGAAATAAAACTACAAATCCATCTATCTATCTAAAAGGCTTTGGTTTGGAAATAACAGCATTTGAACAATTTTTGAAAATCACTTCAAGAGTTTACCACGTCTGACTTATGACGTGGTTGCTTTCACACGTCTACTGTTTCAGAAGAGGTATATAAAGGTATAAAAAAATATTTTTCGTGATTGAGGGTACAAGACCACTTATGCCGTGGCTATAAGGATTGTATTTTAAGAAACAAACCTTCAAAGAAGCAGCTACAAGATATTCATAACTAGAAGGGTTTCAAATGACTGTCAAAAATCTGGAGAGTAAATCAAGCTCAGCAGAACAAAGCTTAAATCAATGATTCGCATACTCTCTGGGCACTGCCTTCTGAGGAAGCTTACCATTAGACTGGGCATTGGAAATATGGATACATGCAGGTACTACCAGAACCTACAAGTGACGGCGGACATATCCCACCTTCTCTTGGAATGTCAAGCAATTGCTCAGAACAGAAGAAACCCCCTCGGTAGGTACTTCTGTAACTTTTTCAAACTTACTTCAATTCTGCACGGTAATTCAGGTTTTAAACAAATTGGTTTAGGTTCTTACCGTAATGGTTTCCTGGGGCCCGTTACGGCGCCTGGTCTTTTTGTGCCGAATTAACAACCCTACTCGACCTAACCTAAAAGAAGGTTCTGCATAGATCCGCAGAGTTGTATTGAAAACCATAAGAGGTTCAGTATAAGGATATATGGCAGACCATTTTAATACATTTTTAGACGTCCAGGGCTAAATTCACAAGCACTTTGTTTGGAACTGTATATATTTCGGGCTCCACCACTTTTTTTGTATCACGAGACTCTTTTGACTTAATGATTTAATGAACATCTACATCGGGATAAATTGTACTTTTAACTAAGTTCATTGTCTTCTGGTTTATTTAATCAAATTGCTTAACCAGCTTTTCTAATGCTATATAATTGAAAGGATAGAAGTTTTGCTGGCACAAGATGTGGGCTTCTTCTTCTGTATTAACCTACAAAATGAAAAATCAAATTGCGGAAAAATACCTCAAACTGTCATTAAAACGATCTACCCAGAGCCGCTTGTCCTTTTTGGTCTAAAAATTAGCATAATTACGTTTGACATAAGGCTCACGCCTCGTGAAATGCTTCGCCACTTGAATACGGGCGCAGGGACATAAGTCCCGAAGACATTAGTCCCGAAGACATAAGTCCCGAATTCATTTTGTGGAACTTATGTCCCACTTCAGTGGGTTATAAGTCCCGAAATCAATTCGGTATTTATGACCCTCTTAAGTGGGACATAAGTCCCGAATTTCTATCGTTGAAAATGGGACACAAGTCCCGAATGAAACAAACAGTTGAAAGTATTTTATATTTTATTATTTGATAGGTAAAACATAATTAACGAGAAAAAAAAATGAAACAAATTAAACAAACATTTTCAACAAACTATTCAAATTTGGTCGTTTTACAAATAAATAAAACAACTGTTTTTTATAATTTGTCGACAGAAAGGACAACACAATTCATTTTTATTTGCAATCGCCTCTTTATTTAGCTTCGTGAAACAGCAACTACACATCTTACAGTGATTATAAGGCTGTAAAAGTATGTTTCGAGGATTTTCGAAACAAAGACAGCAATTCAATGTTTCGTTTTCTTCGTGTTTTCCTGCGTTATTCAAAACATTTTCTTCGCTTTCGTCTGCTGATGAATCAGAGTATTCAATGTCAAACATTTGGTTTGACTGACCTTTTTTTTTATTTTTATTTGATCAAATTCTCACAAACATCGATTTGAGAAGTAGACATAAGAACTGAGAAAAGGTATTTAATCGATGTTTTTGAGAACTTGATAAAATAAAAATAAAAAAACCGCGCGATTAGAACTGAGAAAAGGAGAACACAAAATTACATGATTTGCATTTTTCCCAACTGCTCGAAGCTAACTGCATTTTTTTTTTAAGTAATACTCAGAAATAACATCGAGATAACGAAACCGGTTTCACTATTTTTTGTAGCATTTGGAGTGGCCTTCTTAGTTTCTCTAAAGACGTATATTTAGGAAATGTATAGTGGGACATAAATAAGAAAAATTAATTCCGGACTTATGTCTGCGGGACTTATGTCCCTGCGCCCTGAATACGTACGTACAGTTTTAATTTATGACATTCGAGTGTCAAAACTTCAGAGCTCAGTAAACTTGGGCAGTTAAAGTAGCATTCAAAACAAAAAAAGATATACCCACTACGGGTACATTTACTACTTAACTACCCTTGTGAACAACAAAATCCTTGTAAAATATATCTATGAATAAATTTGCACTTCTACCAGACCGGATTTTCCCACCACTCAAAGTTACACGAGTGACAGCTGGAAATTTGAAAAAAATTTAATTTTCAACTATTCATGAGGCCCCCTCTACCATCCACAGAATGGTCAGTGAAATTTTCACAGCCAAAAGTAACATCCCTTCATCAGGAAACACACATAGCATCCCTCTCTAGTGGACGAAATTAAAAAACTCATCATCGCCAACGACTTACTCTCCCACGAGTTCACACACAACACCCCCTTGTGTCCGGTCCAGATTTGCGATATAGTTACCGCCGTTAGCTCCTATAACACACACAGCCACAGTCACATGCAGTCGAGAGTACCAGCCCGATGGCGTTTGACTGTTTGCCCGATAAGAAGTGAAATTTAATATCCTCCGGGTATTGCTACCTCCAGCTGAACACACTCGCCACCAACAATGTAAACGGGCAGGAGGACATCAATGACATCGATGTGCACATAATGCGAGTGAACCTAATGCCATCTCGCTGTCGCTGTACAAACGATTGCCAAGGGTAGGTACTCCTCTCGATACGTATCCGAAGCCAACAGTCTTCTGTTTCCTTTCACCAGACAAACTTGTCGCATGTACGTTGATAGTACAAGAATATACAAACAATATTTTGGCTCCTCAGTTATAAAAGAAAAAAAAAACCCAGTCCAAGCGATAGAAAGTTTTGTGTCACTGCAGACTGTCACTCGCACCGACATTGCAGACCTCGCAGATGGTGGCGAGGATATACCTGCTGGAGAAAACTTTTGCCCCGAAACTGTTCAACTCCTTTTGGCGCGTCCTGGTCGTTTTGTCAAAATGGTAATTTGAATGAAAATTTTAAGCTCACAACTTTTGCAACTCCAATAAAATAATTTTCCAGATGAGCCCGAGGTTAGATGGTGCAAACGGTGCTCCAGCGACGAAAGCCAGCAGGTTAAGAAGGTGTGTAATTAGGATGTAGCAGAATATCTGCAATCCATCCACCGAACCAGCACCAACCGGCTATCGCAGTAAGACTAATCAAGGGTGAAGCATCTACAAGGACAGACAGCACTGCTAAGCCATATGCTGGTCGAAAGTTGTGCACAGATATTCCAGTCGGATCGGACTGATTAATGGCGGGAATAGACTTAAACTCCATGGCTCAGCTAATTACTTTGTCTGCTGGCCACCACCGTAGTCAGCGAAACTTTAAATTGGTGTTCAGCGTAAATGAGGGGGGGGGGGGGGCTAAACTTCGGGATTTGTGTACCAAAGTTTGTGTGTCGGAAAGTCATTAAAATTCAGACGAACGTGTGTCATGGCTTCGCCTGTCTGAAATATTTTATCTCAAGCTTTTGAAACTTTTGTGTGCGAAATAAGTTTTTGTGGCTAATGGGGGAACTTTAAAAATTTAACATACCCTGGAGAGTGGTTTTTTTTTTTTGCGTGTGTCGTCGAATTGAGTCACCAGACTCAGTTTGGCATAAACTTCATCGTGGTCATGTTAGCCGTCACATTAAACACACGCGTTTGCCTCACTCTTGTGGCTTCGGTAATAATTCAACCCTTTGGACAGAGGCTGTGTCCATCCCCTCCCTCTCTGTTGAGTACGAAGGCAACAGCAATGGGTTTTAATTAATTTATAAACCGACTTGTCGGAGCGGTTGTAGGCAGCACATATTCGAGTAAGGACGGGGTCTTTTTTTTCTGCACACAGTAACAGTAAGTCAACCAACCAACTTGGTTGCGCGTGCATTTCGGAGTGGCACAGTTATCGATGCGATAAAAATATTTTAATGCGCCTCCAGTCTTGAATATCGAATGAACGAAACAAACAATTTAAATATTTACACGCGACCGTTTTGGTAGAGCTGGCGCTGTGACCTGTGGGTTTATACGGTGGCTTTTGTTTCACATGTGCCCGGCGGGCTATAAATAATTTGATAATTGACGGTTGGGCAGCTACTTTACTTGTGGACAAATTGACAAATTATTTATTCAGATGCGGTCGCTGAAAAGCCAATAAGGTTTGATACTGGAAAACAGTGTCCGACTTAAGATCGTAGACTTGTAGAGTGGTCAAGTCGTGGCGGATATTGTTTGCAGTCCGTTTACTTCTCTTTGCTTTTTTAATATGTCTTAAAAGGCATTACCCACTTTGGAGTACCTGGGTTTGTCGAATTTTCAGGTAACAAGCTGGATGCAGCTGTTGGGGTGTTGCGCGGGTTCAATGTGGGGTGACCGATTTGACTACCGTGATAATCCACGTTTTGTGCTCAATTTACCAGCACCTTCCAATTAGGGATAAAGAAGGATGCATTATTGGCGGCTCCAGCAGAGTGGATAAATGGGGGACGACATTTAAATTCGCTCGTGGAATATTCGGACCTTATTCAGCCTAAAAATAAGCAGATGCCGAGGGATGATAAAAGCATCAAGCCCATAGTGGGAGTTCGTGGAATGGGCCGGGCGTAAGGATAATGAGGACGGAAGACGTTATGACACTTTACACGCAACAACAATAGAAGGCATCTGACTTCCGAAGGGTTTTCCAATAAGAGGTGTTATTTTGGTATTCAAAGAAAAATGCCATTTTTTGAGATAAATGATCGGAAGTTTATTTCATAATAAAGAGGAAGGTATGCCGTTAATAATGAAAAACAACATCAGCCAAATGGCCACCACGAGCACGCATACAGGACCATATCCTTTTAATGAAATTTTCCATAACCAAATCGCAAAGTGGCTGCCCTATGTCCTCGATAGCCTCATGAATGTTATCTTTGAGGTCTTGAATCGACGCTGGGCTGTTGGCCTAGACCTTGTCTTTCACGTGGCCCAAAGGAAGAAGTCGAAAGGTGTTAAATCACAAGATCTCGGTGGCCAATTGTGATCACCTCTTCGAGAGATAACACGGTTCGGAAACTTTTCCCGTAAAAGATCAATGGTTTCGTTGCCTGTGTTTTTTTCACCGTTTTTGTAGGGAATTTTAATAATTTCAATGCGTTGTTGAAACGTGTTTCGTTCCATTTTTAGTACTGGCGTAGTTTCTACTTGTCAAATGTCAAAGAATAAAAGCTTCAAAAGTGACAGCAACCGAAATAGCGGATCATTCACAATAACACCTCTTATTGGAAAACCCCTTTATTAAGACCTTTGAAAAGCTGTTCAAATTTCTGAAAGGGATGGCTCCAGTCCAGAACGGACTTCGAAGACGCAGTCTTGCAAACACTCTTGGGGGCTAGGCCTAGCAAAAAGCACAATCAATGCAGGGGCTAGCTTCTTGTTTCAAGTTCTCTTCGACAGATGTGGAGGGCAATTTCGATATGGCTAAGGCTACTTTGTCAGGTAGCACCGAAGGGTGATAAATTGTAGAAGCCTCGAGTAATCACATAGTAGGCAGCATCGCATGCAGTGCTATATGGTCACTCACTGCGACAAGTTTTCATGTTGATCGGTAATATCTAATGGCAACAAAACTTTTAAAACCTTTTACAAATTTTTTATTAAATATTTGATATTTATTCATATGAAGCGAGGGGCATCAAGAAAGACTTGTAATTAGTACAGGATATGACAGTACAATGTGTGAGGTAATTATGTAATTAAGTGATGTCAGAGTTTCCCCACGAAACCGCTGCTTTTAATACACGTTTACAGAGTTGCTTTGCACAGAATGACGAAAGTGTCTATTGAGGTCTTTGCGCCGAAGAACGTAAGAAATGGTCGATGGAGGAAAAGATTAAAAAGGTTAAGAAACTTGTCAAGGCAACAATTGACCTAAAGAGACGAAAAATAAAACCTTTTACAAAACATTTCTGTAGACATTTCAACAGTGAAGACGACCAAAATTCATCGAAACAAGCCATCAATCTGTATGGTGAATGTCAAGACAACCCCCCACCCTACCAGGCATCAATCTTCTTACTCTTTTATGTTATGTGGACGTATAAAACCTTTTGTCAATGTACTAAGCGGTCCATACCAAAAGGCTCTGTAAGCCCACCAAATATATCTGTTAGAAAATCTAAGAAGTCCAGGTTAATACTCAACATCTTTCTATCAATTTGAAGGCTTCCTATCTGATAGCAATTCTCTCACGATAGGGAACGCTCTCTGTTCCGTTTAGATCGAAGACATTGCTATCGCTTTTTGATGTCGAAAATGTGATGGGCTGTCATGTGACTTCTTAAACATCATCCTTTAGAAAACTTTCCGAAACTCCAAAGCTACTCATATAAGCTGATAACGTTGACAGATGTCAGCGAGCTGTCAATAAATAGTGTTTCCAAATATTAGGACAGAAAAGACAACAAAGTTTTAAGCTGTGAAGAAATACACCAAATATAAGCTGCCAAAAAAAAAGTCGGCGAATATACAAATAGAGCTCCTTAGGTAGCTTTGTCCACATCGGCTCCAAATCAAACTCTATCGTTGACTTCGCATTTGTCAAATGATTTTTTCTTTCCGTAGAAAAAGTTCGAAAAAACTGAAGGCATTGTTAAGAAAACCCTCATCAACTTAATCTAGCTCTATGATGACGAAACATGATCTTTTGCATCATGAAGGTATCCCTAGCCGTTTTAAAGTCAAAATTGTTGGAGTTTTTTACGGTCCCATTTGAGTTTTGCTGTAGACAGCAAGATTTATGATTTCCTTGAGGTACAGTATCGTCTAAAAATGTTGCCTCCTTATGCTCTAGCTGTGCTTATGTAAATGGTCCCCAATCTTGCTGGAGGAACCAGGTTTGGCTTAAGCGACAGCTCCAGTACGACTCTCATATTTGAAATCAAAATTTAGAACGGTTTTGGTCCGAGAAGAAGTGAGAATTGACCTAAATGTAGAGTCCCGAATTTTGGCAAAAGGAGTCCTTAATCACTCAACCCATCGACGAGGATATTGTCCCCGATAGTTTTGTTTCTATACTCAACTAAAAAGAGGCATATCTCCTGCGCGGCCTACGCCATCTCTGGGCTGTCAAAAAAACGCAAACAATAATAAAATAAAATAAGCATCCTGGATAAAGGGGGATTAAAATTCGAAAGCGAAACCAAAGTTTCGTGAGCACATCACTAAAGTGAAACATCGAGTTAAATGTCACAGTCACGCCATTGGTATATGTATGACTGCCTAATTGGCGACAAACGACCTCCTCATGCACAACAGACCCGATGACGCCCCCTCAAATCAACTTTACGATCGAATAAGCCAATAACTTTCATAATTTCGTTTATGGCCAATAAGCTCTGGTGTTACAATAAACCAGAAACACAACTCTCCCTTCCTTCCAAAGGAAACCCGGGCTACTGTTTTATTCCCACCATAAATCACCACATAAATACAAGCAAAAGCCGAAACAATAATCAACACAGTTCCTCAGACGAACAGAAAATAAAATAAAAACTCCCCCCCGACAACACTGTTGGCGCCTACATATGTTCCACAAACCTGAAAGGAAGCTGGAGTGGCAAAAACAAAACACAAACCGATGAAACGAATCGCCACCGCAGTCATTGATTCCGATTCACATCCGCCGAGGGGGAGTTTGCCGTATAATCCTTTCTTCGCAGGATGTATTTAAAAGCGATTTTGATTTTTATTATGTCAGCCATTTATTTTCTACGCAACATTAGGAGTCCTGCCCTAAGGCTAACGGCACAACAGAATATAGTCTACCAATAGAGACGACACTGTCCAGCCTCTCTGGCAGCCAAGAATAAGAGAAAACTCGCCTAAAACCATCCTTGTAGGTCGTCCTGTCCCATGCCAAGATGTGAGACGAAAAATAAAAATCCATTCAACCGGTCCCAGATGACCATCTCTCGAAAACGACAAAACTCAACTCAAAACGTCAGCAATAAAAATTTATTTGTCGTCCTTGCCTTTATGTTCGACGAGGAATTCCCTTTGAGAATTAGACAGAGGATTAAGTTGTCCGATGAAATGGGGCGACCAGAGGGCGAGGGATCCTTGGCAATAATAAATATTTATAATACGCAGCCTCCCTCTGCCAAGATTTAGACTGCTTAAAAGCAGTTTTGAATCTTTTTCTGTTTTTTTTTTTTGTTTTTTGGTTCGTCTTTATGTCCTTTTGCCGCATAAGTAAATGAGGTAAATGAGAAGAGGAAAGACCTGAGTTGTGTCCAGGGATTTTGTGATTCCGTTTGGACCGACCCGATGCCATTAGGGGAATGGGGTCAAGATGCAAGACTCCAGGTTTTACGATGCTCATAGTGCTCGTTATTTCATTTTACTGACCGTGAGAGATTTATTGCCCCCCCCCCCACCACAGCCCAACAGCCCACAAAGCCGGCCGTCTCTCTAAACAATGCACAAGTTTGTTTGTGCAATTACAATATAAAGAGCAGAGCGACAGAGAGCAATTGACCTCGGCCGAAAAGTTTATGCCCTGTAACGATGCCGACCAGTCCTCTCGCATATCCGGTAGTAGTCGTTCTAATGATGTACCTAACCTATTTTGAAATTGACTACATAACCGGCGGGGCTAGGAAGTGAGAAGTCAAAGAGGTTGCACAGCACAGCAGAGAGTCATTGTGAGGCAGTTGACATTGTCGAACAATGAAAGGATGCCATCCGTCCTTCCACCTCCCATGATGCCCCATTGTTGTGAGTAAGGAGGTGCATTTTTCGAATGATGTAAACGAGATGCGGCATTCTGCAACTGCGGGCGGAGATTCGAGTAGATCTATATATAGGGGGAGTGTTGTTTTTCCTCGAGTGCCTTCTTGGAAAGGCTTTATGAGAAGTTAACGTTGTAGTCGGTCCGCATTCGGGACGGACAATGTTTGAAACTGTCATTAAAACGTGGAATGTGTCAAGTATGGTTGGATATTGTTTTTAATAGATGAGCGGCTGCAATAGATTTTATTATTTTAGGAACTTTGTTAAGTGAGGTTTTACAGAGACAGTAGTTTCCAAGCTTGTGGGGTTTTACTGGAGATGTATGCATGAACGGGGGAGGTTTCGAGCTATTTATAGATCAAAAGGCGGCTTGGAAACGAAAGCTGCTTCTAAGCTTTCTTCCCGAAACATACTACGGGAACCATCAAAGACTAAGGCTTATATTAGGCAGTAAGCAAAAATATTATGGAAGAGTTGGGCCAGTTAATAAAATTAAAATAGAAAAAAAACGAATCTACCGATTTGAACTTTAGGTAAATGCCAGTAAACTATAAACAAAAAAATCTAGTGGGACCAAAGCGAAACTAATAAAATAAGGTTCCGTTTTTTCCTTTGGATACTGAACCTTTAAAATGAGAAACTAGTTGGGAGAAAATTTAGTCCTTAATATTTTGATTAGATCAGAGGTGGTAAGAGGTAAAATATTCCTTATGCGCGACTTGGAGTCGATTGTCAAGCCAAGCGGCGCGCCATTCCTGCCAAATACGTCTTAGATTCTCAAAAAACCAGTGAGGAACGCACATACCGAGAATGTAAAGTCTTTTTTGGCTTCGGAGATGCAAGTGCTGTCTATTGTTCAGGGTTGAAGACTTGGATTTGACTTTTGTGTCATTTTCCTTTTAGAAGGCTTACGCTTGACTTATTTTAATGAGATTAAAAAATATGTTTCGAGATCTTGGGATCCTTTAAAATATATTTTTGCCACCCTCTAATGTATCGATGAATTTTGGAGGAAATTCAACGATGAACTTTACGAACTTTTCGGCGACGTTTAGTCTAAAAGTATAAAATTAAAGCGCTGAGGTGGACAACCGCGCACTAAATTGTATTTCAGTTTATCCCTGAGGTACAACAAACCAGCCGAGAACTCCAATTGTAGGCCAATTTATTGCTGCTGCCTGGAAGGACTTTTTGTTGAGACACAACACGTTACTAAGCTACTGTTAGTGTCGGCGAAAAACATGAAACCTTAAGTCATATTTATAAAGATGAGAAGAAAATCCGAAGCAAACATTGTCTTGGCTCTTGCGGGACATTATTTATGGAATTACTATGATCAGTTCAAAGACTTGAAACCAACTTTAATTGCTGTCTCAGCAAATGGTGAGGAGATGATGAGAAGATACGTTGATTCAAAAGCCGAGCATCTCTGACAAAAGAACTTGCTGCCAGACTTTGGTAAAGACCTTTGATATACCGCCACAATCTTCGACACATAGATGGATCGAGTTTGAGTTGAGTTTTAGTTGAGTTTGAGTTGAGTTTGAGTTGATTTTGTTCTTTCCAATTTAAAAAAAAAATACATAAGAAACATTGGGAAAATAGATATTAACAAAATATCACCTACTTTGTCTAATTCATGCAATTTATCAATTATTATAAATAAAAAAGACTAATTTCACTATTATTACTAATCTGATTAACCGTGAGTCTATAGAAAATGTAATTTTGAACTCGAATGAACACTTTGTAGTTCAGTGGCAAGTGGTGCCAGCACGTGGTTTTCGTCGCACGACTAATGCCCTTCGCCCACTTAGTGCCCACTTCATAAAAACAAATTTGTCCAACAGCTTATTCAACTCTTTAGTGCAACAAAATATTTTTTAAGCTTGTATAGTATTGCAAAACCCACGTTGTTTAAGTTGAGCAACGTTAAAATTTGTATTTAGTTGTTAAATGCTTTGCGAACCCCGTGCAACTAGTTAATTAACCTATTCAACTGTTGAATGACTTCATACACTTATTTGCTCAACATGTCTGCTTTTGGCAAACAAATAAGTTGCTCGATTCGGTCAACTGTGTTTTGAATGCGTCGTACACTTAACCGAGTATCAATGGTTGGGCATCCCGTAGAAAACGAAATCAGTGATGCCAGATGGTTGGAAATTACTCATTTGGAGGGCATTTTGCATTTCAAAATTAGCTAAAAGGGAAAGAGAGGTATTTTTATCTCTTTCAGAACAAAAAAAAAAGAGGGATTTCAGATACTGAATCTGAAGAAAAAACATTCGAAGTCACCCAAAAGAGAAGACTGTTTTGGTTTTATTTTGTTAATTTTTGTGCATTTTACATGTAGCATAATTATTTGTGTATGCATATTTTCGTGGGGAATATCGCGGGATTTTTCTACCGACGGTATGGGCAATAAATGTATTTATGATAATTATCGTGGGAAAGTCGGTCCGAAAAGTCTGAAAGTGGCGTATCCGAGTTTTTGCACTATACATCAGAAAACTTCAAAATCGATTTTAATGAAAGGTAAAATTCTGTTGATCTACTCCCGCTTTATATTGTACGAAAAAATTTCAACGAAACAAAGAGTTTGTTAATAATAGACCTTTTTTCTTATCAGCTACGATCCATTTAGATCAGGGTTGTCAAAGATACGGCCCGCGGAACATGACCGGCCCACGAGACAATTACCTGCGGCTCGCGACATCAATTCGATAGACTTCTAATTTCATGTGAATTTCAATTGCTGTCGCAATGCACATGGTGTGTTTCTATGTCAAGTTTCTAGATCATCAAAATACATACAAAAATACTTTTTTTCTTACTAACATAGTAAAATAGTTCCCCTTTTTATTTTGTACTAACTGTACCCGCCCGGCTTCGTCCGTGCAAAATGTGGTTTCAGAACAATTGATCGAAAAAACAAATTTTATAAATTTGCTGTCCTGCAGGGAACACAATTCTTTTTTTTGATAATCGCTCGAAGGAAAAATCATCGATAGACATTGCAGAGGTATAACGCGAGGGAGCGTCTGCAATAGTTATGGACTTGAACCCGTATTCAAAAACCTCCCAAAGCCTTCATCTTCATGGCATTGCACCTGGTCGTTGGACTAATCGGCAATAATTTAATATTCTTTGGACAATGAAAATGAAAGAAAATTATTTTATATAAGTATTTAACTCACTTTTTTATTAATGTAACGCTTCTTTGTATACTATATTAGCCGTTTTGTTTCAATCGGCTAAGATAGTGATATTTGGTGCATTACTTATCTACCCTGGAGCGCCCTACATATCTATAACTGCCCGTGACTAAAGCAATTCTGACCCTATGTCATGGCAGAACAAACATAGGAAATTGAAACCGTTTAAACTAAAATGGATTATTGCTGGGACTTATTTGTATTCTTGGTATAAATGAAGTATCTCCTTTACCACACCCAGTTAAAATTAAAGCATCTATAACGTTTTCCTGTAACGAAATCACTCTCAATCTGGTTCCATTACAAAGCTTGGGGGATTCAAATTGCGAAGCAACATAATGGGAACTCCACCCTTTAATTCAATTTTATGAGCAAGAAGGCCACGGCTGTAATGCTTTTTAAAAACTCCACCGGGTAATTTACTGCCTCATCTTGATTGCAAATGGCATTTATAAACAGTACGACTTGTATCACCAGTAATTTTCCCTAATATAAATCCCCTAATGTAATAATACCACAATCTGGTATCACATTTCTTTCTAGACAATTTTTTTTGTAAGCAAAACAGAGACAAACAAACCTTTCCTACATATTTGCCATTTCTTTTGTTTTTTTTTTCTTAGCAAACCACACAGCGTACTGCCTCTGTCTGTCTCACTCTCCGTCACAGGAGTAAAATAGGGTTAAAAGAGATGTCAATATATTGCGCAGTTAGTATGTTTGTTTTGAGAATGAAGAGCATCAGGTGAAAATCGTAGAAATGTTTCAAATTTTGCCTTTTTATTTAAAAAGCTTTTAAGTTGTCGAGTAATTGGATATCCTAAGTTGTAGCTGCAGATGTCCTCTATAAGCTACTGTTAACTATATTTAAATGTTCCCAGTATTTTCGAACGGAAAGCGTGACAAAGAAAAAAGCAAAACGAAATGCACCAGAATATACTGAGCAGTTTTTAAGATTTTTGCATTTAAATACATGCAGTCAATTTCAATCTTAGTCGAACAGAACTACACCAATTTTATTTATATGATATGGCCCGCTGTCACGTTTGCGCCAAAAAAAAAATTGCCACTTAAAGAGTTTGAGTTTGACAGCCCTGATTTAAAAGAAAGAAAACATTCTCCATTCACCTCGATCCAATCCACGGCCCAACTACCTCCGCTTCCTCCAAAATCACAATTAAAAAATGTCAAGCAACGTTTCTTAAATAAATTATTTATTTATTAACACAGTCAGTTTCTGTTTAAAAGTACACTTGTTACTAAAAAAAATAAATATATTAGGTACTTTAATTCATTTTCTATGTGCGGTAGTCTGGTAGTGGTTAGAGTAGAGCAAGCGTAATCGGGAAAGCCCCGTCTTTCTGTTTCTCTCTTCTCCAGCTTATTTTCGTCAAGTCGTAAATAACTCGTTTATATACAATATGAGTATGAGTTGAGTTGAGTTGAGTTGGAATTACATCTTGTGTGGAAAAGGTCGAACTGTCAAAAGTGTTGCCGCATGGAATTCATTTTGAACTCTCGTTCATTTTATGTTTAGGAAATATAGAAAAAGAGACTAAATAGAGGACATAAAACAAAACTAGGTCAAAAAAATATTTTTTGGAAAAAAGAGAGTGCAAAATAGATCTGAGTTCAGAAAGAGATGTTCTGGAAACCATAACTTACAACAACAATATGTTGTGATCCTGCTTTTCATTGAGATCACGAATCATGATCTGAAAATGTATTCAACTATTTCCGGCTGTGTTGTTTCTTTCAGTATTGAATGTTGGTTTGCCTGTAAACCATAGCCACGCAATCGTTTTGCCAGACTAAAAAATGTAACACAAAAAATCAATTGTTTTTTTCGCATTCGAATAAACTCCCCGTTCGTATTCCAAGTTATTTTTTTTTTCGTTCTATAAAGGTATGTCCAGACCAGTCAAACACTTGATCAACAATTTAATATAAATACGTAAATGTTTCATAAATATTTCTAAAACATTTATTAAACAAAGCAATCTTTATGAAATGTTTCTGGATCTGGACACCAAAAAACATTTATGAAAAGTTCCACAGTTTCCCAATCGTGATGGCAAATAATTTTTGTATTACAGTTTCCCTGCAGAAAGTGAGCGCTGTTTTTATTTTTTTTATTTTGTAAACAGAATAAAAATGTCCATAAAAGCTAGGAATATCTAATGAGAAAGTGATTCAATTGAATTAAATCGCGTGTCGTGTGATTACAAAATTACAAAATTAGTTTCTAAAAAAAATATGGAAAGGAAAAACTATGCAAATTTGATTTAAATGGTAACACCCCCGAACTTGCAAGTGATATGTCATCTGCCTTGTGTGACGTTATGTTGAGCAGAATTTTTCAATATGGCTGGTGGCAATATGAAATTTGTAATAACCTGTACCTATTATCTGTTTTGTTTTTGAAAGCAACTGTTGCCACAACTCAAAAATTAAACTATTCATTGATCCGCCTTGTTTCATTTCCGTCACGTAATAAAATAAGTTTAATAACGCAATAGAAAGTAACCAAAGACCGAACGCATTGCACATAAGTAGGCTACACTTTTTAGTTTTGTTAATAATGAAGCGAAGGAAGGCCTTTGTTGTTCGTACCTAATGATTTTTCCCATTTCAGTCAGTGATGTACATGTAGGGAAAAATCCTCTAATGTAGGTATTTTCGACTAAAAAATTGCTCCGAAGGGGAAAAAGTACAGATTTTTAGTATTTAAAACCGTCAATTTGCATTATTTGATCATCATTACAGAAATCAAATTTATATTGCGCTTATTTTAAGAGCAAAGAGAACATATTAACAAACTTAGTTCAAAAGCTCTATATGATCATCAGCATCACATTAACACGTAATTTGTTTGTTCAATATTTTTTGTATTGTTTTTGTATTTATGTGGTTACTTTCATTAGCTTTTAAAGGCAATATGGCCGAGCAATTCGAATTAATTAATATTTAATAATTAATAAACTAATTTAATTTAAAAAATGTATACCTAACAATTTTCTTTACGTCTCTATTTTTATTATTTTCCATAAATAACATACTAATTTATTGTTCTGCTAATTTTGTTGATAAGATCCTTTTTTCACTAATTTTATATAGGTACGAACATTTTAAAATAAAAAATAAAATAAATACAGCATTTGAACACTTTTCTTTTAATTTTTCAAAATATTATGTAGGGGAAATCTTACGTCGGTAGGTAATTTTTGGACCCGTGGTAGGTATTTTCTATTTTTTTTATGTACCACCACTGATTTCAGTGAAGCGTTGTTATTTTAAGATTGAACTTAAATTTAGCAGAAGCGAATTTGTGGCATCAGTTATGCAGCGAATTAAAACACTTGGTTCTTACTTTTAAAATTAAACAATATTTATTTGGAACTATGTCCTTTATTATTGAAATACTTTTTACTAATTCTAAAAGGAGCTTAAGGCTACTATGTAGTTACAATAAGACTGTCGATAAATTCATCATACAGTCGTATTTATATACTTTTCTTATCTATCTACAAGGAGACCCAAGCGTACAATCGTCTTGCTTGATAATGAAGAAGAGATAATATTCCAACATTGTATACAAACGATATTATCTCTTTTACATATGTTATCATTGTAGCGTTGTGTGCAAGACTGTACTAGAGACTAAAGATATCATTGAATACAAATAATGTTATCTTTTTTCTCAATATGTTTTGCTATGGATACTTAACTCCCCCCCTTGTTAAACGAAATCGTCCCGATTTTTCGACGCTATTTTTAACATCTCTCTTTCATAAGTTTTGTTATATGCGTCAATCTTTTTTTGTTTTTGACGATCTGTTATACATTGTATAGTTTTTATCATTACGTACGTAAATGCTAGAATAACAATCAGTGTTACAATTGTGTATATAGTTGATAATATCGGTTTTTCTTCAAAAGGAATAATTAGTTTTTTTAAAGTATCTATGTTATCGAATTTGTACATTGTATCTTCTTTAATTATTTGGTCGATGTAAGACTCTGAATTATGATTTCTTAATATAACTTCTTTAATTTGCTTTAGTAAAGAGTCTTTGTCCTTAAACTTTATTATGAGTCTTATTTTGTTACTAAAATAGATTTGTGTTTCGATATTATTTGTTATATCTTCAATAAGTTCGAACTGTGCAGTGTATGCATTAAAAGGCTGATTCACAGTTTTTATTATATCATTAGAAGAACTTTCAGCTGAATGTGCTGTTTCTATGGTAGAAGTATTTATGCGTTGACGTGATAATGCGTCAGCTACAAGATTTAGGTTTCCTGGTTTATAAACTAATTTTGCTCCAAAGTCTTCAATGATTCCCTTCCAACGTTTCAGCTTTGTGTTGGGATTTTTTTCTGATACAGAATATATAAGGCTCTGGTGATCGGTATATATGGTTAAGTCTGCTATACCATATATGTAGTTTCTGAGTTTTTGTAAGGACCATATGATCGCTAATAGCTCTTTCTCGTTTGTGCTATAGTTCTCTTCTGTCTTACTCAGTGTTCTTGACAAGAAGTGTATAGGTTGCTTATTCTGACTTAGTACGGCTCCAATAGCTATGTTGGATGCATCTGTAGTAAGCTCGAATGGTTTACTATAATCCGGTTGAAAAAGTTCGACTTGTTCTTTCAAATAATTTTTTAAAATTCTAATCGCTTCTAATGCTGAATCATTCAGATTTAACTTAATATTTTTACTTTGTTTTTTGTTTACTTTACCGTTATCTCCTCGTAAATATAATGTCAGGGGCTTGGCTATGCTTGCGTATCCTTTTATAAACTTACGATAGTAACCTGTAAGACCTAAAAATCCTCTCAAATCCTTTACCGTTTGTGGGACTGGAAAATTTTCTATAGCTGCTATTTTCTCAGGGTTCGTAGTGATTCTACCATGTCTGATTATGTGACCTAAGTATTCTATTTCTTCTTGAAAAAACTTACTTTTCTCATCAGATATTTTTAATGTGGCTTTATTGAGTACGTCGAATACTTGACTTATGTGCTGTATATGTTCTTCCTCAGATGAAGAATATATCAATACGTCATCAATGTAAACGTGTACGAATTTACCTACAAAGTCTCTCAAAATGTCGTCCACGCATCTCTGAAATATGCTTGGTGCATTTTTGAGCCCGAAAGGCATTCGTTTAAAATGATATTTTGCGCCATTTATAGCAAAAGCTGTTTTTTCTTTATCATCTGTTTTGATTTTAATTTGGTGGAAACCTGACTCCAAATCTAACGTTGTAAAGTACTTGGCTTTACCTAAATTTTGAATTGTCATGTTGACATCCGGAATGGGGTATCTGTCTGTTACAGTGTGAGCGTTAAGTTTTTGGAAATCAACAACCATGCGCCGTTTTGGTTTTCCTTTTTCGTCCAAACCTTTTTTAGGTACTGTCCATATGGGACTGTTATAAGGACTATGGCTTTTTTCTATTATATTGTCATGTAAGAGTTTCTGTATTTCTTTGTTTACGAATTCGTTATCTGCTATGGGATATGGATATTGTTTAACATAAACCGGATTATCATTGGTCGTCCTAATGCTTGCTTCTATAGTATCTGTAAAGGGTAACGGTCCTATGCTGTTATTAATCTTCATCAGTCTATCTATGTCTGCTTTATAAATATTATTTTCCCCAATTATGTAATTAATTTTCTGAATAGATTCGACACTGCTTATGGTAGTTAGAGTCATATTACTGAAATTTATTTCCGCGTTTAGAACTTTAAGTCCTTCATATCCTAATATCATATCAAAAGACTGAATATCCTCTAATTCAAAAAATGTTATATTTTTCTTTAATATCCTAACTACTTTCTTTGTATCTACCATAGAATAACCATGCATTGTTTTTATTTTTATAGGTTTAATTTTAATTTTTTCGCTAGAATCGCATTTTCTATTAATGTAATTATGGGTTGCACCAGTATCAATAAGAATTTTATAAATTTTCTTAGAAATAGTACTAGTTAAATTTAAGCAGGGCAACCCGTCTACTAGTTTAAATGATCTATTCTTATGTTATTATTTACCATACATTCCGTTTCATCTGCTTCTGCATATGTACTGCTGACATCGTCTCTGCGTTGTTGTCGGGAGTTATTTACTCTCTGCTGCTTGAAGTTCTGCTGATAAGATCGTTGCGGTCTGTTGTGTGTGTTGAAACTCCCGCTGTGTTCACGTTTCGCTGGTGGATTATATACATCGGGTTTGTATTGATTCCAATTTTGTCGCTGTGCATGTACAATTTGTCTCGAGTTTATCTCCATCGGCTGTGGTCCGTCATTTCTCTTGGAAGGGTTTAGGCGTGGTCCTTGATTGTGTTGCTGCATATTATCGTATTGCTTCTGGGGTTGATAATTCGTTGTTTGGCTCGAATAATTTGGTCTTCTTTCGTTTCTGTGTTCATGTGGCATATTTTTGTGGTGCTTATCTTGAGTGAGATGTAAATGCCTGTGCACATTATCATGTTCTATTCTGCGAGCAATTGCGAATGCGTGTTCTAGATCATTTATTGTAGCTGAATATAATGATCCTCTTGTAAAGTTGTCACTCATACCATCAATGAATATACGAACTGCGTCGTCGTTAGCATTTTTAATTAGTCTGTCGATTATATTCGGCGGATCACCTGACATAGTGATTTTTGATATTATTAAATTGAGATTTTTATTTATCTCGTCGTGGTATTCAGACAGTGTGCTTCTTTTTTGCGTGATGGCTTTCATCATGTCTTGTAGCACGTATAGAGGTTCTTGATTAGAGTACGTATAATCTAATCTGTTACGTATCGCCTCAAAATTAAAAATTGTGTTATAATTAGTTAACACATTCGCGGCTGCACCCTGTATTTTACTTTTCACTATAGTCAATGCTGCTGCGTACTTACTGTGTGTTTTGAGGTTTTTAATGCTGTCCATTAATCTGGATGCTTCTTCGCGCCACGACCGATAATTTGATTGATCGCCGTTGAAAATAGGTAGGCTTTTAAATGCGTCTAACTGTATTTCACTACCATCTGTATATGTGGTTCTTATTTCCTCTAGCACAGGTATGTTTGGTACTATGCCTAATCCAGATTTTACTTCATTTAGTTTTGTTTCTAAATTAGTGTTTATTTGATTTTGGTTAGTTATTATTGCTGCTAACCTTGCATTCTCTGTGCGTGTGTGCTCTAGGGTTTGTGTTACTGTGTTGCACCTGGTTTCTAAAGCTTCTAATCTTGCCATTAATACTGCGAGTTGTTCCATTTTGAACTCGTGTCTGTTGTCGTCGAATTTGTGTGTTTTTTTTTTCACATATACACTTTCACTGAATTGCTTTGCTGCTTCGTACGAAGGAGCTATATTTGTACCTGCTATGCTAGGTAATTCTTGTAACCGGTAACGCGAGTGTTCTGTTTATACTAGATTTCACTACTTGTTCCCGAGGTCCGCTCGATTGAAGTTAAAAAGTATATTTAACCTCCTGGCAGGATCGCCAATTAAAACACTTGGTTCTTACTTTTAAAATTAAACAATATTTATTTGGAACTATGTCCTTTATTATTGAAATACTTTTTACTAATTCTAAAAGGAGCTTAAGGCTACTATGTAGTTACAATAAGACTGTCGATAAATTCATCATACAGTCGTATTTATATACTTTTCTTATCTATCTACAAGGAGACCCAAGCGTACAATCGTCTTGCTTGATAATGAAGAAGAGATAATATTCCAACATTGTATACAAACGATATTATCTCTTTTACATATGTTATCATTGTAGCGTTGTGTGCAAGACTGTACTAGAGACTAAAGATATCATTGAATACAAATAATGTTATCTTTTTTCTCAATATGTTTTGCTATGGATACTTAACTAGCGTCAACTATTACGTATACAGAAGTGTGAAGCCAATTTTGGAACTAATTTCAGATTATTCAGACTAGAACAAACGTTTCAACAAATGCATTTAAAATTGAAGAATGCGATCAACCTGTGTCTGCTGGGTTTTCGTCGTACTATAAAAACTGAAGATTTGAACTGAATGTCTGAATTTCGGTTTTTTAAAAAGATTTTAAATTCCATCATATTTCATATATCGCGCATAACTCAAATTTGTATGAGAAACCTTTCCGATTCCTTAATTTTTGTAATAGTTTGCCCCGTTCTTAAAATTAGACCCGGGCCGCGACCGATATTTATTTGCCCTAAAGAAGTGTTGCCATTCTGACTGGATTCCAGTCATATCCGACCAAAATCTCTTCCCTCTGATCGGAGAAAATTTTGAAATCCGGTTAGAATGTATTTTTAACCGAAATGAAAAAATTCTTCAACCGGAAAACCCGTTTCTGACCTGAAAGATAATATTGTTCTATGACTGGACAAAAAGGATAGATTTTTATAATTTGAATAATATTTGGCCATACTTAACGAACACACTCACAATTCTATACAGAAACCAATGTATTGTGAATTATGCTAGAATACAGGGGCTCCTCGCGGCAGTTTCATTTGCATTCAAACAAGGCTAAAGTGACGACCATTTAGAATATTTTGCAATTTCGATTTTGGTTTTACCAAATTCAAACGCCGAAGTGGAGTGGAACGTTCCGTTTTCTGCAAAACGTTGTGATGCAAAGTTTTTCAAGGAATTGTTTGTTTGTTTTTATTTATTATCTTTAGTTAAGATTAGTTTAGAATAATAAAAAAAACTATACCTATATATATTATAATATTTTTGACCGGATTTTCTGACCGAATTTAAAAAAAGGAAAATGGGTCATTCGGTCAGATTTGCCCGGATTTATTATTTTTTAGTGGCAACACTGCTAAAGACTATCCTAAATTTGTGTTTACAATCATGCCTACTCTGACTGTCCTACCTCAATTGACGCGCACCAAATTAATCCCAAATGCGCCATCAATACAGTCTACACAAATGTTCCACCACCACCCACCATTTAACCTCATTGCTTTGACAAAGAGCCATTCAGTTGCAATCAAGCGAATGCATTGGGAGCACATTAAATGTCAGACAAACCGCATGTCTCATTCAAATCGCATTCGCACACAGCCGAAAACAGAACACAACCCAGTGTCCCAGTGTGGAACATTAACCCAAATTATGAAATAATTTTCCCCATGAAAATCATATTTTTCATTTCATTAAATTAAATGTGCGACCATGCAAATGTAGCCCTAACCACTGGCATGCCATCTCACCGCTGCCGAAGGTCACTGCAGCAAAAGCAGTCGCTGGTGGCAACATCAGCGCAGTTAACTTAATGAAATGTCCAACCATCCCTCGCTCTTTACGCCTTGCACGCTCGGTATGGCTCTGATATTGAACTCATTTCCCATGCACTAAATCACAAATCATATTCAGATATGTGCTGCGGTACGCCGAGAGGAGGAGCAGCAGCAGCAGGGACGTGAATGTCAAAAGAGTCGTCATTTGCAGTAAGGATACAGTTGTGGCCCATTAAAATAGACCAGTGCACGCTCATGCTGTGTTCTATGGAAGATTTCCCCAAGGAAACAATAACAGGACTCATGCACAACAACACACTCATGCAAAGGAAAGGGATATGCGATGAGAAAAAGTGGAATCGGATTAGGGGACATTGCACCCAAACAAGTGCATTGTCAGTCTTTTGCCACGAGGAGGAAGGAAAAATCAACCGACCAACGTGTGTACACAGATTTTAGTCCTGATCCTGTCAGCCGGGCTCGGCTTGGGCTTCGTGTGCCAATTATAGGTACGACATATGATTTTGTACCCGTCCTCGGTGTATAGAAAACCAGAGAAGTGTCCTCCTGACCCTATTCCCGGCGCATACACCCACGACCGTTCAAAGGATCCAATATGCCAACCGACTACCACACCGCCCACCTTCAGAGCACACTGTCATGTTAATAATTTATTCTCGGGGATTTTTTGTTTGGTCGGCAGGAGAAAAAATGGAATTTTGCGTCGCTGGGATAAAGGATTTCCCTAAATCTGATGAAAATTTAATTTCATCCGTTGGCGTTGGTTGGCTGTATAATTTTTATTTTTTTTTTTTTTTGATGTAGGCTCACGCGAATACTCGCACTCTCGTATTTGATGTCAATTTATCAACGTGAGGGCGTGCTAAAACAAAGAGCTGAGCATACTTGAAAATGCTGCCCCCAATGACATGCCTAAAAAGGATAATCAACATTGCCCCATATATCCGGCTCGGGCCGTTGAACTGCTGTGTGTTTGTCCGGAGCAGCAAAATCAATCTGTCAAAAAGGTGTTTGACACAAATTGATGGATTTTCATAAGAGTCGGCAAAAAACAAACACAATCCTTTCAGCAGGACGACGAGAGAAATATACGCTGTCATTAATTTGGTTATTACTCATGGAGGAGGCACCCTAATCGGATACAAGTGGAAGCTATAAATATTACATGGCCAAAGCCGGAAAACTAGTTTCGGGACGGGTTGCTCATATACCTTTTGGGAGACTTTTTTTTGGTTAAGCTGTGGGTTGGATTTTGTATCTTTTCGAGTCGGAATTTTCGCCATTTTATGGAGGACGGCGATTTAAATCGTATTTTTCGATTTACCGGAACGGAAAATCCATTTGAACAATTTGTTTTAATCGGATTTATTGTGCGACGATTAGGGGGTCAGTGTCGGAGCCGAGCGCTGCACACAGACGGATGGCGCAATTATTCACTGATTGTGTTGTGAATCGACATTGGTCGATTTGGTTGAGGGATGCGAATGAATATTTGTTTAGAGACTGTGCGGCTAGAGTATTTTTTGTCCCATTTATTGGCTATTTATAACCTGAAATGGGTGTCGTTTTTGGGGACAAAACCGAGCTCTGGTCGATCAATCCTTGAGCAGGAAAAGAGGAATAAGATTAAAGCCAGAGGGGGCACGATCAGGCTTCGTTTTTATCGTTATACTCGTAAAATGGTTTAAGAAAACCTTGAAAGCATTAAACGAGGTTCCAGAAAGCTGAACACGGCGCGTGGGCTTTATACCTCCTCCAGCGCGTAAAAATTGCATTTTACTAAAACGAACACAGAATGCGGTACTACTGAACAATAATTTAAGTGTCAAGCTTACTTCTAACAACCAAAAGTTTTCGTGGAAAAATTTGTACGTGCAGTGAAGATCGAAAATGGCAGCTGCCCTTGTTGAGAACATTTTTAATTCATGGCGCAAGGTCATCTCCCGAGGTTCTTTGGCTGTAATTTTTTTTTACGTTAAGTTGGTTATATTTTTTGTTAATTATGTTTCCATTAAGTCGAGAAAATGATATCGGATAAGTGGCCGCCGCCAAAATTGACGAGCCCGATTTATGGTATGGTATTTTTTATCACTCTTGCCAGACTTTCCGGCGATAGGTCATTGCATCCTGACGGATGTTCTCTTTGAGGGCTTTAAGAGTCTGAGGATAATTGACATAGACTCGTGACCACAAAAACAAATGTTGAACGGCTTAATACGGCGATCTTTCTGGCCATTGCAAATCGTTATAACGATATAACGAAAATGCAGCACTCACAATTTTTGCTAAGGCGCTTCAAAAATTTTCCAAATGCTGTATTTCGCTGATTGAAAAACACTTTAAACTCCTGAACAAAACACTTTAAAATTAAAAGTTAACATGTATGAAAGACAACCATATTCAAACGCTTTCAATTTGAAAGTTACAATTTACATTTTTTACGTCAACGCAAATAATTCAAAACTTGAAAGAGAAATCATTTAAATTTAAAGTTTCTCACTTTAAAAAAAGAATTGGACTCTTTAATTCAAAGGAAACATTTTAAATTTATTATCTGTTGTTATTATTCTGTTTAAATACAAATTAAAAACATTTTCTGTTGCTTTTAAATGTAAAAAATTTAAAATTAAATGTTTTCCTTTTAACTTTCGCAAATATTTGTTTTTTTTTTTTGTACATAAAACACTTTAGATTTGCACACTTTAAATTTAAATATGCAAACTTTTGATTTCAAAGTGCACTTTTTTTCCTCAGTGTTGCAAATAAAAACCTTTAAATTGTAACGCAGTTGCCTATGACTACAATATCATAGTGGTTAGCGAGCCAATGCTTGTTAAATATCGTTCAAAAATGCGACTTTTCCGTGGTCAGATTCTGTAAGGCGAAACGATCAAACGTTTTCGTGCGCACGAATGATTTGCCCCATACTACACAAGCAAATTTCTTCGTGCACACGAAAACGTTGGAACGTTTCGCCTCACCACCGAATGCTGACTCAGAATTCGGCAGCGATCACCCTTAGACCCAATTCATCCAATTGTTGTAGGAAAGTCGTTGAGCATGGCTCTGTAGCAGTCGCCGTCCACAGCACTCGTTTGGCTGTGGCGTTTTTGAAAATAAAAGGCCCGATGACGCCTCCATCGTAAACAACACTTTAGCAGATGTAATGGCTCCTCTAGGTTAAACGTGGATTTTTTTCGGTGCCCCAGAAGCGATAATTTTTCTGATTCACATATCCACAGAGAAGGAAATGGGCATCGTCGCTCATTATGATTTTCAATGAAAAGTTGGCTCCCTCGTCGAGATTCAGGATGGCTGAAGCTAACAGGTGATAAACTGTCACCACTTTGGCAACATCTTCAAGTCGTTCATCAAAATTCTCTGGAAAAACCGCCGATTGATGACCAATTGCGTGGCATGTCGTTTGTCCCATACTTTGGGGTCTTTTGCAACATCTTCAGTCACAGCCTCAGCGTTGCCAGTTTGGGGCTTTTCCCCCCAGATCTAGGGATTTTTTTTACCGCCGGGGGGAAGTTTGGCTTTTTTTTTTTTTGAATTGTGTCTAACAATTTTTTTTCTCACTAAAAAGGATAGTTTTTTTTAGAAAATGGCTAAATCTGGGGATTTTTCAGAGTTGTTTAGGGGGAAATTTTCGAACCGCCTGTCAACATTGCACGGCTGTGATATTCTCAGCAGAACGGCTGCTACGGGGACGCCCAGACCTGACATCATCTCGTATTGTTCCGTACTCGTCCAGGCGAGCGGCCGAACGTCAAAGTGTTTACCCAGTTGGCGTCAGACGATTCCAAAATCTGCGCAAAAATTCCCGCTGCCCAACACCAAAGACGAATTATTCCGCAAAAAAAAATCGAATCACTTATTACGCGTTTTATACGAGTATACAGCGATTCATGTCTTGTTGCCGTTTCTGTTTACTGTACAAATGTCAAGGTAGAATTGACATTTGCAAAAATTATTGCATCTTTCGACGACTTAGGCGCCACTTAGTATCTTTTGAACAAGTCGCCCGATTGCAATGAAATGAAAACAATATGTAGCTCCCTGTTAGACTTTTATGTTTTCTAAAAATATCTGCAGAATGGGTGAGAAGTTTTCACGTAATGTCTGTTCAAATCCCCGTATAAATGGACCAGCTTTACAGTTTTATTAAATAAACGGACCGAAACACGTTGATGAAGCCTTTTCGACAGTTTTCGTTTCGCAGATTTACAATTTGAATAAATCTACTAAAAAAATGACCCAAATACCTTGCTAACATCAAAAACTTGTACGGATTGAACAAATTGCACAAGATGTGTTTTGGGATGAGCCGACCCAGGATTTGTGTCATTGATGGGCTTAACATGCGAATGTACACTGCATCGCTTTATTTATTGATGGCATTATGGACTTTGTTACGGAAAGGCTTAGCTATAGCTGATGGCATAAGTATACCTTCGGAGATACCCGTGAATATAAAAACAGACAGATTGAACTAGTGTTTGAATGTAAAATAGTGTTTTATGCAGCCAAAGGATTGAGGTAAAGCTGCACTGAGCGTGGTTGTAAATGATAAACGCTTTTGAATGCAATCAAAAGATCTACGTCTGTCTTGTACCATTTGCAGGGGAAATTTGTGAAGCCACATGGGCAGGACCATATTTTAAATACACTCTGATATGTGGACACAAATCGCTTTTAATGGAGTGTGGGGAATGGTACTGATAGCTGGCAAGTCGGCCCCCAGATCAGGTTTGTATATCCAGTCATTGAGTAGAGTTATAAAATGGATAATCATCGCAGTCAGCGATCAACTTTGAAATTATCCCCAGATGTTCATCAAGTTCTCGAATGGATTCCTAGCTAGCTTCTCACCACTTTAAACTCTCACTTGACCGCCCACTCTCTTTATGTAGACAGAATACGATGGAAAGACGCCGTGTGCTAGATTTAATACGCTTTATAGCCACAAATCCCGCATATAAGCCAATCGCTCAGACTGCACTTTAATCACTTTCCTTACTGAGTTATTTATTCAGATAACACTCACGTAGTACCTGCAACACTCGCACACATCCTTCCTTCGCGGGTTCAACTGCCATAAATCCTTGCGATAATAAACGCATTATGCACCCCATCATAACCAACAAGCGGAAGTTCGCAAGCCCAAAAGTTGCACAAAATGATAACTTCCCGCTTCCTTCCACGTCGTCCTTAAACAAATAAATTTATGATTTTTACTGCCTTCCGTCAGGCGACCAACGAATGTTTGCTACATTAAAATGTACAACAACACTACAAAACTAACAGAACGCAAACAACCAAACAACAGCAACAAAAGCACGATGAAGAGGACGTCTTCCTCTTTTTTTTATTTTTTATTTTTTTTTGCGACGTGTGGAACATTTTTGAGAAACAACCGTCAGCCAGCGTCATGGCCGCCAGCTAGCCATTCCGCACACTTTAAATTATCTAGGAAGCAATTTCAGGCATAACAGTGAACCTCAACACAATACCAACAGCCGGTGGTTATTCCTCCCCGCTACACCGACAATAATAACAAAAACTATTTAAAAGTGCATTGCACTGTTGTTTAACTACACCGAGTAGCGGCTGTAGCAGGACTCGTGCGCCTCTATGTACAACAACTGCGAGATAAACAACACAAAACCTTTGTTGCGCCTCGCTTCCTGAAATATGAATGAGTAGTAAAGGCTAAAGTTGTATCCTTGTGCTGAGGCGTCTTCCTCCTCGTGCTTTGGCATTGTGCGAGCCAGATGAACAGGAAAACACCAAAACGTAGGGCCCTAGGGACGAGCGGCGGGTTGTTTATGTTGTTCATTGTTTGAGCATTTTTGTTTTTTTGCTGCTGTTGTTGTTCCCTCGGAGAATGGAGCGTCGTCGTCTCTCTCCAATTACCTCGGGCCATCCTTTGGCTGTGCTCAAGTTAGTTCGTCTTTGATTGCCAAAGGATCTTTGTTAGATGGTTTAGGGACTTTTGTTTTGGCCTCCGACTACAGAAGGAGGGCGCCAAACAGATGGCATTAACGTGTGCATGTACTCCAGTGGAAACTGCAATTCAATAGGACCCGAGTGGGAATATCCGGCAAGGATATGATAAAGATGACTCGTATTTCTACGTGTGCACACTCGTACTCTCTGGATGGAGGGGGAAAGCGCCCCAGACATTTCAACGAGCGCAGACAATGCGAACGAACAAATTAATCTGTCGTTTCTTTTTCTTGTGTTTGTTCCTGTGCGAGCGGATGGTTCCCAGGATAATGCCTGTGCGACAATTTATTTCATATACAGTGTGCGCTGCTGCAGATTCAAGTCCTGCATGAATTGGCCCCGGCTTGGTGGTAAGCGGTGTGCGACAGGCTAGTTGCCACGTAATAGAGTAGCATGCACGTACAAAGGACATCTTTAAGCAACCTTAAAGGGAGCTTAGCTTCATAATATTGAATGAGGAAAATTCAATGTGTCTTTTGTGGGTCTTCTTTTGGGAGAGTGAAGGAATCAAATTTTAGCTCAAATTGAATTTTCTGATTTAATGGGCGCTGTGGCAGGATATTTCCCAAAATTCTGTTCATACCTCATGCGCCATGCGGTGCGGAGCGAAATTGGCCAACTGTTAGTTGCAGCTTGGAGGAGATGTCCCCTTAACAAAGTTAAAATAGCTTTGAGAGAGCGCAATCAGAAGAATCCATCTAAAGTGGGTAGTTCTTAAAAACATCTTCAACAGAGGTGAAGTTGGTGCACCTGGGACATCTTTCGGGTGATTTTGGAGGTAGTTTCAGGTGGCGTTTTGTTTTCGTGACGGCAACAAGTGATTGCATCCGTATACAGAACTATGACCACTCAAATGTGCGTCAAATAAAAACAACAATGCGCAATGATTGCATGAGCATTTCTCTCTATTAAGCAATTTCTTCAATTGGACCTGACACCGGCAATAACTGTTGTCTTATGCTAGACCTAAACAGCAGAGACTTGCCGCCTCCTCGTATACCAATTGAATCGAATTAAGCCTTGTAAACAGCAGTCAAAGCCCACCCAATTCTGGGCACGTTCCATACCCATAAATGGGACGGCGAGCACACTCAACTCCGACGTACGTAGCTAATCAAGAATAACCGGATAATTCGCCGCTTGACAAGCAGCCATCTGCGCTGCAATTTATGTGTCAAATATTTTAAATTTCTCTATCCGCGCGTCTGTTGCGAATTGCACGCGATTTTATTTTTTATTTTTTATTAGCTTGAGCAACAACAGCTGAATACCGTCAACTACCTTAAGGGTTGCTAAATGACTAATTGTTGACCTTCATCGGTCATTGGCACTAGAAATGCCATCGCTTACGAGTTCGTCGGAATTTCATTTGGCGAAGGAGTGAAAACTACATCATTTGGCAGGAGTCACATTTTATGATTCGTGAGCATGTGTCCTGTTAATTGTGATTAAACTTTGTCACGCAACGTTACAAAGGTGACCGGCATAGAGTGTCATGGAGGGAGTTAAAACAAAGTGCGATAAGCTTTTAGTTTCAGTCGAGCTAATGGACGTCGGTGAGCTCATAAAATCGGACCTTGCGGAGAAATCCAACAAAAAACGGCAGAATAACGTCGTAGCAGTTTCTTTTGTTGTCACACATAAAGGGGCTGTCTATAGGGAGAGCGGATGGGTGGCACCGTTCTAAATATTGATAGCGCTGCTCATACCTAAGGAGATTGTTCAAGTTCCTATACAGAAGATGCAGTAAACTTTTAAAGGATGTGACAACTGAAATGATTTCCTTTTGGTATAACACAATTTTTCAGATTAAAAGGGTTTTACGTTGACTGCCCATTTTCATTTTCTCGCTTTGTTTTGAAGCTCTATTCGACAGTTTAAACCATGCAGGTGTGGAATCGGGCGTTGTGTAGATTTGTCATAACTGAATATTGTTTATTTTTCTCTGTGGAAAATGACAGTTGGGGTGACCTTGGACTTGTTCCACGAATACCAAGAGGTAGTATTTTGAGCTTTAGGCATAGCTCCAGTTCCTTAGATATTGAGGAATAATTTTGCAAAGAGTGCGAAAATTGTGGTAATGATGTTGTGAAACTTCTAAATCTAGAAAACGCTTTGATAGAAAGCAAAATCCAAAAAGAAACTCAACGAAGTAAGGTTTTCAATGAATTGTCATCGAAAGCTGACAATTTTCTAATTTTATCAGAAGCAACAAATTTTTATTTACATTGACAGAGTCATTAAGTTACTTCTGCTAAAGATTCGAATGCATTCGAATGCATAGTTTCTATCACGAACGCGGATGTAAAACTTTCACTTAGAGACACAAGACATAATTCACTTTGCATCGATAAGAAAGTAGATCTAGATGGGGAAAATAACAAGAGATGTACAAACCGCAGCCTATTAATATTTAGACAAATCTAGACTTGTTTAGTTGTTAGAATTTAATTCATCTGGCCGGTTCCGGTGGTGACTGCACTTCACGGGGATCTTACTGAATGTCGGTCAGCTTTTTCGAGGACTAGAGATTTACTGCTACAATCTACAATCATCTTAGACGAAGGTACGTACCAAACTGACCGGTTGTGTTTCAAGGTTCAATTCAGATTATTTTTTTAGATATCGACTTGTACTTCTAAGTTCATTGTAGTCTAAAAAAATTCAACAAAATTCGACAGTAGCTTAGTTGGACCTTAATCTCTTCTACTCCATTTCTATTACATGGTAGTTCCACTGTGACTCTTAAAATGGTAGAACATTTGTTTGACATACGATTTTGGCTGCCAGTAATTATTTTATTTTTTTTTAAGATTTAAAAATTATGGCTAATAGGTGACATGTAGAAAACAAGGTCCCATTCAGTCCCATTTATTTTTAAGGCACAAGAAACAATTTCTGATATTCAGAATTTTAGGCAAACTGAAAGTAGGTAGTTTCCCCAATATGCAATGATCGTGGTCAAAAAATAAGTTGCCGTAGACATTTTTCGGGGCAAATCCCTTTTGTAATTTTTCTTCACTCATTAAAGACGAGAACTTTCAGGCTGAAGGAAAAACTTGCCCCAACTCCATCGATCAACTGAAACAAGCACTTGAAAAATGAATGAACTTCATTTTTGTATCCAAAAATAATTAACTTTATTATTCAAGAGATGAACTTCATTATTTTTTTTTGTATCCAAAAATTGGCTCTCATATGCCGAAACTATGGAAAATTTATGGACCAGTTTCTTTTGCTAAACAATTCCTTTTCAGTCCTGTTTTATAAATGAAAGTAAGAGCATGTGCGACAAAAAAAAAAGTTTTGGCTAAAGACCCATAGTTTTGGACGATTTTTTTCACTACATTCTTTTATAGTTTATAATGAAAACTTTTCTTGCTAACTAAATGCATTAAATAAGTCGTTTTTACACACATTTTGTTGAAAATATTATTGGTTTGTTAATAAAAGTGTGCCAACAATTGAGTCCAACAAAAATTAGGGTTAAATTATGGGCAGTGTGGTGCCAATAACTGCATCCTATCTATCTACAGTTATTCTGAAAGATTTCCGTGGCAAAAAAGGAAAAAGCCACAAAATCGTGTGAATTTCAGGAATTCAAACAATCAATAAATAGTTGCTGAAATTTCACCAAGACATTTCACGATGATTATCCGAGGTCATAAAAAGAGCTCACGTAAATCGTCTTTTATCAAAATGTTCGAGTTCCAATAAAAATTCATAGTAATTCTTAAAAACGGCGATTTTTATACTAATTGTTGATTTTCTTTCCTTGTCAAATAAATTCTACTTGTAAAAATTCGATTTTTTCACAAAAAAACACCGATGGGATTTAAAAGGGATTTTGAGTACGGTGGAAACGGAAAAATTACTACGCTCCGTGTGAAAAATGAAGAGAGAGTGCCAGCAACACTGTCGACAGTGTGACCAATTTAATTATTGAAATCATGCTAAGTTCAGCAGTATAGCATGTTGTTTTTTTTTGTACAAAAAAAGTGCTAAAGATCATGCTAATTATTTATTTTTTAAATCAAATCCTGCTAAAAACCAGAAGCGATTTTTCAGGAAAAAAAAATATATTTCATAAAAATATCATTAAATAAAAATCACTTCATGGCGCTTGCTATGTATTACATACAAAAATATTTTAAATCAATTAAATTCAAGCTCTGTTCGTTGAATAAAAATAAATATTATTATTATTAGGCTGTGCTGTGAACACTGCACTATCAAATGAGAACAATTGTAATCAGAGACAATACTGAGACCGCCAACTCCGGCCGATTTCCCGTTACTTGCTTACAAGCTATATTTTAATGGGTTGGCAAATGCTAAGTACGCTTGTATTGTTACGTAGAAATTCGTATTGACTCACACCTTGCATATGCCACTTCCGCTGTGGGCAAAGTTGCTGACACCGTTCATAGAATTTTATCCGTTAAATTTGAAATTATTCGTTACGTGTGGATAATATTTTTTTTTTCTAGAAATAAGTGAACATTTGCTTATAATAGTAAAGAAAAATGAACAACGTAGATTGGTTGAAGGAAAATAACAACAGTTTGAGCAAATTTTCTTCAGTTATCTAAGAAAAATTTACACATAAAATCGAAGTTAAAGTTATGTAAAAGCAGAAAATACGCAACCAAGTTTGTCCTAATAAGTTTCTAGTATATAGAACATCTCCATTAGATAGTTTTAATGACCAACAAAATCTAATTATTCGCCTTTTAACAATTTATAATAACTAACCAATGGCATTCAGTAATAAAAAAAAAGTGGTATTCCCGAACTCTAGCACATTTCCCCATGGTTGCCGAGGTTGGCAGCATTTATTTTATTTTTTGTACGTTTTTGCATGTCACACGGATTCTAAATTGACATAACACCGATGGGAAATCAAAATGGCGAATTTGAAAATAAATTGAGGGGGCCGGCGGCAAGAGGATTGTGAGTTGGGGGTCTCATTTGTCTATGATTGTAATGGCTTGTTCACACTAAGGTTCTTCTGCTTTGATTTTATTTTATTTTATTATTTTAATTTATAATTTGGCTAAGCCAAAATCCTGCTTTTTTTTCTGCTGCAGTATGAAATTATGTTAAAAAAAAACTTCTGGCATGATTTGAATAAAAAAAGGTAAATCTAAAATAATCCTGATAAATTTAGCAGGAAATGTGCTAAATTGGTCACACTGACTGTCGACTGGTCTTGTTAATAATTTGTTGCAATATGACGTGGAGATTTGTTCAAAATTTTAATAGAGAGAGCTTTTTAAATACTTGAAGAAATTTGAATGTCCCAAAACAGAAAATGAATTACAGTCTTCTAGCCGTGGGACAGCTATTTTATAAAATCGTCCAAACATCTTATCTACAGTTTGCAAAATTTTTAGGAGACGTAGAAAATTTTCTAAAACCTTAACTATTTGCTTTAAACATTTTCTTTTTTTTTTCTAAAATAGTATGCAATCATTATTTTAACTATATCAATTAAAATAAGAAAAACGATTTTTTTCAGGGCATAAACTGTCACAGAAGAGTTTATGTGGCACTTAAATTCACTATGAGTCGTATCAGCAAACGGCCCTTAGTTTTTAATAGAAAACGATACGAGATTTTGACTGTTCGTAGACGGAAAGTTGTGCAAATTCTACCAATATGCAGGGGGTAGAAGTATAATAGTCAAAATAAAAAACCTCCCAAAGCTTCGCAAATACTTGATTGAGATCGGCACACATTTTGCAACTTTGGTGCAGTCTAAGATCGAAGAAACCTTCAGAGTTTCGACGGCCCGAATGATTATTCAATAAAAGCGTAAACGCTTTTAAATATCTGCCGAACTTTTCATTAAAGCCAATGCTTCCATTCGTTGAACTTTGAGAACAAAATTTGGCAAAATATTTAACCTTGTAACCAAAAGACCACGACATCATCAAAAATTTCCATACCCCTGGACTTAGAAACAAGAACTTGATAGTTAGAAAATTTCGTGATGCGTGAGACAAATTTTCGCTTAAATGCTAAAAGAAAATGATGTAACCAAATTTCAGACATAATTCTAAAAGTAAATGAAAAATGATAGAGATAACTTTTTTTTCTGGCTATAATAAGTAGGGTGACCATCCGTTGATTATAATAATGATAAGTTCTGTATTTAAGGCCGATGTTCATCATAATTTATTTTATGTGCAAAAATATATAGGTAAATGTTCGGTATTTAGAAGTTGCCCATTATTTGTTATGTATTTCATTAAAATACTTTCAATGTTAAAGATAACCTAAATTCTATGAACAAAATGACAATGCTAACGTGCCCTAACTTGCAAGCAAATACTGTAGTACTTTATGTGTTCTATAAAATAAATAACAATATTGTTGAAATTTGTTTTTTTTTTTTTTCTATTGTTTGTAATTCTAAAATATGGTCACCGTAGTTATAAGTTCGCCCCGAATAGGTTAAAGAACGCGACATCTCATTTTGAAATAATGATTTTTTTTCTGTGTTTGAATTGGTCGAGAGTTTTACCTTTTCAATTATTTTCATCCAATTTTCAATTTCTTACATATATCAGTTGCACACTTTCAAGTCGAATATTTGGCCGACGTCAATCAAGTCAAGTGAAATGTACATCTCCATTAAATGGCTTGAGAACTATGCCCAACATCTATTCAATTAACAACATAAAAGGCTTTTGTATTTATTATAAATTCCTTTGAACAAGATTGCATCCGTCCAAGCTATTTAAACTGTAGCCCTCGGCGTATTTATACAAACAAAAATGTGCACAAATTAATAAGCAATAGACGTCATTTCTGTGAAGCCAGTTGATAACTTTTGCGCAACCTTTATAAATTTATGGAATCATTAAAACTAAAAAAATATATAAATATTTGTCGCAAAAGGTAGCAAAACATTAAAACTGATTTACCAAAAATAATAGTGACCAGCTTTTATGATTTCACCGTCCTAAGATGTCTTGCGATTCCCAGATCAACTTACCTGAAATTAAACAAAGAACGTAGAAAATTATTAATTTAAGTTTAGCCTTCAAAATAATAAACTTAAAAATTATTTTATTCCAGTTTATTTATCAAAGGAACATTTTACTTCTGAGGACCAGTCTGTCCTGCGCAATTACTCTTTTTAAACCGACTCTGAGGTTGAGTTGAATAGCTTTTTATCTTTGTTCAGGGTTACCGTGGAGTTACAATGGAGAATCCTAAAATATGCTAGAGCGAGAGGGCGCAAACCTACAAGCGGCGATTATTTATGAAAAAGCAAAAGCTTAAAAAAAAAACCTTTCAATTTGTGTGCAAAACATCACAGCGATACACCACCTCACCCTATAGACAAAAACTCATTAGAACCGTCCAAAGCACAGTGGTCGAGGACAAAAAATGCTGAAAAAAGAAGCGCACACTGCACCACAAAAACCAGAAAACTCATCTTCATCAGAGCACCAGAGCTCGAAGCCAAACACCATCTACCAGCAATCAGCAACCAGCCCCATATAAAGTGATTCTCATTGCCTATTAGTGGAAGTATAGACGGGTGTCCGTTAAGAGTGGGCGGCCAGCCCCTTATCCCCAAACCGCTACAAAGTGTGAGCTGGAATTTTGCAAACTATCACCACGCTATGTCAACCCTGCACTATGCTCATCCCCCAACAAAATAATTATCGTAAAATATCCGAAAAATAAAAACAACACAACATGCGTGTGTGTGTGTGTGCATGGATAGCTGTACTTGTAGATTCTGCAGAATGATGATGTTTGGTATGCGGTACTCCCATTACTCGCCTGCCAAAGTGTTTTGTTCGCACAGAAATTAATTCCACACAAGCGTTAAGGCATAACGTCCATATCCACACTGAGACACACCGGCACTGGCGGAAGGATATCTCAGCTCTGCAGATGTTGGTATTGTGTTTCAAGAACCATCCTGTCACCACAATCGCATCCTTATTACAAGAAAAAACTATAAACATCCCCATTCCGTCAGGATTAAAGGGACTCCCCTGTTATGCTACTGTCGTAGTAAGAGCGGTATTTGTTGATGTCTTGGATATCAAATATTGTATCTTCTTGTTCGATAACTACTTGTGCTATGCTTATCAAGAAAAAGCGAATATAATTAATTAGGACCGGCACCCGCCTTTGTTACACCCTGTCAAGAGGGTGGAGATGCTCAGACCCACCCCCCTTGGCCTGACAACATGAATAATGGCTGTATCCTTGGAGGGTACACACCCGCTCAAATCAATGACGTTGCTTCTTGTGCAAAACCACCAAACGTTGAATGAAAGTCCTGAATAATGATATTTTTCAGGGGCTGATGGGATAGGGGGGGGATTGCAACTACAAGTATAAACCGAGATAAGTTGATAGTTCTTTGTTCGGGGTACTTTCGCAAGACCTTCATCCTTTCGAGAGAGCGAATGGAAAAATATAATAAAGTCTTGCCAACCCCCCTGTCCCGATTCAACCCGTTCGTTTATGAACCTCAGTCGATAAGGAGCAGTACACATGCATATCGATGTGAAAGGGACTCGAATCAAATAACGCTTCATTAAGCTTGTGTCGAGGTCACCATGGTAAGGATAAATCAAAATAATGACAGCCAACTAAATACACAAAACTATTTGCATATATATACCTAGTCGTCTTTTGTGTGGGGAACATTTTAATCGTGGGCGACTTCTTAAATCGTTTTCAAAGGATGGCGGATAGTTTTGGGTTCGGTTACGGTTTGTTTGCGCTCAGCAAACTGCAGTTTGTCACGGAACCACACAATGGGGAAATCTTAAACTCCTGAAGCGGCGAATTTTTGACACGACTACTCTTGTAGTGTGGCAGTGATAGCACGCGATCTCGTTCGAATGTTGTTGCTGTAGCCGGCTCTGAAGTATGCGCACTTAATCATAGTTTAAGTGGCATGAAGTACACTCTGCCAGCGGGAGTGTTGTTAGTTAAGAGCGTGTTCCGAAGAGTGGTATAAGTTCTTTCCATCATACACGTAAGTAGTGGCAAGTTTATTCAGATATACAGTGACGGCGGGTGGGTTACTAGAGCAGGTCCTGTTTGGAAGGAAACTATATATAATCAAGTGATATTAAAAAAAAATAAAACACTCTCCTGGTGGATTGTACGGACTGAAGTTTTCCATGAACTTGA
Source organism: Cheilosia vulpina (assembly GCA_916610125.1). NCBI lineage: Eukaryota > Metazoa > Arthropoda > Insecta > Diptera > Syrphidae > Cheilosia > Cheilosia vulpina. The sequence goes on from OU744277.1 coordinate 64,776,883, forward strand.
CGTAGAACTTTCGAAGTAGTTTTGGCTCAGTGTTTTGCTTGTCTTTGGACTTTTTAGACGGGGTTGGCAAAATCTACTACCGGACTGTTGGATGTACGGATCTTATCCTAGACCTTTGTATCCACAAGAGGGGGAATGGCAAAACAAAAATCCAAAGTTTCAAGCAGCTTGAGTCCGTAATTTACATTTTCAAAGCACAAATTTTGAGCGTACTCCTTTGCATTATGTTTTTTAAGGACAGCTTGTCTTTGAGATAAAAGAAAAAAACAGCATTGAGGTTGAAGTTCTTTCAATGGCTGTCAGTCCTGCAAAATTTTTTGCAAATTTTTAAACTTTGTGGCTTTGACAACTTCGATATAGCTACTTCCTCGCTTTACAGCTTCATTTATAAGCAAACTTGTGAAAGGTCGAGTTAGCAACCCGAAGCAATTTAGAAACTTATAATGAATGGTTCATTTTATATGGTCGAATAGGTCCTTTACCTTTCTGCGCTTTCAACGAAGTTGGCCACCCAATTGCTGCCAACTGTTTCTTGGGATACATTAAGAAAGAGGGTGACTTGAAGCATTTATCGATGCAACATGTTGGCGCAACATGCTACACACCTGGCAGTTTAATAGAAGTAAAGGCTATATTAAAAACAATCGGTTTCAAGGCATCCTCGCAGGAACATTAAAGTTAATTAAGGCCAAAATATCGGAACAATCAATCAATACCAAATAACTTTCATCTAGTTTCATAAGAAAGCATATCTATATCCCAGTGAAGCCTTTTCACTAATACTCTAGTAAAACGTTTTTGTATTCTCTCTGTTCTAAATGAGTGAACTTCATACAAAGGACACCAAATAGTACTACAGTATTCAAGAGTAGATCTAACAAACGCAAAAACAGACATTTAAAAGTGTAAGGATCACAGAACTCCTCTGAATTGCGCAAGATAAAACCCAGCATTCAATTATGCTTGGTTACTAAAAAGTCTATATGTTTTAAGAAATCAAGTTTTTTTGTCAAAAATTACCCCAAGGTCTTTTTTTAAAGGGTACAATTGAAAGTAACGCGCCGTTTATTTTATAAGAGAAGTTGATAGATGAACGGTTTCAACAAAACGTTAAACTTTGACATTTTTCAATATTTAGGCGAAAGGATAATCTGATAAGATCTTCTTGTAATAACATGCAATCTTTTTCAGTTTTTATACCACGAAAGACTTTCAAATCATCGGCATACCTAGATAAGGATCTTAGAATTCGAAGATATGTTGGGAATATCGTTTATAAATAACAAGAAAAGGATGGGGCCAAGATGTCTTCCTTGAGGCACGTCCGAGGTAACATTAATAGGTGAAGAATATGTCTGAAAGGCTTTTTTCTGTGATCCCGCACACGTTCCCTAGAGCTGTCCTAACCAATAGCTCTAGTCCATTCCCAATAAATTGGTCTCTGACACTTCTTTGAAATTGTCGTCTCTCCTCTAAGCCACAGCATAAACTCGATGTGACCGAGCTAATTCTAGAGTCCGGTGGAACATTTTGAAAAGAGCAATAAAAAGGGGCCCGAGCCCAAAACAGGAGCCTCCACATAAGAGACTAACATGGCAAAAATAAAAATTCATTTCGAAACACTTTTATCATATTTTTGCATTCTTTTCGTTTAAAAATGAATTAAATCTTAGTTTAACTGAAAAAGGGTCCATTTGAGTCCAGAGCTCAAAAAGGAAGCAAGCGGCACAACGCTGCATATAAGTTCCACTAGGGTCCACATGACGGCAGGCGCACATAAATAGAACTGATCACCGCCGGTAGCAGATTGATTAGGTCCTCCTAAATTTGGCAGTGAGCCTGCGTATTTCAGATGATCTTAAAAGTCTTGCAAGTCTCCCCATATATTCGCCTAATTGATGTGTGCGGTCTCGATTTGATTGTATGCTTGCCTATTCGTATTAAAAAAAAAAAAAAAATAATTGGCGGAACAGGTCCGTATGGACCCAAGCCTAGCTTCTCACAACCATTCGTCTTGTGTGAGTTTTTATTTTTGGGACGAATGGAAGGGATCTACAATTTTATGCCGAGTCCAAACGGCCAATTGAGAAGCTTTTCATGACAGTTATACTCTCGGATGTTTGTCAGACGTTCGCGAGAGGTGGCGCAGCGAAAAAACCTTAAGTTGAAATTTGGGTTTTTCTCGGGATTCGAACCTGGGACCCCTCGCTTAGTAGTCCAACACACTAACCACTAAGCCACTGCGCCTATTCGTATTAGTCCTCGATTTTTCTTTGTCTTATCAATTTGACAGGTTCAGTTCCAGATCTACTGCTTGCTGCCATTTTTTTCAAGGTTCTAAGGGCCGCTCTTCCCTTTTCCCAAAAGACAGGACTGGAACTCACCCAGCACCATATTTAAAGGTATATCCGTCTATACGGATGGCTCTGAAACAGAAAATGGTACAGGAGCCGGCGTATTCTCAGAAAGACTTGCTATTAACCAGTCGATTCGGCTGACCGATCACTGCAGGACTATCTTATCGATGAGACTACCAGCAATAGAAATAACCATCTGTGTGGACAGTCAAGCAGCACTTAAAGCAATCGGCTCCAACCTTGTTAATGCGAAATCTGTTACAGATTGCCTCTTGGCACTCAGGGCTATAGGTAATCACTCAGTTCTACTCTGCTGGGTTCCTGGACACGTTGGGGTGGAAGGGAACGAAAAAGCGGACGAATTGGCCAGATACGGCTCTGATATGAATCCTCCACTAGCGGACGGGGAGGTACTACCGCCTTTCAACACTGCTAAGACATTTATTGACGGCGTCACCACACAACTGGCTAAGGAACAATGGAGCAACATCATCGGTTGCGTCATAACCCGAAGTCTGTGGCTTGTGGTTGACACCAAAAGTTCAAAGTTCCTAGACGTCAAATCCGGATGCTCGTCGGGGTTTCAACCGGACACTGCACCATAGGAAACATGGCTTAAAGGCTGGGACTTTTTGCAAATGACTTCTGCTGCAGAGAGGAAGAGGAAATAGAGTCGGTGGAACATCTTCTATAGGAACGCCGCTCATCCTGTATGGGAGCTTCGAAAGTTTGGACGACTTGGGGTACCTCTATCAGGCATAAAACTATTCGTTAACAAGTCGAAGTGGTTTTGTTAGCCACATGTCTTTATATGTACATATAGGGTACTCTCAATGGGCCTTCACGGCTTCCGGGTGAAATTTGCATCTGATGCAAAACTGCCCTCCCAACCCAACCTAACCTAAGGGCCGTTTGTTGTAAGTTTGCAGATACGTCTAAGGTCTTCTAAACATGATTGTGCTATTATTATTGAAGCGCCTTCAGTCCTTGCATTGTCAGTAAGCAATCATTTATTTGTAGGCCATGGAACCGGACCCAGTACTCAACTTTCTGGAGTTCTCTTCTCTTTTTGTATTTCTTAGACCGGTTCTACGTATAGGGTGCTCTCCAATATCTTCATCTTGGTTTTAGAATTTAAAAAAAAAAGTCCTCTCTACCACCACTTACTTTATGTTCTCTACCTGGAGCTGGAGCAAATTTACGACATATTGATGGGATCTACAATATTGGTCCATATCGCAACGGACAATTTTCAAACGACAAAGAAGACCAAACGACTGTTTGAAAGAAGAGCCAGAGATTTCGACACGGGCAACTAGAAACAATGCGCCCCAAACCGCAGAGGGTGGCAGGCTGCTGTATCCCAAGCAGAAACTCTTCAGAGATCGGGATCCCTTTTTTGTATATTTCGAAGCCATATTTGCTATTTAACTTTTTTTTTTAATATTTTTTCTTTACAATTTAGATCCCAAATTTATTTAAAGGTCAATTCGTTAAGTTAATGGATAACGCAATCGATGTAGTGAGCAATCAAACCGTTAAAGTAGTAACGACATTTTGTTGCCTACCAACCAAAGAGAGAAGAGTGTTCAACGTTTTGTCGCGGCAAGTCAAAGTGAGCAACATGGTCCAAATGAGCTTATGTGAGACTGTTCGTAAAGACCTTGGTTTACATCCTTTCAAGATCCAAACGGTGCAAGCAATGCAGCCATTCGATCTTGTTTTGAGTTCGGATTAAAGGGCGTTGGGAAGTAGCTTTGATAGGAGAAACATCCCAAGGACACAGGCAAATTTTGTCAGTTTAAAAAATGAATCCGAAACCCAAATTAATGGCCCGTTCAACAAATGACCCATCTTACAGCTCGGAATGACCTCTCCTTCGCCGAAATAGATTCAATTAGTCACGATTCCGTCGGGCTTTCATTAATTTAAAAGTGCAAACCCCCCTTCGGTTGCTGCGAAAGGACATTTGCAACTCATTTGTCCAATCCTATCGCGATGCAATCGTTCAGCTACTGCAAGGGTATTTTTCACTCTCCAGGTGATTAGCAGAACACCGTAATTACCCACAGTCGTTGGCATTGTTTGGTTGATAATGGAAGAACTCGGGGGCGACCGGAAATGAAAAATGCAACGTGCATCCGGCACCCAGGCATTGTGGCAAAACGGTTTCCAAGGATTAAGAAACTAAGCAAATTTGCTCTACCCCCGTAAGCTAATTTTAAAGTCAAACAAACCACTCGCCAGCAATTAGGGTAGGTGCAAAAAAGAAACACTTGCGATAATGCAGCAATTTAAGCTGGACCATTATCTGTCCGCTGTCCATCTTCCTTCATGCAATATACCCTGGCACATGAAATAAAATTGACGGCCTGTCTATTGAAGCCCTGCCAAGCCAGATGAAAGAGTGAGTTTTTTTTTTCCAAATTCAACGGTACCGAGTTTGAGAGGAGCAGAGAGACAGCAGGCAAACAAAAAAGCGACTCGATTGCTTGCCGCTGTGTCCCTCTCCCCTGAGCGCTTCCGACGATGATATCTAAAATTGAAATCAATTTTATTAATGTACTTTTTAGTGCATGCTCCACAGAGCGTAGAATGCACTCTCCTACTCTCATCTCCGGCTGGGCTTTGAGGGGCGCATCCCCATCAACTGATTGATGATGATGCTGAAGCGGAATGTAAATTATGCTGAAGTGGTTGCTGGCTGGATGGTGTGCTAAACTTTTGAAAGGCATTCGGGAGAACATTTGCTTAGCTCTACACCGAGGGGATGTGCGCTGTTCAGATCCACAATTAAATTGAGTTTTATTGCGTCGAACTTCGGTACAAGTGTAAAATTTAAAACTAAGCTCAGAACTCACCTCCTTGACCATTAAATGGGGCGTTTTTCCGGTCCTCCCGTCATCGTCAGGAGCAGCAATATAAATTACTTGCCAGACAAACAGAAATTTTATGAATGCAGAAATTGCACGACGTGACCCGAGTGCGGAATCGCTTACTCAGGCAACATCCCCTGGGGAGGGGCCGCGCTGAAGGATATCTGAACAGACAGAAGCAGAGAATATTGAATATAAAGGAGTTAGGCTGCTCCTCGAGCCAAATATGTTGATGTGACAGACAATGTACTTGTACATGGACATATTGATGGGTTTACTTAACCATCAAAGGCAGGGCTAAGCGTGGTTAGAGGGCGCTTGTGTGGGCAAAATTAATTGACTGCTGTCAAAGGAATGCAGATTATGCGTTTGTAGTTAATTTTCATTTGACACATTCAAGTGGGGGATTAACTGGGAATAAATTATCACAAATTGGGGGAAGCAGTGATGGATTGAAAACCGATTTAAATGGTTGGTTAGTTTGGGCCAAATTGTGCTCTTTGCTGCCCAAAGTCGGTTGATATGTTTAGGTCACCCTTGAATTGATTTGCCTTACACTAAATGGAGGTAGGTCTTCGGTGGCGGTATTTGGAAAAATGTCCCATCTGTGGTAAGCTGGAACGTCAAAAACCGAACAAGGTATAAAGGAAATATCAAGAAGACTAAATTTAAGTCGAACATAGCGTGGATCCTAATTGGCATGGTACCTTGGTAGGGGACAGTTTTAGCGGCAAGCGTGTTAATGTGATTAAAATCAGCTGTATGATTGTCCTCTTTTGTCCTCGGTTATTGACGTTGTAAAAGTACCATAAATGCGGATGAACTTCATGTAGTGAACGGCTGTCAATCAATATAGACTTTGACACGATCAACAGCAACAGCAGCTCGCGGCGTTTACGATGTAACTTTCTCGGTACGTGTTTCACTATCCGGAAGTCTTTCGACCGCGTCCCTTTGGGGACATACGATGAATTGATGTCACGTGACAAAAAAAAAAACAGAAGAGAATTGAGCTAACAAGAGGTAGGCAGGTTTGTAAAGTGGTTGGATTCTGCCCTCTGAATAAAAACCGGTTGGCGCACTTGAGCGCCATTTCGAGACCGCCATAATCAAGAGATCTGTGAAGATAGAAAGAATTTGAAAGTAAGGGTCAAAACCAAACTATGGCGCTGAGAAAGCCGATCATGATTTTGAATGCAAGTTTTAGCTAGAGCCGGACACAATACGATCAAATATAAGCCGCACATTTAGGCGTCAATGTCAGGAGGATTTCTTAAAACCAGGTAGAACTTTAAATATTGGTGTATCTAATGCATTTGTTTGACGTTTTCCAGGCGGCTTTTGAGGGGTTTTATACGAGTGTCTTTCAACACTCCTTTCCGGCTTTTACAGTGGTGTTTTTGAGGGTATTTCGGAGCCTTTTATAGATTTTATTAAGGCGCCTCTTGAGGTTTTTTTAGGGTATTTATTTTAAATTTTAAAATTTTTGTTTCATTTATTTTAAGTTTTTTAAGCAGTTTTTTAATGGCGGTTTTAGTGATGCTTTTTCGGAAGATTTTGGGAAGATTTTCGCTCCATTTTCGAGGCGTTTTCACCTGAACTCGAAATTAAACTCTTATAAGAGCTTCACTATCGCGCGCCTGCCAGCCGTCTGCAAGAAGCGGAGCCTTTTCCGGGGGTTCAACCGGAAGCACCTAGCTACAGCCACACTAACCAATTAACCACTGTGGCCACACAAAGCAAGATTTGTTTTTTTTTACCTCAGCAAAGTAGAGTCGACAAATTTTATATATACAAAGAACTGTGCGAGACACATTAAGTGTGTTTGTCCGCAGTTAAGACGAAAACTAAAGTATAAATTTAATTGAAACTTTGTTTGCAAGTTTTCTTAAGCTTCCGAGAATGCTATAGGTTTTTTCGTTTATTGCCACGCCTACTTTTTTGGAGTTTTTTTAGCTAAAATGTATTTTTTTTTCTGGCTTTAGGGCGCTTGATTTGATAGTAAGTAATGACAAGTCAATCAGTACAAAAACTAAGAAAATTTCTTAAGGGAGCCAGAACTTGCTTTCTGATAAAAAACTTTCTTAAAAAACTGACCCACAAAACTTTGATAAAAAACTTTCTTAAAAAACTGATCCACAGACGACTAAAACCCAAATAAAGTTATTTTATCAAACAGAAAAGTTTGAGTTTAGTTTGATTCAATTCAGAATGGAGGACGCTCATTGAAAGTATTTTCTGTCGTATTCCCTGTTCGACCGGAACGGAAAAGAGGTATGCAATGTGCATATGACTGACAATAATCATTTTAATAATCATTTTTAACTCCCACACTAAATATTTTCTAAGTCACAATATGCAAATTTGTATGGAAAATGATGCCATCGAAAATTTTTAAAAATGATTATTACTAATCATTGTAATAATCATTAGTGGAATGTTTTTCGGAGAAACACACATAGATGACTGAGTGCAAGTGTTTTCCTTGTCTTTTGTAAGGTATACTCGACTTAGTGTGATTTTAAATTACTGCGTCGAACTCAACTAAGGATCGTTTGCTCATACGACTCTAAGCGATTTATGTTCAACTTAAATACTTATGGGCCACTTTTTTCAAGACATAAACTGTCACATAAGAGTTTATGTGGCACTTAAATGCGCTATGGTTGAAGTTATGGATCCAGCTATCGGATAATAAAACCGTTCAGAGTGACTTTCTTCGAATCAGCCTGAAGGAATACAAGTAATGCTAGTGCTGTAAATTTGTTTTGTATTAATATTGTAAATTAATTTTACTTATTAATAAATATTAATAATAATAATAAAATTCTGTCAATTTGGTAAAAATTGAACTATTTTACTGAGGCAAATGACACAGGCCCAAAAACACAAGATAAAAGTAAACAAATGAAATAAGACCTCAACAATAAAACAGGCCTACTATAGATGGATTTAAAAAATAAAACGGTGATGACTGAAAGAAGATAAACAGTTTACAGAGATTCGAGGCAAAGTTCCTAAAACAGAATTACCCACAGAAAAGAAGTGGCAATAACTATTACATGCAGAGGGAAGGAAACAGTACAAAAAATTGAAAACGCAATCAAACAAAAGTTAGGAGAAAAACACGAAGTAAAAATATTTAGCAAGAGGCGATCGCAAGTAATGATAACGGATATAAATGTAGAATGGAACAAGGATGAACTAGAAGTAGCAGTCAAGAAAGAAAATAATCTTTGTGGGACGGTTACATGCGTTAAAGAGTTTAAAAACAAAACCAGAGAGTCATATTCTGCAATTATAGAACTTGATGAACATAAATACAAAGGGGTAGCCGAAGGACGTACAATTACTGTTGGCTGGGAAAAATGCCGTGTATTTGAACACTTCAATTTGAATAGATGTTACAACTGTTGTGGGTATTACCGTATCGCAAAAAATTGTAAAAATAAAATAAAATGTGCTAAATGCGGAGATGACCATGGTACCAAAGATTGTAAAGGGGTTTCCAATAAGAGGCGTTATTTTGGTATTCAAAGAAAAATGCAATTTTTTGAGATAAATGATCGGATGTTTATTTCATAATAAAGAGGAAGGTATACCGTTAATAATGAAGAACAACATCAGCCAAATGGCCACCAGGAGCACCCATACAGGACCATATCTTTTTCATGAAATTTTCCATAACCAAATCGCAAAGTGGCTGACCTATGTCCTCGATAGCCTCATGAATGTTATCTTTGAGGTCATGAATCGACGCTGGGCTGTTGGCCTAGACCTTGTCTTTCACTTGGCCCAAAGGAAGAAGTCGCAAGGTGTTAAATCACAAGATCTCGGTGGCCAATTGTGATCACCTCTTCGAGAGATAACACGGTTCGGAAACTTTTCCCGTAAAAGATCAATGGTTTCGTTGCCTGTGTTTTTTTCACCGTTTTTGTAGGGAATTTTAATAATTTCAATGCGTTGTTGAAGCGTTTTTTTAATGGCGTAGTTTCTACTTGTCAAATGTCAAAGAATAAAAGCTTCAAAAGTGACAGCTACCGAAATAGCGGGTATTCTAGGCATACATATATTTATAAATGTAAAAGACAACTTTGAGGTAGATGTTGTTAAAAAAGAGATACTGCCAAAACATATATACTGGAAAAATCACAGCTAATAATCAATCGATTTATATTCATCGATTTAGTTCATTGCGACGAGTTTTCTGTGACAAGTTTAAGGAATGGTTTGAGGAGCTTGTAGATTTAAATAAACAATTCATTGCGGCCGGTGACTTCAACATTGATTGGATAAATGAGGCAAATATATACACAAAGGATTTGAAAAATACTACTGAAGTTGAAAATATGTGTAGACAAATTGTAAGAGAACCAACACGAATCACGAACACCACTAAAAAAACATTGATAGAGTATGCCATAACAGACTCCAACTCAGCGAATGCAGAAACAAATATCGAATATAAGAGAAGTGACCATGAGCCAATTCTAATTGAGCTTAATCTTAAAGACAAAATTACAGGAAAAACTGTTGAAAACAAGGGAAAGTTTCTTGAATATGAAAAATATAACAAAATTACAGAAAAAACTGTTGAAAACAAGGGAAAGTTTCTTGAATATGAAAAATATAACAAAATTACAAGAAAAACTGTCGAAAATAAGGGAAAGTTTCTTGAATATGAAAAATATAACAAAATTACAAGAAAAACTGTCGAAAATAAGGGAAAGTTTCTTGAATATGAAAAATATAACAAAATTACAAGAAAAACTGTCGAAAATAAGGGAAAGTTTCTTGAATATGAAAAATATAACAAAATTACAGGAAAAACTGTTGAAAACAAGGGAAAGTTTCTTAAATATGATAAAATCTGCAATTCGGAACCAACCCCGACGAGTGTATGCGATGGATGCAGGAAGACTTAACTAGAGTAACCATATGGCTAAGATCAAATAAGTTGAAATTAAATGTCAATAAAATCAAAAGCATAACTTTAACCTAAATCTAAATATTGATAATGAGGCCATAGAGCAGATTAATCAAACGTAGATTACCTAGTTAAGGAAATATCCAAAAAAGTCGGGTTTTTCAATAGAATAAGAATGTAATGATTAAGCCGCACTTTGAGTACTGTTCCTCAAAATTGTATCTATGTAGTAATACTGTCTTTGTTTGATCTCCAACACGTTTGAACTCAAACCACAACTCGAGGAAGACAACGGTGGTGATCAGACGCACGTTTGAACTCAAACCACAACTCGAAGAAGACAACGGTGATGATTAGACGAAAAGTGACGACTCAGGCAGTGGTCAGTTGGGTAACGACAAGAGACGAGATCGGGAGCAAATTATCTGAAATTACGAACTGTGTGAAATACATCCTACCCATATTGAATTGTCAATTAATGAAGTATAGCTCTTTAAATAAATAATTAATTTAAGTGGACCGAAGGTTTTTGAATTCACCTCAGTGTCCTTTTTTCTATGCACACCGTGCACAAACAGTCTTAATGAAGCTGCAACTCCTACAAAATAGAGCCATGAGAAGCATATTAAAATATAATCAGTATACACTAGGGTGTCCCAAAAAAATTATAGTGTTTTTTTTACGCATACCCACTTATTCCGTTCGTCTTGTGTCAAAATACAAATTTCATAAACTTTGTATCATAGGAACCCGTGCCGACTTATCAGTGCTTGCATACTTATCGAGCCTATTAAATTGAGTTGAATTGTTTAGTAAACGTATTGTTTTTGGCTATTTATCATGTACGGCAAATTGAGTAGTTCTAAAAAAAAAATAGAAACAACCAAATAACAGGACGAAACTTCCGTCCAATACACAAGTTCTCTCTGTTTTTTTTTTTATAATATCCGTGAAGTGAATTTAACTGTCAATGAAAGTGTAAATTTATCTTTCCGCGAATGTATAATTTTTTGGGGAAAAAGCACGGATTCCAACTAAATCTTTACCTAATTGCATAAAGAAACTTGTGGACGTGTACCGAATTTGGAGAGATATGCAGAAAATGCGAAAAAAGTTCGAGATGTCTTCAAGCGGCGTCAAGAAGAGTTTGCAATCAATTTGGACAATGCACTTGAATTGATGAAGATAGACGAAGACAGAATGTTTTTACTACGACAAAGAGACCCAAGACTTAGCTTAGCCCGGTCACTTAGCTGGTGTGGATACAAAATTGACAGATAAAGAGCAAAAGAAGCTACTTGGAAATATTGAAGAAGAAAACTGCCGAATCAAATCGAAGTCTGCTTCATATGTCTTAGACCGTTACAGGACGATTTATCTTCTAGTTCTGAAGGCAATTTGGATATGAAAAATTAATCAATTCCCAAACGAGAGCACACTACTCGGAACCAGTAAAACTATGGTGGGAAAAGATTTCATTAATCCTAAATTTGTAGCTGCCTTAAACCGGTGTCAGTTAAGTATTAGAGATTCTGTCTACATTCTGCAAGCTACAATAGATTAGAGGCATTTGGGCATAATTTTGACGAATTTATAATAAGTAAGTCTTCCATCCAAAGAATCCGCACACAAAAGCAAGAGGAACGTGCGAAAACCATAAAAATCGATTTTAAGAACAAAGTTCCAGATGTTGTTACAGTATATTGGGATGGCAAATTACTTCCAGGCCTAGATGCTCGAAAATCAAAAGAAGAACGTCTGCCTATTGTGATAACATTTGGTAAGGAAGAGCAACTTATTGGTATACCTAAATTGGAAAGTTCTACCGGCAAAGAACAGGCCCAGGCTGTTTTGAACACAGTCGTAGATTGGGACACTTACAAATAGAGTGCAAATTCTTTTTGCTTGCTGTCACCATGTCTTCGACCTGGAATTGAAAGGTGTGTTTGAAGCCAAAATAAGCCACGTAGTGACAACAAGTGACAACAAGTCCCGATATTTCCTCCTCCAACTCCGTCAATATTCAAAATTATAGAGAAAGGGTAAAAGGTTTATAGAAGAACTACTCAAGTTCTATTGCACTGAATTGACCAAGCAATTAATCAAAGATGATTATCGAGAATTGATTAAGCTTTTTATAATATTTTTAGGCGGAATTACAGAAAAAAAGTTTAAAATTAGGCAGGAGTTATTTATTCCCTAAAAATGTCGTTACTTAGTTCTCAATTTAAAATTAACAGCAAAGAAAAGGCATCACTGCTAGACGTCTGATTCTTCATACGTTAAGCCATGGCTGCATTGCACTTTGTCAGTGAAATCTCCTTACAAAAAAGTTGATAAAAGTATCTCGAAAGCAGCGTTGCAGAAGTTAAATCAGCATTTATGTTACTTGAGGGATGAAGTAGTAATGCTATCCCTATTCGACGATGAGGTGGACCTAGAAATTAAAGTTAAAATGGTCGCAAATTTAACTAAAGAAAATGCATTGACCCATGAGAAACGGTACATTCCATCGAAGGAGGAACTTCTTAAAAGAATAGATAAGATTTGTTCTTGTAACAAATAACTATTTTGATTAGTTAGAGTTTTATTAATACAATTCTAAAGAAATTGAAAATTGACCCAGTACAAATTGGTAGGTTCTAAGTTTGACAACAAGTCCTGGTACGGGTTCCTGTTATCCTATCGCTATAAAATTTTATATTCAAGTACTGAGACCTAAATCAAACAAAAGTAGAAGGAATGCGTGTCAAAATTAGGAAAAAAAAAATCGCCTTCTGTCCTGGGACACCCTAATATACACCAATACGAGTAATGTTAGATTTATGCTTATGTGGTTAAGTGTAAAACAAAGAATCTATGTAAATGTACTCTGTTTCGTTTTTAAAATCAAATATGGAATGCGACCTAACTACTTAAAGAAATATCTTAGATATAAAGGGTCCGCCATCTAACTTTTTTTTTTCAACTAGTGCTTATTTCGCGAATGGTAACACTTAGCTCATGTCTGATTTGACAGATAATTAGTTTTATCCTTCCGCTGAACGAATATGGTTGTGTATACGCTTGAACAACGCTGGGAAAAATTGCGACATTACTTTGACAATCATGGTAATGTTGCAAAATGTGTGCGAAAATTGCGTACGGATTTTGAAGGAAGAGAAGCACCGTCAGCTCCGTATGTTCGTTATCTTGTGAAAAAATTGAAAGAAACTGGCATCCTCATCGATAAACCAAAGCATGAAAAGCCAAAAACAGTGCGTACACCCGAGAAAATTGAAATGTTGGTCCAGAGGCATAATTGGGCCATTTTTCTTCGAAAATGAGCAAGGAGTGGCCGTTACAGTCAATGGCGATCGTTATCAGGCCATGTTGAACGAATTTTTGTTCACAAAAATTGAAGAGGAGGATATTGGCAACATTTGTTTTCAACAGGACGGCGCTACGTGCCACACAGCCGAAGCTACACTCGATGTTTTGCGCCCTGTTTTTGAAGATCGCATTATCAGCCGCAGAGCTGATGTTTGGCCACCGCGGAGCTGCGATTTGACACCGTTGGACTATTATTTGTGGGGTGCCGTAAAAGATAAGTGTTACACCTACCTGCCAGAGACAATTGCCGCTTTAAAGGACAATATTCGTGAAGCCATTGGTGAAATACAGCGGCACACAATCGATAATGTGCTTAAAAATTGGACCGATCGTGTAGGCCACTGCATGGCCAGCCGAGGCAGCCATTGGAATGAAATTATTTTCCATTATTAACCGGAAGGATTGTACTTTCAAATAAAAAAAGAAATTTGAGAAAATATTCAGTAGTTTTTTTTATAGCATTTGCAAAAAAAAAAAATATTAAGCGGACCCTTTATAAGAGATTTCCAGCCTTATAATTTAAGAAACGGAAGTGACTTTAGCCTACCTTCCTACCTAGATAATTTTTCACAAAATAGCATTGTGTACAAAGGCTGCCGCTTACTTAACTCACTACCGAGTGCCATAAAAAGGGAAACAGATCTTTCTAGTTCTAAAAGAAGCATAATTTGAATTTGTTAAATGTAATTTTCCACATACCTGAATTCTTATAATAATATATATAATCAATAAATAAAACACGAGTGTTAATTTTAATATTTTTATTGATGTCGCCGGTTCGACTCCTCAACTATCAATGCCTCACAATTATCCCATTCCCATCTTATTCGCTGTCGCATATCGCATTGCCAGTCAATGTGCAGATGTCCTTTACATTTTCGTGTGTGCCGTCTAGGCACTGGCATCGGGTGTATAGCAGTACCAAGATTACATGCAGCTGCCCTTGCTTGAACGATCGTTCGTGATTCCTGTCTAGACATCAGGATTGTGCTTGCATGAATTTGCTTACAGTTATACATATAATAATAAGCCTTAGTTTAAGTTTATTTGTAATATTGTAATATTGAATTTAAATAGCAGAGCTCTGCTAAATAAATAAACCTAACTAACTATTGTCGAAGCAACCAAAGTCTCCCTTGGGTTCTAAAAATGCGTATCAGTCGATGTTATAAAAATAACTATGCGCCGGACTAATAACAAATTTAAATTTTTAAATTTATAAAAGCTCACAATTGCAATTTTGAATTACCAAACTTTAAAGTCGGAACTTAAATTTTGTACCTTTTAAAACGACTACAAGAATAATTATCTTGACATGAAATTTTTACATTTTTACCGTCAACAGACCGTTGATAAATTGCTTGAACCTATTTGACTAATATTTTGTGAGTTTTTATTTTTAAATCGAAGGAAACCAAAGCAGCAAAACGTCTTACTTACTTACTTAGGTGGCGCTACAGTCCGGGGTGGACCTGGGCCTCAACCAATACGCCTCTCCAGTTAGCGCGATCTTTGGCTAACTGCCTCCAGTTGCGCACTCCAAGTTGGTTGAGGTCCCCTTCCACTTGCGCGCGCCACCTAAGGCGAGGTCTTCCTCTACTGCGTTGTCCCTCCGGGTTTGAGTCGAAGACTCTTCGGGCCGGAGCGTTGGTGTCCATTCGCTCTACATGTCCTAGCCATCTTAGTCGACTGATGCGTACTTTTCTGACCAGGTCGATGTCGCTGTACAGCTCGTAGAGTTCGCTGTTAAATCTCCTCCTCCAAAGCCCGCAAACGGGACCGAAGATCAATCGAAGAATTTTGCGTTCAAAACGACCAAGGAGATCTTCATCCGCCTTTGATATCGTCCATGTTTCTGCGGCATAGAGTAGGACTGGGATGATGAGGGTCTTATATAGAGTCTCCTTAGTGGTTCTTGACAAGGCCTTACTTCTCAATTGCCTTCTTAGGCCAAAGAAACAGCGGTTGGCAAGTGTAATTCTTCGATTGATTTCTGATGTGATGTCGTTGTCAGAATTTATAGCGGAGCCGAGGTAGACAAAATCCCTAACTACCTCAAAATTATAGCTGTCTGTCGTGACGTTCTGACCGATTCGTCGATGTTGTGTTTCCCTTCTTGTTGACAGCATATATTTTGTTTTGCCCTCATTCACCACTAAGCCCATTTTTGCCGCTTCTGTACTAATACTTGCAAACGCACCAGTGACAGCTCGCTGTGTTCTGCCAATGATGTCGATGTCGTCAGCGTATGCAAGTAGTTGCACAGACTTCTGGAAGATTGCGCCTCTGGTGTTGGCTTGCGAGTTTCGCACAATCTTCTCAAGAATGATGTTGAAGAAGTCACATGACAGCGCGTCACCTTGTCTAAATCCTTTTTTGACATCAAAGGTCTCGGTGAGATTGTTTCCGACCTTTATGCAGTAGCGAGCATTCTCCATCGTCATTCTGCACAATCGGACGAGTTTGGCAGGGATGTCAAAACTAGACATAGCTCTATACAGCTCGTCTCTATAAATGCTGTCGTATGCGGCCTTAAAATCGATAAAAAGATGGTGAGTATCGATCTGGACTTCTTGGGTTTTCTCCAGGATCTGCCGTAGTGTGAATATTTGGTCGGTTGTGGACTTACCGGGCCTAAAACCGCACTGGTAGGGACCAACCAGATCGTTGACAAAAGGTTTCAGGCGTTCACACAGTATGGCAGACAGGATCTTGTATGCGATGTTAAGAAGACTGATACCCCTATAGTTGGCGCAGTTTAGAGGGTCTCCTTTCTTGTGGATCGGTTCCATTCATCAGGCATACTTTCCTCCGACCAAATCTTGGAGACGAGTTGGTGTATGCTCTCTACCAAGTCATCTCCCGCTGCCTTAAAAAGCTCGGCAGTCAAGCCATCAGGTCCAGCAGCTTTGTTGGTCTTAAGCTTGGATATTGCTATCCTCACTTCGTTTTGGTCGGGTGGACGGAAGTCTTGGCTTTCATCGTCTAAGTTGAATGGTTCGTTCTGCCTGACAGCGGAATTTGGGTCGTCTTCGCCGTTTAACAGTTTGCAGAAATGGTTTTTCCATATCCTCAGCACCGACTGTGACTCTACCACAAGGTTTCCTTGTTCGTCTCTACAGGTCTCTGTTCGGGTCTTGTTGCGATTGCACGTTCTTTTTACCCTTTGGTAAAACTTCCGAACATTGTTCCTGGAGTAGCACCTCTCTATTTCCTCGATCGCGCGCTTCTCGTGCTCTTTCTTTTTCTTCCGGAGAAGCCGATGTTCTTCCCTCCTCTTTTGCTCGTAGAGCTCACGAGCTGCCCTCGTCCTTCTGTGCAGCGCCGTACAAAGCGCGTACAAAGCGCTTTGTTTTGCTGCATGTGCTTGCCGGCATTCTTCATCAAACCAGGGGTTTCGTGAGGGTGGTCGTGTGAAACCCAGCACATCGGTTGCGGCGTTTCTGATGGCGTCTTGGCATCTATGCCACTGGTCTTCAGCACTTGATGCTGGCTGCATAGGACTTCTCGAGAGGTTGAGGGATACGCGATCACCAAAGGTTCTGGCGGTTTGTTGCGATTGTAGCCGTTCAACGTTAAATCTCCTCACAGTATTTCCCCGTTGTTGTGGCGTTTGAGATATCCGCATACGCACCTTGGCTACAACAAGGTAGTGGTCCGAGTCTATGTTGGCCGCTCGGAAAGTTCGGACATCTAGAACACTGGAGGAGTGCCTTACGTCGATCGCAACATGATCAATTTGGTTGACGGTTTGATGATCTGGCGACCGCCATGTTCCTTTGTGGATATTGAGGTGAGGAAACCGTGTGCTAGCTATAGTAACATTACGCCCCGCAGCAAAGTCAATTAGCCTAAGTCCGTTCCCAGACGTAATGTCGTGTAGGCTGTGCTTTCCGATTGTGCTACCAAAGATGTCCTCCTTTCCTATTTTGGCGTTAAAATCACCTAAGACAATCTTAACGTCATACTTAGGACATTGCTCATATGCTTTGTCGAGGAGCTCGTAGAAACACTCTTTGGCAGCATCGTCTTTTTCTTCTGTGGGGGCGTGAGCGCATATTAGGCTGATGTTGGCGAATTTAGCCTTGATGCGGATTGTTGTAAGGCGTTCACTAACGTGTCGAAAGCTCAAGACTTCTTGCCTAAGTCTGCCGCTTACAACAAATCCGCATCCAAATAGACGCTGCTTTCGTTCCCTATAGCAATCACCGTAGTAAATGTCACAGGTTTTCATCCTTCTTTTGCCCGGCCCATCCCACCGCACTTCCTGGATGGCGGTGATATCTGCTTTGTAGCAGTCTAGGGCCTCCGCTAATTGTTCGGCTGCACGCGGTCGGTTCAGTGTTCGAACATTCCACGTGCAGATACGAACGTCGTTGTCCTTTTTTCGTTTTCCAGGGTCGTCAACAGTGAATCCGTCCTTATCCGAGGCTTTTGGTTGCTTCGCAACAGTAGCAGCAAAACGTCACCACAACTATAATCGTTAAGACAAGTCCCACACTCGATCAATAATTGCTTTCTGACTATTTCATTTGTTCCCTTTCAACTTCTAACTACAGTTTGAATATTCGGCGCCATTGTGGAAACAATTTCGATTCAACTAACTAAACATTCGCCAGACAATGAACTTGAAAAACTCGTTGAACTTGCACGTCTTATTGCGCTCGCTATATATTTTATTAATTTATAGCCTCGCAGTTGAAGCAATTACCACAAGTAAGTTTAAGGAAACTGCCTATAACCTGACTGTATATTTGGATCGTTCAGAAAAACAATAAACTTCCGATTCCAGTTATTTTAATTATTCCACTCGCAATCGGCTTTTTTTCGCATGAGTAAGCAAACAAATTCATTAAATTTATTTTATTTTGCCTGTCAGTCCACAAATCGCTTTTTCTAAATCCATTCTCTGCCAATAAAATCTCAATTAAACTCAAACCCAGAATGAATGCGGATAGAGACAAGCCTCTGGGCCTATTACAAGCATTTATCGAGGGCACCAATAAATAACCACGTCTTCCCCCATTGCGCGTTTGGAGAGAGGGAGCTTGTTCTGAAATTGAATTCCGTAAATCATCTCGCCGGTGGTGTGTGTATTGGATATGTACGTATAGGGGGCACTGCGGCCACAAATGCGGTACTAGAAACTTTTTTACTTTTGGCTTACATGATGAATGTTGAGAAATGCGAGGGACGACCTTTGCGTTTGTCGGACTTTCGTCGAAGTTGAAGTCACGTTTGACAATTTGATTAAAGAATACATACAACTTTGGGATTTTCTACAGAGAAGTCCACATCTCCATAAAGATGGCCTTTCCTCTTGTTCAGTTCGTTCATTCCCCTTGCACTCGCAGTGACCAGTTATTCGATCAAAGCTGTCAGTATTGTTCTAGTCAATATATCTCAGAGTAACTGACAACCGCCTCCAAAGCATGACAGTTAGGAAGCCGCATGTCTCCTCACATCCTCATTGAAATGCCAACCATCCATTATCTAATGGCAGACAAGTCAACTTATCGACTGTCTGCTTGTTTGGCACGCTGCGCTCCTCCGAAGGACATGTTAGCCCGATTTGCACTTTGGCGCATTCTTCTGCTACTTCCAGAGATTTGACAGTGCCATCTTAGGCGCAGTCAGGCCGGAGACAAAACACGCCGTACTCGTGGCCCCACACATTATTGTTGTTTATTACATTTTCGTTTGTACTGCGAGTTCAGGTTATGTCTCGCAACCTTCCCCTCCTAGCACAAAGCAATAAATAAAAAATTTATGAAAGCATTCGGTAGTCATTTGGAAGCAAATACAAATAAAACCTGCAAACGAAACAAAAACAAAAACAAAAGCGAAAAAAAATACCAAATCTAAGGGAAAAAATGTTACGTATCCGCCGCAGTGAGCGGGGGGTATATATCAACCGTTCGTACGCTTGACAGCTGGGAGAACCAAAAGGGGACGATCTGCCGCTGTACAGCATTGAACAACACGATGTACGTCGTCGTTGTCCTGCTATACTGAGTGTCTGTGTGTGTGTTTTGTTTGCGGACGAAAGCAATTTTGTTCAGATAGTAAAGCAGAGGGAAACGTTACGAAGCCCAGCAACAATAAAAAAAAAAAGGATCTCATCCGCATCAGGTTTCCATTTTTTGTGATTTTTTTTTTTTTATTTTTGTATTCTCCTTCGGAGTCAGCCACTTTTTCTTCATGTTATGCGGGAGTTATGAAAGACGAGAAGAATTTTTCACACAAACGACGAACACTATTAGTAAAGAAAACATCTCTGAAAGTTTTAATTTTAAATTGAGTTAGTGGAGAAGAGTTGCCGCTATACTGGTGCTGATGCCAGTTAATCGGGTAAATTCAATTTAATTGTTGGAATTTGTTCAGCAGATATTGTTTGATGCAATCTGGGTTGCTGCGTCTTTTTTTTTTAAAGAAAAGCAACTTATTCAGCGTCGGGATTTTTAAATTGAATCACTCAGCTGAATGCTTTTAATTGGATTGGAAAGGTTATTTAATTTAGACGGGACTTAGAGCAGGTATGGTTGAATGCACACAAATTTCATGTCTACAAGTGGAACTCAATGGACACGAGCTCTGGTCGTACTTTGAATATCTGTGCGGCGGACGACATGGGTATCGATTTCTTTGACAAACATTCTTTATAGAGAGGCTAATGTAGTTGTAGAGGCAGATATTTCAAAGAAGTAAATGCAGTGCTTGGGACTTCACTTTGCGCTCAATTAGTCATTGATATTGAATAAATGTTTGTGTTTTTAAAAGGACTGGTGAGGGCTGCCGTTTGCTTCACTAGGATTCAATGGAAAAGTCAGGCAATTCTTGGTTTTTTATAAAGTCAATACACAAAAGGGAGCAAGCTTTTGTTGTTAATAGGACTATGCATTTAAGGACCAGTTCATCGGATTGAAGTTCTCTTTACTTAGTAAAACCAACGAACGAACCAACGAGCCTACTCAGCTTCTGGGCGCCACTTTAAGGCGAGGTCTTCTTTTCGAGAAATTAAACCACAAAAACATCTGTTAAACCGATATTTAATAATCTTTGAATTCTATATATTGCAACACCCACTTAGACTTAAAAAGGGCTACGAGCTCCGAGTATTAAAAGAAATAAGCACAAGGTAGTGTTTTAGGTTCTGTCTTGTTTCTATTCAAACCAGCGAACTATCGAAAAACGGAGAAACTATTGGTGATGCACACGGTAGTAAATGCATTTGTTAAGGGACTGCTCTTCCTACCTAGCTCGACTTGTAACAAGTTCGATGCGCTGTCTGACTCTATACCAAGAACTCGTGATCGTGGGTAATTTTTATACCTACGACTGTCTAAGAACTCGTGATCATACTTGATTTTCATTCCAACGATTCTGAATGGCTTTGACACATTGGATAGACAAAATAAAATCAAATTCAATCACAGATCTCTGCTGTGGTAAACGAATTTATCCAGCTTATAAACGGGACACCGTGTGTACCTTATCCCAAAACACAGGACTTATTTCTTGCCTTCCACCCTGATAAGCACTTCACTGCAGTATTACCGCCTAGAGGATCGTCATACCGGTAAACTGCGATCCAGAAGTGGACATTTTTCTTCAAGTATGTCAACAAACATTGCAAAAACTATTAAAGTTCCGACAAACCATTTAAACTTCTCAACGTCCTTTGAACGGGAACGTTTTGATATATTTTTAGCGGGTCCCTGCAACGAACTGTCCATCAAAAGACTATTGCAGTACATCTGTAAGCCATTTAATCCCTGCCAGCGGCAAGTTTTAGAATTCTTTTTTCACTTGAATACGATAAGAAAAATCCCACCAATCCGTGTCGGTTTTTGTTTGCCAGATTCTACTGTCACACATCAACCCGACACAGGAAGATCCAATAACTTGGTAAACACTGTAGCAGGTAAAAAGAAGCAGCTTCACAACGAGAGAAGAGTTCGGCTCTCAGGAGCCCAATTCTCAAATTCCGCACAGCATAATTCGCATACGAGCTAATCCGCCTTAAATTTTCGCATAGCAGAAAAATTGGTATTCTCAAAGAGGTACGGGTTTTTTTCCACCTATGCGAAAATTCACCTCTCGAATGAGGTAGAATTTTAGAGCTCTTCAAGTAGCCGGGTTGTAAAAAAAACAAAATATTCAAATTTAATGGCTAATGGCTACTTTGGACGATATGAGCTCCGCATTTGTTTGATGAATATACATAGAAATATACCGGCCTATCCGAGAGTTCCAAGCATAAACTAAGTATTAAAAAGTCCGTCAGCTCCCGCGCACCTACCCGATTCCCCCCGCAAATTTTGAAAAGAAAATTCTCTCTTAAATTTCCTATCTGTGAATACGTGTGAAGCAGCAACAAATTAAATTCTAAATGGCGGGAGGTGTAATAAAATACTGACACTTAGCAGTGTTCCTATATCGTGGGATCTCTACCTTTTTGAGGGAAATAAAATTTTTTTCACAAACTTTCTGTGCGTCAAAGGAAAATTGTGGGAATATCAATAATCTGACAAAAAAACATTCAAACTACATTTCACCATGAATATCAACGAACCAAATGTACATAAAAAGGAGACTTGCCTTTAGCAACAATTTCTAGTACCAAAAAATAATCATTATAATGTTAAGAAACTGCGATTTTTATATTGGAGATTAATTTTATATGATTTTCTTTCCGAACAATACAAATACTTTTAAAAGTGTGTCTGTTTTCATAAAATAATCTGAGTTTAGGGAAAAGACTAAAATGAACACCCTTAGTGGGAAAAATAAATACAGATTGCTAAGAACACTGACTGAGAGTTAGTGTATTTGGAGAGTCTCTGTCAACTGATGGATGCGTTCTGAGAGTTTATATTCGTTGTTGTATTTCACCACGGAAACGTGTATTCTACCAAATGTAGAATAGCGAACGTACTCAAAATAAATAAATGAAAGAGTGAAGTGTGAAAATTCATTCGTTGAAATAAAATAAAATATTTGTTATTATGTCTGTTTTCGTTTGTTGTTTTTGGCGAAAAATTATATCGCCGGCGAATGTCGATGGAAAAACTGCAACCAATATAAAGATAAAAATTGATTAAGAATATTAAAATTTAAAATATGTTTCAGGGGAAAGATATAAATATTTCTGGTCGGGTATAATTTTTGAGTTATAGAATTTAGTATCGAATTTAAATTTACGGAAGCTCACAATTGCCAAAATTGTATTGAAAATAAAACTCGTAATAAGAGTCGAAAATAAAATTGTTTATTGGTAAGGCCCAATCTTTCCATTAAGATTCAGTTTATTAATGGAAAATTAATTAAATTATTAGAAAATTTGAAACAAATGAAATTATTAATTATGAAATTACATTTGAAATAAAATGTCGAGAATATGAATAATGTGCATTTATAATAAAAAGAAAAAGTCTATAAGACACAATCAACGAAAATGTATTTTCTTTAAAATGTACGGGAAAGAACGAAACTCAAAATGTATATGAGCAAAATTTGAAATAAATATATTTGCTGATTTGTACCCTGATATGTCTCACGCATTTAAGTTTTACTGCGTACAATTTTCTTTTTATTCATACGAATAATGATTAGTAAACGGATATTTTTTTTTTATATTTTTGTCGATGATTCATATAGTTCATCGATTTCCATTGTTTACAACATAAATGTAAACATCTCGTACTATATACATTATCCTGGTAAAATGAGAGAAATCCTCTATACCTGCGTTTTAATAAATTTGGTACTAAATTCACCACACTACCCGCCGTTTTCTTAACACGACCCGATATCGGCCACTTATTTGAATTATTTGAATTTTTGCCAATGTTACCACAGAATGAACTGTCAGGCATCTGTCAGGTTTAACATGGAACACATACTTTGCCACATAGAAACACGAAAAACAGCTTGTAGGCAAATTCTCTTAAGTTGTAAGAGCAGACGGTCTATTTAATACTTAGTTTATGCTTATGTCAATGGGAAGGGATATCAATCAATAAGTGCTTCGATTTATTTTGACTCTTATTTTCTCACACACAAATCAAAAAATAAACCATTCTTTGAAGTGTCAAACCCAAAATTCCGTATGCGAGACGCAAATCCGCATGGAAAAGGCAGACGAGTACAATTCGAAGAGAAATTCTCGTATACGGATTTCGAGAATTGCAAATTTCAGTCTTTCGCATCGCATCGGAGATTATGACAGTTAAAATTATACGAGAATTTTTGAGAATTGAGGTCCAGATTGCCTCACGGAGTGTCGGGTTCAACCCCCTCAAAAAAAAATGAAAATTTGCTTTAAAAAAATATAAATATGTCAATTTTTAATTTATTTTTAAAAGACACACCTTTCGACAAACTCCTCCCAAACATCCCAGTATTAGGTTCCTGCAAAAATAAATAGAAAACAGTTGACAGATAAACTGCATAAGCCAACTGCCTTCTAAAATGACCACGCACTAATAATAATAGTAATTTCCCTCCGGATTATCCTTGGACACCTGTCAGCATTGTATTGTGTGCAAACCTGCCCGACTATCTGGCCAACTTCATCTAAATGGTAATTTGTCATTTTAATTAAAGCGCTGCACATCCTGCCGAACAGATACTAATCATCTGGACAGTCAATAGCTTCACCCAAATTGACATTTCCCAACCACGAAACGGCGTCATCGATAGCCTCGACAAAAAGCCATGAATCTGCCTCTGTCTGCAACATATTGCCAATTCTCGATAATTGAATCAATTGTGTCCATCGGATGTGTCAGCTTTCCCCAATTTCCCTGCGTCATTCTGAATTAAATTATCAAATTTCCCTCGTCCTCTCTCTCGCTCTCTCTGTCTCTCTCTAGTGAAATTTTAATCAAAATTGTAATCAACTTTCCGGCGCAAAAAAAAAATTAAACAAATGGAATTCCTATACGGTATTGTTTGAGCAGCGCCTCCGGATCCCAATCCGATTTCCTGGTATTTGCAATTTAATTAAATCGTTTTCCGGAAATTCAAATAAATTTAACTGCCCATCTCGCCCGCGCCTTCGTCTCTCCCTGCCTGTGCAAATAGATTGAGTTCCGGCGAAAAATCGCACCCACCGCCCTCGGTTCAACGTCCTTTTGTCCTGTGGCTTTCATCAACTCGTATCATACACAGCCGCCACTACGCCACTGGTACTGGTGAGACCATTGGAACCACAAAGAGCCCAGTTATAGTTTTAATGTGCGATGACTATCCTCGTCTATTCCCACCAACCGAGTGGGTGGCGATGACGACCGGCAAATCCAAACAGCACACACTCATTCCACCAGGGAAATAGAGAGAAACAGACCGACAAGTAGGGAAAAAACTACACAGTAACGGAGCAAAAAAAAAAATGCAACAAGTCGCTATAAAGTCATGTTGCACGTTTCTGTTTGCCGAGCGCAAATACCCGCCACTATGGCTCACCTCATCAGCCACCCACCCGCCTATTGATTTCAAATGGTTCTGGCCCCCACTGGGGTTTCGCATGTAACACGACGATAAATAAGTTGCCAGCAGCGTGCCAATTACAAATCGATGCCAATTCGCTTCTCTATTTGCTCGCCGGGTTGGATAACCCTCTTTTGACACCAAAGGCTTACAACTGTGACTGCGAGTGTCATTCTTCGGCGCGCTCGACAGTGTTAAATACCTAAATGCCGCCTAATTCGAAACTAATTGAATGCGCAACGATGAATCGCTTAAGCTTAATCCAGATCCGCACAATAAAGCGCGCCAACAACTGGCGCTGAGTAGGCTGACAAGGAGCGCGCGTATTCTTTATCGCCATCCCCGGTGACAAGTTACTAAGCGGATTCGCTTGAATGGGGTGAAAGAAACCATTTGCCTGATGGTTTTATTTAATTTGGTGTGCTTTTGTTTATTGAATGTGCATGATCCGTCCCGCATTGTTGCGAATTGACATGAATTCCACGCGCCAACTGCTGACGGTTGTCAGGGTGGTTGAGCTGATTTATGATCTTATTCATGCGGCCATGTTAGCTGCCTGCCAATTGATGAATACGGATTTATGGCCCATGCCACGGCGAGTGCGTGTCGAGTGTGTTGTGGGCCTTATTTCCCTGAAAACTCGCATCGGAATGATGAGACGAGCGAGCATTTATTTCGCTTCGATTCGCGCAACACTTAACGTGGATTATTATAGCTTTGTTTGATGTTGACGACATTAATGGTGATTCCGCATGAGAGTGCCTTGTGTGCGTGTGCGTTGGTGTGTGTGAGAGATGACTAATTGCATGTGACATGGCACATGCGGGGGCGCTTATTTGTTTATTTGGTAATAGGCTGAGGTTGGAACCGATGGATGTCCGATTGAATGAGCCTCTAAAACTTTTTTTCTTTTTTTTGAGATTTATTGAGTTCGATGGTTGATTGAAGACTTTGGAAAAGAATGTAAAAATGCGCTAACAACCAGCATAAGCATGTGTTGATCTTTCGTTCAAAATACCAAAAACTCCTTTTTTCAAAAATCTATTGTACGATAATTTAATGAATTTTATTTTAAACCGTTCGGATCGAGATAAGTCCGATTTTTAAAAGTACCGTGATTTTTTAGCGAAAAACTGGGTATAGAGCGACGTTAACTCCACCTACATAAGCTCAAATATGAATTTTGATTGAAATCAAAAATGTATTTGAGTCGTTTTCGAAAAAATTAAACTTGAATAATAATTGCTAAGAGAGTCGGCGCAGTGGCTTAGTGGTTAGTGTGTTCGACTACTAAGCGAGGGATCCCAGGTTCGAAGCCCGAGAAAAACCCAAATTCCAACTTAAGGTTTTTTCACTGCGCCACCTCTCGCGAACGTCTGACAAACATCCGAGAGTATAACTGTCATGAAAGAGCTTCTCAATTGGCCGTTTGGACTCGGCATACAATTGTAGATCCCTTCCATTCGTCCCAAAAATAAAAACTCACACAAGACGAATGGTTGTGAGAAGCTAGGCTTGGGTCCATACGGACCTGTTGCGCCAATTATTTATTTTTTTATCATGCTAAAAGAAATAAAGTGCACGACTGGGTCGAACGAAACATTCTCGTTCATCCAAAGTTTGCGTGGTTGCTTTCTTATTTTATTAGGTAGGTATATGTAGGTAAAAAACTGAAAAAAAGAAGTGCATAGATAGAATATAGGAAAAGGTATAGTGCTAATTAAAATTCACTTTTGTGTAGTTCATCTGATATGGCTGTACGTACATATCAAATAACAATGTGAGTTTTTAAAAGTTGAAGCTCTCAGTAAAAGGGAATTGTCGCAAGTTATCGTTAGAGAGTTATAAGTGCCTTATATTTTATAAGCCTTTACACTTTACCTGACTTTTGAATACGAGGACAAGTGTAGTAGGCGTTTCTGTTTCCTGATCTGTTAGGTCATGTTTTTATTTTGATTAGTAACGCTGGTATAAGGTGTCTATGATTGGAAGCAGGGTTCGTGATAGAACTATATCTTTACCTAGATGCATAATGTAAGAATTCGGAGATTGGTTTTTCAATTTGCATTTGCAGTTATAAAATATCTCAATTTACGTGTGTGGTGCGAAAATGAATTGGGCGTTTCTGATTGCGGTTGGTATTATTTTAAGGTGCATATGCATACTCAATATGGTATAAAAAAGAAGTGGGTTATGTTTGTTAAAAATAAGTTTTGCTTAGCTGTTATTGTATTTTTATTAGAAGTGAAGAATTGAGATTATTACAAAAATATACCGTAGATATGTGAATACAAATCGCGATTTGAGAAGTAATTTTTTAGAAATAATTATTAATTTGATATATTCGAGTTTTTTGAGAAAAACTAAGTATGGCATGTTATTTAGAATACTTTTACTATCCTTATTAAGCATTTTGATCAAAATAGTTACAGTGGTTTTTGTAAAATGCGGCAGACAAAACAGTACCAAATATTGCAATGTTTGGTTCGAAAAATAATATTGCTTAACTATGTAGCTGAAAAAAAGAGTAAAAGCGTTTGTTCGGGATGTAAATATTACTAGATTTTAAAAGTTTTTTTTTTTTTTTTGAATTCGAAAATGGGGTTTTCGAGATATGATCAGTTTTTAAAATTAGCGTTTTCGGTGAATCGAATTGAAAATTAAAGACGCAATAATTTTTAAAACATCAATATTACCCTAAGTTTGCATTTTGTTCGAAATCGTTTCAGCCGTTTTCAAGTAAACTAAAGAAAACTACATTTTTATAAAATGCCTTTTTTCAAAAATCTACCTTACGATAATACAGAGAAAAACTGAGTTTGTCATTAAGTTAGAAATGACCATATTACCTTAGAAATGCATTTTTATTACAATCTTATAGAACGTTTTCGAGATATGTCCAAATTTCAAAATTACCGTTATTCGATTTTTTTTTTTTAGCGGAAAACTGAGTATGCAGTCGTGGTAACCTCATCTACATAAGCTTAAATATCAATTTTTGTTGAAATCGTTAGAGCCGTTTTCGAACAAATCAAATTGGTATGAACATTTTGTATGGGAAGTACCATTAATATTAAGGTTACCGTTACTTTAAGCCTCAAAACTCCAAATCGTAAGTTTTAAGGAAATCCGGGCAGGCGTATAGGCTGTAGGCCTCGGGACATACAGACAGACAGACAGACGAACAGAATTTTGCGACCCACTTTTTGAGTTCCTCTATCATCGTAATGTCAGAAATTATTAACATCTCGAGTAGGAAATTTAATACGAATACAATGTCTTTCTCTTTAGAGAATGGGTTTTAAAAGTTTTTTTTCTCCTCTGATTTCTTATCCAAAAGTCGTATCAAAGCATACGCAGTCGAGGTTCGCACTCTTGTAGAATAAAACGTTTCATGTTTAAAATTCAACTGAAAATACTTTATTACTACTTCTGGATAGGAAATAAAAGGCGAACAAAAATCCTAGCGTCTACAGTAATAAAAGTTATACAGTAATAAAAGGGCACGCATAGCTGAGGTACAGATTCACTCTCGGCGCGCTTTTTTAAAAATATTTCATGTAGCATTTGAACCAATATATGCGGTTGCAGACTTGATACTACCATCACCACTTTGTCGACCTTTCTAATACCTATACATAGCAAAGCAGAGCAAGCTAAATACCTAAGTAAACTTTGGCAAATTTTAATCAGAGATTTATGAGGATTTTGCTTTCGCTCAATAGCACACCAGAACCATTACTCGTATCACGACAGGACACTGTAAAAATGAGTTTCATCCTCGCCACAGAACACATATTTCCAATATAAACAGAATAAATTTCGTCACTCGATTGCCATAGCTCAAAAGGTATAAGGGTTCCCGGCAAATACTGCCAAAGGATGATTCAGAAAACTTCACACAATGAGGAGGAGATTAGCTTCATTACGACAAAGGACTTTGTCGATCTAGTTTCCCTTTAAACGATTTTCTGCACAGTCAATAAAATGCTAACACACCATGGATGGGATGTGTAAAAAGAAGATGTACAAATTGTTGTCAAAGGAACCTCGAAACACACCAAATCAGCATCAGACTCCGAATTCGTTGACCAAATTGTCACCCGAAACCAAATCCATTCAGCACTCGTAAGCGCGCCTGTTCCTGGATTGCTCTCTTCAAACCACTGACCCAGTTAAATATTACTTCTGTTTTCCGATAAAAAAATTTAAATAAATAAATAAAGTCCACCACCATTGCACACGGAAAAATAAAAATGTTGCGTATATCCGTACGCAATACACTACCGATTACAAAAGTGTCAATGCACTTACTGACTGTCTCCCAATGAATGCATGTTCCATCAGCATGTAAATCCCACACGAGGAATTACAACACATTGATGGAAAATCAATAGCTGGCCCCTGCCACAATCCGAAAAAAGCCAAAGGCAGATACAAAAGCCAGTGAAATGCATCCAATATCGCTCCAACTTTGTTTCCTACACAAACTTGGGCGAAGAAGAAACAGGCAAATCACGAGCACAGCAAAACAAACAGAAAAAGATGCAGATACAGAAACATGCCCAAGAACGTCTCTATCTGTCAGTCAACAGCCCCATTCCGCCCACCGAATGCACTACTTATGTGCAATAATTCAAAATGTAAATGAACTCCAAGTCGAAATTATAAACGTTGAACGAGACTGAAGCAGAGACAATGACAGAAATTAACTTTGCCCTCTCCGCCATCGAAAGAGCAAGACATGGTTAGGAGTATACTTTGTGCGCCAAGTCTTACTGTAGATATCTGCTGGTGGATTTTTCATTCCTTATATGGGTGATAGCTTGACGTGGCGTTTACATTTCTACATCCCAAAGTCTTCTGTACCATAGACGATTGTAATCAAAGTCTGCACGGATAGGGCTGGTTTACAGTGGGCTAGGCCGAGCCCCAGTCTCACTCTCAATGACTATTTCAAGTCGAAGGAACAGAGAGTAGAATAATCATACGAAGTAATGAGGTCCTTATCCGCCGCGGAAGAAGTACTGTGACATGCCAAAAGTTCAACTGCCAGCGAAGGGGGAAATTTAATTATCCCATGCACTACAGGGGGCTAACCCCTTTCCGCCGATCAGCCACTCGTGCTGAAACACAATACCCGAACACGGGCTAATATTTGTCATATCCAGACGAAGCGACTGTTATTCATGATTTCCTCTCCCTCGCCATGTCAGGGCGGGAAATGAGGTCGCATTTCCAATTTTACCACAATTTATACAAACAAACACACACATGGCAGCCCTCATACATCATTCCATCAAGCAGATAAGTAGACATCATGGGATGACGTTCCAAAGGAATAGGACAAACGAAACAAAAAAAATCGGGAAATGGCACAGGGAAACTATTTAAAATGCGCTTCCTCCATTTTCTGTGAAGGAGATTTCGTTGGTCTCCGGTTGCAAAAGGGATTCACACGCTGTGATGGGTTCCGTTTCAGGGCAATAAAGAGAACAAGTGACAACTGATTGTTTGGGAGGGAACGGAACAGCAGATGGTACATGGGACGCCTCTTCAGTCTTATGTTGGGAATATGCAAATGCCTTCTGAAAACAAGACGGCAGATCGCGGAAGTTGCTGATATAAGGAGCAGCAGTGCTCCAGATTTATTGATTGTAATGCAAGTAGGACAACCAAAGAGACGCGAGTTGTCTTCATTCAAATGGATGTCTTCTTTTACTTGCTGTTTTTTTTTTTTTTTTTTTTTTTTGAATAATTAGCACTGTAGATGACGAACCATTTAAATGCATTACAAGCAACTTGAGATTTTACCCAAATTGGGTTAGGCAACGATGCGGGTGCATAGCTTTAAATATTTTGTTTGTGCGTTTGCTTGAGTTGGAAAAAGTTGCCCGAACTGAAAGAAGTTGTTTCACAAACAGATGAATCGTTTTCTGTTATGAAATTGAGTATGGTGGCGGTGGAAATACATTTGTAATGAGGCGATACGTGCGTATGTACGCCGAAAACCCTTCTAAAGAGTACTTATCGGCTAACATGAAGCAAATGAATGATTATTAAATTCAAACCGATGTGAACACTATTTCACAGAATAAGTAAAGATGCAAATGTGGAGCCATTAAAAGTAATTGAAGGGGGGGGGGCGAAAATTGTGCAGTTTTTGAAAAACCTCTCCGTCCGCAGCTGGTGCCACTGCGTAATTTTAACAAGTTGACGAAATTTTCCATAAATCCATAAATATCTTTTTAAAAATTCGCCAGGTCTTCGTGTAAATTAGCCCGGCTGAAAAATCTCAAAAAAAAACCACACAAGTTGGCTGGCTCGATTTCCGGGCTTAACCTTTCTAAAAATGTTCATACCTGTAAAAAAATGTTTCTACGAACAACCTCCAATCTAAGGCGAGCCTGTGAATCAACATTGAATTGACC
Source organism: Cheilosia vulpina (assembly GCA_916610125.1). Taxonomy (NCBI): domain Eukaryota; kingdom Metazoa; phylum Arthropoda; class Insecta; order Diptera; family Syrphidae; genus Cheilosia; species Cheilosia vulpina. The sequence continues at coordinate 64,808,339 of OU744277.1, forward strand.
TTAGAACAGCTTCCTGGAATGCTTAAAAAGTTATGAGAAATTCTATTGAAGCCTTTCATGCTGTGAAATAAATTATTTAACTCACGTTTAATGTCACATTCAATTTTTGTGGGCGTTGCGTGCATTGCTTAAAAATGTTCCAACATGTATCTTATCTGTCTAAGGGCCGGTCTGTTCACAGCTGGTTAAATCCGTGCTTAGGTTACCACATAGATTTAGACTAATCCATGATTTTAAATCTGTGATAACCGACGAGTGTTTGTTGAACGATAGTTCACTTCAGTCACCAAACCATAGCTTTGCGACAAATCGTTCCATATTTCCAGTTTATTTACCAATTTAGTGATTGACCAAATCCATGGTTGGATGTGTTTGTTTTCCGGATTCGTTTGTTTTTGATAAGTAATTTGTTAAGGTATTTTATTAATTTATTTATTTTCAGTAATCTAACTAAACGCAAAATTTGTTTAGCACAAATAGATGATACAGGCGTTTTTCAAAAACTGAAGAATAAAATCGTGTTGTTGTGAGACAATAAGCGATTTTTTTTTAAACAAAACCGAATTAAAGCCACAACCAAATTATTTTTAATAAAATTAAAATTTCAATTTATTCAACGACCGTCGCAATTTTCTGATACTTTCAATATTTGCTCCAATGAGCACGGTTGCCTTTTTAGTGACTTTGTCGCTATATCTAGTGGAATTTACAAAAGTTTAGTGACAAAAATTTATTTTTTTATTTTTTGTCACTAACAAATTTTAGTATTCGAGTTTGACACTTGCAAATTGCAATATTCAATTTGATTTTTGCGTGTTGTTTATTGTTTTGTTGTTATTTTTTCATAAGTATTTAAATATTGCAAGTTTTTGATTTGTTGTTCAAAATAAAAATGTTGTTAAAATTGAATTTTATTTTTTTCATTTGTAGGTAGTGAACATTTTTTTTTTATTAAATTTTACCATATCTGGTGGATTTCTAGGTTCTAGTTAGTGACTTTTTTTTTAAGTTAACGGCAACCCTGCCAATGAGTGTGCTTAGTCTTAACTTATGAGAGCTGTCATAGGCTAAAAATGTTGAACATAAAAACTTCATGATAATTTGTGGTGCGTTTTTTAGTATTACATAATAAAAGGTAGGTTCGATTTTCGACCACTAAAGAAACCATTTTTCTATTATTTTTCTGATTTACGTTACAAAATTTGTCAGCTAGAGTTAAGCAAGACTTCAATTTTAAGGCTCTTTGTATAAAATTACTAGCTGACCCGGAGAGCTTCGTACCGCCTAAAATTAATTAAATTATTAACATTTTTTGATAAAGTTGAACCTCTCTATTGAACAAATGAAACTTTTAATTAAATTAAGTTCAATACATAGAAAGGACTTCATAGATTTTCGGGTCGGCTTCTTGATCGCTTTTTTCGCGTTACTGATTTAATTGAGTTGGTCCGGTCAGATTTTCAGAGTTTACAAATCAACCAAAGCAGAATGTGGGCAATCGACAATCCTCGCTTCTGCCATTCGACCGAGCAAATGCAGAAACGCGATACGCACACATAGGCCACACATGCCACATCATATATTATTTAATGCTTGCGATTTGCGCCCACCACCCATAAGCTGAGAGACATCGACAACAGCGCCACCTATCGGGCTCAAATCTATCCTATCCTTTAAGCTGCAACCAACCATACACATCCACAAAATTGCATTTAAATCGTTTGAGGGGCTTCGGAGGTCGACAACACAGGAATTTTCACTAAAATGCCTTTAACTCGTATAACCAAAACACATGCAAAGACTGTTTATCCATAGAGACCTTGCTGTTGACGTCACCTTTCATTTTAAATTTCCAGAAGTAAAATCGGTTCACGCATTAAGAGAACATCGATTCAAACACAATGCGACTCATTTTAATACAGGGTGGCGCACGAATCGTGCTACAAAAATAAAACGTAATAACTTTTTTTCTGTGTGAGTAATCGGCTTATTTTTTTTTTTTTATTTTCTAGGTGACTATTTAGATTTATAAAAATGGATGCTTGGGATACGGAGAAAATAATTTGGATAGTGCAACGGTACCATGCTTTGCAGTCCGTCATTTCCGTCGAAAGGGAATTTAGGCGGGAGTTTGGCGGTAATCCCCCGAGTAGATGGACCATTATGAGGTTTGTAAACATGTTTGCCGAATCTGGAAACATCACACGAAGGCCGTACCATCGAGATGCCAATGTTCGGGTTCAGGATACAATCGCAGCAGTAGCATCTGCAATACAGGCCAGTCCGAGCGTTTCGACCCGAAACTTATCGGGGCAAATTGGAGTTAGTAGACGGTCATTACAACGGATACTTCATGACGATTTAAACTTGTTTCCGTAAAAAGTCCAAATTACTAGCAAGTTAAACCCTCAGGATTTGCCTGTTCGCCTGGAATTTTGCCAAAAAATGATATCAATGGCCGAAGAAGACAACACATTGATCAATTGTTTGTTCATGTCTGATGAGGCCCATTTTGATCTTAACGGCAATGTAAACAAGCAAAATTGCCGTATATGGAAAGAGTCTGATCCAGAAATGCTCCATGAGACGGAACTGCACCCAGAACGAGTCACTGTGTGGTGCGCAGTTTCATCAAGGTGTATTGTCGGGCCGTACTTCTTTGAAGAAAACGGTGTAACCGTTAATGTCAATGGGGACCGTTATTTAAAGATGTTGAAGGAGTTTTTTTACCCAGAACTGCACCGAGGACGTATACCATTCAACAGCGTTTGGTTTCAGCAAGATGGAGCAACTGCACATATAGCCAGACCAGTTATGGAGGAGCTAAACAAAAAATTCGCAAACAAATTAATTTCTAGGAACTCCACTCTTCGCTGGCCCCCAAGGTCACCTGACCTGACTGCACCAGACTTCTTTTTATGGGGTTATGTCAAGCAAGAGGTGTATAAAACGAAGCCCAGGAATTTAACTGAATTAAAGCAGTCCATAACGACAATAATTGAGGCGATCCCAACTTCAACTCTTCAGGGCGCAATGAATAGTTTTTTGATCAGGTGCCGCATATGCGTGGGAGAGCGTGGAGGTCATTTGCGATCTATAATCTTTAAAAACAACTAACTATTTAAAATAAAATTTAATTTTCTAACCAAATTTGAATTTCTTATTGTAGCACAATTGGTGCGCCACCCTGTATATATTTATAGAAGGAGATAGATGAATAACGAAATATGCCAACAGCGCCACCTGTTGAGAATTTTCCAAATTTTCATTTTAATTTCATCTTAAACCATCCCTGATTCAAGACAAACAAAAAATAATTCAAATCCGTCGAGCCGTTCTTGAGTTTTTACCCGAATAACGCACAGCAATTGATTTTTATATTTACAATGTGTGGAAAAAACCAAAATGTACTGAAATTCATTTTCACGCATGCACAACACACACATACGTTTTCCAAACTTCACAAAAACCATATATAAACCAATACCAAAAATGTGTGAAAGTTCGATTAAAATCGGTATATGCGTTAAGGCGTGAATCGGCGACAAACGAACACAATTTTAATGCTCAATTTTTATATACATATATATATATTTTGAATTAAATTACGAAAATATTAATTTCGGATTTAGCTCCAATATTAAGTTGGATTTGATTTTACATACGCCCATCAAATAAAAAGTAATTCCCATTTAAAATGCAATTGATGTTCATTAGGCACCCTTTGTGGTCCTCCTTAGAATCTAAAGGTTTTCTAAAAATTCAACATTCGCACATAAAAAATACTGCAGTAGCATTATTATCATATAATTATCATCCATACCAATGGAATTAGTTTTACAAGAACATATCTTCTTCTTTCTCTTCGTTTGATACACTATTGCTGACAGTTGTCACTTACATCAGTTGTTGCGTATTTTATTTTTGCTGTATGAGAGTTTGACTTACCTTTGAAAGTCGTCGGCTTCTGAAGACTCTTTGGAACTTTGATCTGAAATTAGTACAAAAAGAAAGCAATATTTAAAAAACTTGTCTTTTTATAACGATCTTAAATATATTTGCTAAATTATTTTTTCTGAAGTAGAAGAATCGACTGAACTTTTGCGAACGTGCTCGTGTGAACTAGGGAAATTGCAACTAAACAACGTGAAATTATTGGCACGGGTAAATTTTCATAGATTTCGGACACATTTAACATCTCACTTTAAGAATCTTAATTTAAAAAACCGCGAGGATCTCCAAATAAAAACCCGTAATATATCCTTGCATATTGATGTTAAGCCTTCTTTGGTCTTAGATGTAAGAAATATCTGTCAAAATCTCTCTCGCTCCAAACAAGGAGCCAAATTTGTAAAACTTCTTTTAAAAAAATGGAAATTATTGGCATGAGTTTATAAAATTGCTTCCATTAAATATTTTCGAAATCACTGCCATCCCTTGGGCTGACATTTTTAGTAAGTAAGTACTAAGTTTAAAAAACTTTTGATTTTGTTTTATTCTGTGGACTCCTCTTTGTTATAACTCCTTGTTTTGAAATTTCCATTCAGTAAATATTCAACGAAAAGTTGGTAACTGAGTTGAGTCGAAGCTTGTAAGGGAGTAAGATATAGCTACCGAACCAATGGAGGTAAAGCGAAATCCTGCCCTGACCTGATCCGTTCTGTGGGTTACTTGAAAAACGGATGACCCTAGCTGGCGGAATCTGGAACTCCAATGACTTAAAAAAGTAATAAGAAATTTGCAGCTTGTAAGAACTTTGCAGCGAATGAATTTGAGAATAATTTGTATCAACTAATTGCAGAGCCAGCTGTCGATTTGAGTAAGAAACCTCAGTTTTCTGTTACAGAAAATCCGCAGAAATTCACAAAAAGTATTCTTTCAAAACGGGAGCGGAGGTCTTCTTTATCACCCCGAGTGTGTAAATAATAATTGTGAGAAAAATAGTGGAACAATAAAATAGAAACAAGAGATTTCGAAAACTTTTTCATTTCTCTACGAGCTACGGGCTATGTGCGCTGCCACTAAGATGTCCGCGTTGAAATCTTTTTTTTTAATGACGACCAAAAATCGATTTAAACACTCTTAGAAAAATGTTTTAAAAAGAACCCAAAAACAAACAAAACGGCTCATAAAAACGTCCCAAAAACCACGCAATCAAAGAACGTGTCAAAAAATGCCTTTAAAAACGCCCTAAAAACAGTCAAAACAGTAACGAGAAATACAAATAAAAACGTCCTTAAAAATTCCCTAAAAACGACATAAAAACAGCTGGGAACACACTCCAAGACATACAAATAGCTAGCAACAAAAGTCCAAGAAGCTTCAGATAAACTCCAAAAACGAACCAAAGTATGACCCCAAAATTGAACCGAAAGACTCCCCAAAATTAAATTCCATGGTCAACTATTCATCGTACAAAATTGGTATAATGCTTCGAGTAAATTTGTTTTCTGCTTTTTATGCTGTTTTTCTTTTTGTTTGACATATGTAAGGTTAGGTTAGCAGTTGACACCATGTCCAATTTCCACCCACAACCCATTGACATACATTAGCGATCAGTAACTATTTGGATCAGTTAATGAATCTTAAATCTTTGTATGTTTACTAGATCATCCACGCAACCGAAGAACCGTGCTTCCATGCAAGAGAATCGGCCTTTCATACGATCAAAATTACTTCCAGTTCACTGCACAAATTGAAGTGGCATTTCGTGAATAATTGTCGCCGGCAAATAAACATTAGAGCCAGCCGATTGAAATACTTTTCGGTGACCCCCATACGTGCGGAAGTAGACAACGTTGCCACTTTGCTGCAATTGCATTAAATCCACTGCCAAAAATTAAATCTACTGCATTTTTGTAGTACGCCTGTATGGAAATCCAGATCGATAAAATGTATCCCTTTCAGCAGAAAACATAACAACAAAAAGTTGAATTTCTTTTATATTCCGGAAATAAAACATGTGACTTGTTTAGAGTCGGGAAAATATATAAAAACCCGACTATTGTTAATTCTTTATTGCCTCTACTTCTAACCGACTCTACGTTACTTCTATTCTGTACGTCTGTACAGCTCTACGGCTCGATAGCAACTGAACTGCCTGACGGGTTTTCACTCGAAGAGTGGAGAACCGCCAGCTTGCTCATATTTGAGAGAAAAAAACCCAAACGTGAGTAAACAATATAACTCATGTGTGAGTGATTCGATACAATACTAATTAATATCAATGATTTTTTTTTCTTTGTTTATATGCTCGTTTGTATTATTTTTGTATTTTTTATGTTATCTAATCCAACAAAATTCTACTGCGAAAAAATATTCCTAAAGTGGCAACGCGCTGGCTAGTGAAGAGACGAAAGAAACACGAAATAAATAAACCATATCATATTCTGTGTAAAATTTGAAGAAATAAACGATGAATAGAAAGACATTTATCGATCTATTATTATTAATAATTTGTATTCAAGTAAGTAGTAGCAATGTTTACAGAGTGCGATATGCAATGATACTTGAAAAGAATAGCAGTGTTCATTCTTTAACTACAAAGTGGCGCAAAAATAACCTTCCGTTTTGTTTGTTTGTTTTTTGGCTGTAATTTAAACAAAAATTAAAAACTTTGATTCTTCTTGTGGATTATTTTTATTTGGTCTTTTAATTTTTTTTACATCAAGTCGAGAATATGATGTCATATAAATGGCCGCCGCCACAGTTGATTGTCATTTGAGCCCTTTTTATGGCATTTTCCATCACTTTGGCCAAAACTTCCGGCGATAGGTCCTCACATTCTTGACGGATATTGTCTTTAAGAGCTGCAAGAGTCTGAGGCTTGTTGACATAAACCCGCGACTTCAAAAAGCCCCACAAAGAGAAGTCTGGAGCCGTCAAATCAGGCGATCTTGCGGGCTAGTGCAAATCGCCAAAAACGACCCGGGAACACCGCTTTCAGAATATCGGTTGTGGCTCGCGCAGTGTGTGCCGTAGCTCCGTCCTGTTGGAACCACATGTCCTCCAGTCCTAAATCGTCCAATTGCGGTAGAAAAAAATCGGTAAACATGGCCCTATAGCGCGCACCGTTCACTATTGTCGTTTGACCAGCGGCGTTCGCGAAAAAAAAAAATGGCCGCGTCAACAGAGGCGATATTCTCGGCACAACGGGCGCTCCGGGGCCCGCCACTCTTGGCAACGTCTCGTGTTGTGCCAGTCTCTACGAGGCGAGCGGCTAAACGTCGCAGTGTTTCACCAGTAGGCGTTGGACGGCTAGGAAATCTGCGACGAAATTCACGTTGTGCCAAAGTCACCGACCGATTATTGCTCAAATAATTAGTCACCAATATTCCGCGTTCTGGAGCAGTGTAGCGTAACATTGTTTATTAACGTGTATTTCGCATGTGTTTACTACACAAATGTCAAAACAGAACTGACATTAGGGGCCAATCGAAAAATTTATAGCATTTTCTGATAGGAGGATTACTTTTGCGCCACCTTGTATCAAAGTTAGTGTTGAATGACACATCAGTTAAATTCATCACTAAAAAAAAACTAAGAATAATCTGATGTGGAGTGAATAAGTATGCAAAAACCAAATTCAAAAATTAAAACTATTTATTTGCCGAGTGTATAGAATTCAAAATATTTTTTTTTCTTTTTTATTTTTTAATAATATGACGAGAAATACGAGAATAAAGATCTTGAGAAATATTCTATCTGATCATAGTCAATTGTGAATAGCCAGTCCTTAACATTTTTCAAAAACGAATGATAACTCAACTCAAATTACTCCTGATGCACAATGGTAATTTATTAAAAATGGTCGGGGTAGTTAAATATAAAAGTGAGTAAGATGGGTTTTGTGTGTGATTGGTACGTTGACAACATTTAAATTGTGATCTAATTTTTAATCCAAAAACATATATTTGTAAAGGTTTGGAATTATAACGTATTAGAGAAAAGAACGTTCTTTAACCCAAATTATTATCCCCTCATAGATAATGATGACGACAATTTGATTTCAATTGTTGAAGAAAGTCCATTGCATGCTATCAATGAAATTATTTTGAACGCAATTGTGCAAGGGTCTTCCTACCTTTTACAATTATAAAAATGGAAATATAGGTTGTAATAAAACATGGCATTGCCGGATATTTTAAAAGTCATTTGCTTACTTTTCTCACTAATAATTAATTTATGAGCAGAGAACCAAACTCCTAAATATTCAAGATCTTCTTCAATCTTCGTTTCAAATATCAGTTACGTGAAGACAATGTCGTCAGCAAAGGCAGTTGTGACACCGTTCAAATTAAGATTAAATTAACGTATATTAAAAATAAAATCGGACCAAGCACGGAACCTTGTGGGACAGCTCTTTTTTAAATACGAAAGTCGCTGAGGGTTCCACTAATATTGACCCGTTGCTCTCTCGATTTCAAGTAAGACTGAAACCACTCATTCTTTTGGACAAATTGAATAACGCAGGATTCCTTTATTTATAACTGGTTTGCATCGTATTTACAAGGCCGCACACAAAGAGTGAAAATAGGACATTTGCTCAGCGACACTCTCACACTAAGCTCTGGTGTACCACAGGGGTCTGTCTTGGGTCCCATTCTGTTCTTAGTTTTCATAAATTCCTTATTTTCCCTGCCTTTTGCGGGTAAGGTCACGGCTTTTGCAGATGATCTTGGCATCGCGTATGGTTCAACGAGCTCTCTGAATCTGATAGCTGAATTAAACCATGACATTCACTTGTTGAGAATATGGTTCGCTTCACACAGGCTAATTGTAAGCAACAAAACAAGATTTATGTTTTTTAGATTAGGTTTGCCTGATTCTACGTATGTCGATATCAATTTCCACTCCTTTGATTGTCCACGTTTCAAATTAATTGATTGTGCCTGTTCTTCAACTTCTGGTGAAACATGTAATAGAAACGCAACTCATGCAACTCAAAATGCTTTCAAATTGAAATTGTTAAGAACTACAAATATCTCGGTATTACTTTTGAGCAAAACATGACTTGGACAACACACATTTCAGCATTGAAAGAGTATCTACGCTCATCCATACGGTGTTTTTATCGCCTCAGAAAGTTTTGTTCTAATAAAACACTTAAAACAGTTTATCATGGAATTTTCCATTCGAAATTGCAGTACGGAATAAGTTGTTGGGGGGGTGCTTACATAACCAACCTAAAGCCACTTGTCGTCCTGCAGAAATGTGCCATAAGAAGAATAAATAACGTCTGCCGTCTGGCTCATTCGATGATCTTGTTTAGGTCTTTGAAAATACTGCCAGTGCGACACTTATTTTTTTTTAGAGTGTCTAAGATATTCTTTTGACTATATGCGCAGTCCAATATTTGGTGCTCGAAGCTTACGTAGTGCTACAAGTCATGCTACTGAAATTCCAGTTTTTCGCACCACTCACTATAGAAACTCCTATCCAGTTGTAACTATATAATCGTCTTCCTCCTGATATAAGTCTCATTCAATCTCAGAACGAATTTTTGTATAAACTAAAGTCATGGTTACTTAACCCTAGTAGGCTAATGTTGCTGACTACACGTAATATGCTAAACATTCGTAGATTCGACGATCTGTACTAAAATATGTTTTTTTTAAGCTTTGTTTAATACATATGGTTCTATTTTTTTTTTCTGAAACATTAAGATTGTAGTCCCAAATAAAAAACTTGATTTTACTAAGTATATTCTTCATTTTTTTATTATTAAGCAGTCTTTTAAAAAACGCAGCATTTTTCAGTCTAAAATGAACATGTCTTCACAATATTTAAAAAAACTGAAAAAAAGCATTCCTTCTCTGGCAATATAAAATTTATAATAACAGGTGATAAGAAAAAAAATAAAGGAACTAATTTTTCTTTGCGCAAAATCAGCAAAAGTCAATTCGATGTTGACCACAAATTCCAATATTGCATTTAAAAATATAAATAAAAATAGAAATACTGTTTTTACCTGCCGGACACAACAGTCTTTCGCAAGAACGCATCGGCGACTGAGTTGCTGCGCATAAGTTACTATGTGCCCGCGTTGAAAAGAGACAGGAACAATAAGAATGCGACGTCGTCGAATCGACGAACATTAGCCTTCTAGGGTTAATTTTGATCACGATGAAATCGAAGCTTTGCTCACCTACATTGGATAAATATTGTTCCTTTTGCTGTTTTTGATATGCTTTATTGTTCATTTTTGAATTGAATATATAAATATAATCAACTATAATCAATTATCAGTGACTAAAAAATTTGTTTAAATTAACACTTTTTTTTTGTTCCCCTTTTGAAGTGGCATTTAACATTATTTACTGCTTTTTAAGCAAAATAAAAAATGTCACTAACTGTTCTCGATTGTATAGAAGTATAAAATTAGGAATTATTATAATTGTTAGGTATTTTTCTATGGAAGAGAATAAAGAATTAAATTACTACTCATATTTTACTCCTCTAAGTCCAGCGCTATACAATTTTCTTTCTTCTTTTGAAACTGCGTACTTAAGTTTTTGACAAAAGCTAATTAGTGACTCCGGGCCTTACCAATAAACACTTTTAGTTTCGACTCTAAGTAGTAGTTCACAGTGGCTATATTTGCCATACAAAATTCGCAGTTGTAAATTTAAACTCGAAACTAACATTTGTTGTTAGTATGGCGCTCCAAGTTTGTGGTAACGTACCCTAAATTATTTTTACATGGACTTACTGCAAATTAGTCGTGTTTCACTGATTTTTCTTTTCAAGCTTCAAAAAAAAGAGAGTCGGAATATTTTAAGAATTGGTTTGATCGCTTGTGATAGTCCTACTTGTCTAATCTTAATTCGACCATCTGCGGTTTGTATACATTATGAAAACTGCACAAATTCTCGCTGCCACTTGCAACTACTTTTTTTTTAATTTCCCGCTGTTTTTGTGTCGCTTTTAATTCACTGTCACTTCCTATCCATATTTGCTTGGAATCAACGAGAAAAATGCGTCACTTGATGCAAACAATTATTCACAACCTTCAGAAACCAAGTGCGTATATGGTAGCGCTCCATTAGTCACATGTCACACAACTAAAGTAAATAAATTAAAGCCTGAAGTAAATATGTATCCAAAAGTAATCACCAGTTGTACGAGTACATCCGCCTCACGTTGTCTCAACCAGATACGGTTGTTTTTATCATTCCAAATTGGAGGACATCCAACTCAAGTAAATGTGTACGGATACTCGCCCTGCATGAGTCAAAATGGAGTAATTTGTTTATGCAAATGTGACTAAAATACACCCATCCACTGCCAATAATCCTCTGCATTGTATAATGAAAATGCCATAAGAGCTTAATTGCCTAAGGATGCTTTATCTCCTCCACTAGCTACCCTCCCATATAGAGGGAGCCATTTTTGACACCATTTCGTTGCGAAAGCAGGTCACACTCAACAACGCTCGGCGTCGAATGCTAAGATCATCTCTCACAATTACCGAAACCATTCTTCTCGATTCCCCCCATTGATATGTGAGTGCTCCGAATTACGTCAACACAAGCAGCACACTCACAAAGGCCCTAACGAAAAATTATTATTATTATGATTCATGTCCTCCCCGCCTATTCGCATTCGTATGCTTGGCTTCTACCTTCCTACACATAATCACTCCCAATGCACTCAGTCACAGTCACTTTCGCCGTTCTCCTAGACCTAGAAATCCACTTCCAACGATGAGGAAAGAAATGAAAGCCGACAGCACACCACCACCAGCAACGACGACACGGCAAACGAAACAAATCACAAATGACGACCTCTTCATCGCATCATTACGAGAGCGGCGAGGAGGACGGTCCAGCTATGAGAAGAAATAGGATCAATTCCATGACCGTCGTCCGTCGTATCAAGTCGGGTTTCAGTCGTCCTGTACCCAAAAGAACACCTCTGCGCGATGTCTTGCTGATAAACTTGAAAATGGCAAATTGTTGGCGTTTGTTCGTTTCGTTTGGTGCGAGGAGGAAAGCGCTTCCGTCCCGTAACTTTGCCGTTCTCGCTCGCCCTCAAAAGACCAACGACATTCTGCTGTAATTTGCCTTCGTCCTTGCACAATAAATCCATTACACCTTTTGCCAACTGATTCTGACGGCCTACATTCGGGATTATGCTCGGCAGGGGAGAGAGGACGACTTCTGCTGCGAGTCCATTGTATCTGCATATCGCACGGTCCAAACCCCACTTCATACAGTCACGCCGATCGATATAGCGAGCAAGATATCCCAGTCACGCCAAGTGTGAGTATCCTTTATTTCTGCATTATTCTTCAGTCTTTTTTCTTTTTTCGTTCGACATATACAAGTGCACATGTGTGTGTGTGTTTGGGTCTGTTTTCATTTCGTAATGCAATTACAATGGCTGCACAGGATGCTGCAGTGCAAATCGGCATTGTGGGATAAAATGCGGCTAACCGTAGTTTAAGCTCTTTAATTAAATGCTCTTGGGTCTTAGGTCTGGAGCAGTGCAAGGATAATTTATGCACAGAGCTCGCACCACATACACCTTACCGACGGTTGCCGCCCACAATCCTCAAAACGACCCGAAAGTATTCTCGATGATCCTTTCAAACAAACCCACAAAGTTCTTGGGCAAACTTGGGGAAAACTTCCCTCCACCAGATGCTATCAGGAATTTCTGTTTATTGACGTTCCAGTGCAGTGGGCAGTGGGCGGTGGGCAGGAATGGGGCGAAGTTGTTTTCGGGTTAATTCGTAAGTTTTCGCTTTGTTTCGGGAGAAAGATAAAGTTTTCCAATGGAGTGCCATTGATGGAATGACAGCTATACACCGGGGAGGCGGTCGATGGCGTGTTCCACTTCCATTTCACGCTTACGCTCTCGATGCAACAAGAAGGCGGAGTACGAGTGCATGTTTCCTACAGTATACAACCGGAAATATTCAAAATAAAATTGTCAGCTCGTTTGATTTATACGGCCGCCATAAAAGCTACAGGCGGTGGCGGTTAGCCAGTCACAAAACAACTTCGCTCGGAGTTTATGTGGCGTTTTAAATAAATGTACACATTCGGAAACAATTGCTGTGTCGTTGGCGTAGTAATGCTTGCCGGGTGTGTGTTTGGTGAATTTCTCGGGCGAAACCGAGTCGCGTTGAATTTCTGAGAAATGGAAATGTGAGGAGTTTCATAGCGGGCGGAGAAATTCCATTTCATTTATCTAAAAGAAAAGATGGATGCAGGATTCGTGATCCGTCTCGAGCGAGAGTCAAGGGTATTGCTGGGGTAATTTTCACAATTCGGAAGAAAATGGCTTCGTTTGGTTCTCAAATTCGAGTATGGAATCAATTTCACGGTATGTTTCTTCGTTTTTGTCATCTTTTGGAGTCAACTTGGTGCAAATAAGCCCGATGAATGAATTTTTCGATTTGACACCTTTAACACCATCGGAAAGACTGATTGTCTGGCTGTGAACTCGCAATATAATGAACGAATAAAGTAAGCAATTGGTAAAATGTTTTCGAAACTCAATTCGCAATTCGAAGCGAAGACTGGGAAAACATGTATTCACCAAGACCATGTCAGGGCAAGCCTCAATTTTTAGAGCTATAATTAAAAAATATTTGGGGCAATATGTCAGTGAAGGTACTGTAAGTCTAACTTCGGTTTGTGTGAATTTTTATTTTCGCATCGCACAGAAGGGACCTACAATTTTATCCGAACGGCTGAATTTAAAAGCTCCTTAGAGAGAGCTAGGGCTTACGACTCTTAACGATTCAAGTTCTACTTAAATACTTATAGGCCACTTTTTTTAGGGCATAAACTGTCACATAAGAGTTTATGTGGCACTTTAATTCACTATGAGCCGTATCAGCAAACGGCCCTTATACTTTTAGATGTTTGTCAGACATTTGGGAGAACTGCTACTGCTTCAATAAATAAATATTTTTCAGCTTATTTTTAAGTTTCGTCACTCGAGTGTATGGAAAATTATGACCAGAAGTAGACATTTTTAAGTGTACAAAGTCAAACCCTAAGTGGCGCATTTTTCAGTACAAAACTATGCCACTCCTCTGGGTTGTGCGTGCTTAAGAACTCTGAGCAAATGTCTTTCAATGCGGTTTTAAAGACTCTCGAAAATGTTTTGTTAAACTTGACAAGCAGCTTTACGTAGAAAAAAAACGAATCTCTGATGGATCCGCTCAAATGCTGCCAAAGATATAAATATAAAGGGACTGTAGGTATTAAAGTTTCGGTTGACTTTTTTTTCCTGCAGATTGTTTTTTAAAGTAAGGAGTTCGAATAGATTCGAGGTTGTACTTATTGACCTCAAGTTCTGCAGTTGAAATTTTAATTGGTTTTACTTTTATTTAAACTATAGGTAGGTATGCATTTGTGTTATTTTATAACCTTAAAAACCTTTGTATTGTTTTGGTCGGTCAATATTCGAGAACCAATTTTTATACATTTTAAAGCCAGTGTCCCAAGAAGTAAAAAAATAATTTAAATTGAGATGGTATTCTTTACAACGGAAACGGTCAATCGTTTTCGTTTGCACGAACGCCTTGCCTTATATGCATTTTTGAAAGCGATTTGGATTTTCATTTGCGTGAATGAAAATAAAACAAAAGCTGTTTATATTGTTTTTTTTTTTTCTTAAATTTGTTTCTTTTGTCATAACTGCAAAAAGAAAACGAAAGCAATTTTCGTTTCTACAGTCAACATTGCTTTTTAAAAGTTTGCGTAAATTAAGACTAAAACGAAAGAAGTTACATATAGAAAACATCCGCTTTCGCATTATTTCTTTCGTTTTTTTTTAAATACCTTTCGTTTCATTTTACAGCATTTTAACTCATCACCAAATATTTTTGTATAGAAAAACTTGGGTTGTGATGGAAGTAAGGAACAAAAATTTTGTTGAGGGAACAACTTTTCTTGGATTTATGACTGTTTTGGTCGGTACCTTTCATTATCAGAACCAGCTTTGCCATAATGTCTCCGATCGGACCATTTGGCCCTCTGTTTTTTTATTTCGGCCCTTGGCCCGAAACCAACAAGAAATGGCCTCATATCTTATTTTTTGGGTTCCTTAAACAAATGTTCTAAAAAGCACACTTTCGTATTTCATCACAAAGATTGGCAATGTGTTTCCTCCATAAAAAAGTTCACATATTGAAAGCGACACAATTCATTCATTCTGACTGTCGTTTCGTTTTCGTTTGTTCCCGTCATAATACTTGGACTTCGTATTTTTTCTCTTGTACCTGTCACTTCTGTTTGTCATTTCTTTTATTGTTGGTTGTTTGTCTGGAAGTTGTTTGTGCGTAGTTTTGGAAAGATATTAAGTATTTAAAAGTTAATTCTTGCAATTTTATTATTGATTGATAAAATATTCCTTTGTAGATTCTAATGTTCCATTTATTTTCATTTGACAGCCACTGAATTAAAACATACAAAGTCCTTGAATATACTTAGTATACTTAGAACAATAATTGTTATGTTGTTTTATAGCTTTTTTAATTCTTGTTTTGAAAAGTTTTCTCTGAAGGGTAGTGGCCCGCACTTTTTGGAAATGGCCTTCAGAAAGGCCCTCAATATTTTTTGTCCTTATGGCAACGCTGATCAGAACTTCTTCAAGTTGTTGTTTGGTTTCTGGCAGACCCTTTTTTGTTGATTTTCACAAAACATTTCAACGCACATTTTCGAAAAACAGTAGAATATTACGGTGAACGGGTGTCTATTGGTTTTCATATTAAAATCTAAATGGACAGACGAAATATAAAGCGGCAACATTGGTTTGGGTTGCAAGTAAACAGTAACGTTTATCTAACATTTTTCTAAAAAAAAAAATCTACAATGTGGACATCTCAAAACCAATTTGTGTTGGCGAATTCTTACGAAGGTAATTTTGTAAGTATTTTTAAAGAAGTTGCGTTCTTAAACTCAACCTTTCAAAAACAGAAGTTGCATTCTCTTAAAATACTTACAAAATGACCTGCACTGACAGAACAAAATTTTAATAAGGTTAGCTTTCCAGTAGACGGCTAGAAAAATCATTGGTTGACAGTTTTCAGGATAGCGTATATTTTTCTCTAGTTGCTTTACAAGTCAACGCTTATTTTGACACACTTAAAACTAATATTTATTTAAACGTCAACTGACTTTGAAAAGGTCCATCAGTTGCCACTCTGGTAATACCTATCTAGATATTTTGCATATTAATACTTCGTCGGGACCGCTTAATTGTATCCCCCTCTTTGAGAGTACTCGTAACTAACTGCTATATTCATAAGCCAGCACAAATTGACAAATGACAATGCCAATCTGACACACTAATTCAGCGCAGCAAAATGAATCGACTTCATTAAAACTAAAAATATTTATAACGAGAAAACTACTTTCGTGACCACTTACTCAAAAACAAAAACTTCTACTTTAGCTGCCCTCTACAAATGCACACAAACACAAGAATAAAGGCAAATTAAAGAAAACTTGCGCTGACAAAATGGCAACAAAATGGCCAACAGAAAGGCATCTGACAAACGAAAAAAATATCATCAGTCAACAACGTGCAACAAAGCAGAGAAGAAAAATTAAAGTTTTTCTACTTCTGTTACAGCCGGTTCTCTATTTTCCCAACCTTCCGCGTTGCGTTCTCATCACGTTTGAAAAGGGAAACAGAAAAAAGAAAAACCCAAGTAATTAGTGGAACTTGAAAGAATCTGTTTTTGATTCGTTTGGACAATTGTCTTGATTTTTTTTTTTTTGTTTAGAACTTTGCCTCCCAGCCATGTGCTCCCTTGAATAATTAATTAAGCCTAACCATACCCACGGAGCACACGAACCACCCTGTCCTACTCTTCAAACTGACATTTTGTGCGCTTCACTTGTTAAAAAAAAGAACAAAAAAAGAGCACTGGAAAGTTATAATTGTTCCATTTTCCCATATTCAGTGGTCATTTTAAAAAGTTCTCATGATTTCTATGGACCTTGAAGTTTATGTCTTCTGTATGACTTTTGTGTGTGTCTCTATTTGTGTCGCCGAATGACATAATGATGGGGGATGGTTTTTACTTGGAAATAGTGAAACACTACCAACTTGATTCGATTTATGCCGATTTTGTAATGAAATCTCTCGAAAAGGTCGACTCCTCTTATGTAATCGATACATAAACCTGAAGTTGCAAATGGTTCTACTTTTTTTGTTGTTGGAAAAAATCAAGTGTGATGTACACATATCGATATATTTCAACAAAGCTAATTAATTAAATACGCGGAATTGTGGATATGCGATGAAGCATGGAGGAGGTGGTGCGGTGCGAAAACACGCTCTGGGTATTTTTAGCACTTTGTGATGAAACAAAAAAGTAAACACGAATTAATTATACAGAGGCAATAATTTGTACGGACCGGACTTTCAAGGAGACGAACGCTCATTATCGTCGTACGTCGGTTATGCGAAATCGGAAATTAAATCGATTAATGTGTCAGCTTGATGGGGGAATGGCAATGGGAATGGGAACGGGAAGCGACCTTTCGAATGGGGAAACTCGCGTGGATTTTTCATTAATATGCGACGAGCGGCTGCTTTAAATGGAATGTCAACAATAAATACGATTTTATAAATGTGAAAGATTATTTTTATGTGCTGCACATTGTTGATCTTTCGAGTGATGCCAGCGCGGGAATTTACAAACGAAAAAATCCAATGGCTGCCCAGAAGCGATAGCAGCTTGTTTACGCATTGTGGTTGAGGTAGGTTGTAGGAACATGCGTGTGGATTTATGATTATGCAAATCAAGGGTAGATCTATCTACTTGTGGATGTCTTTTGAGTCTGCTTAATGCGATTACCGGAAGCCGGAATAGGTTGTCTGTTTAAAACAGTAAAAGTAAAAGGGAATAATTCGAAATTTACTTATAACTGACGAAGATATCTAAACTCCTTTAAACATTCTTAGGGCCACTTGGACCAAATTACTAGATAATTAAATAAACTTCTGAATAGCAAACCCAAGGTAAACAAATGAATAGTTACGCCCCCGAATTGCGTTGTACCGGTTCAAAATTCATAAAAACCACTATGAATGAAATCAACAATTTCTTCATCATCGTCGTCCAAACTTAAATTTACGTCCATTGAGGATATTTCTGAAATTTTTGATTTGAATGTTTGGCACCACCCTGCATTTGAAACTCAGTTTTACTATTTGATGTTTGGGTACGAGTATCCAGCCTTTCGGAAATGCATATATATGTATTTAGGAGATTATCAATTGATAGATGAATTTATAAAGCCCGTATGACACTACATTTTATTCTTATTTTGTCCTCATACTTATCATGTTGAAAGGTCAGCGGCAGCGTTGCCGAAAGTACTCCCATAGGAGAATTGTATTACTTTCAACACCTCCGTACTCCCGTACTCCTCCTTTCACAATCGTACTGCTATTTTTGTTAAAGTCCTAAAATATCTTACACAAAGTGTAATTTCAACATTAATAAATTAAATTCGCCTAAAATTTAATGCAAATTTGGCAGCATTTTTATCTTTCAAACTGTCGTCAAAAAGGCAATTTCCAAAAAAAAAATGTCTTTACTTCTATTTTTTTTAAAATACTCCCCTTTTCTGGCTGCAGTACTCCCTAATAATATTTCTCTCCGGCAACGCTGGTCAGCGGTATGTAAAAGAGACTAAAAGTGTATTACGAAAGGGGTAGCAATCGTTTGCAAAGCAACCACAAATTTTCAAACGATTTTGTTTTCAAATAATCTTGAAATGTCAAAAAAAAGCTGCCAGCAGCTGAAAAATGCAATTGGAATACACTTTTAATGCATTTTTTGTATGTTTCTACATTATTTAAGTTGGAGTTTACGCACTCAATCCTATCGGGAGTTTTCGTTCTAATTTTTCGTACTGCTCTAGTTCCATTTTTAAAGCAGAAAAAATTTAGTGTCATACGGATTTAAGTGTCATCCGGCAACACTATTTTGTGTTAGTCACAGCTGACATGTATTTCTGTTTTCAATTTGGCAACACTGTTTTCAGCGACGACCAATTGAAGGCTTGTGCCTTTTTCTGATTTGCCATTTAACAGTAATTGTGATTACGTTTGCTATTTCACCATGAGAATATGCTTATGAGTCCCATCTGTTCGAAAAACTAGTCGAAAATTGGACTAAATGATTGGACTTTATTCAACCCAATAAACTGAAGTAATGACATAAAATTATTTCTATAAACTATTCATAAAACTGACAGATAACGCAAAGGCCAAACCATCAATTGCAGAGTCGTAAGACTTTCAGCGCTCTAAGAAAGAATTTTTGGACTTGGCACTTTGCCCTTTAAAAAAGTGGATCTTTCTAAACTCACGAACCGTAAGTTTCATTAATTTGGAACTTCACACATTCGTGAAAAAGTACAAATAATTAGACAACTCTGCCCATTTTAAAGGGGTAAAACGTTTCAATAACACGAGTTGTAGCCTTTTAAGTTATGATTGCAATATGAATTTTATCCGGTGATGGGGAATTTGATTTCGATTTGAGTCCAATAGCTGGCTTTAGGGGCAACCGTCTATTTTTTTGAAAGCATTTTCCAAAGTTCTTCCGCTGTGAGAGGTTGCAATATCACTCTCATCGTTTTTATGTTAAAAACTCTAAGACTATGTAAATTGTAAGACTTCAGTTAATGCTTATCTTGAAGACGAATGTATTTTTGATCTATTCGCTGGCTTAAATTAACTCTTACTTTTCGGCTTAATTTTGTTCTATGGGTGTTAATCTTAAGCGCGAACAGGGTACTAGGTTTAAAACTTAAGGCGACAAAAACTGACACATGCAACAAAAAATATGCTGAACCAAGTGACCGTTAGTCTGTCAAATAAGTCGATGCCATATAATCATCACCATAGCCGATTTATATTATCGAAAAAGTTTCTTTTTTACTTTTGAACGTGACAAATATTCGGTTGGAAAATATATTGAAATTTCTTAATTTTGTGAATTTTCGATATAACTATTGAACTGTGTTGGATGACAACAAGTTGCTGACAATTTTGTATTATTAAAGCCCAGCTAGTTCAGAAAATTCTAGAGCTACTATTAAAAAGAGACCTGTTAAATTGGCTACCTAACCTATGTTTTATGTACATTAAACAGCTGATTTAATTTAATTTAACTGTTAAATTGGCGGCTGTTATAACCAAAAGTAAGCTGTAAAGCTACGATTACACTTACCGTTTTCTATGTCAAATTTTGACATGCTGACGTCATTATTACGTAAACATTTGTCCAAAATTTCTCACTACGTATGTAAAGCGTCTGGTCAAGCGGGCTGTGCAGTGCTCTATCCAGGAAGAAACACGAGTGACCATGGCCGAATTTTTGTTACGCCTCAGCATGTCAAAATTTGCCACGAAAAATGACATCAGTAACATGGCTACAGCTGCAGCACATAAAACAGATCAACTGGAAGCAACAACATTTTGGGACATCAAAGTTTGCTATCGGTAAATAGAGCTAGAACCTCTTTACAAAGCCTATGAGCATACACAGAACGGAAGGCTTTTATAGTTTCTCAAAAGATTCTTAGTACCTATACACATACAGCTTTAAGAACCTCATCAAAACAGTTGTGAACCGAAACGGAAATTATAAAGTTGTTTTACCTATATACCTATATAAATATCGTCGCCTCTTTCTAAGACTTCTAAGAACATTACACTTAGTTTGTGCAATGACTTCAGAGATCTATGAAGCTCACAGCTGCCATAGTCTCTTGAAACCCGGTTAATAGCTACATATACCTACTGTAAGCTGTTAAAGCATCTTCAGCTATCTAGGAAGGCCCACATAAAACTCAGACAAATACGACTGCCCAAAAATGGAAGTCTTAAAGTTTCCACGGAATCTTTTTTTTAAATCTGCGTACAACAACTTGAAACATTTTTTTTTAAAAAAGTCGAAAAACACTTACTTGAAGAAATGAATAATTTTCGAAACTAAAAGCAATAGAGCCAAAGATAGACGAATCCTCAGTTGTAATACAGAAACGAACCAATTGTCTCATGGCTGTATAAGCCAGAGCAACCTTACGACAAACCAAAATGAATTCTGCTGTAATGGGATCCGCGAACTGAGACCCCAGAATAAAGCCCCAAATAAAAAAATGAAATAAGAGCCCAAAAGTTGGATAAATTTTCGTAACGAAATTAAACCTCATTTTTAAAATGGAAATTAGGCCCCAATACAATGAGGTTTACATTTTTAATTAATGGTTTCCAACGCCCGATTTTTTCAGTTATTCTAGTACTCGCTTATGTAAAATGTAAGCTTCACTTTGAAGGCATCAGCGCTGGACAAATTGCCTTTTGTTATGCAATTTTTAGCATCCATGTATTATTTTTTAAATAAAATTAAATAATTCATTGAGGCCTTTTTTCATTATAAAATTTAGCACCAATTTAATAAATGATATAGGGTCCCAACAAGTGAAATTGATCTCCAAATTTAGACATTTTGTAGTTGTTGTTGTATGCGCATTTTTGGGACCTTATTTCGTTTTTACTTTGGGGTCTTATTTTTATTTAGACAGCCCTTATTTGAATATGTCATAAATACACGTTTCCCCATCACTGGAGTTCCATTTCGGACAATTACCACCCACTTCTGCGTCCTACAACTAAATCGAGTGTGTTCTTTGAAAAATTGCTGTTTCATCGGCTTTTGGAATGGACTTGGCTGCTACCGATTCGAAATACTAACTTGCTTCCAACTATTTTATACCTATTTCTGTGGCAGATGTTCCGCAGAACTGAACTAGCTTTTCTAACGCCGATACCTATTTGCATTCTTCACAGTTGTCGGGGCATTACTTTTTCCAAAATTGCTCTTGCTATTCAAGAAGAATATTTTAAATATTTATTTACTTAAATACACCTAAGTATAAAAACTATTTTAGAATAGTAATAGCCTTTTGTAGTCATATTTCCAGAGAGGTCTACAGCTATCTGAAAGGATGTGTTTAAAAAATGTCCTCCATATTTGTTCGAAAAAAAAAAACAAAATCTCTTCGGTTAAATAAAAATCAGTTCGGAGACAAAAAAAAAAGGATCCCATTCAAATCCAACTATCTGATGCTCCATAAGTTTGTGTCGCCGTAGAAACTTTTTCAACGTATCGCCACTACTTTCTATATATTAGCCAAACGACCAATTCCGAATTCATATACAACAACTGCGCTTCGATTTTTCAAAAACAAATTCCCCTTCATCAGCGAGTGACCTTCTTTTTGTTACCGACTCAGGATGCGCCATCCTACTGTACGAGTACTCCCTCGTTTTTCACAGCTTTTTAGAGTTTTTTTTTTTAATTTTTTTGCAGCAACAACATACCTACTACGGGAACGACCTGACCCACTTAGATAGTTGTACTTTTGTTCCCATAACAATAACCGCAAACGTTGTTTTTCACACCGCGGCCAACTTGAGCCCGCAATAGCTCCTGGTCTGCCTGAACGGACAGCACAATCGAAAAAAAAAAATAAGCTCGAAAATAAAAACATTTGGTCGTTATTAATTGAAACGGCAGCGCTGGCCTGGCCACACCAGAAGCATAGAGAATCTCAGTGTGAGAGCGCGGTAATTGGGGCACACTACGAGTATCGCACAACAATCCTCTTGGGTCCCATGTGCTATGGCTATCCCGAAAATACTTACCGCTGCTCTCTGTGCCCACCGTGACTGTCGTAGTCACCGTCGCTGTGTGCTCGGGTGCAAAATTAATGGTTTCCCAATAATAATGCATTCCGTTCCATTGCGCTTGGAAAACACAGAACGACCGGGACGGGGAGCAAACCGCTCTATCCGTGGTGGAGAACAAACAAGCAATTGCACACAAACAGACTCACACCGTATACATAATTGGCTCCCCGGCCGTAATAATTAAGGTTTATTGTTATTACCGGACTGTCCTTGACAAAGATGATGTGCCGGTGCGGGCACAGAGGCGGGACAACAACACCGATAAACAGAGCGCAGGCAATAATGGCCAGCAAACAAATGAGGTCACCCAGGTGGGACCTGGAGATGATGGTAATTGTTGTACAAATGCTGTGACAATTAGAATATCTTCTGCATAAATGTAGTGCCAGTGGATGGGGCGTGTAGTAGCGCCCTCTTAACACAGCACCACATGTACCCACTTGAGCTGGAGTGTGCAAATAAAACATCATCAGTGAAGGAGCAGTGGAATTACCTGGCTTGCTCTCCTTTGCCACCCGCTATTGGCATGCAAATTTATGTTTTGTTAACTACACCAATCCTCGAAATTAATTTTAAATTCATGAATGCAACGAAGCGTAGCAGTGGTGGCATGGCCGGGCTAAGGGGGTCAGGTGTGTGTGCGAGCGCTTGCTATGGGTTTCAGCTTTCACACCTGACGTCTACATCATTGCACATTTACTGTCCCGCATCGGAATTGCTCAACAAAACGGAAGCTCATCCATAAATTATTGCAAGCCAAGTGGAACGGTGTGCCTTCTATTTGGGTGTCTCTGTCTATCGTTTTTGTTTGAAATCGAGAGGGCGCTCTCTGGTGGAGAGGCGACTTGAGTAAACCGGTGCCTAAAGGGGTCGCAACGAGATTGCTTGTAAATTCACGAGTTTCAAAGTGAAAATGAATTAGGGTTGAAATGCGAATTCCATTATTTTATAGGAGCTGTGAAGTTGTTTTCGGAAATGCTCCCTTGGAAAGCCGTCAGTGGGTGTGCCGTTCCAGACCGATCTCCAGTGTAAACTTGAATCTGATGCAAGTTGTTAAAGAAGCTTTATCGGATGAAAATCATATGTTTTTCTGCCAAATTGTTCGCTCCCTAAAGTTTCAGCGCTTACAAATGGCAGCTCCTAGTCAAAATATTCACCTGATTTTTTCTTTGTTGGCAAGACTGTGCATTGGAAAGCATTTAAGGCTGTGTGGAATTTTGTCCAATATGTTGTGTTTATTGGTAAAATTTCTCCCACAGGGTGATCTATATACCCAGGAATTTCTTAAATTATTCAAATACCCAAAACTTCTACCAAGGAGCTATGAAAGAGCTTTCAAATCGTACTAGGTAATAAGTTTGTAATCAACAAGTTTTTTTTTAAATACAAAAATTTGGACAAAAAATTCCGATAGGTGGCGCGTCAGTAGCATCAGAGACTATGCAAAAACATTTAAGCCCCAATATCTTGCCACTTAAGGCGGCTTCATTTGCGAAGTTAAAATAAATTTTTTTTTTTTTTAAATATTTTCCAAAATTGTGCCAAGATAAGGCAAAGGGGGCGTGGCATCTCCAACACAAGAGAATCATTTAAAACGCAGCATATCTTTGACTATCTGTGGCAGTTTTCGCTTCGATACTTAGTGAAAAAATGTGTAACGCTTGCAACTGTTTTGCAAAATGTGGGCGGAGTTGGAAAAAGGGCGTGGCATATCTTATAGAACAAAACCGCTGGAAAAGCAATGTTTGGTTCGTAAGTTGCGAAAATCAGAACATGAACATATATTATGTTCCAAGCACCTCACAGAATGTGGGCGGGATTGAATACGGGGCGTGGCACGTTATACTCGTATACTAATGAACCTAGAAAATATAAGTAAAACAATAGTTGGCATCAAGTCCGTATAGAATCTCGAAAACATCGGGACATTGCTATGATCTATCATCTGGGATAGTTACGACGTCTTTAGAGGAAGGTCCGCACAATGGGTCCCAAAACTGTCATTCAAATTCGCAGCCATAGACTAACCAAACTAGACAGTCGACTTTCAGTGCACCCACCCGATTATCCTCGCACAGTTTGAATGATTGGCTCTCTGTCGCGCTCTCTTTTTTTTTCCTGTCTTTGAATACGTGTATGAAAGGCCGCCGGGTAGCACTATTTCCATAACAAACAATTTGTAAATGAATCTATAACTATAAATGTAAATAAAGTAAATGTTGAGTTTATTTTAGATAGCTTAATTTGTCCTGAATCCATCTGCATCTATTCACATTTCAGTTTATTTTTAATTTTGTTTGTATGAGTTCTATGTTTGACAGCAAAATGCATAAATGAAATCCGTTCCAAAAATGAGTCAACAACAAGCAAGTTAAGCCCAAGTTTCCACTAGACAAAAGCGAATTTTAGAAAATTTTCATGAATATTGAATAAATTTCTTGTAGGCTGGGTGAATGTTTTCAACACCATATTTTGTACAAAATCAAAATATGATTGGAAATTCTGTAGTTTAATAACA
The DNA here is from genome assembly GCA_916610125.1 of Cheilosia vulpina. Lineage (NCBI taxonomy): Eukaryota > Metazoa > Arthropoda > Insecta > Diptera > Syrphidae > Cheilosia > Cheilosia vulpina. The sequence continues at coordinate 64,833,600 of OU744277.1, forward strand.
CTGATAATTGTTGAATAATTTTAATTAGGAACAGTAAAAATGCAAATGCTATTCTTATTTTAAAAACTAAAAAATATGAATATCGGAAAGCAAAAAAATAAAAGGTTAAACTCCTAACAAAAAGACAATATAATGTGGTATTGAAATTTAAAGCATTAAAATCAACGAAAAAAAGTGTATTTTCTTAAAATATCAAAAAAAAAAAGCCTGAAGTTACAAAATCTCTTTTAACAAAAGTGGAAAACAAACCGTGTTAATTCATTTTTCCCTGATTAATATTATGAGATGAATTTCTGTTAGATATTGACAAATAACTATTATATTAACTTAAATGACACTGTAACGAAATTGTAACAGGAATTCCATTTGATACCAACAATTTCAAAAACCTTAAAAATTCTTAAAATGAACTGTGAGGTGAACACCACATAACTAATGGGCACAAAATATGCCGAACACAGTCGTCACACTCAGCGTTGCCACAATGATACATGTGTAACAAAAGTTACACGTTTTAATAATTTTATAATTTTGTTACAATGTTACTTTTGTTTTTGCTTTGTTAGACTTTTTCCCATCAAAACCTTTTTTTTTTTTTTTTTTTTTTCGTTAAAAAATATTGAAACTGGCAGCACTTTTTGCTTTCGAACCGATTTCTGTCAATGTATTTGTTTGTACAGAGTACAAGTTGTGCAAAACGTCAAACTGCGAGTGGGAATGGGAATGGGAGGGAACGAGACAATGCAACAATATTTTTGAAAATGTTCTACATCTGGTGTTAAATAAAGATCAAAAATGTTGTTTCCTTTTTTGTTTTTTTTTTCAGTTTGTTAAATTTTTTTTTCCATTTGTTACACTTTTTGAAAAAATTTATTACACTTTTCAAAAAGACTGCGGCAACATTGGTCACACTTGATTTCTCACCATAAGAATGAGGGCGGCCATGACATGAAGTCCCTGCATAAGATTGCATAAGTATGCGTGCGGCAGCAATGGCGCTCGGCGCTCCTTTGATTTGTACAGGCACGAATTCTTATGCAATCTTATGCAGGACAGCAGCGTTGCCGGAGAGAAATGTTATTATGGAGTACTGCAGCCAGAAAAGGGGAGTATTTAAAAAAAAAATAGAAGTACAGACATTTTTATTTTTATTTTTATATAAACAAAAAAAAACAAAAACAAACTAGAAAGAGGGAAATTCCCTTTTTGAAGACAGTTTGGAAAATAAAACTGCATTGAATTTGAAGTGAATTAAATTTCTTAATGTAGAAATTACACTTTGCTGCAAGTGTAAGATATTTTAGGACTTTGAAATTAATAGGAGTACGGAGGTGTTGAAAGAAGTACAATAGTCCTATGGGAGTACTTTCGGCAACGCTACAGGACAGGCAGCTTGTAAGCAGAAGTACCGTTTCTGCTCTCAGTCGACTGTCTAGTTTGGTTAACCTATGTTCGCAGCATTAGTTGCTCTTATCAGCAGTTTTATAAATAGCCTAGCTATGATTTCGCTTAAAAAATATATAAATAAATCGGTGGCGCAGCAGGTCCGTGACTTACTAAGAACATTATACGGCATAGTGAATAATTTTTTCTAGAAGGCTATACCTTTTCAACAATTAATGTTGAGTGCAATATTTAGGTTCCCCATTTGAGAAACTTTCAAACAAGATCTTGCATACTTTTTTTTTATGGGGACTGAAAATCCTGGGGCCTTTAGATCTCGGTCCATTGCACTCCAAGCAGAAACCTCTTGTCGATATAAACCGCTTCTTTTACCCGACTGGACAAAAACGGAGGGAAATTTGTTTCGCGCGTATGTATGTCTGCTTCGACGTGATTTTCTGTAGCCTAAGGAGCTTGATCGATTTTCAAGAGTGAGGAGGCTACGCATATTTTTGTTAGTTAGTTTTACTTGAATGTGTCTTGTTCATATCTTTTTAGTTCTTTTTTTGACAGCCAGTCGGTTTTTCTAATTAAATTTTGTATTATACCTTCGAAAGGCCTTCACTTAAATGCGTACAACTGCTGAATTAATATCATGACGCCTAACTCTCCAACTCTACTATAAATTACAAATTGAAAGTTAATTGTCTGCACAAATCATTACAGGACCATCCCCACCCTCTCCCAGTACAACAGCAGCCGAATGACTCAATACACTCAAATGAACTGTAAGCTGGCTGCCACTGCCATGTTCCCTGTATGCTAATGGTGCACAGAGGGTCAAATCGTTTGTTTGTGCCAGAGTCATCGATTTATCGATTCGAGTTGTCATTAATAAAAAATTTCATGCTTATTGCGTTGCTTGAGTACTGCTGCTGCTGCTGCTGCTGGTGGTCCAGCATATAAACTGATATCCCCCAGTGTATATGCAACGATAACGACCATTGTCACTGCACAAGGAAGTTCATTCAACATGCTCGTGCATGTATACGACTCGATGTATAAAGTCATTCCATGGTAGACAATGCATGTCATGGCCTGCTGCTGTGATTTGTAATCCTCTTTGGCCATTTCCGTATCCGAAATGTTAATCCCTATGATTATCGGAATTAGGTGCTCCACACTTTTAATGGTCATCCTTCGTTTGTCTCTTTGTTTTGTCTTCATTTAAAATTTTAGGGCGGCCATTCCGCACTCTCCAGCACGAAAGCGGGTTCGATTAAATGCCAGTCACGTAATCTATGAACTGTATATACGGTCGTCGACTAAAGGCCAACTAGACCCAGACAGACAGACAAGTGGCAGTGGCATTGGCATCGGACACATATCCAATTACTTATCTTCAATTGTTTGGATCGAATTGAAAGGGATTATGGTTGGATAGGTGACGAGTCGGTTGTTTGTGAGCACCGCACACTATAAATCTGAGCACAGAGGGTGAAAGCGTGCCTAATCAGATGGTGGCTGTATTTATCAATTCAGAAAACTGTCAACAATGTTTTGAGTAAGACAAATGGGTTGAGATGGTTGCAGGATATCTCCTATTCGATGCAGTAGTCTATTGGGATTTCTTTTACAGAAGTTTTCCCCACTTTTTTAGAAATCCAAATTTTGACATACAAACGTCACAAAAATTCCTTCTGTCACTCCTGTGTCTTTCGTGATGGTGCGCTGCAGACGCTTGACAGTCGATCACAGGTGGTGACAAATTTAGGACAAATGTTTACGTCATAGTGACGTCGGCTTGTCAAAATGTGTAACCGTAGGTTAAGACGTATGATATTACGACAGCATGCTCTGCTTAGATGTTCAGCGTTTACTATTTCCCTACAAAGATCTTTGTAACAATTTAATTACACATCGTCAATAACTTATTGAACAAAATTGACCCGAAATGTGTACAATTAACTGTAACTAAATACAGACTGACTCTCATCTACTCAAATGCATACAAGAAACGTCGATTTTAAATTGTAATTTCCCGCTGCGACAACATTCGCCGTCATACTGCTCACTGATGAGATGGGAGAATAATTATTACTGTCGTCCGGTTTTATTGCGTTTTATGTTTTTATTTGCATTTTTAAAATTCTTCAATTTGGCGCTCACAATGGTAATCGAAGTGAGATAACTTTATGTGAACTAAAAATGGTTTACGTTTCAGCAGAGCTATTAAGCCGTCGTTATCTTTGGTGTGGTTCATTAAAATCTTTTAGTCTGCGGAATAATTACGGATGCTGTCATTTGGAATAATTAGTGATGTCATGTTAGGCAGAAATACAAAACCATTTTGAAAAACCCCCCAAAGTTGGCGTGATAGTTTTTTTTTCGGTTTTATTGCGAATAAGTTGTGTTTGTTTAAAATTTTTATCATCTAAATATACCTACTTCGTTGGCACATTTTTGTCAGTTGTAACCAGTGATGCCAGGGCATAATTACATATCGATTGACCAACATTCTGTTAACAAATTTTAATCACCTTGCAGGTTTCACAAAAGCGCTGAAACGCCTTTGTAAAATATTCAATTTTTATCTTTTATTTTACCATAAAGGCATATTTTTCCTAATAAGGCATAATTTTTGTCGGGTTTAGGCTAAAAACTTGGATTCGGGTTGGCATTACTGGTTGTAACTATCTTTTTTATCATCTCTATCACTATTAAAAGAAAATTGAAACGTTTTGTTAAGAAAGTACAGCTTCATTGAGCTGCGCGAAATCGCTTGGCGAATTCATAGTTTCGACCCGGATGCCAACTGATGCATAATTATGACTTTTAGGCATGAATGCGATGTTTGCGACATTAGGCCTGTTTTTATGAGCTTCTTTCTCAGCAGAGCAAAGTAAAGTAAGATTTTCAGCACTTTACCAAATAACCTCTATAGAAACAGCTCTATTGAAAGTTCTCCCAATGATCTACAGATCTTCCCTTTTTTTCAAAATAAGTCGCAACTCGGGATTTCTAGTTAATTATAAATAGCTTACATCAATACCGAGAAACCCACTTTTATGACGAACCTTGCCCCGTCTTTCTGTCGACAAACTTATCCGCTTCTAGGCCGTTCATCAAACAGCAACCCCTAAGCACACCTTCTGCCTGTAACGCCATGAATCACCTCTAGGCATCCTACTGAACACTGAACAACATGTCAGAAGAAAGAGTCTCCATGCCACGGCATATAATTATATGACAAATTGCCAACCCTTTCCCACGTATCAGAGCTATAATTAAACATGCGACATCAACATCTGTACAGAACTATTGTCGGTCGATCTGATACCACTACGAAAGCACCTTAATTACAAAGCATCGTGACAAATGAATTAACAGTCTTCCACGCCACGTATAACTCTTAATTTAGACATTTTGAAACACATTAGACACACCGTACGCTGTGGATTACACCCCTGAGAGTTACAGAGTCAAACCTAATCCCACCCTTCACATAATTTGAATATTTCCACGAAATATCAGAGAACAACGCGCGCGACAAATTCTCAAATTCATCGCATTTACGGCTCCGGATTCTTCTGATTTAACGTGTCCTCATAAATCTCCGCACATAATTTCCCCCCAGTGCTATTTAATAAAAATATCTCTTTCTGTTGTTTGTCCGTTGTATTGTTGTCGTTCGTATTTTCCACTCCGACATATCTGGGGAAATAAATCATCGCAACTGTGTTTACATTTCGGATTCACAACAGTTTAACTGCTTAGCGTTAACGAAAATAAAATAGGAATATAAGAAAAATTGTTTTTATTATAAAATCTCTTAGAAATCGATTATCTACAACAGAATTCCGTCAGTGTTGGAATTTTCATGTGAAAATAAAAATATTAACAGAAGGGCCTTTGTCATCGGCTGGCTAATAAAACGCTTAGTTCAAGTGTAAGATTGCTGTTCCGCTAGATGGGGCACCGTCTTCCATTCGATAATTTTGAAGTTTGAATGCGGTGCCGATGACGAGCTGTGTATTAAGTGGCTGAACGGTTGAGTGGGTGATTAGTTCGTGCTGTAGGTAATAGATTTAGTCGCCGTCTAGTGTGGAGAAACATTTTGAAAAGTCGAAATTCATTGTGCGCCCGGCCAGAGGTCATGTGAGTGGCAAAAGTGCCGGACTACGAATAAAGTATCATGAATGCTCATTCAAATGAGGTTTGTTTTTCTTTTTTTGTGCAGTATGACAGGCAGCTGGCTGATTTATACATGTGTTTGTGTGTGAGAGTGATGTTTGCGGGAATTGCAGTGTGTATGCTGGGGAATTGACTTAATGATGATTGAATGACGCGGGAATTGTAATTCTATCGCAATTGAGGTAGCATTCAGATGCTTCAATTGCTGACATTATTTGTTGTGTGTTCCATTTGCTGAGACAGCTGAATCGGGAATGATGAATGCCAGTGATTGAGCGTCTAGAGAAAGACCTCAAAGTGGAGACTGTTCAAGCTAATAAGAGTAAGCACTAACAGAAATGAGCTTAGTCCAGAGAATGCCAACTGCATGCAAAATTTACCGGCCGTTTTTCAATGCGAACCCTGTCACAATTTCTTATAATAAGTCGACAATTGATATCCAGTACACTGGCATACCCACATGTTTAATATGATTATTGGCAGTTCTTATTCGTTGACGTTTAAAAAAGTGTAGTGCTTGTCAACTCTCATGTCAACGATGCTTCGATCACCTACGAATTATTTCGAAAACAAACGTTCCACAACACCAGCGTTCCACAAACGTTGACTTTAAATGGAAATAAAACCAACAACTATACGCGCTCAGTCACCAAAGTGTTTCTCGAAGCCCATCATTTCACAGATGGGCTGTCTTCGTTTAGAACATCAAAAAGGCAGACTTTTATAACTCTATCCATCGATTTGTTTGCTTCTTTTTTTTAAATAATAGTAGCATTAATAAACGAACTAAAAACTGACATTTAAAAAATCAAAATTTAATGTCACTTTGAATTAATAAACAGAATAATAAAAATAATAATGTAAAATACAAATACTTAAGCAATTACAGCTTTTACCTGTCGCACGAAGAGCTCTCTTCGCAGACGCGATTTACATTTGCTATGGGTACGTTCAAGTATCGAGTTTAGTTAAGTTTGACAGCTGGCTGACATGATGAGTCCCAGTTTTGATTGGTCTTGGTTAGTCACATGAACATCTTTTTCAGTAGACGTTTATGGAGGGGTAGCCGACGAGCCTTGTCAAGAGATTGGCGCCTGAGTACTGACAGTTCGCATATGTGGCTGACGTAGAAGAAGCGACGTTGCCGAACAATCTAGTTTTGCATTCAGGGTACAAATAGTCCAGACGAATCTAGTCGACTTAAGATAAATAGGTTATTGAATGTATACCATTAATGCCGTTCATAATGCAACCAACGTAGGTAAGGTAGTTTTTTTTCTCAGAGTGGTTGCATAGGCAGTTTACTGATCGAAATTAAAGGGAGTATTTATATAGAAATAGAAAATAACTAACGCATTGGATTGAAGCAAGCTGGTTGACTTTAGCTTTTTTTGTAACCGTGACATTACATTTGAAACCGATATCTAATAAATGAATTTAACGGCTTTAAGTTAGAAAAATTTGACTTGGTATTGTGAAGCGTTTTCTACTTGAGCAACACTTGCAAATTGTTAAAATTTATTCCATTGAATATTATTTATTGAGCTCTTCGACTATACACAGAACCCTCAATTTTGAACCTCTGTTAAGTTAATTATGTAAATCCACTGTATCGCATTCGAGACGTAACATTTCATCATAGGTACTATACTCTCAGGTCTTTCATTGTGCTGACAATTAGCTGGCGATGAGCTGACATCGACAAACTTTTAAATGTCAGTTCACACGGGTACGACATTTTAACCCAAATTCTGACACTTTCATTTTCAGGTGGATGGTTTTTTTCAGACATCGCAATCAAAGTTCCAATGTCGAAAATTGCAATTTCTTTGTCTGACAATGTGCTGACAATATAGTTAGATTGAAATTGACAGGTGACACAGTTTAAAGGCATTTGGAGTGCGTTTTGCATTGGTAGACCCAAAAATATCAATAGATCCGACAGCCGCCTGAAAGCATCTTCATATATTACTTGAAACTGACATTTTTAAATATCAACAGCCGCCCATTATTGCACCCATAAAATATAAACCCCACAAGCAGCAATTTAGGCACCTATCAAACATCTTCTCTAAAGGTCAACAGATGATCTGAAATCATCTCCCAAAGACGCCCGAAATTAAAATTTTCAATGCAAATAGAAAGTCGGACGCACTTAAATTCTAACGAAAAAAAAAAACTTCACACTCGTTCCAAAATCAGCATTCACTAGAATTCTGCGGAGCCACCAAACATTAGGGCCCCCCTCCACCTCTGTGAAATTCATCGCAGACCAAAACCACCGATGAGATCACTTCTTCAATGGCGGTGGCGGAGCTTTTTCATAAGCAAAGTGACAGCTCATATACTTAAGTGGAGAAACCAATTCACGACGAATAGCGTTACTCTTTGTTTGTGCTTCTACTGCAAAAGTAAACACAGGTGACTTTCAAACGACACGAATAAATTCCGCAGCACTGCACATACACACTCGGATGTTGTCCGACAATTTACAATTTTCTGTCCAGAATGCTGATTACAGATCGTTCAATGCAAGTACGAGTGTTTCCACATTTAATTCCCAATCAGGCTAAGAGATAGTGTAAGAAAAAATCCGCCTAGCCCGAGCGATAACCTTAAGGTTATCATTATCAAAACGAACAACAAACAACAGAGAGACAAAAAACCGAAGCATCGCAATCAGAACACACGAGCAAAACGCTAAAACTACAAACTTCCACCATTCCAGCTACGGCATTGAAAAAAAAAATATTTCAAAATGACGCATTATACGAGCGATGGCAGTTGAATGTGAATCTGTTGCCAAATGGAAGCAGGATCTACAAGCAGCTTCCAGCTATGGGGCATCGAAGTAATAAAAAAAATAAACCGAATACAACGTTTACTCGGGCTGCATCGGCATTGTCCTAAAAATGTCGCTGCTAAATTACCGGACAACAATGCGCTGATGATGATGCTTCTGCTGTTGCGGTAGTGGTAGTCGTAATGTAGTGCACACTAGGGATCTCAGGATAATAGCTACGGAGTCCCAAGCCAACAAAAAAACACCAGAGTCACGACAAGAATACGAGTTCGGCTGTTGTATCTGTTTCAAGGACATGGCCAGTGGAGCACATGTACATGAAGAACCGAAGCCTCAAAAAAATAAGAAACCTTCGACGATAATCCCAAAACTTGATATAAATGAATGACTTTCTAAAGTCGTTATCCTTGGAAACAAAAATCAAATGCATCCAACCACATGGCCGAAATTAACTCAAAAGTACTTTTGTAAACCATTCAGTACTGACCTGTCCTTCTGTAATTAGTTATCCTTTTGATCCCTAACGTTGTTAATCCAGTTTGTTATTCGGTTAGTATTCACTTGTTAGGCACTCACACACTGTTAGTGGTATTGGCACCGACAGTAAACACTTGTTAATTTATTATTATGAATTTTTTTTTGGGGGGGGGGAAACTCGAAAAGATGACCTCCAGACCGTAACGAAATCACACAACGAACTAAAACTCAATGGAACTGAAACGAAAATATATTTCGTTTCGGCAATATTCTGACGATGACGACGATAAAGTTCGTCAACAACGACAGTACTCCGTTGTTAGCTCTCTCACTGTGACACTGTATAATCGAACGAACCTACTGTTCTGCTCTGTCGCCCGAATCAAACTGAAAACTGAAGTGAACCGAACACGTTTCGTGCGAATATTTCAAGTTCACTCACTGTACAATACAGTGGCTCGCTGGCAGTGGCAACGGTATTGCTTTGCCATTGCATTTTCAATGTGTGCGAACTTGTCATAGCATATGGGAGGAAAGGAAAACCACTGGCAGTTTGTCTCTCTTAAATGCGGGAGCAGTGACAGATGTATCAGAATCAGACCGCGTTTTCTCTGCCGCAGCGTCGAGCTAGTCAGCACCTAATGGAGCGTTGGGCAGTGCATTGGGGAGCAACGAGTTTTGATTCACTTGTTCACTGCACCTTGCCCACCCAAAAACAATCAACATCCAAGTCTTTCTAGTTTCCACCACCGAATGGTGAATTTGAATACTTGCTGTGGTGAAAGCGAAAATTCTGTTAGCTTGCGCTTTTTGTACTGTTAAAGTGCTAAATTTCGGTCTTAAGAGAATAAAAGCTCTAGTTGGGGAAAAAGCTGCAAGCAGCCGGTTTTGTTTTCTACTGCATGGAAATTCATTGTGAGTTCATTTTGATGGATTGTGGTGACCAGACTGTGAATTTTGCTTTAATGCGGATTATTCATAACCTGAGCTCCAGGCACTTCAATTTAAGGAAGTCGTAATGGAAGTAATGGACATATTTTCCATTGCATAGAATTTTTGAGTAGAAAGTAAAAATATGGCTTACTGAATTTGATTGTTTACAATGAGGTCTCATTCCATAAAAGGAAATGAGAAAATGAATCGCGTCTAAGTCTCAATAATTCTGCTCCTTCGAGATGCAAGAGATAAACTACTTCATCCTGCCAGAGAGTTGCAAACATCATATTCGCTATTATTTTCGCACCTATATCAAAAAACAGTTCCAAATTGTCAAATGCCAGCGTAAGATTTCCTAATTTTGTAAATGCTTGTACTCAGATTTCTCTCATATATAAAGGTTTTAAATTATACAATACCTTAGCCAATGAAATAAAAAATCAAACCAAAATAAATGTATTTAAAGAAATGTAATAGAATTAGTTACAGCAAAGTATTAACTAGAAAAATCAATTATTTAAAAACAACTTTTATAAATGTAAATAGTTAAATTAAACTAAATAAAAATAATACAATACAAGGATCTAGCACTAACCACTCAAAGCCGCCACAGATAGTAACTGTCCGACAGCTCTTTTTCATACTACATCGTCAAAAAACATTCTGCAACTCTCCCCAATGTTGTCATTCATACAATCAAAATCGTGTGTCACTTGCTTTATGTAATTCGCTTTAACAAATTAGTTAACACTTTCCTTATGAATAAGATTTTGGAAATACTGTCCTGTTGTGGAAAACTAGGTTATTTTAAACGTCATAAAATTGTTCGACAAAAATTACTTTATTCAATTAATATGACAGTTAACTTGTAATGACATTTATATAACCGTACGTCCTAAAAAGTGAATATCAAATGCCAAATGCTTGAACTGTTCCATAGCGATTCGGGAAGGGAACTCGTCTTTACTTTTATTCTATTTTTCTATTACCCTAATGAACTCTGTATTAGATATTGATAGTCCTGTCATTTTGATATAGTAAAATCTATATGAGTGCCGGAACCGCAACTCATAGTTAACGTTCCTCTCTAAATGAAGGGATTCCAAATTACGAAAGACAACACAAACAAACCGCCGTATTAATAAAGAAATGTGTTCGAGCTAGTTACCTTATAGACGTCAGATAGCATACAATATTTGGACGTAACTGCTATGTAAGCAGTTGCTAAATTCTGTGCAGCATTTACTAATTCGAGGGCTACTATCTTAGGATCGATTATTTTCGAAGAAATATCACCACTGTATTAATAAATAAATATCCACAAATTTGTTAGCTGACAGACGTCAGTTAGCACATGCAAATTTGACGTAGCTGCGGTGTATACATAACTAGTTGACAACTTCTACGCAGCCTTTATTAATTCGGAGCTTGTAGACTCAGCAGTAGAAGTAGTTTCTAAATTTCCATTGCATTCTCTTGCTATGGTTTTGACATATAAAGTAGGTACTTAAAGGTAATCATGCAAAAAGACTTCCACCGATAACACCAACCGAACTTCAGTTCACAGCTGGAGCCGAATATTCAAAATCCGGGATACCTCGAGAGAAATATTCCTTTTGACCGACGTCAACTATAGTGACAAGTAAATCAATCGCCTGTAAGTCGAAGCTATAAAACAGTTTGCGGCTAGGTGGCGTTTTCATTAATCACATCGTTTTACTCGATCGTTTCCGATTCGATTTTAAAAAATCATAGAAAATTCACTTTTTCTTATAAAACCATGTTAAGCAGTCCACTTCGGATGGATTTCCATCTGATTTTCCTGCCGCAACACATTCTTCTCTGCCCCCCTCCGCTATGGCAACGAATACTTGAACTGAAAAGATTGTCTGAAGTGGGTGGAATGAGAAGCAGCGCCCCGTTGGCTTCAAGGAGTACAATTTATTCCGCCAGTTTATGTGGGTGGATGAGGTGCTCTTATCCGAGCGTCGACTTAAAACATTAAACTGTATAATGCGAACCGATAATGAGTGTCAATTTCATGATTCATTGCACCGCCACAACGAAACCCCATCGACATGACAGGTTGTTGACGATGACAACGTTTCTCGAAGAAGTGCTTTGTTTGTGGCTTTGAAGAGATTGCATTGTGAACTCAGTTGATGGTGTTTTGATCTCTGACAGGGGGCTGTCAGAAATGTGTGTCAAATGGCTCTTAACAAAAGCATGTCTTGAAAGGATTGCCTACCATTTCAAATGTGTACAACCTATCATGGCTGTAAGCCACTATAAAACCACTTTTGGGCATTTATCTCCAGCGGTATGTCTTTGGCCACAAACTCGCCAATTCCAAGGACTCATGATAAATCTCTGATGCGACGGGAAAATAATTTCCAAATCGATCTCATTTACTTGTCGTGTGTGTGCTCGTTCAGTAGAAGTATTTTTGAAGGCAATTTATAAAGTTACATCCGACTTTCTGGCTCTATACTCCATCCAGCCAGGAAACTTTTAACAAGGCGCATCACTTGCCCGAACACACATATACTACGTGCCGCGCCGCCAAATTGGAACGACACTGTTCCTTATCCCCCCACTTACTTCGGCATTTTGAGAGCACAAAATGCAACGTTGGCAGGAAGAACTGTGCGCCAACTTTAAAAATAATAGAAGTTCCACTCTAGATACATTTTACAGCCGGCGACGACGACGACGTTCAAGTGGGCTGGAGGTGACCTACGCTGTGCCAAACCCCACTGCGAGCTGCATACAAAAGGACAGCACAACAGCATCCCTTTACTACAACAACAGCCGCAGCAACAACTCAGTGATACAACGACTGTCTGTCTGTGGGAATTTCAGTATAAAATCTGGAACAAGGTTGTTCGCCGCATTTTAAAAACAAACGCGGTCGTCGTTGCTTTACATGGAGAAGGTCGCCTCACCATCACCAGCAGAGAACTCCATGCAATTGGCCAAATTTCAGTTTTTCTGCTCGTACTTGACACAACTCCTGTTGGGTGGTCGTGCTGCTAGTGGTGGTGGGAAGGTGCTGACAACATGCAGTGTACGAATATACTTCTAGTTGGGATTAATAGGAGATATATGCAGGTATGTGGGGGATATCGATTGCAGACACTGCACCGGAACAATGTTAAACGCATCCATCCAGAACGGATAGACTACATTGTGCAGGCAGAAAGATTCTCCATCACGTTTACAGTTTCGTTTTTCATAGCTTCCGGTCTATTTTCGGAATAAGAGGACTCGAAGATGCCTATCGCCTCGGTAGATCATCCCTTCGTTTGCACCTCTGTTAGGCAAGTGCAGGCCATGTTGTGCTATTAGTTATATTTCCCAAGGCCCAGTAATGTTTGGGCATACAAATGTTTGTCTTTGCTTGGATGAATGGATCAGTGGGTGGAGGATTCACAGATTATGGGTGCCCTAAGGTGATGGAGATGGGTTTATTACATTAGATGCACATGTGTACACTGACGAGGATGTGCATAGAGCGAGTGGAAGACGTATTTCAAGAAAAAAAGGCATTACGTTCGTTGGGTTACTGGGGCGTATGTGTACAATATTTATTTTCGAATGGTTTAAAGGTGAAATACGTCTTGAGAAAGAAAGTGTGGGCAGATGCCTTTTACTTTTTTAATGGATCCCTTTAATATGTTGAAGTAGTGCGTTTGATGAGGATTCGTCCTTTGGTCCTACACGCGAAAGGGGACCTTTTAATCAATTAGTTATTTTATTTTTAATTTTTAAATTCCTTGTCTGCGTATTTGAGCGAAAGGGTGACTATTTTCGGTTGAACTAAATAAAATATATTCCGTCGGTTTTAACCTCAACCATTCTTGCAATGTTCTTTTCTAGAACTTGGACGGAAGTGGATCTAGCAATTTTGGCCGAAATGTGTACTTGAGGTGTGATTAGAATTTCGAAAAGTTTTACACGACTATTCCGTGCTTCGAAAGCCTCCTTTCAGACTTTGCTCAGAACTGCGGTAGTTTCTTAGTTTCCCAGGTAAAATAAGATGTTTTTTTAAAAACAGCATAAATGAAAATTTGTAAGGGCGTTTTCGGCGTTCGTCTACTCTGCAGGCCACGGTTGTCAGACGACAAAACTTCCCATTTTCTTTAAAAAAAAGTATTAAAACTTTTTTTTTGTATGCCTCTCCACAGATTTCCTATCATTTTTGGACACATTTTGGCAGGTTTTTGGGAAAATTTGTCCTGAAATTTTGCGAGTTTTATGGCATCCTTTTTGACATTAAGAGACGTTTTTTAACTCGTTTATTGAAACGTTTTTAGCACATTTTGGACAACTTTTTTAAAGCGTTATCTGACGCGATTAAACATGTCTCGCAAAGTATATTTGACGCGTTTTTCGATGCCTATTTTGCTCCGTTTTTTAAGCGTTTTGTGAGTAATAATGGAAGCTTCTGTTGTTGACTTGTTCATTGACTGGGAGCTATACGTTCGCGGAATCAAGTTGTTTTTCCGTACGATGGATTACCTTCGAGAGAGCGCCGATAGACATATTCATACTCCACACTAGGATGAGCAAATCGTTGACTGGTTTCCAAAGTAACGTAGCCCAAGCTCAAATTTAATCGTGGTGACTTGTCACACTATAGATAATAATCTACTAATGAAATCGTCCTCGAACTTCCGTGTACCACTTGCAAATTTTGAAATACAATCGTCTCTTACGCGCTCTAAATTGTTCGTGTACAAATGCACAAAAAATCGCCGTGATATATTCATATAGATCTGTCAAAGTAGTAATTTCCATATTTCCACTTATGTCGTTTTCCATTGGTTTCACTCGGGGATCCACTCATTCTGAAATCCAATGGAACAACAAAACAGATTCTGAAAGAATCCACAATAGTATTGGTGAAATGCGAAAAAATTATCTACGGCTGCTGTCAGTTGGCTTGTATAAAATACATAAAATTACACTTGTGTGAGTGCTTCTTGAGTGGATTCTGACTTCAAATCGAGAAGCGAAATTCTCTCCTCAGAATCACCAGAAGAGTATTTTTTGTGCCAATGGAACGGTTTCAGAAGTGATTTTTTCGATTCCGGACTGTCCCGGACGCTTCTTTTTGCCCAATGGAAAACGACATTAACCTTCAACCTACACTCCGTTAGTAGGTTATCATTTAAGTCGGCTCTCCATTTATTTGAAGTCTGGCCATAAGTGCCAAAAATAAACTTGAGTATGACAGCTCGTTTGACAGTTATACCTTTTGTAAGTTCAATCTTCTATCTTATCAAAAACATAACACCCTTTATACGCATAATAATTGCGTCAAACTTTTTGCGGTTGTGTGTTCCACAGTGAAGTCCACCGCTGTCAAAACGAACATGTAAAACCAGTAGTTAATATACAATGAGTAGTTTCGCACATACGATCATCATTTTCGCTGTTACGTAAGTCAATCTTCTTATACAATTTGATGCACGACGTGTGCATGCAACCATACTCTGTGTGTATTTAATTTTGACAAAGCGACACAACAAGCTTCAATTAAAACTTCATTCAAATGCAAAGTCAATTAGATTTAACTGGACTTAACATCGAGTCCAGTTAAATCCTGATGCAACAAAATCAGCCACACATACGAAATGTCTACGTTGTACTAAGTCAACAAAATCCTTGACAAGATTCGTCTGTGACCCATCCGTAAATGTCATCTGAACGTCACTCGGCTTGAGCAATCTAGGTAAGTAAAAACTCAAGACACATCAAGTCAACCAACTGTGATAGTTTTTAACATTTCCAATACCCGCCACCGCGAATATCGCTCCGCTGTAAATATTTAATTGAATTAAAAACACCAACTCCATTCAATCTGATCTCTGCGTTTTTATTTAATACTCATTTGTGTTTGTAATTTTTTTTTACAAAGTAAGTACGTAGAAGCCAGTCATTATAGCAAAATAGACAAATTGTTTTGTTTTATACATAATATAAAAAGTCATGACACTTACACTTACAAATTTAGAGAAAAATCTCCTTGATAAAAATATACATTCACACACATTAAACAAAAAATTAAATTAGTTTTAAATAATTAAACAAAATATAGAGCTATACAAAAACTAAAATAATAATAAATTTAGCTACTTGTTCCTCCGTTTGGCGCCAGTCTGCCATTAAGGACACTTTCTTCGTTGATCACTCTCAATCTTTGGTATCACGAATGGGCAAGAGCCCATTCCACAAATTGTTTAACTATATCTGCTGTACGTCTAGTGAATTTTTTTTTTTAAAAATATAACAAATTTGTTCAAGTTAATAAAGTAAGGTATGGCAGCAGTAAAGTAAGGGAATCATGCCAGGATGCGTAAGCAACTACCAAGTACCGAGTGTGTTGTGCGTTTGTGTGATAAAATTCCACTTGTTAAATGTACTACAAGGTTTAAATCTTTGGTTATCGTTTTGTTAGTATATGTAAGCATGCGTAGGCAACCTTTGCAACTGTTAGGCTTGTTCGACGCGTACCAGAGGGCATTGCCCACTTTCGTGGTCCAGATACGCATGAAACAAGCTTACAACTACTCTAGTACTACATTATACAACTACACCAGTTTTAGGGGTTAGAAAAGCCGATTTATGTAGCTCACTTGATTTCACGCGGATCCTCTCGCTGGTATTTGGCAAATTGCAAGAAGATCTCCTCTAAAGTTGTTTGGCTTATCGAATAGTCCTCGACGTTAAGGTCCGTCTTGTTTCTCTCCATGAGACCGAATATTTTTGACCACGAAATACTAGAGATTGGAATGTAGAAAGTGAGAATTCCCTGGAAGCGCTCCCTGTAAAAAGTAAAAATGTTCTTAGAATCAAAAAGCAAAAGCGGTAAATGAAAGCTCACTGTAAGAAAGCCTCGGGGAACTCTTTTGCTATAAAGTCCATGACTGCTTTAATGTCCTCCTCCATTAGTTCCATTGTTGCGTCATTCTCTTTATTGAGTTTCCTAAAAAGAATAAGAAAAGGAATTCAATTCCGCTCAAGAGAAACGCCAACTAGTGGTACTTACTCATCGCTGAAGCTTCTCGTCAGTTCGGTATCCTTCTTCATTTTCAGTCGCAGAATCAAGCCCTTGCTGAATTTATTCTTTAAATGCTGCGTTGAGCCCAAACACTTGAACTCTCCGTTCACCATAATAGCCAGACGTGTGCATAACGCCTCACATTCTTCCATGCTGTGCGATGTAAGAACGATGGACTTGCCGGCGTCACGAATCCTGCACACCATATTCCAAAGTTGACGACGCGCCCCCGGATCCATACCGGTAGTTGGTTCATCTAGGTACACTACTGATGGGCTTCCCAACACAGCCAGCGCGGTACTTAGCTTGCGCTTGTTACCACCACTGTACGCGTGCACTTGTTTGTCCAAATGTTTCATGAAGCCAAAGTTTTTCGCTAGCTCTATAGAGATCTGTGGTATCTTTTGATCAGGAATGCCCCGAAGTAAACTGTAGACTTTCAGCATTTCACGCCCGGTAAGGTCGTCGAAGAGCGCATCAAACTGTGGACAGTAGCCGATCTCCTGGTAGACCTGATTCATGTCCTTTTTCAAACTAAGCCCCTTCACATACGCGTCTCCCGATGAAACCCTTACGTCGCCGGTCAACATTTTGAATGTTGTCGTTTTGCCAGCACCGTTGACACCAAGCAGTCCAAAACATTCCGAGCTTTAAAGAGAAACAAAAAATGTGGGTCGACAGTTTTTCTAGGCTATGATTTTTACATACTGCTTAACGCCGACAGACAGCTGATTGACCGCCACAAATCGGCCGTAGTACTTGGTGACCTTGTCGAGGACCAAATTTTGCACTGAAATTTCTGACGCTGACATGTTGTTGATCCGTTGCTTCTCTTCCTCGACGTCCTCATCAAAGTAGCCATCTTCTGGCGGTGGCGGAGGTCTTCTGCTCAAAGAGAAAAGAAGAGGGTTTTCTTTACATTATTTCTGAGCCGAGTTGTCAAAATTTTGTCATCAGGGAGACAACTGAACTGACACCTTATCCACGAATATTTCATACAAATGTAATGTGGTTAAAATTAGATTTTTAGGATTGAATGTTCGTGAATGAGATGTCCCAAAAGGCTCCTCAAAACAAATTTCTTCTTCTTACACTGTCTTCTGCTTGATCTTGAACCAAATATTATCCAAAAATCGGTACTCCTTGATTGCGAGTATAATAAAAAACAAAAGGCCGGTCAAAATCAGATAAGTCAGCTCACTTAGTATTCCAGGTGTTTCCCAAGCAAAGTAGGGTGTGGTTGCTAAAATTTCAATACAAACATTTATCAGTAACATAACAATCGATTTTCTTGTCTCACTTACTGCAACACTTCTTGAGGACTCCGCAGCGTATACTTTCCGGGACAGTTGCGATAATGGGCTCACAGAGTTTCCTAGTCGCGGAGTTGGTGAACAGCTTATTCAATCCTTGGGCCAGTGAAAAATGCGGGAAAACCATAAATATCTTTTGAAGCACATCAGCTACGTCTTTCGTGTTGAACGCCTCAAAGCTCATTATGAGGATGACAATAAAAAGCGCATTACCTTAAGAAGCGGGGTTTAATAATCTCGAAAACAAACTAGACACAAAGTGTTGATGCTCACCACAGAATATGTTGATAACAGACAGCCTCGCAAAGCCTGTAGATGGTTCCGAAAACATACCCGATATTAGGTAGGTGAATGGTAGTACCGAACAGGCGAAGATCAATATCATAAGAAAATTTCGACCTAAATGAAAAAGGTTTGTATTTAGTTTTTAGTGTGATGTATTTTTAAGATGAAAACAATTTGGAATGGAATGGATAAGTCTGTCGCCGTAATATCGTTTTCGCCATGTTGCTATAATATTGGTTAAATATTTTAATGCAGGTTGTGAAAAAACATAGGCACCACAAAAACAAAACACAAGACAGACTCAATTTTTGACGAAAGTTGTCAAGCCAAATTTAAATCTGTCTTCACATGGATGTTAATGGGGCTGTTCAGCTTTTGATTACACATCAACCTAATTATGCCCAAAACATATGTGCAGAAATTCTGGACACAGCACAGAACGCAGTGCTGCAAGTAAAACAGATGTGCAGAAAATTATTTGACATGCCTTTCATCGGCTAATATGGCTTTTGTCATTCACCGACTAAGCAGCATCCAAAACAAATACAAACACGATCAGCAACTGTCAAAAGCCGATGATGCCAAATTCTTGAAATTGCAATTTATTTTCTTTTGTGTTATGATATGCTTGAATTTTGCAGCAAATTAAGAAATCGAGACATGTTGCAGTGCTGCGGTGAGTGCAGAATTTACGTGTGCCTATATCCACATAAACATGTGTAGTGATTTCTACACATGTGTTTTGGGCATTAGAATTACTAAACAAAGGATTGGGGACGTTCAAGTATCTAGTTTAGTAAGTCTGACAGCTCTCTCACTAGATCTATCTGGGTTTTAATTGGGGGAAATCGGTTACATGAGCAGCTGTTTCAGTTGACGTCTATGGAGGGTAGCCGACGAATCAAGTCAAGAAATTCATGACAGTTCTCATAAGTGGATGACGTAGAAAATGAAGTTCCCGACTAGATCTGTATCCATTTCCCTAATTAGCATAATATAGGCCTTTATGTGTAAATGTCAAGAACATTGACGTCTATCAACCTATCAACTCGGATAAGTCAGCTCACTTATGTCGTTTTCCATTGGGGCCACCAGTTATTTTTTTCATATATCAGATCTTACGCGGCTCATTGAACATGCAACGATATGGGCCGCATTCAAGAATCTAGTTGTCTTAAGTCGACTAGATTGGTCTGGATGAGATGTAACCTGAACGGAAAAACTAGATTGGTCGGGAAGTTCACTTTTCTTACGTCAGCCACATATACGAACTGTCAGTACTCAGGCAACAATCTCCTGACAAGGCTCGTCGGCTACCCCTCCATAAACGTCAACTGAAACAGCTGCTCATGTGACCGATTTCCCCCAATCAAAATCGAGATACATCTAGTAAGAGAGCTGTCAGACTTACTAAACTAGATACTTGAACTTCCCCATTGATCTGCTTTTGTAAATCGAGTAGTGCGTTATTTGACAGCAATAATCAATTCGTTTTAAAGAGTCGTACAACAACGCACAGTGGGCGACTTTCCGATGCATTTGAAGTGCGGCTATGAGTGAGACAAGTAGATGTACTATCACCGATTCTGTTCTTACTTGCAATTAATGATGTAATGACTGCCACGGTGGGTACAAGCGAAAGACTTGGTATTCAATGGAAACCGTTTGATAAGCTAACCCATTTGGACTACGCTGATGGTATCTGTTTCCTGGCAAACAACATTGGTGCCCTTAATTAAATCTGTCATTCACTGCAACAGAATGGGGAGGTGGCTGGCATAAGGATAAATGCCAACAAGACAGAAATTATGCACACTAGCCGTGACCAACAACAGCAGGTTATCTTGAGACGGGAGACCATAGAGGAGGTCACGCAGTTCAACTATCTGGGTAGTGTCACTCAATGGTGGAACGGATCTGCATGTCGGAAAGAGACTGCACAAAGCTCGTAGTGCATTTGGAATCCTATCTTCAGTGTGGAACTCAAGGAAAATATCGCTTCGCACTAAGTTAAAACTGTTTAAATCCAATGTTAAATCTGTACTGCTTTACGCATGTGAAACGCGGATATGCTAAGCCAACATCTCGAGCAGGTTACAAGCTTGTGTAAATCGTTGTCTGCATCACTACCTAAAGATCCTGTGGCCACCAACAATTTCCAACAATGACTGGGACTGGACAAACAAAAGTGAATTTTGACATCAAACAGAGAAAATGGCGTTGGATTGGCCATACACTGAAGCTCAATCGGAACTCAATGCTCCAGGAGGGGTTGAAGTGTTGCTGCAACAACAGCTCCCGGAACAAAAGAAAAGAAGGATCAATTCGTAGTCTTCACATTACGAGGAAGACGAAAAAGATAATATTCCTCCAAAATGATGTCCACGGCTATTTATGTATTTCTTAACTTTGCGCACATGTTTGTTTTAAAATAAACTTCTTAAAATGACGTAAGACATCTGGGCAAAGCATATTGGAATATATGGCAGTGTGTATAAATCTGGAAAAAAATATCGAGATCTGCTAAAACTGATCCGAATCAAAACAAGATAGATTTTTTTGCCCAATCGAAAACCACATAAAACAAATTATTAATTTTTCTCACCCAATTCATCGAACGTTGAATAGCCTTCCTCCTGGAAGCATGCCAATGTTATTATCACAATCAGCGCTGTAATGACGTAAGTGAAAAAATCCCAGACAAATTGTGACAGCCAGAAGGTCAAAACTTTGACGCCGCTAACAAACTGCAACAACTTCGCTCGACTTTCATTCTCTTTGACCAAGAACATCACATACAAGGCACTAACGAAGCACATGCAGAAGCACAAATTCAACGAGAGCTGTGTTCCCAGATTTTGGCCGGTATTCAGTAATTGGAAAGCGGAATCCCTGGAATACGGCAACGGATCATTTGTGACGGAAATTTCTGCGTTCGGTCCAATGACAGTTCTAAATCAAAAAAAGAGCAAATACAATTTGAATGCCATTTGAAAAACTCCATCGTCCTTACTTGGCTATTGCATTGTGTACTAGATTCACTGTCAGCGGTGCCGAATGGATGGGCTTGTTGTTGAGCCACGCAGTTATAGTTCCCTTATTGATAGTCGCCGCGGCAATGTACCTTGAGTTGATGCGAACTTGAATTGTTTTTCCCAGCTCCAGGATGTAGTCCTTAAAGCTCTTACTTCCAGTACTCTCGATCAAACCGTCGGAGTAGGAGTCCTGAACTGCTTTCCTGTAGTTCTCGGATATTTTTGCCTCAAAGGATCCATTTTGAATGTTTGAATTTGTTTCCAAGACTGTCACTGCTGTTGGATATGAGGACAGCTTTATCGGGAGTGGCTTTAAGTCGGCATAGTGGCTGGAACTTGCCACAACGATTGTCATCACGATAAAGAGGATCGGCATGATATTCTGAATGCCAAACATCAACTTGTTGCGCAGAGTGTAAAGGTACTTCTTAAGCATCATTGAGCGCCATTGACTTAGGGTAAGATTGGTGCCCTTGAGAAGGCGCTGGTTGTCGGAGAACACGTAGTCGGCTGGAAAAAAAACCACACATCATTAGATACAAAAAAAAAAAAAAATTCTTCCACCTACAACTGACAGACTCTCCGTCTTCGAATGGAAGTGTCTCTGTGCCGCCATTCAGAGCAGGATTCTCCTTCTGGGTGATTGGTTCGACTTCGAGATGTTTTTCGGCACCGATTTTCATGAACACCTCTTCGAGGGATGTTATCGAAACGCCATAGCCATTTAGAAATAGTTCTTCGGATTGTGTTTCCAAATCGTGGAACATCCTCTCAAATTCGGAGGAATAGATTTCGGGTAGCTGGTAGGAAAGTTCAGCGCCGATTTCAGCTTCCGGCTGTATACCTGGAATATATTTAGCAAGAAGCTTTGTCACCTCGGCACCGTCGCATTCGTTCTTCTTGACGCAAATCTAAATCGGAAATTTTTTAAATGAATAAGTGTAGTGAATCTTCTCGAATGAGCATTTCACTTACCAATTTATAGCCGTCGCCGAATTTCTTCTTCAAGAAGAATGACGTTCCATGGCACTTGAGCTCGCCAGCGGACATGATTGCAATGCGATCGCCCAACACGTCGGCTTCGTCCATGAAATGTGTCGTCAACAAGACAGTACGTCCGACTTTCTCTGACTGCATCAAGTCCCACAGTTGTCGTCTCGCTGCTGGATCCATGCCTGAACTTGGCTCGTCGCACATAACAACCTTGGTGCCGCCACAGAAAGCAGCGCACACAGACAACTTCCTCTTCATGCCACCCGATAGCTTCGATGACGCGACATTCGCCTTGTTCTCCAACTCTATCTTCTTGATGTACTTCTGTACCTCTGCATCCAGTTCCTTTCCCTTGAGACCCTTCAAACGACCGTAGAATATCAAATGGTCCCTCACCGTCAGATCGTCAAAGAGGATATTGTGCTGCGGGCAGATGCCCAACGAACTGCGAGCGCCATTCATGTTCGTCCGTATATCGCTGCCGTTGATAATGGCCGTTCCCGATGTCGGTGGAAACATCCCTGTCAGCATTGAGATTGTGGTTGTCTTGCCGGCACCGTTGTGACCCAACAGCACAGTTATCTCATCCTCGTACATATTCAGTGATAAATTGTTGACCGCTTTCTTATCGCCGAATGTCTTGTTCAAGCACTTCACCTGCAGACCAATATGCTTGCCCACTGGTTCGACTTCAAACGATTGTGAGTTCTCCCGAATAATGTGTCCGTTCGAATCCTCAATCCCGAAGTACTCGCGCTCACCACACCAGAAGCTCTTTGTGAATGGGAAGTACCATTCTCGGGGCACACCAAAATCACCCGGCAATATTTGTTCGACATACAAGCAGATCAGCATGTGAATGGCACTCGCTAGACACATCATACCGATAACTAATCCCACCGACAGGGGATCGTCGATGCTGACAGCTTTGAACATGTTGTCCCATTGCAAGCCTTCTCCGGTTGCCTCTTTTGTGATAATAAGTTGCATTCCAAGGCCCATGGCAGTATTCGAGATCAGAGACCAACCAACTTTAGTGCCGAGTGCCAGATTGGCATAGCTTAGCTGGAAAAATGTGTACGGCATGTATGTGATGAACCATATTAGACCGGTTACGGAAGACGCCGTACTGGCCTTGGAGAAGAATGTTGCCAACATAAAGCAGAGTGTTATTGTCGTCATTGTGTAGATCAGGAAGAAAAAGAATGTCGCCGTAAATGAGCTGTATGTGAGCACTGCAACATCGTCGGACCATCTTATCTGCAAGACAGAGAGGGACACAGTTAGAACAGTAGTGACTCAGTGACTTATAAGCAGCTTCGACTAAACTGAAGTCAATTTTTTTTGTCCATTTTTGACACCGGATTAAGCCCACGTAATCACGATACATCATTTAGTGGTATACACGGTAGCCAGTCGAAACCATCGGGCGAGCAACTAAAATACTCGACTCATATGACATCTTTGTAATTTCCAAATTTAGCGTCTGTTAAATTACCAACTGTCAAACTCATTTCGTGCAATAAAACGTAAATCAAGAGAAACGTGAGCATTCCATTGACAACTACACATAAGGCGCAAATGTTAAAGTTTCACATTAGGTTGACGTATCGCAACTCAACTATAGCGGTTAAGAGACGGCGGCCATTAAAACTCTCTTATGTCGTTTTCCAATGGTTTCACTCGGGGATCCACTCATTCTGAAGTCCAATGGAACAACAAAACAGCTTCTGAAAGAATCCACAATAGTATTGGTGAAATGCGAAAAAATTATCTACGGCTGCTGTCAGTTGACTTGTATAAAATACATAAACTTACACTTGTTTGAGTGCTTCTTGAGTGGATTCTGACTTCAAATCGAGAAGCGAAATTCTCTCCTCAGAATCACCAGAAGAGTATTTTTTGTGCCAATGGAACGGTTTTAGAAGTGATTTTGTCGATTTCGGACTCTCCCGGACGCTTCTTTTTGCCCAATGGAAAACGACATTACGAAACTGTGGCCCAGAAAATATTCTTATCTAGATTTAAAAATCCTTCACATATGTCATTTATAACGACATTTTAATGACATTTAATCGCATAACCATGGCTGTTTAATAAATCAACTTCATACTTTCGCTGTACGGAACCATTTTTAGGTTCGACTTTAAATATTAGTAATTGAACAGAGCTATATTTTCCATACAAATTCTGCAATTGTGAGCTTCCGTAAACGAGAGAGTCGAGACTAAAATTTTTTATTAGTACGCAACAATGTGACTTTGATATCTGTTCCCATACTTTTTTTTAGTTAAATTCTTAAAATTTCAGACTAGCGGGAAGATTTTGTCAACAAAATTTGCTGAAGTTTCCCAAGAGCACTAGCAGCTATTTAACAAACAAAAACCATTACCATTACCATACTGTTAGGCTGACATTAACTAATCAGAAATATTTATACGTAAATGTAAAAGCACATAAGCTGAGACTGGATTAATCTTTCGATTTTGCAATTGCCAAAAGATGATACCGACTTGTAATATTCCCAGCTGTCAAACTAGATTAATATGTGTGAGAACTGAGCTCATTATTTACACAGAAGCGTCACGTTGAAAATATTTCGAAGAAATTAAATCAAACCAATTTAATGATATACAATTTACTATCTTATGCTGGAATCAAACTTCATTTGGAAAATGTTTGAAGCCTGTTGACTGTGAACTATTTATAAATATTTAACAAAATAAATAGAGGGGATTATTGAAAGCTTTCGAAGCAAAAGGATGCAGCTTAGTTTTACTGCTGTCTGTTTCTTTTTACATCAAAAACCGCTCGTTGACAGCTACATAATGCCCAAAACAAATGTGCATATTTCTGGGCGCAGCAGAAAACGCAGTGCTGCAAGTAAAACAGATGTGCAGAAAATTAGTTGACATGACTTTCATCGGCTAATATGGCTTTTGTCATTCACCGACCAAGCAGCATCCAAAACAAATACAAACACGATCAGCAAATGTCAAAAGCCGATGATGCCAAATTCTTGAAATTGCAATTTATTTTCTTTTATGTTGTGGTACGCTTGCACTTTGCAGCAATTTTAGAAATAGAGACATGTTGCATGCTGCGGTGAGTGCAGAATTTACGTGTGCCTATATCCATATAAACATGTGTATTCTAATCTTGCAGTGTAGTGATTTCTGCACATGTGTTTTGGGCATAAGATCATCTAAAACAATGAGTAGAAAAGAATGCGCGCGTTCCACTAAACGCTATTCACCTAGCGAACCATTTATCAGATAGGGAAACGCGCAATTTTAATGCCGAACTTTACTTTTTGATATTTTTTCAATTGGTAATACTTTAAAGCGCATTACATAAATGGCTTGTTTTTGTCTCATCTTCTCCTTCTGGATTGTAGTAGATTCAGAAATTTCCCTAAAGCGATCTAGAGTTTGACAGGCTTCCTGACAGCTTTTTTATATTTTGTGTTACGTCAAATAATGACACACAGAACTGTGGTTTTCGCAATCGGCCCATTTTACATACCTTAAGTACAATTGTAATCAGCAATGATGAAAGTCCCATCATCAGGAAAGCCTTCACAAACCACGCCGTCCAATGCAGCCAATTTTGAAGGCCCATAATCTTCATGACCTCCTTAAGTTGCTTCTCCTTCTCTGCCGTGATATACTGTAAGAAAGACATTTTGTATTACAATTTTTCTACACTTCAATAACTTTAGCATATCAACCTTCACTGTGTATGTACACGGATATATGTAACTGAGTAGAATAATCAAGGACATCATGCCGGCCAAACCACTCAACAAGGGATCATTGATGTACTCCGGGTACGGATACCTCTGAAGCCTTATCTCAGGCAATGGGTCAGCCAAATCCGTAGCCGACTGTGTAATGAACGCATTCGAAATCGCGTTCTGCACGGGCAGGAAACCTTCTCTCAAATAGCCAACAGGAATACCACCATCGTCGTTATCTCTGTTCCTCGGCCCTAGAGGATCCATCGGAATGAACAGCACATTCGTCATCCACGTCATCATAAATGAAGATATTGATGTTCGCAGTTCGCTGGGGAAGCGAATCCTATAGTTCAACTTCTCGGGCAACTTCGTAGCATTTGCTAACGCATCACTAAATACAACACCACAGAGGTTATAACTATCGACCATGGCAGCCGCCAGTGCTTCGGAATTTGTATATGAACTGTACGTAAGATTTAAGCTGCCAGCTGCCTGACTCACGAGTTTATCAAACACCGGAGAATAGGGTGAATAGGACAGTGTGTAGTTTAGCGTAGGTGCCTTTGACTCCGGTTCTTCATAATTAAGCCTGCAAAAAACGGAAATGTTGGCTTAGTGCCGGCACACAGTGGGAATAGGTTAGTTTTGTGTGCCAAAAGTGCGGTTAGTTGTGCTACAAACTGGTTAAACTCTAGTGAAAAGTTCTACGTCAAAATATCTGTTTTACTACATGCGTTTCAAAAAAAATAAAACGGTAGCAATGAACGTGTTATTGATAAAAAAACTGCTTAGCTACAATTATATATTGTAAAGGATCACCGGTAGGCTTGCCTTGATTTATATGCTTCTCTTGTAAAACTCTTGTAGAATGATGAGCGTCTGTAATAAAACCTATGGGAGTAAAATCATAAAGAATTCGTTTTAAATAATATCGACTGTGGGTTATGGTTAGTACAAATGGCTTTGTGCTGATTTTTATGCGACTTCATTGAAATTCAAACAGATTTAAGGAACTCGGTTAAGCTGGTCCGGCTTTTGTTTGTTCAAATTTAAATATTATGTCTATTTCCCAGTCCATCTTACACCATGCTGCCACCGATGAAGTTTAGCATTAGACTTAATCTATCCAAACCACCACATGTTAACATTGTCTGTCACTATAAATGGAATATTTTCGTATGTTCGAAAATGTATTATGAAATGAGAACAGAACAAGAAATTGCTCACGTCCGTGAATTACCAATTTCCTAAATGTTGAATGAGTTTTCTGATTTCTTTATTTATAAAAATAAAAAAACTATTACATTTATTACGAAACATTTAGTACAAAGCGAAAGTTGTCGGAAAAGGTAGTAGTAGATTTTCGTGACGAAGTTTGTTTTGTTTTAGGAAGTCTAGTAGTATTTTCGGCAGAAATAAAAATTTGCTACGGAGATTCGAGTTTAGGTTTTTCTTTTTTTAATCCAGAGCAGAGAGAGTCAAAAAAAAATTAAGCCTCTTCTTCAGGCTCATCATAACTCTAAAATTGGCCGGATTCCATTGCCCGCTAGATGACTAGCGGCAAATCAAACTGCATATAAAAAAAATTGACATTCCACAAAAAAGTGCTGAACGTCTAGCACTTTTTTGTGAAATGTCATTTTTTTTCTGAATAAAAATTCGAGCATAGCATATTTTCACAGTTAACCAAATGTAGTAGCTTGTGAAAAAGTGATTAATCGACAAAAGTTGTAGCAGACTTAAGAAAACAAATAACTAATACTATTCTCATGGAGTATTTTTATTGTCACATTACAACTAGTGCTTAAATATGTGTTTCAGATCGCTCTGAATACGCTCAGTTTAATGCATGCTCTGAAGGTCTATTTAAATGAACTCAGAAAGCTAGGAAAAGTCGATTTTCGGCAGGCGATTTCAAAAACTATTCGGCGCTTTTGAGATTCACAGACATACCAAAGTAGCACTTTTTACCAATTTTTCGGAAAAGATTGCATAGATTAAGGCTGAGTCGAAGCAACTCTTTTTGCTGTCCACTTTTTGTGAGAGCTTGCACGCATTTCTGAGCCATATGTAGAATACAATTTTGACAGTGACTTGTTACGATGCTCATAACAGCACCACCTATTGACAGATTTTTTTTGTGGTCCGTTAAAAAAGTAATTCCTCCACGGTCGCATATCTTGCGAACATCTGACAAACAGCCGGTGCAACTTATTTTATTATTTGTGCCAATCAATTAAAGCCGCATAAATAGTTTAGGACATCTGCCAAAGAACGTGAATAAGTCTAGGTATTGTTTTTATAGGTAGTTGGTAGTGCTTTCCAATGCAGTGATGGTTGTTGGATGATATATAAAATATTCCGTAGGAGGGCACAATTTAAAGTCTTCAACTCAATTACTTAAGTAACACACACTAATAAATTAGTGACATTCACTCACGCAATTGGTTCGGTTTAGCCATTAATTTTAGACATTTGTGTCTTCTTAAAGAGGTGCTACTACAATTTCCGTTAAATAACAACTGCAATAAAATGCCAAAAAAGAAAAAAACACGCTTAACTAATAAAAAAAGCTATAAATATTAAATAAAACCATTATGACCACTGTGAAAATAAAGTTTCGTTTTTTTTTTGCCGTCATCAAAATGTTTTAAGCCAAAGGATGCTTGCATTGTGTGGAAGAGAGTTCCTTAAAGCTAAATAAAAATATAATTCAACTAAATGCAACATTTTCATAACATGCATTCACGCACATTGAATACATCTATGTAATGAAAAATAGGATAGTACCCATGCCAACACTTACCTTAACAAGTCGAGATTATTTAATGGCAACGATTGGTTGTACACTGTGACAGCCATATGCTCGGGATTAACTAATGTCCGCACCAGTACCAGAAGCAAGGAGAAAAGCGCTGGCAGCAGCAACTCGACACACAATTGCATTTTGTGGTTCCATTGTAGGATCCAATTCTTCCACAGTAGCAGTCGGAATTTTTCAAAATTTGTCGTCACCATTGTTATCTATATGTGCATTGAATTTCTCACGAGAATTGTTCGCTAAAAAGGAGAAAAACAAAAACAAAAAATTTAATAATTTAGCTATCGAGATAGAAAACAAAGAGAGTAATTTATTGTCGTTTGTCAAAAAATGGCTGACTTAAAATTGTTGTGTTGCCACAATTCCGATTAGACGTGAAAGTTCTTGTATTGGAATTATGCATTAGATTTGTAAAAATATAAGGGACAAAAATATTCACAACTGTTTGACATAAAAACCGGCACGCTGGTGAATCAAAGGAGGAAGCAGAAAACTGCATTGTTACTGCGTTTTCTTATCATGGAAATTTAATTTAATTGCGAGGGTAGATTGCCGTCTATAAATAACACTTCAAATAACAATAGAAACGTTCGATTACCCATTTTGTAGATAATGAAAAGACTTTTCCATCGTCTAGGGCTGACACTTGATGCAGGAAAAGCATTGCACAACGAGTGATGACATTGTGGATGGTAATACGTCAGCTTAAGGTAGAGGACGCATAGGTTGATGCGCCTCGGACTGTCGCGCGATCGGACTAGGTAAGTAAGCCAAAGCGCATGTTGGCTTAAGCGGGATTACTTATACAGATGTTCTGCCTTAAGCCTGTCAGAATTTAAACCTTTAGACAAATTTTCAGAACCCATTAAGGAGCTAAAGCTGAAAGAAATTAAATTTCCGCGTTAGTTCTTCGTTGACACTTCGACATGCTTCTCACTAAAATACACGTTCTCGGTTTTGACATAAATAAGCAGCTCCTAAGTTCAGTTCTTATTTTTGTTACGAATGTGAGGGACCTACAATTCCGAATCTTCCTCCGAACAGGTGGATACTCTCGAATGTTTTTCGGCCTTACCCGAGATCTACCGCTGAATGAAATTTTTTAATCCACACATCACGTATATGGACTGCACTTAGAGACTTCATTGGGGCTCGACCACATTGCTTAATACTTTTCAATTCCAGCTGTTCTTTGAACCCTACTGAAGCCGGTTCATTACAGTCGATGGCGATAAAGAAGTCAGAAGCTATATCAGCTATAATGACAATATCAGATAAGACTATTTTGCATTTTAACCTATTTTTCATCAATTTCCTGAAATGCTGTCAAAACTCTAAAGCCATACCTGCAGTACATAATGCGCTGACAACATAAACCACTTTCATCCACTCCAAACCAGAGAACTTGCTGCATTAAAGCATCTTAACCAAATGAGTTGCATAGTCGTTTAGTGTTAGATAATGTGTTAACAAAATTTAAATTAAAAACTACTTTTTCAAGCCTCACAAACAGGAACCGTAAAATAGTAGTAAGAGTGAGCTCTTACAACTCTATGATTTAATTAGTCTACGCACGCTAGATTATACACAAAGATGGTGCAGCCGGTTGATGGGTTGTTTTGTCCCAACATGGCGAAATCAATTTGGCTTGTTACGAGGTGTAAACGGAAAGCCGTGCAACCGGTCCCGAAAGTGTAAAATTGAATTAAGTAAGTTCAACTGCATTAAAACCTATGTTGCGCTATAACACAGATGTTTTGTATTATGCAGGTGCACTTATGAATCGAATGCCGGTTTCTGTCTAGTCTGAAATATTTTCCCACGGAATAGATTACAATGGAGCTGAGTTTGATTGCAAAAACAGTTAATGAAAAATAGCTACCCCGATATGGACCTCACTGCTGCGCATAGTCAAATTAATAATCGAAAAAACTGCGTCAGCTGTTGCGCCTCAAGTTTGTGTATGGCAATCGCAAATGGATTCGATTGAAGTTGTTATTTAACTGGAACTTCAATTTTCTAAAGGTCTCCGAAAATGTTCGCAAGATTTGAATTGGGCGCCATTTGCTCTGTAAAGCGCTGCCTACGCAAAACACAAATGCAGAGTGACAGTTGACAGTATAGGATTATGCAAAATTATACTACTCCGGTCTGGGCTTTTGTTTGTCCGTGATCACGCAAATATTCCTAAATAACCGAATACCGAATTACAAAGTCTAATAATTGAAAGCATACGAGTATACTCGTATCTGAACGTGACATTACGGGAACATGGTTTACTTTATGGCATTTTCGCTATAAATTTCACAATCGTTTGGATAAATTAAATGCAGAGTCATCGTCATTTATACCCCATTACATTCAGACAGATGCTTATCACCTTCTAAACTCTAAATGCTACTTATAAATAAGGGGTTTATAACAAGTGATTATTGTTCCCAAATGGGAAGGAAACTGCTTTTCGTACGTCCGTAGGATTTATTAATGCCATGGAATGTCCGACTAATACTTTCAAATTGGAGATTATCTTTATTTAGCACTGTTGTCGTGATCACTGCGGCATGTAATAGCAACCCAATGAGACTTAATAACTTTTTCACATGCCTTTCGATAAAAACGTTTGACATTTCACATGCGTACTAAGTCAGATTACTAAAACTGGTAAAATGGGAAGTTCATAATATTTACAGTTCCCAGATATCACGTTTTAGTTGTACCAATGCAATACGACTCAAAAAAAATGCCCCGCAACTTATCTGTCAATTTGCAGCTCATGAATCATTATTTAATTTTCCATATGTTGGTGTTTGGTGATATTGTAAGCATAACTACTGAACATTAACCAGCTTTCGTTATTAAATAGTCGATATCGATGATACATTGATACTACCAGTACTTATTTCAATTTAGATATCTTATAATCATAAGACTCAATAGTTTTGATACTCAGAAGTAGTCTTTAAGGGTCTTTCAATAATACGACCTGTCAAAATCGCCCTAATATCGTTCTGATGTAGATACGCACGCGGATATAGTAGGTTACTTGGAAGAAAACAAAATGGCGAGTTCTGAGAAAAATTTGACGGACCAACGACAAAAGGATTGGGAGTTGATTATCTCATATAAGTCGCTTCTGTTGCTGGTTGCTTCCCTATTGACAATTTTTCAGACCATCGCTAATACGAATATGGGGCACTACATATTTTTCTGCACTTCTAATAGATTTGTTTTGACAGCTCACATTTTCTCACCTCACAGAATATATGCCTCTTCTGTGTTTATAGTTAGTTTATTTGACTTTTATTTTCATCTTTAATTCAATACAGTCTTCGTAAAAAGAAAGAAATATATATATATATACTTAAGTCTATTATGGTTTGGCCTATGGCCGTCTACCAGTCTGTGTTTATAATATTGCCATTTTAAAAATGAACGGCTTTTTAAATGTCAGGATTGTACAAACCTGCATTAAAAAATATAGCCTACATGGGATTAAGATCATTAAAAAGTCCTTGTGCTCCTTCTTTTCTTAAAAAGTCCCACCCTTTAAAGAACCGCTTAAACAACAGACAAATTTTATAGCTTAATGTTTTCTGCAAACAGATGTCATAAACTATTTATTTGACACAAAACTTTAAATTTCTTGTAATTTGAAGCAATTATTGTTATTATAACCCATATACCATGTGTGTTCTTAACACAAAAATAACTCTTTTCGTAAATATTAGTCGAACGAATAGGTAAATGACACTTTAGCGTTTCTACCTTTTGCTGCAGTGAACCAGTTGAATGAATAAATTTGTTTTTGTTATCAAAGAATATTTTTGCCTTATACATAGGTATAAAATGTGGGATACCGTTTCTTTGGACCGTTCTTATTCCATTTTGACATTTTTCAACACCAAAGTAGCTAGTGCCTATTGCTATGATTGTAACCCACATGAAGTCAGTTGCAGTTCATTTATGATACATAAATATTTCGCATTTCAATTTTCAAGCATTGTTTTGGAAATGTATCTTGGTTTAAGAATATAATACAGAAATATCAAAAATAATTGGCAACACGACAGAGTTGGTGCCTTAGTGGTTAGAGTGATGGACCAGTAAGCAGGGGTCCCAGCTTCGAATCCCGAAAAAACCCAAATTCCAACTAAAGGTTTTTTCCACTGTGCCACTTCTTGCGAACGTTTGACAAACATCCGAGAGTATAGTTATAATGAAAGAGCTCCTCAATTGGCCGTGTGGAAGCGGCATACAATTGAAGATCCCTTCCATTCGCCCTAAAAATGAAAAACTCACACAATACGAATGGTTGTGAGAAGCTAGGCCTAGCGTCCCTACGGGCCTGTTGCGCCAACTATTTATTTTTCATTTTTTAACAAGACAACAATGCTTTTTTATAACACATATTAATAGATGAACAGATATTAATTCACAAGTTAGATCAGTATTGCCAAGAATAAGACTCATTGCGCGATACCAATTACAAATTTTAGTCTCGACTTTAATTTTACAGAAGCTCACAATTGCGAAATTTGTATGGAAAATATAGCCACTGTGAACTACCAAAATTTAGAGTCGAAACTAAAAATGTTTATTGGTAAGGCGCATCATCATCAAATTGCTTTACTCCTCAGGCTGGTTGTAAACTCCCTTATCGTCTTTCTCCCCCTTTATTTTTCAGGTTTGCGTGAGTTGTGGTCTCAAAACGGCGCTCAATGCGTTAAACCAACCAAGGCGCATCATAAATATCGATTTAGGTCACATAAGGCCTTTTTTATTATGCTCACGTGATCACAACAGTACAAGATCAAACTTTTGTTATAAACCATGTAAATCAATGATCTATACAGATCATGTGAGCATAATAAAAAAGGCCTATTAACACTCCTTTTCACGACTGTGATTTAATTGTCGAATTATTTGTCAATTCACATGACAAAGAAGTTGTCTGTCTCAACGGATAATGTTGATGAGTTGCACACTTATTATCTGCTCTATTGTTCTGCAGCTGGCAACTTTATGTCAATTTTTTGGCAGCCTTAACAGGACACTTCCTGAACTTTGTTTAGTCAAAACAGTACAAAAGCTTTTTTTAAACCATAGGAAAGATTATGAAATTTTCTTAAGAGCTCGAGCACTTATAGAGATTGCACACATTTCTGCATTCAATAAAACACCATCTAGATGGTTTAGAAATTTGTGTCGTATCATTTGACTTCTCACACTGATAACACTTTATTTTCAAAGTACCTACTAGTTAAGCCATAAAATATGAAATCGCAATGATCACGCATTTGGATAAAACTTTCAGATTAGATTTGGCAAATACAATGATTGCCCATAATAAGCGCATACTCATTTTATCACGAGTTTATAAGTTTATTAACAACTTTAACACACTTTCCGGGATAATTTTCATTAAACTTACAATTGTACTCCAATCCGACCGAGCTGATGTCGAACTCTTTTTCAATAGCAAAATACACACACGAAAAAGAAGAAAACGACAAACACGGAGTTTACCGCAACTCAACGAAAATCGGAATGCTGACAATTCAACGACCGACTCTCCGTTCGACAATGCGTTAACTGACTGGTTGGAAGTCAATACTTGTTGTTTATACCGTTACGTTAGAGTAAGCAACCGATAAGAGCTATACATTTTATATTGGCTCCGTTATCATAGCCGAAAACAATATTTCATTGCCAGTGCCAAATTTTGGTATTACCAGAAATGGTTAATTCCGATGCCTATTCAAAGTCTAGATACTAGACAAGGTGTACTTGCATGTAGATGAATATCAGGTACAAGTACATATCTAGAGCAGTTACGCGTGTTCTTTTTTTTGTGATTCAGCCAGCCACGAATATTTCTTTTGAAAATAATGATAAAATTGGCAGTATCAATGCAGGTTAATGATCTTTGATCAAATGGGATATATATTGAGAATTGGCACGGGCCAAGCTTTGAATGATATATCGGAGCTGGTAATTTTGTAACTGACAGTAATATTTAATGCTCGTCTTATACCGCTCAGCTATTTGCAGAACAGTCCACAAAATGTAGAAGGTGATGCAATATTGTGACATTGACAGAAACTTGATTTGACTTGATTTGTTGAGTCCAGGTTGAAAGAAAAGTCTGGTTCCGCTTTCATATAGCACTGTAAAACTATTATACTATCCATACGACGATATTCACAGACGATATTCACAGACGATATTCACAGACGATATCCACAGACGATATCCACAGACGAATATCTTTATTTCGACACCCGGAGTTCACAAGCAATTATTGCGACGTTGACGTTTTTTGACTAGAAAAACAACTAGAAATTCATTCATTAAGAAAGACACACCATTTTGGAAATCCACTCAATATTCCTCAGTTTCAGTAGGTAGGTACTCATTGACGTAATCTTCGATATACAAGCAATCACAAATCATTAAAGTTTGTTTGATAATATACCATCACGCTTTGTAATCACATTTTTTTTGCGGAGGCATAATATGTTTATTTAATTATGTACACATATATTAATGTCGGCGTCACTTCTTGGTGTTTGTATTATCAAAATTATTTGTTCCGCAAAATGTCACGGGACTTTGATAAACTGTTTTTATTGTGGCACAAGACTTACCACAAGATTTTTCAATCATAAGGTACGCACCAATTAAGCAATAAGTCGGGTCACATTAAAGCCAATTGCAATAAGAAGTTTTAAATGCACTTACCATGAAGCTGATGGAATCTTGAAATCAAAAGACTCACTGCTAAGCACACCCTTGTACCATGTTCCCACTGATGAGATTTATTAACTAAATTTCCACGTAAAGATCTTCATTTTTCAATGTCAAACATTTTTGGATATATAAATCGTGAGATCTATTATAAATAACAACCCTTCACCGCGAACAATCACAAAATATTATCGAACACACCCATAATGAAATTCAGCAGACCATTCCGCACAAATAAACAGAACAACAAGCTGCTTACATTTTGTGAAGTTGCATTTTCCCAAATCGTTCTTGTGTTTAATATATAAACAAAAACTGTTGTTTTACTAATAAATAAAACATGCTAAGCAAACGTAGTCGCCAGATGGCCGAACAATGAAAATCAATTTTAAAGGTTATGTTCATTGGGCCGAAAAAGTTGCTGAAGTTTAATTTATGAAAACTAAATAAGAATGTTTGATTCATGCAATTGTGTGTAAAAAAATATAGAGAACGCTATTTCATTTTGGCTAACAGATTAATAAAAGAGGAACATTTTGAGACGAGGTTAAAACTCGAGCACAAATTACCGTCTTTGTGAAGAAAGTTGGAGGAAAGTTAACCGAAAAGTGCGAAATGGACGGCTTTTATTATTTATAATTGTCTTCTCTAAGATAATACGCAGAATTTATATTGCACCTGCTGACAGACAGATTTATGTAAGGCTTAATTCACCGTCGGTTGTGTGTGTAGGCATAGGCAAGACAGAAGCACATTCAGCACATCTAAACTCGCATTAAATATTGTACCCAATACCCACAGTGAAAAGGAATATAAAAGCAATTATACCTATAAGCCAATCCGAACAGCTTTTCATTAGAAAAAATACAAAAAAAAAAAAAAATATATTAAATCATGTGATAACCCAAGCATCAAATTAAAATTGACTTATTATTAAAAAGAATAACTGCGACTGTTACAAAGGGTGTGGCTTTTTGAAAGAAACACAGCTTTTGAAATATTCAGCAAATTCAGCAAAATCATTTTGCACACTTAATTGATGTACTAATATTATTATTAATTTATCTGAATTCCTTTTATTTGTTTATTAATGCGATCTAAATTTGTAACCAAAAAAGTTTTCACAACTAATGTCTCATAGCTGATTAAAACGTCAAACGCAAACTCGTTGGTGTTCGGTGTAAATGCATTGACTAGTTTTCGGCGATCGTAAGGATCTTCTTTCGTTTGTCAAACCTTCAGTCGAATTTCAATAATTTTTTGGTTTTCCTGGGTTAGAAAAAATATTTTGCTAACTGCATGCTGCTGTCAAATTGCATTGATAATAAATAAATAATTTTAATAAATTTGCTGTCGATGGTTTGAATCTACTTTAGCTGCGGAAGTTGTTGGTGCTGTCAAAGGTTTGGTTGATTTTTGTATTTATCTGTCATTTTTTGTATAAGATCATAAAGAAAAAGTCATATGATTTATATTATCGTGCAAAGTGGACTTAGGCCCAAAACACATGTGCAGAAATTCTGGACGCAGCACAGAATGCAGTGCTGCAAGAAAAACAGATGTGCAGAAAATCATTTGGCATGCATTGCATCGTCTAATATGGCTACTGTCATTCTTAGAAATTAAAGTTATATATGCTGCTGCGCGTAAATGCGCGGTTGATTTTTAAACTGCCTAGTAGATATTTTTTTATATCAATTAACTTGATCAGTGTCTTTATCATTTGTGTTAATCTTATCAGCTTTCTTGTTTTAGAAACAGACAGTGACGTGTTGGGCAAGAATTTGTATTTATTTTCGAAAGTATGTGTCGCAACCTACAAAAACGCGACGAACGAAATCTTCAATCAGGATCGCAGGCTGAAAGTACCGGCAGGTATTCCCTTTAATCTTATCTGTCGTAATTTTCACTTGAAAGACCTACTCATTCCATGTCCAACATTTATGTAAAACAGATCATTTGTGGAACTTTTGAGACACACGGTCTCAATGACAATTATGGTTTTTCCCAGGAAATGTCAACTGATGTCACAGGGACTTAACATATTTGGATTTTTTTTAAATGCCCTGTTAAAAAAACACTACCCACTAATGACGGCCCCAAATTAAATGAAAAACTGAGGAATAATAACTTTCAATTCAGTTTTATCCTATCTGAAAGTGGCCTACGCACACACATTTTAAACCTCCCATTATCTTCCATTTGGAAGGCTATCCAATCCAACAGATCCTTTAAAGTCCCACCGCATACCCTTTGACAAATTGCTTGCGGAAATTGGAAAACCACTCATTTGTCACGCTGCCAATTATAAAGGACTAGCGGAACCCCGCTAAAAATTTAATTATTTACAACTACACATTTTGCTTCGGTGAGTCGAGGAGCTTCTATAAATGTCATTGGTATTTAATACAGGTTTCCTATTTAAAAACATACACCATTTTCATCTTTGTGATCGAATTGAAAATTAGACGCAATAATTTTGAAAACATAAGTTTTACTATAAGTATGCGTCCCGTTTTCTGGTAATCCAAAGAAGACCGCAAGAAGTGTCTTTTTTCAAAAATCTATTGAACGATAATATAGAGAAAAACGGAGTTTGCTTTTAAAAATTAACATATTACCTTAGAAATGACTTTTTTGATATAATCGTATGGACCGTTTTCGTGATATGTCCAAATTTCAAAAGTACCGGCATTCAATTTTTTTTGGCGAAAATTGAGTATGCAGTCATGTTAACCTCACCTTCTTACGCTTAAATATCAATTTTGGTTTAAATCATTGGAGTTGTTTTCGAACAAATCAAACTAGTATGAACATTTTTTTATGAGAAGTACTAAATATTGAGGTTACCTTGCAAAAAAAAATACAACGGCGCACAAACTCCAAATCTGAAGTTTGAACCAAATAGGGGCTGTAGATCGGACATACGGACAGGTGGACACTTTTTTT
Source organism: Cheilosia vulpina (assembly GCA_916610125.1). Lineage (NCBI taxonomy): Eukaryota > Metazoa > Arthropoda > Insecta > Diptera > Syrphidae > Cheilosia > Cheilosia vulpina. Next base: position 64,872,341 of record OU744277.1, read on the forward strand.
GAGTTCCCTATCATCGTAATGTCAGAATTGATTAACATCTTGCGTTCCAAATTTTGTGCGAATACAATATCCTTCTCTTACTATATAATCGAGAAAAAAAAACGATTTAAACAGAAAAATCACGTATGTATGTTGAATCTAACCATATTCCAGAAAGCTATAGTTGTGATCTTATGACAAATCAATTTCACAAAGAAAATAATGACCTTGTGACCACCACCACACAACAGTAGTGAAATTTCTCTCGCTATATATGGATGTATGTGTTAAAATTGGGTTGTATTAAAAAAATTTAATTTAAAAAACAAATCTATATATGCAAAAATAAAAATTTCGACACAGCGCAGTAGAAGTGTATTCATTCGATTAAAAAGTTTTCATAACGCAATCCAATCCACTGTTTACTCTTTTAAGAATTTTTGTTTGCATTTTATTTTCATATGGTTAAAACTAAGATTTATTGTAATCTATTAATTCAGTAGTCTAGTGTATATGTAAGGCCCAACTTATAAGCTTCACAGTCTCAGATTCAATCCTGATTTTACTTCCGTTGCCTTGTCCGATCACAGTTTTCGTAACACATTCACTCCCCGGGGTCCAGCGTGCCCATAAAAATTTTAACTTTAAAAATTAAGTTGAAGGAATTAAAAAATGTTTGTATCATAATAACAGCGCCACCTATCGGGTCCAAACCTATCCTGTCTCCGCAGGTGGGAGGCCAATCCACAAAATTTCATTGAAATTGGTTGAGTGGTTTTGGAGATCGACAACAGCGCCACCTATCGGGTAATAAACTATATTTTAAGCTGCAACCAACCATATACCTACATCTACACAATTTTATTAAAATCGGTTGAAGGTGCCGGAAGTCGACACAATATAAATATACTCCATATACACACACAAATACAGGTATGTGGCCTTGGGGTGCACAAAAATGACAATTAAATTGACAATCCTTATGTACATACACATGAGTGGCTCACTCCCCTACCGGTAAGTAAACTGCACAACTTCCATGCCTTATCATAAATTTTAACTTGCCCTAGTGCGATTTTCAAAAGCAATTGTTGATAATTGTGTTTACCATTTAAAGAGTAGAATAACTGTAATAGGTAAATTGAATTCCGTAATTTAAGTGGTAAAATATTGAGTACATGCATTAAACCTATGTTTATATATTATGAATCTGGGTTTTGATATTTACACAGGTACTTGATGGCGGTGTGGTATAAAGGGCCTAGCTCTTAGGTTGATTTTATAAATATTATCAAAGATAGTGTTGTTAGGCATTGTATTGTAGGGGCAACTGCGCATTGTATACGGGGAATTGTACACAGTCGCTGTCAGTACACAAATGTATATAACATTCCGGTTTGATCGGGTTGATTTATTTTTCCCAAATGCCTATTAATTATCAACGTGAAAAATTGCAATAAAAAAAAAACCCTGAGAGGATAAGTCAGGAGTGAGCATGGAGCTGTCACTTGTCACTTTAATTTTACATAATTAGAACCTTAAACATTTATAATATAAAATACGAATTCGCACCGTGTTAGTTGTGAGTAAATTTTTTTTAGAACACCGATGCTTTATCTAACTTGACAGCTATCGAAAAAAAAATTCTGGGCAAAATATGCAGCGACATTAATGCACGCACTTAAAGGAATATCTTTTTCATTTTATCTTCGCATTGAAAAATTCGGTTTGGACATTAACATTCATCTTCAAAAAAACATTTTTAATAATCCAGCTTGTCATATGCCAATTAACTTTCCGTTGCTCCTTTTTAGTGAATTCATCACTTTAAATCAAAAGACCAGTCAACTGTCTATTTAACATAAGGTCTGTTTTTTTGAGCTTCGATCTCAGCAAAGCAAAGTAATAGAATTTACATAACGCAATTACAACAACTGCGCTCTACTTGACACTTTGAGACTCACAGTAGAAGTTGCAATTGTGTGCTGAAAATCTTACTTTACTTTGCTTTGCTGAGAACGAAGCTCAAAAAAACGCGTCTATAATTGACACATTCACACCACAGACGTAAAAAAAAGTCCAAATATTTTTAACAAATTTAAAAACGAAACATGATATTGCCCCCTCTGCCCCTAATATTTGTAAACATAAAAACAACAGCAAATTAAGGCACCGTCCTACTGCTCTACGTTTGTAGTGTAATATATTAATCAAGGTTAAACACCAACTTCGTAACGAGCATATTCGGCGGTAAATTGTTTATAAAATCAACAAAGATTCGCATTGGTTACCTTGACATGTTAACACTTGCAAGTAGGTGTTAATAAATTAACACTTACAAGTCACGAGGTCTTAACACTTGTGGTAACATAATACCCTTAACTTACAACGGTCAAGGTGGTATTCTGCGGTGAACTTATTATTTGTTTATTTATTTAATTGAAAACATTTGTAATCGTGCAATCTTGTCTTAATTAGGTTATAAAAATAATAAATTTGCTAAATGTCACTTTAAGGAGACTGAACAATCTTAACCAAGTGTCGAAATCGTTCTTTTTTGTTGTTCTTTTTACGTTTGTCATATTTTAGACGACAACATTCGTAGTAAGTTGCAAAGTTGAAAAAGAAACTCCCACTTTTTTTTTGGAATTTCCCTGCTCGGAATTAAAAAAGAAAAAGCTTGATAGCTGTCACTTTGTCAAATTCATGTGTAGACAAGCTTTATAGTTTGACAACTTTAAATTCGTAAAATCTTATTTGAGAAAATCAGTCAATTGTTATTTGACATAAGCGACATTGGACACGTTCGCCTAGACTCGTCTTAAACGCAAAAACTGCATTTTCCGTCACTTTAATCACTGATTTCCGATTGCACTCATTACTTGATGACATTTTTCTATACCCATGTGTAAGTACCCAAATTTAACAAACTGTTTATGTGATCAATAAAGCAAATAAAATTGTAGGTACATCACATCAAAGCAGCTGTCAGACTAGGTCAATGAGGGTTTTAAACGTCATAATTGCTAGCAAATTTTGAGTCGTCAAACCTAAACACTTAAGTGTTAACTAAAATATAATTCCATTAAAATAAGCCAGCTTAAGCCAGAGTACGATTAGGCACATTATAAATGTACGCTTTGCGCATAATAGGATTAGTGGCCTATTTCAAGTGTCTAACTAAACTTAAGTGAGTTTTGTTGCATTCATTAAACCCATCTAATCTGTAATAATACAGTTAGATTGGTGCCCCAATGACAGTCGTCACGGCTGACTTAGGTGACCGATTGTGTCAATTTATTTACAATTCTGAAAATAATACAGAAATGTTTTTATCAGTGAGGTGGCCTTCTCTACATTTCCTTGGTTAACAACAGCTTTCTCTGGAAATTCAAAGAAAATGGATGTACATATATCGGAAATCATTTTGATCAGTCGTCGCTTTGTTAACACATGCTCCCCTGCTAGGCGTTCCTTAAGTAAAATTTATTTAATACTAGGCGGAGGCGGTAGAAGGTAAGTTGTCTGTCATTTTTGTCTCTTTGGAAGAACTCTTTCTTTATGGTGTGTGATTCATTTGAGGTGTGCCAAAGTCCCGACGCTGTAAAAGGAACTCGAGCTGCTAAAGCTCTCTGCTTAAACGCACTCACGCTTTGTTTCTACAACTTTATGTGCTTTCCAAACAATTGAAGTCAACCAAACTTTTGCTTGCTAGACCATACATTGTGAGCGCGAGACTGCATTTCAAATTTCATGACAAAGCAGATTAGATATATAGATCAAAAGTCAAAGCAATGAGCCAGCAGCAACTCAACACCCATGCAAAATCAAAGGGCATTTCAAATCACGCCTCAATTTCTCTAATGGCAATTAAATGCACACATGAACCAAACACCATAGCTGAACTTTCGTATAAGGGAACACGTAGCGCAAAATTGCGACGCAGTTTACCAACGCTTGTTATTAATTATGCTACTGATAGCAAAATGGTTCCCTTGTGTGGGTTGGCACTATTGTTCTATCAACGATAAAACAATATCTCTATCGCAGTACAAAGGGAGTTAGTGGGGGTGGCTAATTGTGACTCATGTGCTCAGTGCAAAGCCATAAAAAAAAACATTTTAGTTAAATAACTTCAACGCCTAATCGAAAGGACTTCATTGCGTCAGTTTGATTGGCATATACTCGTCGCCAAAGTATTAATTGGAGACGTTCATGTTTCTAGCTAAGTAATTCTGACTATATGTATCTCGGTTTTGATTGGCTGAAATCGTTCATTTGAGCAGCTGTTTTAGTTGACGTTTATGGAGGGGTAGCCGAATAATCAAGTCAAGAAATTCGTGACTGAGTACTAAGTTGACAGTTCGCATATGTAGCTGACGTAGAAGAAGTGACGTGCCCGACCAATCTACTTTTTGCTTTCAGGTAACATCATATCCAGACCAATCTAGTCGACTTAGATCTAAAATGTGTCCTCTATTCGAACGTAAGAGAGTCCTCCGTATCAAACAGACACTTGTGTGTGTAAGAAACCAGCTTAATTAGATGTCCGATTGGATTAATTGGCGTACACGCTATCGAGTATCGTTTTTCTTGCTCATTAGAGCCCCGCACGGCGAGGCGGCGAAGTGAAACGTCATAGTAATTAAATTACGTGGCCATTGCGAGAGAGGTGATTCATTTTTTGGAGTACGTATGTATATCCGAATGGTTCATGGCATGTGTTTGCTTAAAATCGCTCTGCTATTTGGCAACAAACCACCTCGAACATTTTAAACGCGTAACAACTCGGGGTTTGGGTTTGTACATCAGATTCAAAAGTACGCATACGAGTACATAAATGTGCGGTTCCGGCGAAACGATTAGCTCATATGGCACAGGGGTCAGACTCCTATACGAAGCAGTACTGAATTAAGAAAAATAAAAATCAAATTTGCACTGCTAACCATAAGACATAGACCACTGGCAGCCGGTATAATGTCGGTTTTAAGGGTAAAAAAATATTACACGACAATTAGGCAGGTAATTTTCTATGGCCACAGAAGATGAAGTAAATCGGTCATGGTTGAACAGAAAGTGATGTGGTAAGTGGATGGATGACATGTATAATCGTGCGTAGATGTGGTGACATTTTAATTCATTTGGAGATAGAATACATCCACATAATAATTTCATTTATGATGTGACAACTTCTATCGAGGTCGCAAACGCCACGCTTTGGTGCGATTCCTCGATATAAGCTGTCATGCACGATCACGGAATGTAATGTCAAAAGCGACAAATATAAATCTAGATTCGGTTTGAAGTTATTAAACAGATTTGTGTACATTTTATTTGTGAATTGCTAAGCCAGCGAACCAATCTTGATGCAGTTTTTATCAGAGCATTATCTCGTCAAAATTAACTGTGCAGATGCAGCTAATAAAATTACGTGCATATACGTGCGAAACAATGTACGATATACTATTGGGGTTTTGAAAGGTCTAAAAGAATACAAGGGGCTGTGATACAGGTGCCTATTACAGATCAAAGCTGAAGCACATTGATGTCTTCAATGTTAGAATCAATAAATCTGGAGTGGAATTCTGTACAAAAAGGAAACAAGAAACACTTTCGCATTTAAAAAAAACGCGACAGCGAAATTTGTTTTCGTTTTCGCCGAACTATTCGCAAGCGTTTAAGACGTGGTTATAATTGCATATTTATAGGATAATTTTAATAGTTGGAGGAACTTTGGTTTTCGACAGCAACTGTAACTTTTTGTAACTTTTTCTGCTTTTCCATTACAACTTTAACTTGTGTACCTATAAAGCAAAAAAAACTACAAACATCTCCATTGATGGCACTCTACTTGTATATAGCGCAAACCATTAGGTACTGCAACCCTTTTGGCACTCAATGTTTTGGGCGTAAAAACGTTAAGTGGCAGTAGCTCCTACATCCATACACATTAGATATGCAGATAAATTAAAATCGTGTTTACCTTTCGCACGAAACGAAAATTCATTTCGTTTTTGATGCAAAACGATTGAACGTTTTCGTCTTACAGAATCCCAAAGCTGGGTCGGAAGAAAAACTGTAATGGAACCAATTCTTCCTTAAGCTAATAGACGCTGAGCCACAGACCGACAGATGGCACGATGAAATTCAATTTGTTAGATGAAATCGAAAAGTTTTAGCAACCAGTGTTCCTAATCGTGCTTCAACTTTAATGGGCGTGCATAGAAATTGAGTAAAAAATAAATGAATTAAAACCCTGAAAGTAGCTAGGTTCGTTCGGTTATTTATCTGCAAACGTACAATTTTTGGAACTTTGCTTAAAATTCAGAAAGCGAACTCGTGCTGAGAAAATTAAAAGAGTTTACAGAGAAATAAATTTCCCCTCTACCTACTCATATTTGAGGCTTTGAAATAGGTGACAGTTTAAGTATTTGACATGTAATATTGTGAAGGCTGCAATAAAAGGCGTGTTTTTTGAGCTTCGATCTCAGAAAAGCGAAGTAATTACAATAACTACTGCGTGTCTCGAAGTAGAGCGTAGTCGTTGTAATTGCGCGCTGAAAATCCTACTTTACTTTGCTTTGCTGAGAACGAAGCTAAAAAAAAGGCCTAAAGTCTAACTCGTTAGAAGATAGAGATGTAAAAATTAAATGGATTGTTGTTTTTTTTTTATAAACAGCAATTTTTATCACATCCCTCATTCTATAGACGTCAAATATGTTTTTATTATTTTTTTTTTTGGAAGAGAACGTACTTCTGTTAAAACTGAGACATCCCTCTCAAGATTAATGAGATTCGAAGTTTCTCATTTTTCTATGATGAAAGTAAACGAAATATTGAAATTTGACAGTTGGACGAAACCAATCCAAATATTTATCGAAATTTGACACTTGGACAAAAACAATCAAAATTTTTATAGAAGAAAAAATCTCTTTTTGGTTAATTTTTTCCGTACGCAACCGAAGTTGGATCAAATTTGACTAGAAGTTTCGTGTAAGTTATCGTATGGGGACATATCTATTGGTCTAACACCAAAATGAAGGTAGTGTTGATTTTGTGAAGTGTGACTGAAATAAAATTTATACATACCTACCACAATATATATAAGTTTGCAAGTAGAATTTAAATTCTAATCAATTTTGCGTCAGAGAACAGCAGTGGGTAATCGACATAATATAGGACCTTCTGAGCACAAGCTTTGAAAGGATTCTCAAATTAAAATGTGTCCCATATCAGACGATGGGAAACGCATGTAGACACCGATAAAGAAATAATTTCCAAACAGACGCCAGGCGCACCCAACAATGTGTCAATTTCGTCTGTGCGAATATGAAACCAATAAGAAAGAAATGCAAACATATACACCCCAACTGTTGATAGTTTTTCCTTTTTATCGACTGGAAATGGCCAAGGTCACCGTACACAAGGGTAAAGAAAATGTGCGCATACTTGGCTCAACCCACGCGAACAACATTTCTATGTGCATTCTTTTTGTGTACAGCATATTCGAGAGTAGATTAGAACAAACTTCTACCCTTAAAACGTGCACTTAGCGCTAAGTTATTATATTTATGGCGCATATTCATTCTCTGGTAAATACAAATGCTTATTCAATTAATATGCACGTTTCTTTTACAGTGATTATGTGAGTATACATGACTGAGCCGGTAGCTTTTCATTCAAATTAAACTATTTTAGCCATTTAATTCGCTTCCAGATACTGTTAAACTCTAGAGAGTGAAAAGTGTATATAAGAAGTTAATAAAACATTGGATTATGTCTTTTGATTATTCAGCCATAAAAGCTGAAATAGAATAGCCAACCTCATTTCGCACTGACCCCCTAAGCTCTATTTTATGATTCCGTCAGACAATTATTGTCAACATTAGATGTGAATAGCGAAAAGATCTAGTATGCTCAGCTGGGATTAGAAAGTTGGTTTGCACTGATGTAACAGTTAACAATTTATTTATATAATTCTAAACTATAACCGGTTAACCGGTGTCGAATATTTGCCAAGCTAAATGTTTCACTAGGTAATCCGAAAGATAACTATTACAGTATAGGTATAGGCACGCACTGATAAATAAAAAACAACAATAAAAGTCTTATAATAGGTAACACGTGAAAATAAAGTAGCATGACGAACAATTCATTTGTTCATAGATTTCTTTTGCAATATTCATACGTACTTCCTAGCCTCTAGATGGATTTCATAAAGATTGACGCTGTACGTGTACGAGTATGTGTGCACCGATAGTTATCGAGGTAAAATTTCGGCGAAAAAAATTAAAACCTTATTATGTCGTTCATTCATTAATTTCTCTATTCGCTAAAAAAAATTAAAAGCTTGATCAAATAACTACTTTCGCTTTCTATTTGCTGTCGGCAATTGAGAAACGGACAAACTCTCGGCGAATTATATCTTGACATGGAATAGGATTGGGAATGGTAACTCCCTCCTGCTCTTTTTCGTATCTAATAGTCTCGTAACATACACGTACCCGTGAATCTATATGCGTTGCTAATTATATTTGCCGATACCATTAAAAAATTATGAAATTCAAACATTCGTTCGATGACCCGCCACGATGGAGTATAAGTACCTTTCAATGCACAGGTACGAGTATACGTGTTCATGTTCACCGTTCCGTGAGCATTTGGCTTCGTTATAATGAATTATTATTCCGAATTCACTCCGAATATAGTTGTGCAAATTTAGAACTCAGACGGAACTCAAAATCCAATCCAATAATATAAAAAGAAACTATTGCCTGCGCCCATAAACGTTTCAATCGATAAGCATCAGTTAAGCTATATAGAGAGCCCAAGGAAGAAGTAGACAAGGTTGCAGTTTTAATTTGAATTATACTCCAAATGATCACGTACAAGACTGGGACTGAGGTCGGTTTAATGTGCTCATAATACGAGTACCCGTATGTGCTTTAGGAGTAATAAAGATATTTAATTAGTTGTGCTTCCATTTAGCACAAGCAACACTTGTATTTTGTTAATTTCTTTGATTTGATTTGAATACAAGTTTTGGTTCCAAAAATTGTGTCGCTTTAAGCGAGAAACATTCATTTTAACGAGCTCCAGACACTTGCGCTCTCTACCTCGCACTGCAACCTCTCATTTCAATCGGTAATCTTTATGGCAATGGCAACCTTGGTTATTTTATCTCAAAGGTAGAAAGGTTTGCTTTGAACACTAAGCTACGATTATTTATTGAAGAAAACAGAGAGAATGACAACTGCGCAATGCATTTTTATGCTTGCTTCTTATTATTGTATCTCCTTTAATGCAAGTCGGAATATGGTTTAAGAGTAAAGCGTTCATTGGTTTGGGATTTGGGAAGACTGAGCATTGCAAGGCCGTGTTTTGGAAGCGAGTGAAAGTAGAATGAGGTTAGAGTGAGGTCCCTAATTGAGAGAAGAATGACAGTTCTTTTCCGAACTTGAATATGATCTCATAAAATTATGAAATGCGTTAATCGGTATTGCTACATTTAAATACGTATTACTGGAACGTTCAAAGCTCTAGTTCACTAAGTCTGACAGCTGGCTAACCGCTGACGTGTGGTGTATGAATTTTAACTGGCCCTACTGATCAAGTTGAAAGTTTTATTCAGTTGACGTATAGGCACGAATATCCGTCAAATTTATTCACAAAATTCTCGACTTAGTTGATCTATGCCTGACAATTTATATTCCACTCTGACGGCAATGCTCACAAACTCAATGTTGTTCACAGGAATAGCTCAGAAACATCTAGGTTTCATCAGAGATGAAACTATATTGTCTACAAAAACAACAACAAAAATCTCTGGCAAATAGAGTTGAATACCAAGTTGGGGCTGTCCAAAATGGGAATGGGTGTCCCGCATACGTATTGCGACTAACACTTAGAAATCTATACAGAAGTGCGATTGCCTAAATCATTAAATGCGAAAAATTTCAAGAACACAATACGAAATCACACGAACCTATAACAATATTTTAGGCACGACGAATTAAGAATCAAATTATTTGTCATTTTGCGTCAGAGTCCAGTGGGACTGACAAACATTTTGTGTAATTGATATTCACCACATCGCCAATTCATTGATTTCAAGGTCACGTGCAAAGAGGCAAAGTAAATAACGCCTCGCGTTTAAAATATCTGTCAGAATGACTTTTCTGTAATTTGTATATTTCATTGAAGAATGCGACACCTATTAACTGGAAAGCACCCCAAAAATCGATTACAACAAATCGGGAGATTACTATTTTTGCACTAGACATTATATTGAATGAGATAATGCAAACTAAGATGTCACTTAAAAATGTTCTATTCAAAATAATAACTCGTTGGAATGAATAAAAAAATGTATAGTATAGTATGCGTCATTACCTATTATATTTTAATATCAACAAGGGGATACAATGCATTCGATTTCGCAGTTTGGGTCATCGGCTTTTGGAATTTGCTGATCGTTTTTGTTTTCGCTTTAAGCGTAATACGCTGCTCGAGCTTAACTAAATTTTATGTGTGCAACTTTGCTCTCCAAGGATCAGCTAAAGTCCTAAACTAAATTTTGACATATTTCAAATATTTCTGATTCTAGGTACTTCTCGTCCATTTGATAATTAAATTAATTTAATAATTATTAAATCGCATCCTTACATACTTTTCCGCAACAGAAGAACAAATCCACAACCATCTGTCACAATTTAGCTTGAGGAAATGTGCCCACCCGTTAAATGGGCACGCTAAATTTTGACAGACACATGAAGTAAATTCTGAAACAAAAGTTTGATTATTTAGCTCAAGCTCCGTACCACTCAGATAAATGGGTTCGCTTAAATTTAGCTCAGCTACATTTTGGACAGAATTTTGTTTGGGAGCGAAAATTTAGCTCGAGCAGTGTACTAAGCTTTCGTTGTAAACACATCAGCTGATTAGTCGGCGAATTAGCATCGGCTTAGGTCATATTAGCCGATGTAAAGCATGTCAAACAATTTTCTGTACATTTGTTTTACTTGCAGCACTGCATTCTACGCTGTGTCCACAATTTCTGCACATGTGTTTTGGGCATAAGCGTCATCACCAAATGTCAAATACATTACGTTTGTATCTGTCAAAATCAGCATAGTCATATACGTGGTAATTAGGTCCTTATATAATGAGATATATGCTCAATACATTGTTTGACATTGAATTGACAGCGCCAGCTGTCAGAAATATTGTGACTGCTTGTCAAGCAGCTAAATTTTACATTTACTCGCAACGTGAAATTCATTGCAATATATCTAGGGTGGAATTGTTTTATTGATATTTTTTATATTAAAAGCAATTTGCCGAGTTGACATAAATATGTAGTATACACCTTCCTTAAAAATCGGCTGGCAGTCGAAGAACTAAACTGACTGATGTATTGCAGAACGCCAAATCAATTTGTGTAACTATGCAAACTTTCAAATTCCAGATAATTAAACAAAACCAAATTATGGGAACGCTTCTGTGTGTATCGTGGATGGTTCATCGTCAGAGGAAAATGAATATCGTTTCTTTTAGATGTAAACATTACCGCAGCGTCAATATTTTTCCCGGGAAACTGTTAACGCAAACTTCGTATATAAGTTTAAAACGCTACATAAAATTATTAAAATTGAGAAAATAAAAATTGAATAAAATTCAATTTGAATTTGAACTCATACAATATTTATTGCGAAGTGTACCGTATGCCAAAAAGCTCGTCATCCCACATTCAATTCATGATGCAAAATTGCAAATACATTATAGCAAAACAATTTGACGCACAAAGAGTTAAACTGCTGGCGTATCGGGTGGAACTAAAGCTCCATCTGCATCTGGTGTACATGCAACGATTAAAATATTGCTTTTGCACTCAGCTCGAACTTTTTGTTAGATCCAGAACCAGATATCTAATAACAATCAGCCAGCACCCCAGATCCAGAGAGTGTGTTTGTGTTCCATCGTATAGTTGCACTTTTTGTGTACGAAGACGAAAAGCCGTTGGGCCAAGTTTATGTTTATTTCTCTAGAATGCAAGGTTAGGTCCGCTCGAATCGTTTTTATGGAAATGCCAATTTTATAAGCGGAAAAGAAGAAAAATAAAATAGAAAGCCGTCAGAAACATATTGAATGTGTCCAGAATGACTAATTATAAACAAAAGGAATGAGTAAATTCAGTATTGCACCCACCTTATTATTAATCGGAAGTGTATTAACAAATTGATTGTCAATATTCGTTTGTCGTATGGATAGATAGGTAGGGTGATTGGATGATAATTCTTAAGCGTCACTTCACTCTTAGTTTGATAAACTTTGGCACCAGATGATTAATAGCGCACTATTGTCTGCGCTATGCACAGGCTTATATAACACTGAAGGGAACACAGTTTTGTACTAAAACTAGTGAATTAAGTAAATTGATTTTTATTTTTGTTTCGGAGAATAATTTCACAAGCACAATAATTTATTAAGTACCAAGTTGATGACAGGAACAACACAGCCGACATGGGTTCACAGCATACGGTAGGTATTCGCGATTTTTGTAAACAATGACAATCTAATTATATTTTGTTTTGACAGACAGCAACGCAAAAGTAAACTATTCAACCAGCGGTCTTCCTAAGCACTGAATCTACAAGTCGAGTTCGACTGTCGACTGAGAGTGAATGGAATTGTGTTTCTTTTCTTCTTGGTCGGCAGAGATACTGAAAACTGAATACTGATGTCTGTTGTGGTTTGTGGACAATGCTGTTGGTGGGGTAGTTGGTTTGGGTGGCTGGGGCTTAGGCCATGTGGATGAACATATAATGATGACGTCAGTTTGAAAAAGCTTTTAAGTATACGCCAGGCCACGAAAAACATAATTCAAGTGCAGAGCGGAAGGTGTTGCCTTGGTTTATAAAAAAAAGTACCATGTATGTACGTGTGATTTTTAACAAGGTTATCCCTTTTACTGAAAACAATGTGGAGCAATGACAGAAATGGTTAATGTCCTAGGCAGAAAAAAACTTAATGTTTTTGAATAAGTACTTATAGAAAATAAACACAATCAACAAAAATTCGAACTCCGTCGAAACTTCAAATTGTCTTGCAAGGTGCAGATTTGAATGTGTCACTTGCATTGTTTTTATGTGCGCTGGTTTGTTGCATTCTTGTTTGACTGCATGGGAAACAAGTTCGGCAAGATATACGGATCAGGGGGTTAACATGCATGTAATTATGTACTACAGAACGCCAAATATTGAACCCATTACATCAAGGTCGAACTCTTAAACGATTCAGTTATTATGTATTAAAAGTTCAAGGGGGTGGTAATGTAATCTACAAACATTTTTTCAATAATTATTTACCGATGCCTGGTATGTACATAATGTTTTTGTTTTATTATAAGGTAACAATATGCAATTTTGTTCACGGAACGGGTGACATGTATTGCACACATAAATGTAATGAAACATATATATTCTACCGTATACTAATACGACGACTTTCTTTTATCTCCTTTAAAAATGTAATAGTAATTGATTTGCTCCTGGACAATAACAAATTCGTTAATATTGGACAAACTATGACAGGAACACAGCATTTTACACAGAATGAATTTTTCTTTCTTTTAAACAAAACCCTGCAATAACAGTTGTTATCTTGAACGAAACCATCGATAAATAATTCAACAAAAATTGTGCTCTCTTTATAGCATTTCATAAATTTTTAATTCAATTCAAATGTTACCACACGTAGGAGTATATTGAACTACAAAAATTAAAATATGAAACCGAACCGAATCGCCATAAAGAAATCAATATTTGTAGGTTAGGAACATTAGCCCTACTACTTATTCACGTACTTCAAGATTTAAACCTTGAAATATTTAATACCTACCTACGTTAATTTTGTATGATCTGGTCCGCCTCAATTCACCAATACGTACATACTCTGTATCGAAACCAATATCCTATACGACCACACTCGAGTGAAAGTTTTCCCATTTTTCAAAGGAAAGCGTGTAAGCTTTATTGATTTATGGATAATGAATGCAAGCTCAGTTAATGATGTAGTCCTTTTTATATGGTATAAGCAAATGGAATAACATTAGAAACATCTCACAATACATAATGTATTTGTATTGAGTGCATAGCTATTCACGCGACATTGCCCCGGTTAATCTATATACCTATATAGGCGAGCTGTGTTTTGACGTAAATTTTAATGAGTATTTATAATGACTTGTTCGGAGGCCATTGATCCAAACTTTCTGGGTGAATTCTTATTGAAAAGAAAAACAGCTGCTTTCAATTCGGTTCGAACTAGAAATTGTTAGCTAATTTGCTAATGTCAATTATTAACGAAACGAATTGAACGCCCTCTATATATTCGCATATGGATCTCAATAATCGCTTTTTGTGAGTCGCAGCCAATTCTTTCAATGCAAATAAGAGGTAACTACTGGGGATAAAATACTTATGGATGTGGCCTTAACAAGACGGCTTGTTTAAAACATGTAATCAATGAAATGTTAAATAAAACGCGGCACCTCTCCGTAAATAACATTTATAAAAGAAGATTTACTGATTTTTTTTAATGACTGATTCTGTTAATAAGAATAAGAAGAAAATAATGATGCACCGGCATTTTTTATGGTTTTCCTATGGAGATTAGTATGTAAATCCTTTATTTTGCCCATTTATTTTCTTTAGACATTCTGACCAAAGATAATGGAATACAGAGATATATAACTTTCCAGTGGAAAGGCGGCTGCCTACAAGCTATTTTCCCGAAAAATTCATGAAGTCACGCACATATGCTCATTTCTTTTCTAGTTTATGTGAGTTCATGAATTGGACTTTAATGCAAGAATTCGCTATTCCGAAATGTGTATTTCACTATATTTTTTTTTCATTTTAATCGAAGCCTTAACAAAAACTAAAAAAGTTCAACACTAAACACAAAACAATTGAACAGCGCGATGCCTATAAAAGCAAAATGAATGTTGGCCGGCCATTAGCAACATGCTTTTTTAAAGTCACACGTATTCACAAACAGGGATTGAAATTACAAAAACAACAATATAAACAAATGGGTTTTGGGGGGATATACGTACGAAACATATCCATCTCTTTTATTCATTCATCTCTGATTCTGGCGCTCTATCAATATATTCCAAAAAAAAGCTATAAACGAGAGACATTTATGATAAAGTTACGTTGTTTCATATTGGGACAGAAAAAGCCCATTTTCCAGATTCAGAGCAGTTTTTTCTGATTTCGAAATCATGTTCCATTGGCCGCAAAAAAAAACATTTTTGTCACAGTCAGAGCAATTTTGCGAATATCGATTTCTGAGCGAGATTTACACCTACTTCCACTAACACCAAAACATTTATCATTTGTCAAACTTTAAAGTGTGCAAATTTGGTCGCTGCTGCAATAGATATCAACATAAAAAAATTAATGGATTTATATAAACACAAAAAATGAAATAACAATTGAAGATTAGCTGACTTTTAAAACACCCACCACCACAAACGTAAATAAAGACAAATCTTGTTTTATGTTCCATTGGATACGAAACACCTAAAATCTGAAATCTGAGAGCAAAATCTCGAAATCCCAATTGAAAACGACATTAGTTTATTGTATTTTTTAACTGTATTTGATTCAAAGTTCTCGTATTTTTCGCTCACTGAAAAGATGTACCAAAAACACCTACCTACTAGATGTCAACATACCACATTTCCAAGTCTTTTCTAGTTAGGATAAAATGTCGGATGTCGGAGTCTTAAAAGTCTTAAATAGAATGTAACTGCGTTTGTTGGAATTACGTGCTAATGATTAGTACGCTGTTCGAGCTAAATTTTCGCTCCCATACAAAACTATCTCCAAAATTTAGCTGAGTTAAAATTAAGCGGACCCCTTTAGCCGAGTGGTACGCAGCTCAAGCTAAATAATCAAACTTTTGTTTCAGAATGTACGTCATGTGTCTGTCAAAATTTAGCGTGTCCATTTAATGGGTCGGCACATTTTCTGAAGCTAAATTGTGATAGTTCGTTTTTAATTAATACAAGAACGAGAAGTACCTCGAATCAGAAATAGTTGATAAAAGAGAGAATTACATTTTTGAAGGAAGTTTTTTCAAAGAACAGTAGTTTTCTGCAACTCTTATCCACGGCGTATTTGTCAAAATTTAGCTAGGATTTTATCTAATGTTAGGAGAGAAAAGTTGGAGAGCAGCTAAAATTTACTTTAGCTCGATCAGCGTACTAAGCTTAAGGATTACATTTTACTTAGCTTAGGTCAGATTGAATGTGACCAAAACACGCCCTTTTATTTTCCTCAAACTCATATTCTGAATGAATCGAATCAGAAGCACCCTATAGTCTGATCGCATAACCTAACCGCTTGTGGCGCTGTAATCGATACAAATATTTTTTTTTGTCTCTGAAATATGCACATTTTCCCTTTGCTGTCAAAATTGTGAAAATTTTCCACTTGGACCACCGGTAATAAATTCTACAATTAAATTAAATCCTTAAAATTCTAATTGAAAAATATAGAAATTAAATTAAAACAAACTCTGTTACAGAAATACGAAAGAAAATTATTCAATCAATCGGATAGGCAATGGCATCTGTACGCACTGGACGAGGATTACAAAAACTCTTCGTTGGTAATCTTCCTTGGACCGTAGGACATCAAGAGCTACGAGCCTATTTCAAGGATTTTGGAAAAGTTCTTAACGCCAGCGTAGTGTTTGATAAGAAGACCGGACTGTCCAAGGGATACGGTTTTGTAACATTTACCAACAAAGCGCTCTTGCAGAAGGTAGAGAACGAGGATAAGCATTTTCTGGAAGGAAACTATCTAAACATCCAGAAACATAGCTAGACTCGTTGCATTTACTTATTAAATTGAAGCAAAAGCATCAACATTTCCTTAGTTAATTTAGTATTTTAGTTTACGTAAGCGAAGAAGAACAAAACAAAATGTCTGATTTCTCTGACAGCGACAGCGACTCGGATTTCAATTCAGCCGCCGAAGTAGTGCAAAGAATCCACACACAATTGTCAAATGGCGACATGCTGGAAGTGTATGGCCTTTACAAACAAAGCACCTGCGGTCAATGCAATATACCGAAGCCGGGAATTTTCCAAGCTCAAGCAAGATCCAAGTGGGGTGCTTGGAATGCATTGGGTGACATGAGCCAGTGTGAAGCCAAGCGCCTTTACGTAGAGAAAATTTCACGCATTGAACCTCACTGGAAAGCTACCGAAAGAACAAAGGGAAAAACAGGTTGGGTTGTGCAGTCTGCGCTCATTGCTGACGAAGAAGATTTAATCGAAGAGAAGAACAAGACCACATTTGACTATGTCAAAGAAAATAATTTGGTAGGTCTGAAGCGAGTGCTAGTAAAGGAATCTATTGACGAACTGGATCATAAAAGTGGTATGGGACTTGTTCACTGGGCGACAGACAGAAATGCGGGTGAAATACTGGAATTCCTTCTCTCTTTTGGGGCGAATGTGAATTTACAGGACTCTGAGGGACAGACGTGCCTCCATTATGCAGCCAGTTGCGGCCATTTCGATTGTCTGCGTATTTTGATTAAGTTCGGTGCCGATAAAGATTTTCGTGATAACGAGGGGACTACTGCGTTGGAAGTAGCAGACGATGATAACATTCGCAAATTACTGGAAAGTTGAGGCATAAATGTGAGCCAATTGTATAAATATGTATGGGAATAAAGGTGTTGACAAATGCAGACAACTTGTGTTCTTGGTGTGGATAGCTATGCTATGTAGTTGACACAAACCGTATTCGTTTGAAGAGAAAATTAGCTCAACAGTCGTCTATTCAGGGATAACCACATAAAAAATTAAATACTCTAGTATCAAATTAAACATTAGTTGGTGGCGCTAAAAAGCTCGGTTACATGATCTGTATGGTTATTATATTATTATACTGACTATGTTTCTAATGGATGGATGACGATTGATTTGGAACGGCCTTTTGTAGTAATATCGACGAACCTAACCATAAAGATATTTTAACCATACCACACAAATTGCGATCCCACGCCTGGATCCGTTTCCAATCTCTCATCACTATCACTTTTTAAAACTGTGCAGAGAGAGCTACTTCTTATCTATGTCACACAAATCACTCTCAATCAGCATCAGCCATAAAAAAATCATGCAGAGTAATATGAACTAAAGCTACGGTGAATTTGTCGTTTTTCTCAAGTCAGTCGTATAAATTCAGAAAATGGTTTCTCTATTAAATTGAAAGAGTTCAAAAATGATTAAGCACTTCCATATTTATATTTGTCATTTCATACTTTAGATGGTACCAATTATATATCTGTAAAGAATACGATTAATGATTTAAATATACCAAGTGTAATACTGCCCTTACGTTTCACTTCCAATTTGGTTCAACACAATCGGAAACTGACAAATCCTCTTTTTGACGTTTCTACCATTTTTCTTCTGCAAATCCCAGCCTAAAATTCTAGTTGTTGTAAACAGAAATGGATTTCGTGAAAATATTGCTTTTACTTTTCTTAGTTTCACCCTCATTACAACAAAACGAAGAATTTCATGAAGAACTATACGTAAAGCCCCTTCCAAGTGGCTATGTGAACACATACTTTCAGTTCACAACTCGATGGAAGCTGGGTGCCGGCGAAAACCGTAAGTTTCGGCGAAAAATACGATTTTCTAAACAATTTCATTAAAATTGTACTCTTATTTAATAGTGGACAACACGAATTTAATTCCTCGAGCTATAGCTGAGATTCTCTCACATTTCGATGTGCGAGAATTGCACATTAGTCTCACCCAAGGACTATGGCGTTACGAGACTTGGGGCTATCCTGTTGTGGATGCACCCCCAGGCGCAGAAGCATGGGCTTGGTTCAGTGGCAAGAATCTTTCACAATCTGCAGTGGATTCACAGTGGAAGGATTTGGCTAGTACCTTTTCGGGCATCCTATGCTCCTCATTGAACTTTATCGACAAAACAAATAGTGTCGAACCTAAGCATTCATTTAGACCACAGTTTGGAGTTACCAAAGACAAAAAGTTTATAAGGTAACATGGGACATTTTTTCGTCGAATTGTAAAAAAACAATTGTGCTTTCCAGGTACGCCTCGTTGCCACGAGAGATCGTTTGTACTGAAAACCTAACTCCGTGGAAGAAACTTTTGCCATGCACCAGCAAAAATGGATTTGTCTCATTGCTCAATTCTGGATTTGTACACAACACTAACTTCCATTCGCTCGGAATATCTCTGCGAACGTTTTGCGATAAATATGCTGAAGGATGCGTTATTGAACTTGTACAGACGGCTAATATTGTATACGATACGAAGCTGCTTCCTAACAATGACTTCTCTCTGCGGCGCATGTTTGGGCAGGGAATGAATGGTGCCTGTCCACTAGCTAGCTCCAGTAAAGTATACATCGACACTACCAACGACAAATACACTCTTACTCCTGCGCCGAATTCGAATTTCACATCAACTCGGGGCGGCAACACAGTAACCTTCGCCGTCTACGACATTAAGAAGGAAATTCCCAATAGACTGTTTAACGTCGCCTGGGTGCTCAAGGATAAGGGCAATTTGGTATCGCTATCGCCACCCCCACCGCTGTACGCCCATCGCTACATATTAGCCCGTGGTCAGGAGCGAGGTCAAATAGTAACACAAATCACCAACGCCCACTGGGCACCACTGAACATCGTTCTGCAAGAAAACATTCCATGGTTTGTTCCCTCCTATATGCACACCCTTAAACTAGTTAGTGGAGAGACTGTCATCAAACCAGCTGAGGTGCATTACATTCCGGGGGCTCAACGAGAGCGGCCGTACCACCTTGAAGTCGCATTCAAAATTCCTGCGAAGTCGAGTGTACAGGTTTCTTTTGACTTTGACTACATCTTCCTAAAGTGGCTGGAGTATCCCCCAGACGCCAATCATGGCCATTATCTGGGTTCAGCCGTGATTACGACCCTCCTTCCGATTGGAAAGAACTACACATCTATTCCCTTGGATGGCTACCTATTTGCTCACTCGTTCAATGCCAGTCGTCCGTCTTATTTCCTGCAAATACGGACTGAATCACTGATTCTTTCCTTGCCGACGCCGGATTTTAGCATGCCATACAATGTTATCTGCTTGGCATGTACTGGAGTGGCACTTGCTTTCGGCCCGATACACAGTGTTGCGACGAAAAAGATTGTCGTCGAAAATAAGGATGAACCGCAAACTTTCTTTGGCAAGATTAAAGCAAAACTATTCCGGAAAAAGACTGAGGAGGCAAAGGAGGGGAATGAAGTGGCTGATGAGACAGCTGAATTGGCAGTTATCGAGGAAAAGGACGAGTAGTTGCCTTTGCCTCATGGTGTGCGTAGCTTTTTTTGTATATTGTTTTGTTTAGTTTGTTTGGTGGAATAAAAGTAATATTTTATTGATAACATGATTTAAATGTAACAGAGGTGTTCAGGGAATACGCTGGACTGTTCGTATAAAGAACTCCCTATGTGCAGAATGAATAATGAACCATTGGCCTCCAAGGAAGCAGGTTCGAATCAGAGTAAAACTAATCTTGTTGTTATGAACCATGTCTAGGTTTCTTTCTTTCTAACACACTAGTAATTCACTTCTCACATTCGAAACCAGAAGAGATAAATTTGACAAGCTTCAAACTAGCCTTGCTCTGTAAGAAAAGCTTCCTTGCTCTTTAAACATTTTGTCACCAACTATTGAAGCCTAGCTCTATATACATAATGCAATGCGTTCTTTAATTCTTTATAATCTTTTCGAAATTAACCCTCACTTGAGTCCTCTGCTCTTTTCACATTAAATTGTAGGCAGCCTTGTAGACACTTCCGCATACAGAGTAGGTAAGGTACTTAGATTTGTTGTCAGTATTAAGTAAGTAAAGTAAAGTCAGTTGAAAATGGCATATTAAGAAGTGTTAAGCAACACACTTCTCTCAAAGCAAAAAAAAAAAACAAATTATTTTCTTCAATTAGAAAATCTTTAGCAAAGCTGATATAAATACGTCAAACTGCAAGTGATGGCCGATGCTGAACGGGAGAGAGGTCGATTTTGCAACTGATACAGCTAAGCTAACTTACTTCATGGCAATATTATTGGAATGAATGGCTATCCTGGTAGAACAAAAAGGGGGAGCTCTATGTTATTCCAAAGAAAGTAAGATGTTCAATAAAGTGGACCTAGGTAGAAACTTTTAACGCTTGTTATGTTCTTAATTTTTGATAAAACAGTTGTACAATTTAGCTACACGATTTCTTTTGGATGCAGTATCGCAATAATAAAAAGAAAACCTTTTTGAGCATGGATAAAAAGTATTTATCGTAGATCTCTGAAATACGAAATGCTGTCGAAGATTGTGTGAAACTGATTTGAAATCCAAAATGAAAATGTACATTAACCATAACAAGTTATGTAATACGTCAAATGTCTTAACACTATTTATAATACTAACACAATATTAAGCACAGGCTAAACCAAAATGTTTTATTTGGTATGTTCGTGGTAGGTATCCAGTTTTCTAGCACTAACAATTATGTGGCTTTCATAAGCTAATTAAAAGTGATCTAGAACAACAATAGGCCAGTTTTTTTGAGCTTCGTTCTCAGCAAATCAAAGTAAAATAGGATTTTCGCACGCAATTACAACAACTACGCTCTACTTGACACTTCGAGACTCGCAGTAGTTGTTGTGATTTAAGTACTGAAAATCTTCCTTTACTTTGCTTTGCTGAGAACGAAGCTAAAAACAACAGGCCTAATTTAAAATGAACTTCTCTTGAAAATTTAAAAATTAAATGCACAAACCAATATGCCTGAACACAGCCCTTTCCACGAGTACTAAATCAAAATGTTGATATATTTTAGGTTTAGTACACGTGTCAACTATTGATCTGTCATCGCATTTCGCATCTTCCCTTTCTACCAAGAAACTTGATTGTGCAGCCGCGGCAATTTGATTTCCCTCAACCAAAAAATAATTCAGGCAACGAGTGACTGCAGATTTCAAGTGCGGAATTTGTATCTACAATAACAATGGCGCAGCCTACTGGTGAACTTTCTAAAAAGTAAGTTTATCAATTAAATGAAATAAGCAATCATCGAATGCGGATCTTTGGTTATGTGCATGTTTCAAGGGAATCAGACACAGCTGTCAAACTAGGAACAACTAATTTTTCACTGCACGTGTATATCGGTTAGAGGGCCTCTGCTCAACTCTAAAGTTTATGTTTATATAGTTTCTGGAAAGATGCACACTTGCAAGCACAGACTAGTATTGCATCAGCCTAGACTGCTTTGCAGTGCAATTACCACAACTAAACCGAATCACATCGAAAGCAGCGGAGTTTTGCTGCTACCGGCAAGGATGAGTCAGGGCACCAGCTGTAGTTTTGCTAGCAATGCTGCCACTGCGTATGTTGGTTGTGCAAAGAAATAGATTTACTTCTTCATCTATAACTACATGCCGATACTCATTTGCTTTTGGTTTTATTTTCATAGTGAACTTAAACGTCGGTTAAAGGCCGAACAGAAGGCTAAGGAAAAAGCAGAGAAACCAGTCGCTTCAAAACCGAACGCAGAGAAGAAGGACAAAATCAACGAAGAGGAAATTTCACCCAATGAGTACTTTAAACTCCGCTCAACTGCTGTCGCTGAGCTCAAAAAATCCCCAGAATCACATCCCTACCCCCACAAGTTCCATGTCAGCATTTCTTTGGAGAGTTTCATTGAGAAGTACTCGACCTTGAAGGATGGGGAAATGATGGATGGCGTTAGTTTGAGGTAAGAAGTTGTTTTTTTTTCTACTTCGTCTAATTTAAAAAAAAAAAAAAAAAAATCTAATCACAGTGTCGCTGGTCG
Source organism: Cheilosia vulpina (assembly GCA_916610125.1). Classification (NCBI taxonomy): domain Eukaryota; kingdom Metazoa; phylum Arthropoda; class Insecta; order Diptera; family Syrphidae; genus Cheilosia; species Cheilosia vulpina. Next base: position 64,895,255 of record OU744277.1, read on the forward strand.
TGTACATGCGATTCGAGAGTCTGGAGCCAAGCTAATATTTTACGATTTGCGTGGCGAAGGTGTCAAACTGCAAGTAATGGCCAATGCTAAGCTGTACGAAACTGAGGCCGCTTTTGAAATTGATACATCTAAGTTGCGTCGTGGTGATATTATCGGCATCAACGGCTACCCCGGAAAAACGAAAAAGGGAGAACTGTCTGTTATCCCAAAGACGGTAAGACTTATCGGAACTGGTCTATTCATCGAAAGCGTTTCAGCTATTCATATGATTATAGATAAAACTACTCTCGCCGTGCTTGCATATGTTGCCGCACTTACACTTCGGTCTCAAGGATAAGGAGACTCGCTTCCGTCAGAGGTATTTGGATCTCATTCTAAACAACAAAGTCAGGGAGACTTTCCAGATCAGAGCTAAGGTATGTGGTTCCCTCGAGTGGCGTTCAAGTGTTCATCAAAATCAATTCTATTCTATTTTAGATCATCGCTTATGTCCGTCAATTCCTTGACCGACTTGGTTTTCTTGAAATCGAGACCCCCATGATGAATATGATTGCGGGCGGCGCCACAGCCAAACCTTTTGTCACACATCACAACGAACTAAACATGGATCTTTATATGCGAATTGCGCCCGAATTATACCACAAGATGCTGGTAGTAGGCGGATTAGATCGCGTCTACGAAATCGGCCGCCAGTTCCGTAACGAAGGCATTGATCTCACTCACAATCCTGAGTTCACAACATGCGAATTCTACATGGCATATGCCGACTACCAAGATACTATCCAAATGACGGAGCAGATGGTCTCAGGAATGGTAAAAGCCATTCATGGTTCCTACAAGATCAAGTATCACCCGGACGGTCCCGATGGCGAAGAGCAGGAAATTGATTTCACTCCTCCGTTCAGGCGTGTTTCAATGATCAAGACTCTCGAAGAGAAGTTGAATGTGAAATTCCCATGCGCCACTACCTTTGACACCAAGGAGACCAATAACTTCCTCAGTCAGCTGTGCATCAAATTCCAAGTTGAATGCCCAGCTCCAAGGACCACAGCCCGTTTGCTGGACAAATTGGTTGGCGACTTTATCGAAGAGACATGTATTAATCCTACCTTTATCTGCGACCATCCGCAAGTTATGAGTCCACTGGCCAAGTATCACCGCAGCCAACCGGGATTGACAGAGCGTTTTGAGCTGTTCATCATGAAGAAGGAGGTTTGCAATGCGTACACCGAATTGAATGATCCAGTTGTGCAGCGAGAACGCTTTGAACAGCAGGCTGGAGACAAGGCGGCCGGAGATGATGAGGCTCAATTGGTAGATGAGAATTTCTGTACTGCATTAGAGTACGGTCTTCCGCCGACTAGCGGGTGGGGAATGGGAATCGATCGATTGACAATGTTCCTTACAGACTCTAATAACATTAAGGTGAAATTTTAGTTCATGCTTATAAGTTGAATTAGTTTTGAATGTATTTTGATTTAACAGGAAGTGTTGCTGTTCCCTGCAATGAAGCCAGATGATCCAAACAAAAACCAGGCCCAAGCTGACGCTGCCCCAGCTGTGGAAACAAAGTAATTTATTTATTCAAGCTTAACCTACTAAGAATACTGTTGCGATAAATCGGTCGTAATTAAACAATGATATTTAAATGAAATTGTGTTTTTATAAGATTTTAATCAGTTAAGAGCAGCGTTTGGAATAGAGGCTAGAAATGAGTGAGCGTATGACAGGAAATTAAGCTGGCTTTACACCCGAAGCGTATTGATCATCAAATAATCCGGACCCAAATTCAAAATTTCAGGATGATGCACTGAAGTGTAAAGAAGCGGTTAAAGTTTTGAGTGTGTTTAATGATGCGTTATAAAGTTCAATGGGAAATAATTGACTTATTCAACCGCACGAATGTCTAACAATCGTTGACCAGATAGGCAGATATAGGAGTTTCTCAATTATACCCATCGCATTCGAACTCTTCCTTTTGTATAAAAAAAAATCTTGTTTTTGTTGCTAGTTTTGCATAAATTGTTCTTGACAAATGATTACAAAATGTATTCCGAAATAAAGAGAAGATTTATAGCGATTATATTTGTTACTAATCATTGCACAGAAAACTACGAGAAAAACAATCGGTTTTTTGTGAGTTAAAAAAATAAAAAAAAAACAGGTCCAAAGATATCTTAGGCCTTGCTTCTTACAACCATTCGTTTTGTGTGAGTTTTTTTTTTACCTTAGGATTAAGGGATCTAAAACTATAACGGCTAAATTGAGAAGCTCTTTCATGACAGTTATACAACTGTCAGAAAAAGTGTCGAAAACCTTAAGATGTAATAACATATTAAAGTTATTTAATTTTCTACAGAAGAAAGCGTCTAAAAGTTATGATTGAAATTATATATTCTATAAGGAACGTGGTTGAAATGGAAATATCCTACGTAGTTTGATACTTAAAAGGCGTTTTTCTTTTTTAGTTCAGAGCTGAGCTCTGAACCGAGCTCGAGCATTATGAGCGCGCTCTGAAGCGAGCGTACTCAGATCGTTCTGATGTATTTATGAAACACAATTGAGCAAATAGCTGTCATTTTTAATAAATATATGTATAAATTGTATATTTATTAATTGTTGTTTATTAGGCGTTTTTCTTTTTTAGTTCAGAGCACAACCTGAACTGTTATACAAAAAGTTCGTGTTTCTTTTTTAGCTCAGATTCATCAGAGCTCAGATTTGTGTTTCTTTTTTCGATCTGAGCATAATCAGAGCGCGCTCGATGAGCTCAGAATAAGTTGACTGAGCAGGCTGAGTAAAAAGCTGAATACACATTCACAGTCACATTTGACAGAAAAAAAAACAGGATAAACAAAATAATTGAAATGGTGGACGACCTTTGTTGTTCTGGAACTGAAGGTTAACCAATTTAATAAATAAAAATTAATACATCGGAACGATCTGAGCACGCTCGGCTCAGAGCGCGCGCATAATGCTCGAGCTCGGTTCAGAGCTCAGCTCTGAACTAAAAAAGAAAAACGCCTAATGAAAACAAAATAAATTGCTCCACTTCAAACTCAAATTTCAATTCTAATAGAACGCGTACTGAATTCCACACGAAAACATCTCGCCTTACGAACACAGTCCATTCGTCCGCAGCTGTCAACATTTTTCAATTCTCTCTCTATCACTTTCCTCCATCACAAAAAGAACTGCACAGCACTTTGCACGAAGATGTATCCAATTTAAAATAAAAATATTCAATTTTTCACATAACAAACCATTTTAAAATTAAGTGAGTTCTCATTAAAAGTACATCAGGACAATAATTTCCGGATAATTGTCGCCAACATTGATTCACTTATGCCTATCGTCCGCAGAGAATTTTCCAAATTGAAGTGCTGCGCGCTGCCCTTCCCCGCTGTCAATCGCACCAAAATCGTCGCCCGTAGCAGCAACTCATCGCCATCTAATTTTTCACCAACAACACACTGTCCTTACGGAGCCAATTAAATGCAATTGAATGCATAAAAAGGTAATTTTCCCTTAAATAGTTTTTAAGTTAACATCTTGCCTTATCGTTTTGCACTTTGTGCCGATCGAATTTCTTTAATTTTCCATGGAAAATTACACATTTTTCCCCAAACCCAAATCTATTTGATTTGTGTTTTGCAAGAGGTATATAGAATGGAATTATAACAGAAAACCAGCAGAAGAGGGGAATATAGAAAAAAGATAAACATTACCGTAGTGGAGAAAGAGAAAAAATGGGTCGTTTGAAGCCCCCCGTGCAATGCCCGCAGAATAGAGCTACTGCTCAACATAAAAATAAGAAGAAAGAAAACTCAACATCATCGCGGAAGATTAAAAAATTCATTAAGCAGCAGCAACTAGAAAAATCAACGGCGGCCAAGGTGAGCAGTAATCACACACGCATTCTGGGGCTGATGGAGTGGGCTACTTCTGTCGTCCGTCTAAACGAGCATGTATTTTAAAATTGTGATTTTTTTGCTGTCGAAAAAATAATAACAGACACGATTACATGCGATTGTGTGTGCCTAATAATCTCTATAATCGAGCGGTGAATACGCGTATAACAGTTAGCGCGTAACTTTCTTTCATCACAAAATACTACTAAATATTTGAATTTTTTTTAAATTTTCGCATTTTGTGCATTTTTGATTAGTGTTCTTCGTTTTGACTAGGGTTTTGTTGGCCTGTGTGTTTTTTCAATTTTTTATATTTTTTTTCATCTGTATAACAGTTGAGATTGTTTTCGTATTCTTCCAGTTAAACGCTGTTCACATGGATCCCCCCGGTGGGCGACGACGTATTTGTCGTGCTGCTAATGTCCCAGCAGCTGAATCGGAGTCATCATTGTCGCCGGTGGAAGCGGATTCATCAAATGAAGCCAGCGGAGTTGGAGGCAGCTCTGAGTGTCGTAGGAGTTCCCGCAAGAAGACCATCAAATTCGATGTTCGCGACTTGCTGAACAAAAACAGAAAGAGCCACAAGATTCAGATCGAGGCACGCATCGATTCAAATGCTCCAAAGGTGGGTTCAGGTCAGGCAACTAGGGAGGAACTGGACAGCAAACAGAAGAATTTCATCGAGAAATCAGCAATTTTTCGACGCTACTCCATATCGGAGAATAAACTGCCACCACGCCCACCACCGCCTCCAGTCTCGCTCATACAAACAATCCAACAGTGTGTGGGCGATTCGGAACAGCCGTCCATCGATAGGGACATTGCTACGATATCGCCAATAGCACGACGACTAAGTCGAACTCAGGATATCCTAAATTCGAGTATGATAAAGCCGAAACAGGTCAGCAGTCTGATTGTGACAAAGTTGGAGAGCGCTAGCACGACCAGGGCAACTCCTCCAAACAGAGGAAAATCTGGACCTCCCAAACCGCCCGAAGTGCACACGACATTTGCATTGGCATCCACGCAGCAGAAGCGTCGCGGAAGGCCGCCAAAATTTAAACCGCCTGGAGAATTATTTGATACCACCACGGAATCTTCCAATGATAGTTTTGAGACAAGTAGTACCTTCAAGCGAGGAACTTGTGCAAAGCCTTCCACGAGCAGAGGTAACCCAGATAAGGACGAAAGAGGCTCAGATTGCAGGGAAATCAGCTTGTCGCCAACAAGTTCCACGAAAGGCATCGATTTGCGGGAAATGCTCGATGCCAGCGCAGTGACTTTGCCGCAGCCAACGATCCTAGACGACTGCATGCTCGTCTCAACCGATGATATATTCGTTGCTGCTGAAGAGGAAGTTTTCACTGAGGCCCTTAGCTCGGATGAATCCTTGCGAAGTTCACCGAAAGACAAGAGCAATGATGAGATTTCCCTATTTGCGAGGAGCAACAGCACTGAAACCAATAGCTCTGATGATAGTGAGACCAGGCGAAGGAAGGTTCGAGTGTCGGTGAAGCGAGTTTCGTTGCCCTCCACCATTAAAGAAAGCCTGGATTCAAACTCGAAACACAGTTCCGATGAGAAGTTTGATGTTATCGAGATATTCTCGTCAAATGACGAAGATAGCTTGAGAAGTCGAGAAGAACTTCCAAAAAGTCCGAAAATTGAAGATGATTTGATTCAGGAGGGTTCCAAGACGGTCAATACGCGTGCGAGTCGAAAGAAGCTAAACCTTACGCCACCAGCCATGGCAACCGAGGGTGATAACTCTAATTCAACGACGTTGAGCAGCATAGTTGTGATATCTAGTGCTTCAGCAACGCCTGTCGATGAGATGCTGATGGAGAATGCTGTGTCGCCAACTCTTCGAGTTACAGCCAACCGTCGAGCCAGGGGCTGCAAACAGAGCGAAGCTAAGGCCGATAAGTCTAAAAATGAAGGTCAAATCTCAGAGGTGGCGCTTGAAGAGGAGACGGCAACAATTAAGCCCGCAAGTCCAACATACTCCCAAGTTGCATTGAGGAAGCTCAGAAGTGCCCCCGATCATGCGGGTCAGGCTACTGCTAGTCGAAAGGTTGATGTAGAAGAAACAGATTCCGATCAACGAAGTTACCTATCTACTAGAGTCCCACTCAAAAGTCAATTGCATGCACAAGCAGCAGAAGTAACCTGCCCGCTGAATCAAACGAGAAGTCGCAGCGAAGCAACTCATCTGACAAGGCCTGGCGTTTTTACTGTTGAACTCACCCCTTCAGTTACTCAGTTCTCGGCAAAGAGTAGTAGAGGCACTCCCGCACAAGTCTACCTTTCTGCTTCAAAGACGGCTCAACAAGAAGCAGCTCCTTCAAATCAAAAAGATGCTGCTTTTAGTTTTGAAACTGCCAAGGAAGAAGCAGAGGATACTCGTAGCGAATTAGCAAACAGGCGAAGTGCTGCCTTACTTTCCCATAAGCCCGATATTTTTCAGCAAAGTCATGCCAGAGACGAGCCAGATGATTCTGAAAAGAGCACTCAAACCTTTAGAACTCGGAGCGATGTAGCTCAAGCGAGATTAGATCAACCGCAACCCGATCGAAATAATGCTGCTGTGGCCTTACGCTATCGAACAGACATACAACTAAGGACTGTCGCTAATGGGAGTGAGGCAACAGAACAACCCAGTCCATTAGATCCTAAATTGTCAACGAAGGATGAGCAGGTAGAAGGCGTGGATTCTAAAAAAAATCAAAGAAAGGGTCGCAGCGAAGCAATAGACAGCAAAATTGATCTCTCTCAAACAAGTCGTCGAAGCGCTGTGTTTTCCTCAAGGAATTGGAACGAACCAGAACTGGTAGCAGATACTACGCAGTCTGTAGGGCCACCGAGCAAACAGGAGCAAGTTGCAGCCCTCCCAAGTCCATCAATTCCAGTAGATCCATCAAATAAAATATCGTTACGCAGTCGCAAGGATCCACACGAAGAAGCAAATTATTGGCCGTCTAGTGAAGCAGGTGGCTCATTGTCCAGAAAGAGCCACCATAGAACTGTACCAGAAGAATCGGAGCCGGCTCTTGCTGTACATTCCCAAGCCTCTACGAGTCGTCGAAGACGTTCAGCCGAGGAAGCAATTTCTTCTCAAACAACTGGTGAATCTGTTCAGGAAAACGCAAGGCCGGTCCAAAAGGAAACACAAACTCATGCCGTTCAATCTGCACAAGAAGTAACACTTTCTCCTCAAAGCAGTGGGGATTCGTCTCCGCGAAGTACAAGATCGAGGTATCACAAGGACCACCAAATAAAAGCAACTCCAATTATTACAGAGAGTTACAGGATTTTATTAGAAGCAACCCTTGAGAGTGACGACCAACGAAGCGCAAGATTAAGAAGTCGAAGTATAGTTCCCTTAAAAAGTTTGGACAGAGAGATTCATAGCGATTCCGCAGAAGAAACAGCGTCTTCGCAAACGAGTGGCAAACCAGCAGCGCTGAACGCTAGATCGAGGAATCGAAAGAAAGTTCAAAGCCATCAAGGTGCTTCGAAAAGTCTAAATAGACAACTTCAAAGCGATTCCTCAGAAGAAGCTGTTTCTTCTGAGAAAACAGTGGAAACTCCCGCACGCAGCAGTGCAAGATCGAAGAGTCAAAAGGAAACGACAAGTCCAGCGGTTCGTAGAAGCGTTGAAACAGTTTCTTCTCCACTAATTCCATCGAGCGAAGAAGAATCCCAACTCAGTCCAAGGTCGAGGGTACAAAAGGCCACCCAAAGCCGATCAGCCCGGTCACTAAGTGGTACAAGATCCTTACGCAGGCACGCTGCCCAAGAACAACTTAGTTCTTCTACTGAATCAGCAGTATTTGAAATAGGAAAACAGAAATCAGCAAGCCCAATATATCAGGAAGCAGTTCCTAATGTGAATGAGACAACCAAAGAGGAAACTACCATCACAAGAGAATCCATTGACCGAAGTAGTACCGATACGTCAAACTCAGGCCGTCGAGAATCTTTGCGTGCAGCAATCCGCGCTTCAACATCTCCTGTGAAAAAGATGTCCACTAAAAGAACATCAAAAACTCTCCCAAAAGCAAGCGCCAACGATCAGACAAGTTCATCTTCGGAGAGCTCCGAACACCAGGACCCCATGCCCAAGGGACGACGACAGATAAGGTCGAACTTAGGTAATAAATCTAAGGAAGAGGCAAGCAGTTTCTGTTCAGAAAGTTCCTCTGCCACGTCCTCGTCCTGCACATCGTCGTCGTCTTCAGCATCGTCTTCGTCATCGTCGTCGTCATCGTCATCTCCCTCGTCAATGAATGCATCGTCATCGGCGGCTTCTGAAGGTCGTGCCACTCGTTCCCGAAAAGCATTGGAAATAGCCAACGGGGAGCCATTACAAAGTTCACGGCAAACTCCCCCACTCACGGCGCAACTTCTAAATGAAATAGTTTCCGAAAAGAAGGCACGAAAACCCGAAGAAGATTTCACGGAGCCGGACAGTGAGAGTTCTGAGAACTCGTCCAAAATACGTCCAAAATTGAGTTCGCAGGGCTCCAAGGATGGAAAAGAGTGCGACGCTCTGCTGAAAGAACGCGCGAAAATAGTACAGCGGCGCAAGAGCATACGATTGAACCGTTGGGCAGCGGCGCTTGAGGAGGAAACCAATGAGACGGGCAGCGAGAGTTCAGAGACGTCGCTACCATTGCGAAGAACCAGATCGGGGCGGTCTAGACTCCGAGCTGACGCATCCGAGTTCGCAGCGACTGTCGGCAACAATGCATCAGAGAACTTGGCAGAAGATGTCCCCACAGTCGATGTGCCACCAGCAGAAATTTCCAAAGAAATTGCTTCCAAATGCGTAAATGATATCATAGCACAACAGTCGCTTGAACACGCCGCTGAAGGAAATACGATTGGCTCAGGAGCTGCCAGAGTTCAAAGCAAATCCAAAGGAAGAAGCAGACGCTTTGTGCCAATCAATGACAGTTTGTCAAGGTCCAACACGTTTTCGGACGATGACACGTCTTCCAGCGGAACTTCGGCAAACACGCGTTTGTTGCGAAACAAATCGCGCAGGAAAACGATATCTAGTGCAAAGGAGTTGTATGAACTGCTCAAGTCGACACCAAGCACTTCACAGAGTTTGATGCATAAATCCACGGAAAACCTGAAAGAAATTGATGACACACTGCCCTCAGCGAGGAAGGAGACCCAATCCAAAGCCGTACAACGCAAAACGAGTGAAGATTTCAGTACCACAGTGGTCGAGCAGCCTGAAACAGAAATTGAATCCAAGCCAGAAGTAGATACAAAAAAGGACAACACAGCACAGAAAAATGAAACTTTATCCGAGGATCCTGCTACGACACCTAAGCAGCGAAAAGGTAGTCGATTCTCTCTGAAGAACGCAACCGAGGCAGTCGAACCTCAAGAAGAGATTTCTTCCCAGCCAGAGGAATCCCCGAAAACCCCTCGACAGAGGAAGAAAGCTCCAAGCATTTCCAAATCTCCAAAGTCTTTAGCAACCACTATCGCTCTAAATACTGAGGATCAGGCTTCTATCTGTACGTCAACACTCAAACAGGAAGCACTCTGCGAGAAAGACGTTTTGCTGCCCGGGGAATCTAGTCCCACGTCCAGAAGCCAGCGAATTGCAAAGAAAGAAGCCAAACCAAGCAAAGTCGAAGGAAACAGTTCTTTTCACGTATCTTCGAGTGACTTTGATTCAATTTCTTCAACGGGGGAAATTTCGTCGCACAGAGCTGTCCCAATGCCCGCTGAAAACATTTCTGCAAAACCAACTGTTGGGGAGGACGTCCAAAATCAGTCTGTGGAGCCTAATTCTTGCGCAAAACCTGAAGCAAATACAGAGAAAGTCTTGAGGAGGCCGCATGGACGAAGTTCGACTTCCAGACGCAATGCTCCTAAGGAAGACGTCCAAAACTCGATAGAGTCGGACGCCATACCCATGGCCATCGAAAAATTGGATGCAAAGGAGGAGAAAATCGTAACGAAGCTTCCTGGTCGTAGTTTTGGCTGCAAACAAAGTACTCCTGTTGAGGAAGATGTTCCAAAGCATGTGGAACATGGTTGGCAAATCATTAGCCCGGCGGAACCTGAAGGCACTCCTGAAAAGATGACGGAAGGTGGATCTAGCACAGTTCATGAATCAAAGTTAAATTCTGTGTCTCTGTGCACGTCAGGGAGGCATGAAGGACCTGCTTCGAATTCCAATACAGCCGCGAATAATGATTCTACACATGTGATGCAGAATCTCGAAGAAACTAATAAAACCGCCGCGGAAGGCCTGCAAATGCCGGAGCCTGTGTTAGAAAGAATCGCAAATGCTACTGACGCTGCAAAAGAGGTGATATCATTGGTACCAATCCCCGAAACGTTACCCTGTCTGCAAAAACCGCATCCCAAGAAGGAAACATCACCGCGCAAAAAAAATAAATCTTTGATACAGCCTCCGGACACTTCTAAATCCATCGAAGAAGGTCAGAAAGCAAAGAAGATCAAGAGTCCTACTGAAACCAGCACGGAGGACGAGAAGCCCATTTCTTCGGAATCAAACCACTCTGACGACTCGCAAAAGACCGAGTGCCCCCTGGTCGAATCAAAACCACCTACGCCTCGCAGGCAACTTGATTCGAGTTTCATCGAATCGCTGGAGAAATCCCTCCTCAGACCGGTCTCCACAAAGAAACCTTCGAAGAAAAAGGAGAAGGAACCAATTATAGTTACATCTCCCAGTGCCAAGGTCAAGGATGAGCCGCAGAAATCTAAAAAGCTCCAGGAAACGCGAGAGGAGCCGAGAAAGCCAGACACTTTCAGTCCCAAATCGAAGAAGAAACAGAAAGTGGAAAAGAAGCCTGATGACGACGCATCGACAAAGCGGAAGAGTGTGACCAAAGTCAAGGAGCAGCCTATCGAAGCGGTGAAATCTTCGGAGCCCGACGCTTCCATTTCTGAGATTCCAATTGCCCCCGTCATTGGCGAGCCTGCGGCAGATCCTCCCGCAGAACCTGTGATTCTCCCAAAAGTCATGAAGAGCAAGGGAGAAACTAAGTTCTATCCAGTCGAGCCAGTGATTGAAGAAAACCTACCACCATCTGTGGTGGAAGCACCGCCAACAGTGGCTAAGGAAAAGTCACCTGACATGCTGCCCGACCCACTGAAGGACATTGAGAAATTTATCGAGGATGGAGTGAATCTGCTGAAACGTGGCTACAAACTAGACGACGCCGATGACACTGGCCTCGACACGGACATACTCAAATCGGACGACCTTGTGACACCGAAAAAGTGCAAACTTGACGACAATATCGGCGAAAAGAAGGACTCCTCACCCGAAGATGACAATTCCAATTCGAACTCGGAGTGTTCCACAATGGCCACGACGCCAACCAGCGAGATAGACACTCCCAATGGGATACGTCGTTCGCATCGTATCAAGAACTCGAAGAGTACCAAGTGCTTAGTGGGTCGTGGCTTAGTCCGTGACAAGGAGCGCTTTTCCACGAAGGACGACGAAAAGACAATTTACTCCATTGATGACCAGAAGATGGATCTCGTCGAAGTTGAAGCGAAAAATTCGAAATTCCTCAAGGACATGGAAGAGCGCCTCAGCAACTTCCGCGTCATCCGCGAGAACGAGTACAAATGCGAACGTGTGATCAGCAAAGAGGCCAAACGCATGCTGTGCGACTGTTTCTTGACCGCCGAGGAAGAGGAACGTGGCGAACTGGGCTGTGGAGAGGACTGCCTCAATCGGCTGCTGATGATCGAGTGCGGATCGGATTGTACAGTCCGCTACCGCTGTACAAATCGTCGGTTCACAAAGTTTCTATATTCACCGTGCCGTGTATTCCGCACGGAGAAAAAAGGCTTTGGCATTATGGCCGACATTGAAATACTGCCCGGCGAATTCATCATGGAGTACGTCGGCGAAGTCATCAACGGCGACGAGTTCGAGCATCGGAGGAACGTGTACTCGCAGGACAAGAACAAGCACTACTACTTTATGGCTCTGCGAAGTGATGCGATTATAGATGCCACCGCAAAGGGAAACATCTCTAGGTTCATCAATCACTCGTGCGACCCGAATGCCGAGACGCAGAAATGGACAGTCAATGGTGAGTTGAGAATTGGATTCTTCAGTAGGAAGAGCATTATGCCGGGCGAGGAGATAACCTTTGATTATCAGTATCAGCGCTACGGTAAGGAAGCTCAAAAGTGCTTCTGTGAATCGCCCAACTGTCGAGGATGGATTGGGGAAGAGCCAAGTTCAGAGGAGGAGGAGGAGGAGGAAGAAGAAGAGGAAGAGGAAGGAGAAAGTGAAGAAACCGAAGAGGATGAGGCGAATGAAGCCCTTCAACCGCCAATCGTTCCAATGCCAGCAATCTCCACGTCGATTATTGTGCCAGACGTCAGCGCCATTGATCAGTTGGTTCCTTTGGCAGCGGCGCACACCGATGTGCCTACCATCGACAAACACATGGACGTCCAGCCTGGTGTGGCGGTCGGTTCACCAGTTGCAATCCCTTCTCCAATAATTCCAACAGATGTTCCGTCACCGAAAGATATTCTACTCAAGAAGAAAAAGGAAAGAAAACGCCTGATCGACCGCAAGGAGGATAAAATCAAACGCCGCGAAGCCAAACAATTTCTCGAAGATCCCGACATCGAGGATGAAGTGCGTTTCCTTGTCAAGTGTGGTCTCAAAAATCAAGCCGACACTCTGCGACTTTCCCGTCTCATTGTGCGGGCGAAACTGCTCGAGACACGGCTTAAACTGCTGCAGATCCTTCGCAACGGAGAACTACCATGTCGTCGCCTTTTCCTCGACTATCACGGTCTACGTCTACTGCACGGTTGGATGAGCGACGTTGTCGATACACGTGAGACCGACAAGAGCATGGAAATTCGAATGGTCCTGTTAAGTGTGCTGGAATGTCTACCCATTTCCAATAAAACAATGTTAACCGACAGTAAGGTCTACCAAACAGTGCGTGATTGGTCCAACAACAAAGAATCGCATTCGCCGAGTGATGCATCGCCCAAAGAACCCACTGTACCGTCATCATCATCTCCAACAGGACCTGAAGACTCTTCGTGCGAGCTGCAAAAACTTGCGGCCAAATTAGTTAATACATGGGACAATTTGCCAGAGGTCTTCCGCATCCCAAAGCGTGAGCGTATCGAACAAATGAAGGAGCACGAACGGGAAGCTGACAAAGGTCTCGGCCAAAATATATCCAAATTGAGTGGGCAACGCAACCGCGAGAGGTTTATGCGAAACAGTGGACCAAATAGCGGTCGATTTAAATGGTCTCGCTCAGAGAAGGACAAAGAGCGGGAACGAGCAGGCGATCGCCGGAGGTATGCCCAAAATAATAATGGTTCCGGAAAGGACGATAAGTCGGTGCCGGGCGAATCGCACCTCTCCAAGGAGCAACGCAGGGAGCTATTTGCCGCCAAGGTGAGTGAGATTAAACCCTTTAATGTTAGTAACCAAACCGGTGTAGAATTACCGCAGACAATCTAAAACAGATTGATGTGTAAAACTGATAGTTTTCTACATATCTCCTTTATTATATTTCAAAAAAAAAAATAAAAATAAATAATATTGCAATACTATTCTAGGTGGCTCGTGATGAAGCCGAAAAACGTCTTGCAGAGGAGCGTCGCGAGTTCGACATCAAATGTCGGTTCTTCGGTTTGGATCCAAAGCGGATGCGCCCAGAGAATATGCCATTCTGTGTCAATCCCTCCACCGGCCAATGGTACTCCACAGACAAGAAACCGATATCGACGCCTCCGAGTTACGCGCACGTGCAAGTGCCCGTCAAACCGAAATCCACAAATCCAGAAGACTATCGACTCCCACCCATGGACTTGCCACCACTGTGGAAATTCGCCATCAGTCCCAAGGGAAAAATCTACTACTATCACGTCAAGATACGAATACCACAGTGGGAGCCCCCAATAAAGATTCTCCCCTTAGCCGGACAGACGAGCACCCCGGTAAAGAACTCAGAAAGTGATTCGTCGAACGCCGAAGGTGTCGATAGTTCTGAGGATGATATCGATATCATTAAGGGTAAGCAGAGCGATCAATGTCCACTCAGCTTAAATTTTGACATGCTTTTCAAATAGGTCTCGATCCAGTGAAGCTGCAGGCGTATATCGAGAAGAAGATCGAGGACAGAAGGTTGCAGCGCTACACAAGGCTGGTGGTGGAGAAACCGATAAGTGTAAATATAAATCGACTTTTGTGCCCGGTATTGCTTTATTATTGAAACATTTCTACCTGTACAGCCTCGCAAGGAAGAAGATCGCATTTATAATCAAATGGAGGTTCGCAAGTACAAGGAGAATAAAGAGAAGATTCGCAAACGGAAAGAAGACATTCGGCGCCGAGGCGAACCATCATCCAAATCCGTTGATGTGAAACCAGCAGAGACTGCCGAGGTGGATGAGACACCCGCCAATGCTCTTCCCATTCAGGATTTCCTACTCTCATCTGACGAGGAAATCAACATCAAAGCCGAATGCAACAATAGCCCGCTGATTGAAAAGATTGTTCAGGGCGATAAAATCGTCGACGAACTGGACGCGTTACACAGTAAGCGCGCCTTAAAGCGACCACTGGCCATTCGGGAAAAGTACGAACACAAGAAGCGTAAGCCAGACAAGAAAGAATCGAGCAAAAGGTTTGTGTTGTACCCACTGATGTGTTGAATCAATTCTTTATACTTGCTCCGAATTTCAGTACAAAACGTAGCAAGGACGGAGAGGGTAGTAGTAGCAGCAGTAAGTATCGGAAGATCAAGGAGAAGTTCCGCTGCGAAATCGCTGGCATAATTGTTCACCATTTGAAGCCCTATCGCAAAGAGACATGCTTGTCTGGCAGAGTTCTCACTGATGACGACTTCAATCACTTGGCCAGAAAGGTGACATGCATAAACTTGCCCTCTCTAAATTGTCCACTAATCAAATAGGCTTACTTTTCTCCTTGTCTAGTTGACTCATTTCGTGATGGTTAAGGAGATGAAATACTGTGAATCGATCGGCCAAACACTGGTTGTAACCGAGTCGGTAAAGAACAAGTCACGCGAGTTCATCAAGAAATACATGGCCAAGTATGGAGGAGTTTATGTGCGGCCCAAAACTGATCCCGAATACAAAGAGATACCATTCTTGTAAGAAGTGGTGTTGCAACGTATTTATTATTATTATTATTTTTTTTTTTTTTTTGTTTTTTTTTTTTTGATTATAGTTAAATTTGGCAATAACTAGCATTCTTTGCATTGTTTTCATAGTCCTTAATATATAAGTTATAGTTAAGAGAATTCGACAAATCACTGACAACCTCTCCGCATACACAGCCAGACAGACAGACACGAACACACATCGTTCCCTAGATTAATGCGTTGCCGTAAGTATGAATTATTAGTTTTAGCATTAAGGTATTATTATTCACATAATACCCGACAGTCTGTATATTATAAGTGGATATACAAATTTAAAAAAATGGATATTTTTGAATATACTAATTGTAGAATACCAACGTCAAGAATATTTAATAACAAAAGAACAAACAACTGTATAATGTTAATATATAGACAAAAATGTAACTGAATAGAATTATTTGAAATTACATATTAAACTGTGTGTTGTTCTTAATTGAGTTTTGTTGTAGCAGGTATCAGGTACCGCATGGAGTTAATTTCTAGTGGCAACTCCCAATAATTCTGAGGTCGAATCGCGTTGTCCGGAAAAAGCGGTCCCAATGGAAAACGTCATTAGTTTACAACGTAAGTATGATTGCATTTATTTTGGACAGCGGTCATAAATTTTGTGTAGATTTGACAATTTTCGGCCAGCTCTTTGTTCGGGAAAGTAAGTAGTTTTGTGAAATATTAGTGAGTGATTCCCAAATATTGCAAAACAATTGAATAATCATGATTGGTTGAGTGAACGAGCAATTTTGGCAGGAACAAATAAAGACGTAAATGATATCAATACAGACATCTATATATATAAAAGAGAGCGATGTTAGTTAGGTTAGGTTGGGTTGAGAGGGCAGTTTTGCAGCCGATGCAAATTTCACCCGGAAGCCGTGAAGGCCCATTGTGAGTACCCTGTTTACATGTGGCTAACAAAACCACTTCGATCTGTTTAAGAATAGTCTGTCTGATAGAGGTACCCCCGCCAAGTCTTCCAAACTTTCGAAACACCTTACTCCCATACAGGATGAGCGGCGTTCCTGTAAAGCTGGGCAGTGGCATAGAAGATGTTCCACCGACTCTATTTCCTATTCGTCTCTGCAGCTTCTGCAGAAGTTATTTGCGAAAAGTCCCAGCCTTTTAGCCATGTTTCCTATGGTGCAGTGTCCGGTTAAAAGCTGTTAATGTCGTTTTCCATTGGGCAATAAGAAGCGTACGGAAGGGTCCGGAATCGAAAAAATCACTTCTGAAACCGTTCCATTGGCACAAAAAATACTCTTCTGGTGATTCTGAGAAGAGAATTTCGCTTCTCGATTTGAAGTCAGAAAATCCACTCAAGAAGCACTCACACAAATGTAATTTTATGTATTTTATACAAGTCAACTGACAGCAGCCGTAGATTATTTTTTTGCATTTCACCAATACTATTGTGCATTCTTTCAGAAGCTGTTTTGTTGTTCCATTGGATTTCAGAATGAGTGGATCCACGAGTGAAACCAATGGAAAACGACATAAGGGAGACTAGGAACTTTGTTCTTTTGGTGTCAATCACAGGCCACAGACTTCGGGTTATGACGCAACCGATGGTGTTGCTCCATTGTTCCTTAGCCAGTTGTGCGGTGACGCCTTCAATAAAAGTCTTAGCAGTGTTGAAAGGCGGTAGCACCTCTCCGTCCGCTAGTTGAGGGTTCATATCAGAGCCGTATCTGGCCAATTCGTCCGCTTTTTCGTTCCCTTCCACCCCAACGTGTCCCGGAACCCAGCAGAGTAGAACTGAGTGATGACGTATAGCCCTTAGCGCCAAGAGGCAATCTGAAACACATTTCGCATTGATGTTAGTTACTACGCTTATAACTCGAGAACACCTGGACCGATTTTGATGATTCGCACCAATTCGGACTGCTGTCCGGCCAAACAAGAAGAATACACAAGAAAATTTCCGAAAAATCCCCGAAAAAAAAAATTATAAATAAAATTAATTTTCCCATACATATTTGACTATTACTTTTACTTTACATTCTGACAATTTTTTTTTTGTATCAATCAAAACGTTAATTTTGGATTGTGCAATTAATTGATGATTTATCTTTTTTAAGTTACCAATGAAGTTAGAACATCCGATAAATGTCATTGTTTTTCACAATGCCGCGAGCCAGAAGGTCTAATCTTTCTCATCGAACCCGTAATTCAAGTTGTACAAGTTCAAGTACAAGGATGATATGTCGGAAAACATTTCATTCCATTCAGAGAATCCCCATCTTGAGATGAATGAAGAGATTCACAACCAGGCCTTAATTTTGATAGAAGACATGTGCTACCTCATGTGCGGCAGTTTGTTAGTCAGGTTAGGAATGCCATCGCCAGATCGTGGAATAAATGACGCTTTCGAGCGAGAATTGCAGCGTGAACGTGAATACGACACAAATACATTAAGCCAATTGGTTAGAACGAATGTACCTTTGTTGAATCACCAACAAAAAGAAGTGTACGATACAGTAATGAATGCAAATAATGATGGAAATGTTGGCATGTTTTTCCTTGATGCGCCTGGTGGCACTGGAAAGTTGCACAGTTCGTGCAAGATCGGAAATTGCTGTAGCAGTTGCTTCTTCTGGAATAGCGGCTACGCTTCCGGAAGGTTGCCGAACCGCTCATTCTGCATTGAAATTGCTATTAAACCTTCAAGCGGTTGAAGAACAAACATGTAACATAGCGAAACATTCAGCAATGGCCAAACTTTTGGTAGCAAGCAA
Organism: Cheilosia vulpina; assembly: GCA_916610125.1. Taxonomy (NCBI): domain Eukaryota; kingdom Metazoa; phylum Arthropoda; class Insecta; order Diptera; family Syrphidae; genus Cheilosia; species Cheilosia vulpina. The sequence goes on from OU744277.1 coordinate 64,913,126, forward strand.
AATTATTATCTGGGGCGAATGCACACTAAGCCTTTTTTATTAGGCTCACATGATCTGAATAGATCATTGATTTTCATGGTTTACAACAACAGGACAATATCAAACTTTTGTTGTATACCATGGAAATCAATAATCTATACAGATCATGTGAGCGAAATAAAAAAGGAGGCTCTGAATCGCACTATGAAAGATATGCGTAGTGACGCAAGACATTTTGGGGGTGAATTGATTTTACTATCAGGTGATTTCCGGCAAACACTACCAATAACAAGATCGACCGCTGCCGATGAGATAAATGCTTGCCTCAAATCATCGACATTGTGGCGTTATGTGAAGAAACTTCAGACGCATCAAATGGATTGATTTCGAAAGAGGAGCTCATCTACAACGTGTTTCCGAAAATCATTGCTAACCACAAAGACTACGGTTGAGTGAAAGAGCAATTTTAGCGGCAAAGAACATGGATGTGGATCACAAACTGCACAAAATCAAATCATTGGTTCCCTGCATTCCTTCAAATCTATCGACTGTGTAACAAACGAAGACGAAGCAACAAACTATCCAACTGAATTTTTTAATTCATTGGATGTGCCTGGCTTGCCACCGCACAATTTACAATTGAAGGTTGGTTCAGTCGTCATCATGCTTCGCAATCTCAATCAACCAACAGCAACGGAACGCGTTTAGCAGTCACAATGAGCAATGTGATTCACGGGATAGTACTAAAAGGAAAGTTGAAAGGTGAGGAGGTTCTCATATCGAGAATTTCAATGATCCCAACCGATATGGCATTCGAATTTAAGCTAATCCAATTTCAAATTCGTATTTTCTGCAATATGAAATGATTTTTTTTTTAAATTTCAATAAAACAAATATAATTTAAATAAATTAATAATTGATTTTATTCTATTTTCATAAAATATAATACGACTTTATTAGGAATATGTGGTTTAAATTTAGAGGTTCCTGTATTTGCGCATGGGCAATGTAGCATGTTCACGTGAAGGCAAAAAAATATTGTATATAAAAAAGCACTTGAATAAAATTGAAACACAATATAAATTACATAGGATGTTTGTATTGTATTAGTTGTTTAGCAGCCGGTGGAACGGGTAGTATTAGCTCTAATTTTTACTGAAGAAATTTGTATGTCCATTGAAAATAAAGCAGTCAGTTGCGATTGATAGTACATAATCGTTCGGCGCAAGATTTATTCAACACTGAAATGCGGCGTGAATTAAGTTATGATTGTGGCGAATTGGATGCATTTGTGCGGTCAAATGTTCCAGATTTAAATATTGAATAGAAACGTGCATTATGATACAATCATTTATGCTGTTTGTAATGAAAGGGGAGGATTGATTTTTTTAGACGCACCTGGTGGAAGTGGAAAAATATTTTTGATTTCACTACTTCTAGCGACGATCAGTTACCCAAATTGTATTGGCACTTGCTTCGTCTGGAATTGCAGCAACTATATTGGAATGTGTGGAGTTAAATTGCAATTGAATATACATGCAAAATTTCTAAGGATTCAAGCATGGGTAACGTTTTGCAGAAATGTAGGATAATCGTGCAGGCTCACAAAAAGTCTTTGGAAGCGATAGATAAAACGTTGCAAGATTTACTTGGGAATCAACGGATTTGTGGTGGTCCCTTGATATGCTAACAGGTTATTTGCGCCAAACATAGTCTGTTATTCCACGATCTACAGCTGCTGATGCATTGAATGCATGTTTAAAATCATCCTATTTGTGGAGGCATGTAAAAAAACTCACATTAACCGCAAATGTGCGCGTTCAATTAAAAAACGAGTCGAATTTTCTAATCAGTTATTGGATATTGGAAATAGCAAATTACAAGTTGATAATTCAACCGGCTAAGTAACACTTCCAACTCATTTTTTAGTTACGATAAAAATGCACATCTAACCTAAAGGGTTCTTACTTTTTATATTAAAATTGACGTAAGTTTGACTTGCCGCGGTCAGTATAGAGCAGGCATTGAAAAGTATTTAAACTGAAATCCGTTACTTTCTTTTACAAACCACACGAATCTACTCACAAATTTCTATCGTCAGTTTGACTCCAATATAAGACCCTTAAAAAATAGTTCTGATATTTAATGGTCAATTTGTAGACCTGACGCAATAGAAGTATATGATTATCGAACTGAAACTGGGGACGTTCAAGTATCTAGTTTAGTAAGTCTGACAGCTCTCCCACTAAGTGAAACTCGGTTTTGATTGGTCGAAATCGGTCATATGAGCAGCTGTTTCAGTTGACGTCTATGGAGGAGTAGCCGAAGAATCTAGTCAAAAAATTCGTGACTGAGTACTAAGTTGACCGTTCGCGTATGTGGATGACGTAGGAAAAGTGAAGTTCCCGACCAACCCAGGTTTTGCGTTCAGGTTACATCTCATCCAGACCAGTCTAGTCGACTTAAGATAACTAGATTCATGAATGCAACCACTCTTACGCAGCCAATTCAAGATTTGACATAAATTATTTGAAATTTATTTTCTCCTTCTCTCCAGTCAATTTAAAATTTGATGTCCTTACCTTTACCTATGGGGAACAGCCCCAGTTTATCCCCGGCAGAGCTCCGTGCCATTAAAGAATACGTTCATATATTCACGTACAGTCAGGAGGTTATAAAGAGCCTAAATTCATCAATTCTTGACTCCAATTCAGTACTGCTTTAATGCCTCCAAACGCTTAGTGTCAGGAACAAAACCAAGATATGGTGAAGTAAATGTAAAAGCTGATTAACTTGCCGGAAAAGCCTCGATAACCCCCTTTATATTACCTGGCGTCCTACTCTGTATCTTGTTTCGAAGGTAACATTTTTCAAAAATGAACGTTTTTTACTCTCTATATCGAAAACTGAATGAAATGTACTACTACTCCGATTTAGAATTCCGAAAGTATTACAGAGTACCAACTTAATAACGGAAAACAATTTCGAATAGGACTTTTGGAACTAAATAGAGATTAGGACCCCTGAAAAGGCTAAAAAAGCTATTTAGCGTTTCAAAAACGAAGCCGACAGATATAAAATTTACTGAGGCACGTAATCAAAAGTCTAGTAGGCTATCTAACAGGTCACCACAGTTTGCGATTGCGATTTCATCTTAATAAAATGCATTCAGTCGACTCATCGGAATCTTGACTATGTCTTGAGGAAGACGAAACAGCTGAGCCCGAAGAATTAAAGTGCTTCTATGCTGAAAATATCATCAGCTACATTCGGAAAGTATAAGCACTACTAACGTACTAACCCAACTGAAATTCTGACCCTCTAAAGCACAATACATCTTTGAGGTCGATGTTCATTTTATCGCTTCGGCGACTCAAAAGTATTAAAAAAAAAACAATCAGTCTTAGCATTTATTTTTTAGTTGTAAGCTATTTTACCAACTAAAACGACCAATTGCACACATAGAAAGAAGCCGGGGCTTACCTAAACAGTTGAGCTTTAGCTTACCATACTTGCCATGTTTTCCAAGGCAAACTTTTATTTTATTCAAATAAAGAACGAACTACAAAATTAAGTACATTCATATATGTATTTAATTTTTATTCCGGTTAAAATAATATGTCTCATTTATAATATGCACTTTCCTTTCATCACTGCTTCGTCAACGTCATCTACATCGATATCACTCTTTTAAAAATACAAACTAATTTTTCTTTTACTTTTCTTACGTGTACTGTGTTTTGTTCTAAATTTAAATTGTTGTTTCATTTTTATTTCTTAATTTATATTCATCATCATAGAAAATATTTAGTTTTAATTTAGTTCATTTTTGTTTTTCTCCTAGCATTTGGCTCTTTAATTAAAGTTAATGCCAACCATTTACATTTTTATGTAGCTAATAATATTTTTTCTTTGTGAAACTCATACATATTTTTCTAGTTTCGTGGTTCCAAACGTTTTCTTTTTCCATTTTTAATTGATATTATAAATATTTCGTATTCTTTGTTTCTGAATATTAATTTTTGTGTTACCTTTTTAATATTGTCGCCATTAATTCATTTTTGTTAATTCACATTTTCCTTACAACTACACATAATAATAGGAAAAAACAATATTTATTTAATACAAAAATTAAAATCTGCTGAAATATTTCATTGAAACACAATAGTTTATCTATTATTTCCATTTAAACACGTATTTTAATAATTTGTTTGTTTCTGTCTTATTGCTTAGAATTAGGTATTTTGACTTTCGTAAAAATAAAAAACATGTATCGATTAAACACATTTTGGTTGCTTTGATTTGATTTTTATGAATTTATTGCTAATTAGTGCGTTCAATATAACAAACACTGTTTCTTGTTTAATCTATTTATTTAAAAGTACATTTTTACATCTAGAATAAAATAAGTTGTTTGTTTAAGTAGTTGTTTTGTTTTGTTTTCTTTTTTTTTATTAAGTGCGTACACAACAAATATTTAAACAATTGGTCTTCACATTTATTAGAGTTTCATTTTTTTTTTCAAATGTTTTTGTTATCATTATTTGTTTTATCAATTATTAGTCAATTTGATTTGGTGCAATTGATGTTAATTAATATTTTTAATTTTTGAATAAGCAAAATTGTTGTAAACAAATTTTAAGGCAGATTTTGGTAGCATTCCAAAACAAAAACCAAACAGAGCTTAATCCTAAACAAGTTGAAATGCTTTTTATTCTAAATTTATTTATATTACTTGGAAATTTGTAAGTTTGTTGTTAATGAGAATATTTTAATTACAAAATAAAAGCAAATTACGTTTTAATAGATTTTTATTTTGGCACAAGAATGTAATCAAATCAATATGGAATTAGGAATAGCATGAAATATATATAAATGTTTTAAATCTTAAGCCTGCTTACAAATTTTTGTATATTAAAGCCTGCATACAGATAGGACATATTTTGTACCCCTGCTAGAAACAGACAAAGACATAGGGCTTACCAATAAACATTTTTAGTTTCGACTCTAAACTTCAGTAGTTCACAGTGGCTATATTTTCCATATAAATTTTGCAATTCTGAGCTTCACTAAATTTAATGTCGACACTAAAATTTGTTATTAGTACGGCGCATAGAATATATAATAACAATGAAATGTGTAGATCGTATTAAAGCCCAAAAATAATAGGTCTGTTCCACGTACTCGTATTTCTATCAGCAATAGATATGTTTTTAGCCAAATGTACCTCAACAGGTTCTGTTAGAACTATTTTGTAATAATTTTATTTGTCGGCGCCGCAATGCACTTTTGTACAAAAAATGATGACAAAAATAGGACCAGTCTTTTATGGAAAGATCTGTAGAAATATAGGGTCTCCTTCTTTCCTTTTACTAAATCAGAACAAAACTTTGTCTCTCGGTTAAAATGTCTCCAAATTTTAGTCCAACTAATCTTTGGGTTCAAGTGAGTGTCAAATATTTCGAATGTCAAGATTAGTAACTGACTATTTTTTTTTTGTTATTTCTGCAATAAAATCTATGACGAATTCTAGACAGCGATCCCTCAAAATTAAACCAGTTCGATATACGACTGCCAGATACGTTTTAAAGCAAAATATTTTATGTAACTGTTATCAGCCAATTTCTGAGGCAATATCGGCAAAGATGGGACTAGCGATGAATAAAATCGAAATATATGCGTTGTCCACAAATAAGAACTCCCGGGCTTGGACAGACTTTGCCTACCTGTAGTCTGCTGTGATTTTCAGCAATCGCCTTCGCCTCAGTTACTCTATGCGAGCATTTTTCCAAGTGATCTTCGTTCCTTTTTATATCGAAGAAGCTTACGGGGAAAGTAGAACGAACTGCACATACAGAGATTTAGACCTAGTCAAGATGATTCGATTCGAATTGATCGGCTAAAAGGATTTATCCATCCAGCATGGACATTAATTAAGTTTGCATAATCCTACTTAACCGCCTAAAATTATATTCTTCTTCATACGTTAGACAGTGTGGCATACGATAAATGGTGAATTGAAATAGGATTATGCCGGCTTAGGTACATAAGTGTCAAAAATGGGCACAGATCCACTTAAGTTTATGCCGTTTTCAATGTTTCTCTATGTTTTCAATGTTTCATTGAAAAAAAAATGCATTTCAGGTCAATTCATAACACGCAGTAGTGTTCGGGTAATTTTTAAAGAATTGCCATTAACTCACCAACACGTACTAGCGAAATGTTTGTTGTGTTGCTGGAAACAAATTTTGCACTACTTGATCCGAAAATATGCAACTATGCTTTCAAATGTTAAATTGAAATTAATATATATTGAAACATTCATATTTAATGTAGAAAACAAAAAACAAAGTAGAATCGCAAAATCAAAGGTCGCATAATATGACGTTCTATGTATATCACTATTGCAAAAAATGCTTCAACAGAGATTAATTGAAAAGAGCAATTCTGAATTTCTGGGCAATTCTCTTGGATCTTCAATGAAGAACGCCATTAGTCAAACATTCGGCACTTTATCCTGTTATGGCTACAATTTACAGTTTTATGCAGTCTTATGCTGGATTTCTCGTTTGTCGTAAACGCCTAATAATTCATTTTATTGAAACCTCTGTGGGTAAGAGCGACAAAAAGCTAGTCAAGAACCTAAACTTTTTGATTGGTTTCAAAGCGCAAAACTATTTTTTTTTTCAACATAGTATTATGCATCTCGATAGATGTGAGTTTGCCAGTTATTATGAGTGAAACTCTATACATGGTTATTTGAATTGTTTAATTTCCATTGCATTTAATCCTGATTTTGTCTCTCATTCAAAATGCAATATACTGAACGTGATTGCGACATGGTTGCAGCTCATATTTCTTATATCTGGTAAGGTTTGAGACCAAATCGTGTGCCTTCAAAGATGGTAGTAATAGAAACGCTGGATCGTTAAAAACAACTGGTGCTAAGGTTAACATCAGATTCTGGAGCCAAATATGATAAAACCTATAAATTTCGAGTTATCCCCTTCTGGTGATTCAAGTCTTTGACGATCCTCATGCAACGCTCCATCATTATGAGCCCATCGCGATTCATTCTTGTACCTAAATTGGAGGATATTCTTTAAATTGCTTTAGCAACATTTATTTTTGTACATATTATATTGAAAGTTATTATTGCATTCGTTTCAGTCAATAAACGAGTTTGATTGCATTAAAATTGTTCGGAAGAAATATGATTGTGCACCTTTTGTGTTTTTGCTCAAGTTTTTCGGCAATTTTCTAGGGTATGTTGAAATACCCTGTGGGATACAAATGAATGTTTTATTCGTTGAAGTCTACATTTACCTTCGCTTACTAACAATCATTTTTGACCTGCACCTGTTCACTAAAAATGATTTCTTTGAGACGATCACGTTCTATAAAGGATCTTCGGCGAAGCTTTTCGCATTCGTGTCTACAGCGGTCGATCGTTGAGTCAAGGATGTATATGACCGTCATTTGCCAGGGGCACACATAAACTATGCATACTGTAAAGCTTGGAAAAGCATAAAGAAAACAGAAACGAACGAAAATAAAAAAAAATTGTGTACTTAATATTTTACTGAATTCACTATTTTTATTATCTTCACTTAATAAAATTAAATTAGTTGAAATAAAATACCTAATAATAATTAAAAAGGTTAGATGCTAAATTAAAATAATTAACTCTTATATTAATGAAAATAAAGTCAAATATTATTCAAAAAAAGACAGGAAAAATTATATATGAAATCATACACAGTTTTACGGAACAACAATAATGAAAAAATAACCATAAAAAGAACGTTTTAATATAATATTTCTGTTTTAAATAAATGTTTCAATGAATTCCTAAGTTTTTATAACCTAATTTTGTTTTATTTATATAATATTCCACCAGTTCAAAAAATTGATGTTTACATAGTTGTTGTTCTCGTAACAATTTTCTTACAGAATATCTTCTTTACTTTCTCAGCTTTCTTTTATTAATTTTCTTGTCTGTTTTTGTAAATCTATTAACTTTGTTCTATACATTTAATTGAAGTTTTCTTAGAAAATTCTAGCAAAAGAAAAACCAAAAATGAACTCACAATCTAGTCCATTTCTAATTTATTATGTTTATTATTGTTTTCCTTCTATTTAGTTAACAAATAGTAATAATTAATTAGTGCACAAATTGTATGTTTATTAATAATATTTTTTTTCAAGTCTTTGGTTTCTTTTTATTTATTTTTTTTTTAAATCAATTTTATTACATTTCATTATTTGTTTCTTTAATGTTACATATAAGTTAACATAACATACAATATACATTAAATATATTATTTATATATATCCATTTTGTTAAAGTTTTATTCAACATCGATGAATAAAAATATTGACATTAGAATTCAGTACATTTTATTTATAGTTTGGTTTTAGTGTGTTTTGTTTGTTTTCATTATGCATAAATTTGTTTATCTCTTGAATTGTAATTCGTTTTCGACACACAAAGGTTTATGATTACATTATATATATAATTTTTTTATTTTTTTTTTTGGAACGATTTTTTTAACTACTCAGTGATTTTGTTGTTTTCCTAAAAATTAAACAATACATATCGATTTGCTTGTGTGAATATGTTGATCTCTTTGACTTAAAACAACATTTATGTAATTTCACAAAAAATTTTCCTTTCATTTCAGTTTTAAGTGTTATATCTCTGAAATGTATTTTAAAAGAATACGAGTATTTCTCTCTGCATTATTCTTGTTTCTATACAAACAATATTTAGTTAGAATGCAAAACTGATTTTTTTCTTTTTGATTTGAAGTAACTATACTTAGTTTGGTTCTTAATTTCTTTTTATTTATAAAACAAAACAAATTAAGATGATATAGTATATAGTTTCTTGTTTACTACTCTTATGGAAGTAATTTTGTATTCTCTTAAGTGATTTAGGCTTATTTTGTGGGTGCTTATGCATTTGCAAAAAATATGAACTTACAATAAAAAGTTTTTAGGTTATAAAAGGTGTTTTTCTTTTTTAGTTCAGAGCACAACCTGAACTGTTATACAAAAAGTTCGTGTTTCTTTTTTAGCTCAGATTTGTGTTTCTTTAGGCGTTTTTCTTTTTTAGTTCAGAGCACAACCTGAACTGTTATACAAAAAGTTCGTGTTTCTTTTTTAGCTCAGATACATCAGAGCTCAGATTTGTGTTTCTTTTTTCGATCTGAGCATAATCAGAGCGCGCTCGATGAGCTCAGAATAAATTGACTGAGCAGGCTGAGTAAAAAGCTGAATACACACTTACAGTCACATTTGACAGAAAAAAAAAACAGGATAAACAAAATAATTGAAATGGTGGACGACCTTTGTTGTTCTGGAACTGAATGTTAACCAATTTAATAAATAAAAATTAATAAATAAAAGTTAATAAATATTCAATTTATACATTTATTTATTAAAAATGTCAGATACGTGCTCAAGTGTGTTTCATAAATACATCAGAACGATCTGAGCGCGCTCATAATGCTCGGGCTCGGTTCATAGCTCATCTCTGAACTAAAAAAGAAAAACGCCTTAAGTGGACGTAATTCGAAGTCGGGTGTGTCACGTAAATGCTAAAGACTGCAGGCAAACACATAAATCATGAATCACGGGGGACCATTGTATGATATTTCCTTGAAAATACGTTAAGTTAGACTGGAGGTTCGAGCAGAGATGAATTTGGAGATTTACACCACCCTTTGATTTCAGTGGGCCTTGCTAATAATATTTTTTAGCCTTCACACTAAATATTTTGTAGGTCACAATTCGCCAGTGTGAGTTCGACAAATTTAGCCTGGACATTCAAATTGTTTACTAGCATCGCGGAGTTAGTTTTATAAAAGACATACTTGAGGTACTAACTAAACTATTTTTTGATGTAGTTAGTATCATCAGCGAGATAGTAACACCCTACCAACGGTTTATCGCAATATAACACACGCACAAACATTGATGGAAGTGTATAAAGTATCTTCAAACTTTATTAAAACCCCATACACATAAAGAGTTTGAGAACAATGAATATGAACGGGAACGTTTTGGTATATTAAATGCTTTATTTAAGGTTTTCCCACTCGGATCTGGGCTTTAATTTATGTATTTCCTGATGAGTAACAAATGAAATGCAGAAATGGATCTATACTATGAACATAATATTTGAACCTTTAATAAACTTTGTTTCTGATGGTGAAGTAGCAAGCGAGCCAGCGCATTCTAAATCGGAGTAGTAGTACATTTCATTCAGCTTTCGAAATAGAGTACAAAACGTTCATTTTCGAAAGATATTACTTTCGAAACGAGATACAGGGTAGGGCCCCAGTACCGAAATAAACATCCAGTGCTCATATCGTTGATCATAGATAAGGGATCAATGTTTTTCGTGGTTTTTCGTAGCTCGCATAGGTTTTGGGGGAGACTTAATAAATTTATGCATCTTCTAAAATACCCTCTCTGTCTATGTTGGAGAAACGATTTAGTTTTTTTTTCGCTCCAATGTAACAGATCTTTCCCGTACCTCCGGTTGGCTTCGCTTTTGCAAAATTTTGCGTACAGACGTAGGAATTAGTACAATTTAAGGTATCGTAAAACCGGAACTGGTGCTCGGGGCATTTCCAACCATATTAGGGGTTTTTCTTTTTTAGCTCAGAGCTGAGCTCTGAACCGAACTCGAGCATTAGGCGTTTTTCTTTTTTAGTTCAGAGCACAACCTGTACTGTTATACAAAAAGTTCGTGTTTCTTTTTTAGCTCAGATACATCAGAGCTCAGATTTGTGTTTCTTTTTTCGATCTGAGCATAATCAGAGCGCGCTCGATGAGCTCAGAATAAATTGACTGAGCAGGCTGAGTAAAAAGCTGAATACACACTTACAGTCACATTTGACAGAAAAAAAAAAAAACAGGATAAACAAAATAATTGAAATGGTGGACGACCTTTGTTGTTCTGGAACTGAATGTTAACCAATTTAATAAATAAAAATTAATAAATATTCAATTTATACATTTATTTATTAAAAATGTCAGATACGTGCTCAAGTGTGTTTCATAAATACATCAGAACGATCTGAGCGTGCTCGGCTCAGAGCTCGCTCATACTGCTCGAGCTCGCCTATTATATCCGACTGTCAAGCGGCACCATGAATTCCAAATCTCTTGCGTTTTTCTTCAATGCACACCAGGAACAAGCATTTTTGTGCCCGTTGTCATGAAGAGGTATTGCCAGGTAGGGTTTTCTCAAAGATTTTCGATTTTACAAACGAACATTTTTCAACTCAACGTTCATGTGTTGATTTTTTTCGATTCATGCATTTCCGCAAAACCCTCTAATTTACTACGAATAATTTTTCGTTAATTTTCTAACTTGGCAGAACGGTAATATTAATAAAAAGTTCTCACTTTTTTTTTATTCTTTTGACATTAAAGCTCGCCCATTTAAGCTATGAGATAATGTCATTGGTAAAATAATCAGTTCAGAGAACACGTTTGCATACACCGGGCTCTAGTGCTCATGACTGTTGGTATATTAATTGAGCGCTTCTCTAACGAGAGATAAAGAACAAAACAAGTATCCTGTCGAATCAAAGTTAGATAGTAATACAATGTCGAATGAAAATGTAAAACTCAAACATTTGAAAACATTTTGATGCTGTTGTTGGTGGTTTGTTCCCACATGTCTTTCAATGTCAACTTTGTATATATCAACTGTTTAAACTGTGTCACAACACGGTGAGTAGCTAGGCCTAGGCCTTGACCTGTTGGCCCAGCATATTTGTTTAAGCATCATTCTGGTTACTTGTTCCATGATAACGAAAACTTGAAAATAGTCTATTCAAAGTCGACCTTTAACTCCTGGGTCTCAGTTTACAATACGTAAAACGACAACATAAAAATTTTGCTTTTCAATAGTTTTCCACAATCTGTGTCTGTAACTCCAGCTTATATACAATTTATCAAAAAAAAATTAACACGAAATAGGATACGAAAAGAATAGTTGGTCTATTTTTACGTTACCTAAGACAGGTCAAATCATCAGTCAATTGCACAAAAGGGGAACTAATTGTTCCACTATAATGTTTCGCATTTTTACTGTTTCATCAGAACAGTTTTTTCTGAAAAAAAAAAAATGTCTTGCTGTCATTAGCTGGCTGTCACATTTTTTCTCATGTCTTAAACACATTTCCGCAAAGTTGATATCTCATTTATCTTTTATGCACTTTCTGATGTCAACAAAACGAGTGCCTAAGCTGTTCGAAATGGATCGAATTGGAATTACTCGCCCCAATGTCTTAGCCGACTGAAATGTTTTTGTTTGGTAGCACCTTCGTGACCCACCATTGGCTCCAAATATTTTTTTTTTACTTCAATTACAACAAAAAATATTAACAAAAATATTGTCAGGTATAAAAAGTTATAGAACACTTATGTGTTAATTTTTATTAAGGCATTTTGTATTTTATTTTTTTTTTATTTTTTTTTTAAGTTTTAATTTTCTTTTCTTTTTTTCGTTTATCTTTGGATTGAATACAATTTTCTCTATATATGTATTTATAAAAAAAAATACTGAAACAAAAAATAGTAAATAGTTCTGTCCAACAAAAATGTCTGGTTTATGGGAGAATTTCTGTTAGAATGTCTTTATAGCAAGGCACTAATCGTAATTGTTCTTTTTTTTATTAATTTTCTACGAACCAATAAATGTTGTGGAGAAATTTTTTCTTTTGTTTGTTTGCGAAACCTGATTTCTGTCGTTTGTTTGCTGTTTTTTTTTTCTATTTGTTTCTTTTGCTTGTAGAAAAATGCTATTTCTGTATTTTATTGTGTACGGAAAATCTATATAAAGTTCATATATTCTGCAAATTACAAAATATTTTTTTGTCTTATTATTTCTGCTAAATGTAGACAAAAAAAAATGGAAATAAAATAATTTGTTCAGTAATTCAGTATTTTTCCCATTCATTTATATTTATTTATTTTTTTGAACACAATTGTGTTGTTTCAGTTTTTTTTAAGCATATATATTTTAATATATATACATATTAATTTTGTTTGTTCACTAAATATTCTATTTTGTTTATCTTGTTGGTATAATGCAGTCTTTGCGGCAAAAGGAAAATAAAATATATATAAAAATAAAATAAAATTATAAATTAATTGCAAGTTGTAATATAGTAAAAATAATTTATATTAATCAGAATAATTGACTGACTGATGTTCTTCATCTTTTGCTTAATATTTGAATTAATTGTTTTACGTTTAAATAAATAATAACAATAATAGATATATTTACCCCATAAAAATTGTTTTCTACTAGTAGTATGTGTGGTGGTGGTGGTGATTTTTTGTGTCAGCTTAGCAGATGTTTTCTCTGTGAAAATATCTTCGTTCTTGATTTGCTTTGCTCTTGTGGTATGTGAATACGATGAGAGAATGTTTCTTTTTCTTTCGTCTAACTTACTTAGCCTTAAACACGTTAAACTATTACTTTGTTTTTGTTGCTTAGCATTCATATTTTAGATGTATGTATGGTATAATTGTTGATTTTCTTTTTTATAAGCTAACATTATACATAAACGTCATATATTTATTTACTTTCTTTTTTTAAGAATCAACAAAAACTGTGGATTTTTTAAGCTTACAAGCTTGTTTGTTTTAGTTCGAAAGTAAAATATAAAAACTAAGAATAAATAAATCCATCTGTTATTTTCTTTTTATAATATAATTTGTTGTTTTATTTAATATTTACAAAGTTATTTTTGATTCGAGATTTTCCGTGTTTCTTCTTTTGTTTTTGTAATTTGCTTCATCAAATCCATTTCGTATTCTTAACAATTTTTGCTAGACTGTTTTTTTTTTTTGTGTTATTATTAATCACGAGGAACAATTAACGTAAATAGTTATATGTTTAGGATTATGTTTGCATTGTCTTTTTTCTTTTTGTTCAAATTGCAGGAAAAACAAGTAAAAGAGGGGGTGTGGTTTTCCAAGTGTAACGAAATTAAATGTATTTTTTTTGTTATATATTTATGAGCCTTTTTATCATATCTGTAGCTTGGTTTAAATAAAAAAAAATTTAACAAAACAAAAGCAAGTTATTGGTTTGTGTGTGACCAGATAAGAGTAAAAGTTAATTGATGATAATAACATTAAATGAAAAAAAAATTAAATATTGTAATAAAAAAAAAATGATACAAGTTTATAAATAATTTGAGTTGAATTATTTACTCTGACGGTGGTTTTTATTCTCGTTCTTCCCATTTTCTCTAACTTATTGATATAAAAGCAAAGCGCGCCGAAATCTGCAAATAAAAGAAGAGATGGACATTTTTTTTTTAAATAAAACAAATTTTCATAGGCAGTGGGTAAAATTAGATGGAACGTTAGGTGGACTAACTCGCTTATGTGGTTTTGGCCGTAATATTCTTAAAGGTTTTGTAAGTTTTTGGATTGATTTTCGGTCTGCGCAGCTAGACCCAGTTGGCCATAGATAGCGCTAACTGCGGAGGCGTAATGTGTGAGGCCCAGGTCCACCCTGGACAAATAAGTAATCCGTATTCTTGAAGATTATTTGGATTGATGTAAACGTATCATGAAGCATAACATTGTTGAACTGAGTTGAAAAATAGCTACGCTTTTTATGCTTTTGGCATTGGGCATGGGCATATTCAAAACCCTTGTAGACATCATCTCTATTTTCTCAAATACAGATGTCACTAACTATTCTATTTGTACTAGCTATATCCCGCGATCGAAGCAACATCCGGAAGTTTTACAAGAAATCCAAGCAACTGGTGATGGAAACCTAGTCACCGAAACGCAGGGAATAGTAGATGTGTTTAAGCAGCACTTCCAGCAGCTGATAAATGGGCATCATGTAGAGAGAGTGATAGGGCAAGAAGAGAACCCATGTCCAGTCAATGAAGAACCAGTTCCACCACCCAGTATAGAAGAAGTTGGCTTAGCAATAAAAAGGCTTAAGAACAACAAGGCCGCCGGCTCTGATGATTTACCACGGGAGCTCTTCAAATACGGTGGTGATGTTTTGGTAGGGCGCATGCACCAAATCATCAGCCAAGTAGGGGTGGCAGAAAACATGCCCGATGACTGGACTATCAGCTCCATATGCCCCATCTACAAAAAAGGCGATCCTACGTCTTACAAGAACTATCGAGGCATATCCCTGCTTAATGTCGCATATAAGATCCTATCCAACGTACTGTGTGAACGTCTTAAACCGTTTTGCAACACACTAATATAGTATACATCGTCAGGAGCTCTATATGACGATGGCCGAATTCGGAATCCCGACAAAACTGATTCAGTTGTATCGCGTGACACTCCAAAACACGCGATGCAACGTGCATTTTGGAAGTAGCTCCTCCGAACTATTTCAAACGTGCACCGGATTTCGGCAATGGGACGCGCTATCATGCGACTTCTTCAAACTCGTACAGATAGTATGCAGGGCAGGTTTCAACACGGAAGGCACTATCTTCAACAGATTCGTCCAGCTACTGGGGTATGCGGACGATATTGACATCATCGGTCGCTCCCAGCGTGCCATGATAGAGGCTTTTACGGCGATTGAAGAAATTCGGTGGTATTGTAGTAAATGAGGACAAGACTAGGTACATGATCAACAAACAAACAAGCATCTGTCCACCGCCTAGGTCAGAACGTCACTATAGCAACAATTTCGAGGTAGTTAAGGAGTTTATCTACCTCGGAGGAAACATGACTCCACAAATGACATCCTAGTGGAGATCCGGCGAAGAATTACCTTAGGAAACCACTGCTACTTCGGTTTGGCAAAACAATTGGGTTCAACATTCCTAACTCGAAGGACAAAATGTATGCTCTACAGAACCCTTTTCCTTTATAATATTTAGGCGCTATAATATTAAGGTCTGCTCCCCAACGATAATGCATTCGACGACATTAGTCGAATTTAGTCAAACTTTTGCGTAAGGGAACAAAGTTCGACTAACACGATCGAATGCATTATCGTAAGGGGACATACCTAATGCAAGTGGAACTCGGATTTCTGCTGCCCTACCGCCCAGGCACCAAGAAAAAGTTGCAAAGAAATTTATCAAGGACTACATGGGCATTAAAAACACAATGACCGATCAAACAAAACATACAACTAGCATCAATAAGTTTCAGAATAATGTACAACGAGAAACAATTTTAATTCAAAAATGACTTACCTTAACGTTGTAAGTAGTTGCTGCTTTGTGATATCATCAATGAAATGTTATCATCCGATTTGTGTGTGTTTTTTTGGCAAATAGCAGGAAATATATTATATGAGGACATATTTATTTTTACTATCAGTTTTGTGTGTGTGTTTTGCTTCTCCTAAATCATCATTCTTACTAAAATCGTTAAGTTTTTGTCAGTTGCATGCGTATGTATCTCAAAATTAAAAATAATTGTTTTTTTTTTCTGTTGATTCCCTACAAGTTCCATGGTGCAATATGTTTTAGTGACACATTTTCATTTTGAAATTTGAAGATTTCTCTCATGCTTGTGTGGTGTGTTTTCTCCTTGTTTTCTTAATTCTTTTGGTATGTAATTGCTTTTTGTATATAATATAAATAATGAGTAAGGAAGGTTGGTGGTGAAATATGCAAGCCTCTCTCTATCAACAGAGTTTGTGGGGAAGGCGCGCTTACAAATCGTCATCATCGTCTGGACCTTCGATCAAATCATCCGGATCATCAAACTCTGAGACCATTATAATATCATCTGTGGCGTAATTTGGATCAGTCACATTTGGATCATCGACATCAAGTTCCGCGCCATTGCCACCGTCGAGTTTTCTTCGTTTTCGCTTGGCTGAAGGCGGGGAATGTAAAACAGTTTCTTCGACATCTCTGGGTTCTACAACGTTCTGCTGTTGGTGGTGTTGCTGCTGCAGCAGTTGCTTCTGTCGCAGTAGTTCCATTTCTTCAGGAGTACGCTTCTTACGAAACTCGTAGACCAGGGGAAAGATGTGTTCAATGGCAGCTTGTACGTTGGCCACACTGGCAGCTGTGTATGAAAAACAAAAAAAAATGATAAATTAACTAAAATAGAAGATATCAACCAGCATTAGCATTTAACTAGCCTACACATATGATATGATGATCTAAGCATGGTGTCGAAACAACCTGTTGAAGAGACCGGCAAATTTGCATATACAATTCGTATGCGTTGAAAATTTAAATCGAAGAAATCTACTTTAAATCAGATACATAAAACTACGAACGAAATCATTACTGGATACACCACGCGGAAGTATTTCGGGACGACGCGGGCAAAAAATCTATTAATTTGCATAAAGAGGCCGGTTTCGCATTCAATTCGTTTAGTAATTGTAAATATGAAGAAACAAAAACTGTTTCAGAAATGTTCGCATTAACTGGAATCATATAAATTTGCATAGGCTTATCGGTTGAGAGAGCTGTTAGCGATACAATTGTTTTTTAAATACGTGTTTTAGCAATAACCTAGGTATGACCGGCCTTTTTATCATATTGTCATGATTTTCAATGTCCCACGTTGCATAATCCCTTTGTCTAATGTCGTTTTCCATTGGTTTCAATCGGGGATCAACTCATTCTGTAATCAAATAAAATTGGACAACTGCTTTTGATTGAATCCACAAAAGTATTGGTGAAATGCCAAAAAATAATCTACGGCTGCTGTCAGCTGACTTGTATAGAATACATAAATTACACTCGTGTGAGTGCTTCACGAATGGATTCCGATTTCAAATTGAAAGTCGAAATTGTCTTCTCAAAATAACGAGTATTTTTTGCGCCAATGGAATGGTTTCAGAAGTGATTCTCTCGATTCCCGACTCTCCCGGGCACTTCATTTTGCCCAATGGAAAACGACATAAGTCTAAGTCATTAGGGGTAATCACCATCCCGGCCTTCGTGGATGCAGCCTGTCACCAATCGCAAGATTTAATGTTGAAGCTGGATAAACTCTATTTTTATCGACTTCCCCCAATTGTGACGATAAATAATTATCCCTGGCAAAATTTCTAACACTACAGTAGTGAGAGGAAAAATGTTCCTCCTTATTGTACGGTTGGAAAATAGTACTTATGATTTATAGTACTTATTATTTATGAACTATGTTTTCAACACGCACAGATATACCAGAAAATCAGTCAAGGTAGGTTAAGTTCGGACGCGACACACGTAGATAAGATACCACGTGCATCTACAAAAATTTCCATCTATTCGTTGAACCAGTTTAAGTTTCTAATTTCTTTATTTGTTAAATCGCTAAGATAATAAAAGGCTCCCACACCGAGTCTTGGTTTTTGATGTTCCGGGTATATAAAGAGAAAATGGAGAATGGTATTTTTCAACTTGTTGCATGCTGGGTTCAGTATTGTAGCTTTGGAAAAATTCGCATTGTCACTAATTCTTGTGCCACTTGTTACGTAAATACGTAAAGTTTTAGCTTCCATCCCCATCATGAATTGGCATGAAGTGATCGCAATACCTAAGTTCACACTACCTGGTAGAATAGGTAGCGTAGTTGAATGATTAGCAAACAATTTCCTGAAACGTCCCAATATCCCGGAACCCAGCAAAATTAAATGAAGAATGCCATCAACTCATTAACGATATTTCCAATGTAAAAGTAAAACATTTGTATTGTTAGTCAAGAGAAAAAAATATCAACCGTGAAAACATTCGTGTTCATCCTCAACAAAGAGAATTTAAATAAATACGCCTTGAAAAAACTACTCTAAGGAACTGTAAATTTTAAAAGGTAACAAACAGATAGTCGGCAATCTAGAGTTCAATAACATGCCAAAATCTCAATACAGTATACTGACTCATAGCATGCAGCATAATGCACTGAAACAGAGTAAACTTCCATTGATAAAGTGTACCTTCCTTAATCCAGGCACTGTGTTTATCTACTCTAATTAAGCCATAGCTGTCTGTTAAGTATCCCATTGCTTCGGCCAGACTAGTCAAATTACCAATGCATTAAAACGAAACATACGACCTATCCATAAGTAAGAATTTCAAACCAATATATTGTAAGTGGCTTATAAATTCTATTCATCGGGTACTCCGTTGCAGTTTTTAAGCAAAGTGGTAAGGGGAATTAATAATAAAGTTTCGATCGTGGCCCTTACTCGTGTCGAACTGAAAACACCTTTGCATTTCATAAAACCCTCAAAGTTTTATTAAGAATCCGATGAATGCGAAAAAAAAAAAAACATATGCCGTCTATGGAACGATAAGTTAACCTAGCCCGTCACAAAAAAAAAAGGAAAAATTTAGCACTACATATTTGCAATGACAAAACAAGGAAGACAACACTTGTGAATACATTTTGAGCCCTACTTTGTTGCGGGTATGTTTTAGCAAGTATGGGACTAGTTATTGTATTACTTAGAGATTTTTTTCTTCACTAACAAAATAAATATCTGATCACCAGACAATGAAATCCAAGGCAGTTTGATCTTAGCGCATAGTGCGAAAAACCAAGACTCGAATCTCCTTGAACTAATTATTATTGTTAATTGTGTTCACCGACAACATTCGCAATATAAAGTAAATTAGTACTAAAAATGGACTTACCGGTGACGGTGATGCTTCCAGTGGAGAAGATCTTCAATGTGGCTTTGGGAAATCGCAGTTTGTACGTTACACCTGGATGTAACTCTGGCTCATAGCTGGCTTCCTTTTTGTACCGCTCCGAGAAGTTGATAATGTTTATGGCAAACGGCATGCTGCACGTGCCAAGGACATTGACTACACGAAAATTATTAAAGCGAACTCTAAATCCTAACTTTTGAAGGCAACGTGCATAGCGGCGTGCTGCAATCTTGGCCTTAAAATGAAATACACAACATAGAATACCATCGATAATGGGAAGAAATTGATCAAACCCACCTGATTCTCGGATGTAGCACCAGTACATGTAATACGTCCCGATGACCAGATGGAAGCCGTTGTATAGGGGTGCCGCAACTTCATAGTAACCATACCGTTCTCACGTCGAAACTCCACATTGAAGCCATTTAACGCGATCTCGCGTAAATTCAAATGGCATCGAACGCTAAAAGAGCATACAACGTTGTTTATAACTATATCAATCTCTGGCTCAGGTTCCTGCTCCTCGACTACAGCGGCGACAGGAGCTTCCTGAGCTGCACCATTCGGAGGCGGTGGAGTCGCTGGATTCGATGAAGGAGTAACAGTACCATTTTGAAATGCACTCTGCTGCCTGTCATCTCCATTGACGCGCTGTTGATCATCGGCTGGTGACTCTTCCTTGATGGTGCGTTGAAGTATTTGCAGGTGGTGCTGTTGTAGTTGTTGGCTAGTGCTGGAGTTCGGTGGTAGAGGCTCTTGCTTCACAATTGCATGTGTATTCGTACGATTTAGAACATTTAAGTTGCTATTGGCGGGTAATGATGTCATATGATTGGTTGAAACGAGCCTGTTAACGGTGTTGGTACCAGCAGCCGTCGTCGTTGGATAGAGGATGCTATTCAACTCGTGCTGATGATTATTGCTAAATTGTGAAAAGTATCTAGTTTGTGTTGTTCCTGATGCTGTTGTGTTCGCTGTTGCAGCTGTGACTGTGGCATTGTAATGCTGTTGCTGATTATTATGGCTAAACATCGTATTGCTCTGATGGTGACTACTGGTGAATGAGCTCAAGTCAGTCAATGGCTGACTATGATGATTATGATGAGATGTCGTCTGATATCCAGTTACGAGAAAAGCACCCTGTGTTCCGCTGCCAACATTGACACCACTGCCAACTGTCGAAACTATGCTACCAATCGGTATGCTGACTAACTCATGTGGCTTCAGCATGCGACTCTGTTGTGCACTCACCCCGCCCGAAATATGATGATGATGCAGATGATGATGTGTGACTAAGGTGTTGCCACCATTCGCATTGATTCCTTGATGAACGACGCCAGCTGCAGCTCCCGCCGAAGAGCCTGTTGATGATGCGTTACTATTGGCTGCACTCGAGACACCGCCATTTGTGAGTGTTTTCATGCAATTCTTTTGTTGTAACAAGGTAGCCATGCCACTATTGTTACTAATATACATTAAAATTACTTTTGCGCTGGCTGTTTTGGTTAGCAGTTGCTGATAGTTTAGTTCGGTGATGCCTCCGAGACTTGATACTTTTTCTGATTGATCGTTTTGATATGCAAATATCGTGTTGCTGTCCAAACTTTTGATTTGTTTTGTTGCCTATTTTCTCCTCTTCCTTAAGTGTTATGATTTTGGTTTACAAACTCCTAATCAATTGTATATTATCTGTTTTTTTATATATTATGTTTTCTTAACAAAGGCGCTGTGCTTGGTTGTTGTATATATTCTCTTATAAGGCTCCTTGTGTGTCTGTTTTTCGTTCTTCATCAATTGATATCCATTCCAAATTCCACATTATTAATGTCGTGCCATTTTCAAATGCTTTGTTCCGAAACACAGTCTGAAATGAAAAAGCAAATTAGTAAGCCATTTAGTACTAGAGCTGAAGGTTGAGGAAAAGCAATTAAATAAGGAAAAACAATAAAATAGCCAAGAACTTGAACATTTAGTACAAAAGCGAAGATACATTTTAGAAAATCACATCCACGAAAAAATAAAACAAACCTCGAAAGAAAGCCGACCTGGAAAACTGCAAAAAAAACTGTTAGACTTCTTCTAACTAGTAAAATTCAAGATTGAATATGTCTGAAACGAAGCCGGTTTTATCTTGGAGCCATTGTGTGTGAACAACATCGTTGAGCGACTTCAACCCGACATGAAAAACCGCAAATCTTATCGAAACAAAGTAACGCAAGATGATGCAAAACAGTAAGTATTTGATTATGTACGCAAAGGCAGTGGAAACATGTCATTCTCACATTTGAAACCTTGTAAAGCATCAGCCTGCCGTACAGGCGTCATCAATAGTTAAAAAATGTTTTTAATATATATAATGTGAATGAAAAAGGAGTCTTTCCTTGTCATATTTCGAAAATGGCGTACATATTGTCCACTGTTTACAAATTTTTAAATTTTCTTATCTAATTGACACTGATAACAAAAAAAAAGGGATAAGATTAGTAAAACCTGCAATGATACTCCGCGATACTAATAATCATTTTTAGTGTCCTGGCTTAATTTTTCGAAATCACAATGGTGAAATTTTCCATACAAATTTGCATATTGTGACCTACAAAATATTGAGTGGGGAGGTTAAAAATGATTATTAGTAAGTTTTGAAGTTCTTAGCTTAAATAAATGAATAATGTAGTTGACATAAATGGCCCCATGTTAGAGAAAACTCCTCGCATAAGTGATTGTTAGCGCAGCTACAGGTTTGTGACGCATCAAACGGCGAATTGAACAGAATTCGTTTGGCATAAATTTATATAGATTTTTCGGCAGTAAAAGACAAAATAGTTTCACAAGCAAGGCTTTTTTTCTTTAAGCCTCTAATGAACTACTGCAAAATTATGGCAGCAAACTCACAAGTTTCATTAAGAGGCAGGTTAAACTCTTTCAGTTAAGCTCTGTTCTTCCAGCTGCAAGCAGTGAATAGGCAATCAATATCAATGTATTACTTTATGAACACTGTTTTTATTATTCTAAAACATTTCAGTTTACTTGAAATGGCGAAATATTTTTCGCCGGATTAAAACATCTCTGTCGCAACCTAACCGACTCTGTTTACCATTCGCAAAATATACAAATCTAAAACTACTCCCAGCACACCATGCGATTCGCATTTCGTTCGCTTTTAGTTCCACAAGAAAATATATTTCGGCCGCCGGCAAGTTCAGCTGATTATGCCAGGCGATTATTTGAATAAAGTGAAATTGTTGACGTCGCGGCAAATGTCAATGAAATCGTTGGCGATTTGCCGAAAATCACGCGAAAGAAAAAATGCAAATATCCACAGGAAGTTTATAAGTCCAGCGAAACGATATTCATATTTACGAAGGTAAAGACATTACACATCTTAACCTTAACTGATGCTCAGACATTGTTTTTAAAAAAGATTATAAAGATAAGCGACACGCTAGTCAATGGAACGCAACTTGAAGGCAAGAAAAATCGATGTGACAATTGCTGAAACAATTTATTAAACTGTACATTTGATTTAATTCTAAAAATAAATTTAACAATCTAATACAACAGCTAAGTGTATAAAACAATCAATGTGACAAACAAAATGTGTTACCCCACAAACTGTCAGAATTTTATAGTTTATACGCAGGCCACATCAAGACAAATCGAAATGATGAGAGGTTCATAAAAAAAAATAAATGTTATTTGAATTTCTTCTTCATAAATTAAGACTGTACTGGTTCACTGCACGCCTACATATTATTATAATCGTGTCTAAAATACATATAAGAGATGATATTTTTCTTAAAAATAAAGCAACTCTCTTGCGAATACCAACGAACGCATGTAAATGTGAGTGCAATATTATTTGTTGTTAGTCATTAAAAATGAGTACGATTAATGGCGATAGAGAAGTCGAATCGAGAATGAGTTAGATTATACTGCGTCATATTTGTATAAAATATACATATTCATTGTTACACGTGCATGTTGTGTGTACATTTCTGCTGTCAGAAGGAGCATTCAACTTGAAAATGCGCAGAAAGTATTCACATTTTTATTGATTTTTTTACGTTATTTTTAGGTACTTTAGCTGTCATTTTAAAAGATTTACTTTAAAAAACTTCCAACGACGAAAACACGTTCGCTATTAAGATAACGATGTTAAGTTAGAGCACATCTAAAATGTTTACCGTAAATAGTGTTACTCAAGAAAAGCACAACAATAACAAAAAAAAAAAAAAAACCGGCAAGGTGAAACCTATTAAAAGATCGAATCAACTCCTAGCTCGGTCGCATATGCAAATCGTGTGAAATATGAGGTTCATTGAGAGCGAGGCTTCCACCACCTAGCTAATACTTTCAATTTACTCTCAACCGTTTAACATAGACAGCAACAACTACAACCGCCTACAATTTGTCACTGTCCGCCCTCCTGCTACTGTTGTCTCGTATACACATATAGTACTAGTATAGATCGTAGGAAGTGACGACCATGTAATCTTTGATATATTTTTTTCTTAAACGGGGGCACTTAAGATGATTAATTCCAGCGATTGTGTTATTAGTTTCTAACGTCTTTAGTTAATCGGCGTTGTATTGCATTGCCCCCTCTCACTCTCACTCTGCATCAATTGGAGTTGAAATCGTTTAAAAATAAGAATTTACAATTTAATTGACTTAACCTAATCATGATCCATTGTGTACTGCGCTGCACAGTCAGAAACAGAGGCAGCCAAATGCGCGCAATTGTTGCTTCTGGCTTGGGGTTCAATTTGCATCGAGCTGGAGTATAGGTATGATTTGCATGGGAGCACATGCATTCGGAATTGGCTTTCATTGCCATAGTGTCAGTGGAGCAAACGTAATGCCAAACACTGAGCTAAACACTCATTAGATTTCTGTGAGTTAAATGATATAATATTGTTGGTCGCGGTGGGCATTGTGGATACACTAAGCCTTCACAAATCATGTGCATGAATCATTACATTACACGCGTTTGTGTGCGATTTATTGACGTTTATTTTTGTAATTAAAGGCGAGTTTAAGACAAATGGGGGCTTCATGTGTAAGATTTAATCGAGTGTTCACGTAGTCGAGTTAGTTTTCAGTTTTTATGGTTGCTATGCTATAATATAACGTCATATTATCTAATGTGTGATCTCTTCCATTAATTTTGGCATGCCTAATAATTAACAGAAATGCGTTATAAAAACCCCGGCCGAAAAGTGTTAGCTAAACAAATTTTGTATCAAAATGAGATTGAAAGGATTTTCACCTGTCAAGTGTTTGATATTGTAAAAAAATAAAATGAAAATAGTTCTTGCGTAATTCAAAGTCAAATTTCGTAGAATGTCACTTTTTCATTAGAAAATTATTGTTTTCTCTTTAAATTAATGTCATTCTAGGAATGCAAAATCCAAGACTACCAATAGCAATATGTGGGTGAAAAATTCTTTAATTTTTATGTACAAAATAATACCAGTCATTTGTTGCTCGCTCACGGATAAGACGATTTAACGGCAGGTTTATGTTTCGGATTTTAAGAATTCGGCCGAACGTCAGTAAATGTCATTTTCCATTGGGCAAATAGGTCGCCGTTAAATTGAAACAAAAAGTACTCTTTCTCGTTTTTTGAAGAACATTTCTCTTCGCAACAATGTATTCAATTGAATTCTTATCTGTATACTAAATACGTTCGCAATTTGATAAGCCGTGATTGAGCCGTTTCGATTCGAATATTCCGACTCTAAAACACTTTCTTTGAAATAAATTCTAAAAACTGAATCGTAAAAAAACAATTGAAACCACAAAATAAATTTGAGCATCCTTGCAGTTTCATTATAATGTACTGAGTACATAGTAGTCACAATGTTTCCATTGGGATACAAATTATATATCCCTAATGGAAGGCCATTAAAATAATACGTTATGATCAGTGATTTACGATCGGGACACATTAGAGTCCGGAATGAAATTACCAGAGTCGCAGCACAATTGGTTCAAACACCATACACAAACAAACAAAATGTCTGAAGTGCGACGATGCACACTTCAAATAAACATTGTTATACATTTTTGGGATATATCGCCTGTGCTGTAAAATAAGAACGATTTTACTAACTGTACTTTGTTTGTTGAGGAAATCAATTTTCAGAGTACTTTAAAGATCTGACATGGAGTAGGCACTACATTAATGTGTCATGATAAGTCAATCGTATGTTGAATCTGTTTCTTGCGCCAACTTGAACAAACGCTTGGACGTAATTCCGGTTCTAGCATATTTACCATAAAAAAAACCCGATTCGATTCTTATTTACGTTTTAAGATTACGCTGCTGTAAAACATGTATAGAAAATACGCGTCAACTGCCAAGGACTTTTGCATGATACTTAATTATCAATAATTACATATATTAGCGCCTTAACAATGGACTGAACACTATCAGTCCTTATGTTTTGTCGATGAGAAATCCAAATCCAAATTTAAAGCAAAAGCCCATATAAAAAACAACCAAATCGAACTGTTATACGCGCAATGTTCCATTCAAAACGCCTGTGCCCTCACCGCGCTGCAATGTTTCTCCACCACCGCGATGGATATACCATTCACCACTCACTATATAAAAATAAATCAGATAAACGCTGAATTTGTCGAAATCAATTTAACCGCTGTCATAAATCACGCCATAGGTTAAATGTTGCTTCTTCATGGTTATGCTTTTCCCACTTACCATTAAAACACACTTTAAAAGTGTAGCTTGACACACTGATAACGCGGGGGACGGACGGTGATTTACGTACAAATAAAACAATATTAATTTTATTACTTTAATTTGTAAAAATGTAATTCAAATAGTGGGGTGAAACAGTGCCAGATGCAATTCAGCCAGATTCAATGAACTAAATTCCTTGCAGAAGAAAACAAAATAAATAAAATAAAAATGCTGTCGGCCAATTGGGGTCAAGGACACAATTGTGTGCTGCGAGTTTGTAGAACGACCGAATGACTTGCGCAGCCCAACAATTTAGCGGCGAAAAGAGGAACTCAATACAGTTACACTCACAGCCATTATGTGCTGCAGCAGCAATATGTTCTGCATTTCGAATTGATCTTCCAAATGTTTGTTCGTTAATTAAGACTGCTCAATCGTTGTACTGTGTAAAAGAAGATCGTCATCAACATTAGCTGTATAGGTATACCGTGCTTCTGTCCAAAAATATCAACTGAGCATTCAGATAGCAAGTAAAACACATCACGAACGCAAACATCAGCAGCAGAGCAGCATCAAGCAGCACACAGTCCGCATATAATTCTATTAATACTTTTCGCTCACTGTACAAATAAAGAAAGAAAAAAGTGTGAATTTTCATTGTGTGAGCGCTAGCTCTAGGTCTAGCTATGCTGAGTGGAGAGCTAATATGTGGTGGCCACCAGTGCCGCTAAATAGTTAAGCAATCGTGTGTAGCAACAGCACCATCCCATGATGCATGCACGAGTACAGTACTCACACTCGCACTCGTCATAGAGTCGTAATCGCCGTCTTTTTCGTTTGGCGTTCAGTTTTTGTATAAAGGAAAGATGCCGCACCGGCCCGGTGCCTTGATGAATTTTTCAATCATAAAGAATTAGTGCGCGGTCTTTTCCTTTAATATAAGTATGCTATGCGGCCTTTTCCTGCTTGAAATCTTAAATATTTTGCCGTCAACTGAATTTCCCGTTTGTTGGGTGAACGCTTTTATTTCGATTTAGAAGTAATTTTCGAAATAGAACGTCTGCAATACACTCACAAAAAAGTCAGACAGAGACGGATTGTGTGTTTTGGTGGCGTGTGCCACCTTCATGAACTCCTCTCCTCCTCCGTTTAGTTCTCCTCAAACGAGATGAGTATTTTTTCAATGTTTGTGAAATGCAATAAGGACGTATAATAATTGTGCCACTTATACGATAAGCAGACGCACTTTGTACACATATAGTACGTGTGTGCTGTACATGCATTTATTTTGTATTTCTTCCTCTAATTGGGTTATGTAAGATGATTAGTTTATTTTTCTGTTGCAAAAATATACCGACATTTTCAAACTAGTGACATAGAAGACACAATTCTCTAAAAATAAACTCGTTACTTTGACAGTTCAAGAGAGTGGTGTTGCGACTTGTGTCAGATAAATACGATTTTTTTTTTGCAAATTTTTAACACCTTGCTTTAAATTAATTATTCGTGATTTAAATTTCGATACGGATGGAATGGAAATATTTTTGTAGTTTTTGGTTTGGTACGTAATTCAACTGTCAGGCAAGCATGCTTTAGGATCTACCGTTTGTGGAATGATTCATCGATAGAATTTATTTCTACTCTACTTAAACTTGTTTTTAAATTGGCAAACCAAAAATACATAATACGGAGCAGTTATTGTTAGTCGTTTACAACGAGCAATAATAATTATGCTTTTAACAAAGCGCGCCCTGTTGGGACTACTTTTTCGAGCGTTTGTCGATTAAAGTGTATGGCATCCATATTTGGAATAGTGGCACATTTCTAGCGTGACACATCTTTTAAAAAAAAATGTCATACTTTTTTAAACTAAATTTTACCGTCAAATCTGACAGCTGATGGTAATTCGTCAGAATTGTTCAATTGATGTATACGGATGGGATGAGGGAATCTGTCTTAAGTCGACTAGATTTTCTCTGAACTGGAAAACTAAATTGGGCGTTACTTTCACTACGTCAGGCATACAATCGAAATGTCAACTAAGTACTCGGTCGAAAAGTTCTTGACTAAATTTGTCGTTTACCTCTTCATAAACATCAACTGAAATAATTGTTCACGAGATCAATCTGAGCCAATAAAAACTGTCATACAAACTAGAGTTTTGAATTTCCCCAATATCTTGACCGAGTACTCAGTTGACATTTAATTGTGTCCAAAAATCTGACACGAAAGTTTCAAAACAAATTCCGAATCTATCCTGAAAACTTTTTTCGTACACTTTCAAATTATATGCATAGCGCTCATAATAAATCTAGTACAGGCAAATCTAGTGAACTTAATACGACTATACTTCAGGATATGTCCAATGATATTAACCAAACAGTCTGAACTCTTAATAAACAGTTTGAAAAGAGCTCCCGAACAAAGTTAGCTCAATGGATGAGATCTTTACCAATACGAGTATTCCAATAAACACAGTAAACTGTTAGATTATATTTGTAAAAGGGAACTATAGGTAGGTATACCCAATCATTACTCATTCTAAGCTACTTGTATCTATCTTTGACTACTACGTAAATTCAATACTGACTTTTTAATTAGGAATTAAAACTTCGTAGTATACAACCAAGAATTGAAAATATTTATGAGCTTACAAATATTCAAAAACAATTGCAAGAAAAGATACAAATATCAATACAGCCTTCATTCAACTATCTATTTAGTCGCGTTGCTGCACTCGTACTAAAGCTTCCTTCTATGTATGTATCAGCTGACTATCAGTATACATACCACCTGTTTAGTAAGCGAACATGCATGCGATGTATGTAGCCACACTGAACTTTGACTATTCTTATCGCAAGATAATGACAGCATAAAGACGCCATAATTTCCAATCATTTAGCAGAGAATCCCAAGTATCAGTGTCATATTCATAAAATAAATGCAAATTGGCTCGTGTGCTTGGCTGATTTTTAAAATAAGCGCTGGCCCGCCTGTAATCAGTATACGCTTACATCATAACATTTTTGTGAGCTGAATCTGACAGATAAGAAACTCACACATGCAATATTACATTATGTATGGGATTGCTTGAGTCGCATATGGAAAATTGAAACGAATTCCGTAGAAGTTCCTAGAAGCTTGTGCTCTTTTTCTTATATTGTGTGCATCCAAGTAAATTAAATGTTGTTGGTGGTGTTTAACATATATATCTGACCAAGTGACTCATTTAGAACATTTGACATATCGATTCATAAGGTTTACAAAGTTCTGCCGATTTTTTATAGTACGCACACATTTGTGTACACAAATTATTAATGGCGAAGACTAATTCCCCAAGAATTAGTAGTTGTTATCATTTGATTAATGGCCGCCGACCAATAGACAGTACTCAAAACTGTCCTTACCTTGTATTTAACGAAATAAGTGTACTGGGGAGAAATTAAAAATACTTGATTTAATATTTTGTAATTTTTGATAACACTTGCTTGCATTACGTTTGGCAAGACTTGATTATACGAAATTAAAAGGGGAAATGTGTGGTATTTCTAAAATAAGAATCAGTAGACGTACGTAATTGGCGATGCTATTCTGGTACGAAAATATTATTACTCTTTGTCGAGAACAAATTTATGCTCGTGTGAAAAATGTATCAAATTATTTCGTTGTTTCGCTAATCGGAACGAATAATTAATCCCTTGTGCCTATACTCGTGTTCGTACCTATCTTAGATGAGGCTTTTTGACCTTATAGCTGGTTCTATTTTTAGGAGTAATACTAATAACACAATGACGATGAGACAATCAAATATGTAGCTGTATATTTTACGATTATGATTGATTTAAAATTATATTTAAGTTTTACTATGGTGTAATGACGCATATGCTTGGGATTTAAATAGGACACATGAACTACTACTTTTTAACTGTCAAATGGAAACGTGTACGGAGCTATTTTCGACTGATATCTAACCAAAAAAATCATATTTTGCTTAATGTTTCAATAAAGGCTGTGTTTTTACAAAAAGTATACACACGCAATTGGAAAACTTACCCACACAGAGCGGAAACAAAATCAATTATTTGTTACGCGTGGGTTAGATGTTTGTTTGTACAATTTTAACCGCTCTCATATTATAATAAAAAATACGTTAAATTTCGGACAGAAT
This sequence comes from Cheilosia vulpina, assembly GCA_916610125.1. Lineage (NCBI taxonomy): Eukaryota > Metazoa > Arthropoda > Insecta > Diptera > Syrphidae > Cheilosia > Cheilosia vulpina. The sequence continues at coordinate 64,943,622 of OU744277.1, forward strand.
TATACTAAATGTGCCTTCTTCAATAGGCTATCGCCCTTCTTCGCTACAGATTGGTGTAAACCAAATTCTCGATCTAAACTCTAAAACCCTATATTTGTTATGAGGTCATTTGCAAAAACATTCGTACCAGCAAATTAAACGGATTACTTCATATATTTAGATATATTTTAATTTTAAGACCTAATCAACAAAAATCATGTGGGTAAGCGTTTACGACAGGACAAAGTCAGAATTAAAAAATGCTTAACGAATGTAGTAGATCTGTTTCAGAGTTCTGCTTAAAGCTAAGTATCCTGCTCGCGCTAAATTTTATCTCCCATACAAAAATGTCTACAAAGATAAAATTTAGCGAGGCAGTTTAGCAAAACAGTTCGCTCGCTAAATTCTTAACTTCCGTTGACAAGTTTCCACTCATTTAGCTCGCGAAATAAATGTCCGGTACATTAAATCGAAGATAAATGTTGACAGAAGAAAAAGGAGGGAAAAGTTTGTGTTGTGATTATTATGGATTTTTTCGGAGGAAACCGCAGAGAAATAATTATTTAGCGAGCATTTATCTCTGGTATGGAGAATCGAAGTGGAGACTAGGGACGCTAAAATTTAGCGCGAGCAGGATACTAAGGTTAAGGTCCAAAAAACATGTGCAGAAGTTTTCTTTGAAAGCAGTGCTGCAGATGAAACAGTAGAACACAATTCAATTCGAAAAAGAGGTAACAAATAGCTCTTTCTTCAGCTCACCTGCATCAGCCAGCAGATGAATACCGAAATTCGATGCTGCCAAGTCCATTCAATTTAATTCATTGCGTTGCTGTACAGTGGATTTAGAAATAGGGACTACACGTTGGCGTGCATAACTGCTGATGTGCATTGAATTCAGTATAAATTAATATGGTTTAGGCATGAGGGTGTAAATCATTCAATTCCCTAAACTTTATGCAAATAGTTCTCCTTTGCAGGCCGATTATGGGCTTAAACAAACAAACGTCATTCGTGAATAAGTCAATTGTGCGACTGTTGTGTGTTCGGCTCGTAATATTATTTCGCAACATCACTGACATAAACACACTTTGGCTGTTAGTCTAACTGAACTGACATACAATAACGAAACTCAGTTGCCATCTGCACATACAAACAATTTGCTGTACATTAAACATGTTGTTTTGTAATCATGCAAACCAACATATGAAACAATTAAAATGCCTCGCAAAAATGTTTGTGATATTTTCTGAAATTGAATATGACTTCTTAGATTAAAAAAAAAAAGTTAAGTCCACCTCAGCGTGACACTGTAATTCACAGAATATTTTTTTATTTTTCATTACGGCTAAAGTAAAATTTAAAAAAAAAATTAAGGCAGCGAGCACATGTCTATGACACAGAAAGCATTATTATTCTCTTAAAATCAGTCTACAACGTAAGTATTGCTAAAGTACATATAAAAGAACATAAAAGAAGCACAGTTGACAGGTGTCACCTACAGCTCTTTCAGCTTAAACGCGCAGCGAATTATGAACAAATTTAAAGCTTTGAATCTCTCACTTTTTTTTGCATGTATGTATAGCTTTAAATATTGTGAGGTTACACAATTTATTGTGGGAAAAACTGCTATTGCTATTTTTACCTTTCGAGTTCTTTTCTTTGTTAGCATATTTCACTTTTCATTTCACGTTTCTGAGACTCACTGTCAACATTCTGCCCTCATCTGCATTCGGTTAAGATGCTACTCGATTCTCTGTGAAAATAAGGAGTGACGTGCATTAGTCGCACATGGATGGTTGTGCGGTTGGTTTGAATGAATAAAACAAACAAAATAGTTCACATATATTTTATAACAAAAACCGTCTATTCTAAAAATAGGGATACTAGGTATACGAATTGAAATATATGTACTAGGAATTATTCTATGAATAACGCAACATAGTCAGGCAGCAGTTAAAAGCGTCATTGAAATAAAAACTGTATTCACTGTTGCGTTGCGTTCATTGATGACGCAGATGTCTCTGATCGTAGGCGTATAGTAATACATTGCGACTTACATTTTACATATAGTACATTTCAGTAAAATATAACAAAGAGCAAAATAACGACAAGTGAAACTTAAACTTAAGGCAAATGTTTTTGGCAGATTCTATCTTTTCTGTATCCTTGGGCCTTTTTCTTGACTTTTTAATTTTTTTGAATGGCGGGTAGGTACTTTAATTCCTATCACCAGCAAAGAGAGTAGAAAGTCTCAACTGATGAGCGGTAAAATTTCCACCAAATTAGTAAAAATTCTAAACCCAATTTTATATGCTCTCGAAATGTTATAATTCCAACCGAAAATGCTGGACGATTAAGGACGAACAAATAATGTCATGAACGACGAAAGGGGTAGCATGTTTTAACTGGCATCAATCGATTGGTGACGAGGAGGGTTCGTTGCCTTGCAGGCACAGCTCTTCTGGTAATCCCCTCGAAATTGTGTGAAATTTGTTTACTCAATCATTTCCTCACTCACATGCAGGTATTCCCTAATTTGAATCACTTGATGGCGATTCAGAAAGCTTGTGATAGTCACGATACGAACATCGAACTAAACCAATTTCCATCGTCGAACGACTGTCGAGATAGGGACTTTTGGGCGTCAAGGGATTTCGTGTCGACTTCACTTATAGCGATAATTTCTCTATTAAGGGTGTGGTTGCGAGGGACTTTGCATGTTGGTTCGAAAGTTTTAGGTCCAACTGGGGACAAAATTATGAAACATACCTTCTCATCTCCCCCCATAACCTAAAGAATCGAAAACTGACCACGCATGAATTAGGGGTTTATACGAATGTGTTCCATGAATACATAATATAACCATATTTAACAATAATTGAGAATAATTAAAAATTCCAAACGATTACTGCCTCCGGTGTTCGTTATTTAGTGCTCTGCTCTTAATTAACCGATTCTCATATTCCACCAAGCGTCATGCTGGTCCGATAGCTGACTGAGTTAATCTCGTCTTTGCATGCGCCGTAGCCGCCGTCTCACACTCGATTCGATTCGTTTATTGTCGCTTGCACGAACCTCTAACTGATATCTGTGGGTATACATTGGAGTACAAATCAAAGCTCAGCAAAATAAAAGGGGGACGCAGTCAAACCGTCAATACCGCCAATGAGGAAAAAATAACAAGAAGCAGCGCAATTGAAACAAAAACAAACTGCATTGCGTCACGGCGCAGTAGCGCGCTGAATGAATTCGCATGTGAAGCAGCGCCGCGCCGTCATCATCGAAACCACTATACTATAGAAGACATCGATATGCCATGACGATGAGTAACCGCCAAGTTCACAAAACCACACTACCAAAGATGCCACCATCATGATCATCGTCACGATGACGAATATGGCGATAACAGCATTTTTTACGAGATTCCCTCTGGGAAATATGGTGGATTTCGTGGTCGGTTCTTGCGGCATTTTCATTTGTCTCATTGTACGAAACCTGTTTCTAGGTCAGGAATGTTTTTTTTTTTTTTTGTTCTTCTCTCCTCAAAATGACACAGATGGTGGGTAGGCACTGCTACGGTGACGTCACTTCCGGCGGATTGCAAGACAATTCGCATAAATAGCACGTAAAATATACCACGAGATATCTCTCCACACAACACTGGCGAGCGACGTGAGTACTTTAGAGCTGAACGTTAACATGCAAATGACAAGGTTTTCCAGACCTTTGCTCATAGAAGGAACAAAAAAGAGATGTTACGTCCCAGGCGTTCGTAATTGACATCAGAAGCACAAGGAAACACTGAAGCCGCACTTCAAGGAGGGTGTATTGGACAGTGTTGTCTATTTATTAACAGCGACGACAGTGTGCGCATATTATTGAAGCTAAAACGTAAAACTTGTTACTGTCAGGCGTCACTGCCGCACAACATTGCAATGGCAATCGCGCTGGACAAGCGAAGCAGCGCACACAATTCGCTGGGCAAAGTGGAAGCACTCAGCAAGCAAACGTGATCATTGCTCACCGCTATCGAGGAGAGACCACCAACTGGTCTGGTACGGTTTATTATTAACCAACGAAAAAAAATCTAACCAGTAACGTAGACGAACGAACAGACAGGGGGACGCACGGATGAACGGACGGACGTACGTAACCTAATAACAACAATTATTGTCAGTCTTCGGTTTGAGCAAATTTCACATAAGAATATGTAATTTAATTTGTTCCCTTCCGAAGTAGGTATATCTACATATAGAATGCGAACAACCGGGTGGTTCTTAAGTTTGTTTTTTTTTTATTTCACTGGTGAGTGGAGTTCCGTCGTTTTAGCGAATGAAATAGGAAAAAGAATTGAAATGGGTAGGGTGGATGTACCAGTAACCGGCCACCTAACACTTTTTCGTACTTTGATCCGTGATAACTAATTCACCTGGCCATGTAAAAAAGTTTTTTTCTATTTTGTTGTACTTCAACGGCAATTTTGGTCTAGAAAAAAATATTTTTGAATATAATTGGGTTGTTGCAACTTAAATTAAAATTAATTTTTGGGAAAAAGTGAAATTTCACCAGTACCCGGCCAGCAAAATTCAGTAGTCGGCCACTTTCGCGTCAGTATCCGGCCAGGTTACTTTTGCTTTTGAAAAACTTCAATTACAAAGTAAATAAAACATATAAACTCTTTAAATCGTTTATTTAATAAAAACACTTTTTTTTTTGGTATCATATAAATTATAGACATAACATTTATGTACACAGTAATAGTTCAGGTAGGTAACTTCAATTTTCGAAACTTGTCAAAGAAAAATAAAATTTTGGTAGGTAAGTAAAATAATACGAATTCAGTTACACTTTTTTAAAAAGGGACGTAGTTACAAAATAACACTTGTTCATAAGACTTGTCAAAGACAATTAAAATAATATCAGGTAAAATAATAAAAATTCAGGTAAATAGGTTAACATTTTTAATACAAACAAATGAAAAATTACACTTATACATATAATCAAAAACTTAAAAGTTTTCATAATCTAGACAGTTATGAGTTATCACATAAAAAGTCTATAAATATAGCCTCATTGTAATTGAAAAAGCTGATTGAGCTACACTTTAGGTTAGTTCCCCTTCGCATTTCTCGCATCCGATAACTTGTTTTTTTTTCCTTGGGCTTTCCAGCTTCCTTTTTTTTCTGTAGTCTTGCATCTTTTCTCTTTTTAACTTCATCGATTTCTTCTTGCTTAGCTCGGTCTTTTCGATCGTATATATCCCTCCAAGCCTGTGAAGAAATTGTGATAGGAGACCTGCAAGGCTGTGTAAAGGTATAATTATTTTTCTTAAAAGGCTCTGGATAAAAAAAAATACTTCGACAAAGCACGTGGAGACCGAGATCTGCATGGTGAACATGATTCTGATCAGTTGTTGGCTTAGATGCATGGATAAATGAAACTTATGACCGTCTACGAACAGCAGTACCAATGTCCTATACCCGGGCGATCATTTTTAAAAGGGTTTTTACGCTTTTCTGATTTCAAAATTCTTTGAACAGTATCAAGAAGGTCTGTTTTCTTAAGGGGAAAGCCACATTCAAGAGGAACTTCAGGATAGAAAACAGATTGGGGTCCTTTTTTCACAAATTCCTCATCTAGTTTCCCATGCAACCTATCTTGCAAAGTACTCTTTGGGATGTTGTATTTGGAAGCGGCTTTTCTGTGGCTTAAATCGTTTCGCCGATTATCATCCAAGGCAAGCTTAATTTTATCAGCTCGCTAAAAGCTTTTTGAACTAATTTGTTTAGTTTCTGAGTTAATTTCTTATGAAAACTCGAAAATACAGACTGCGCATTTTTTTTTGGCTGTTTAGTGATGTTTACAGCTTTTCAAATTGTACCATAACGTTAGATAGGTAAAAAATGATAGCCACAATTGTTCGCCCGTTAAAATGGCGATTAATTTACATATTATTAACTATTTAACGGTAAGTGGCCGGATACTAGTGATTGGCCGGGTACTGGTGCACCTACCTTATTATAAAAAGGGTTTATTCAGAAAGACTTATTCAATAGAGCGACTTATCACATCAACTGCTTTGTGGTCTCTCAAAACGAAACGAAATTGTTTAACTTAACGCAATGTTAAATCTACTACACACAATTACAAAAGAAAATATTTATTTAAAGTAAACCATAGGTGTATGAACTTTTGTAACAAGGTGATAAATTCAGGCAAGAACTACTATCATACAGACCAGATTTAAAGTGGCATTTCAATGTGATCTTTTGATGGTGAAAATTCTCGAAACATCATATCTGCCTTGACAGCAACCACCGGTTATTAAAATACATCTTTCTGTTCCCTAAAATCAATTTTCGAATTTGAATGTTATGTCCCCAAAATTTATAATTTAAATGTTCAAGTCGTGTATTTAATGGAACCGAAAACAGACGACTTTTATTTTTTGCAAAGCGAACATCAATCGATTCGCCCAACCCATTGACATGTACTGTAATTGACATATGTATATAGGTATAGGAAGTGTAGTATAAATAATGTACATTGTGAAGCGACCAATGCTACTATGAAAGTAATTTGGCAATTTGCCAATTCTAAGAGTTTCAAGCCGTCTATCTGTGTGACAAATATGCCCACTTGGTATCACTCAACCCTCACTGCAGTTATTTATTCCAGAACCTTTCTCATTCACTAAAATACATTTGCGGGCAAAGTGTGTGGGGGTCAAAATGTCAGCGTGTAAGGCGATTCAGGTTTAAAATCGTTTATTAGACTCAATAAAAAGTCTGTCGACGCTGAGTTTGATTGAAAAGAGTGCGCACCTCGTAGACAATTCAAAGCGTCTGGCCTGAGTCACCATCCTTTGTTTCAACGCATAACTATGAGCATACAATGACAAAATCAAAGTCAATGACCTTTGGTGTGTATTCGATCTGACATTCGAAATTACGGTGTAGATAATGTCGTTTAGATATTAGACATGCTCCAATTTGAATATTCACTTCTTGAACAAACAGGCTTGCTTTATTTTCAGCCTAAGGTCACACGGAGACATCCTAAGAGTACACTAACCTCGAAAATAAGAACAACATGTAGGATACGTACGTTGCTAAGAAACCAAGCACCCCTTAGACCACCAGGTGTCACTTTCTTCGTCAGGCTTCACCCTCGCATACACCACACTTAGCCGGAAGTCATGTTGGCTGACTTGAAGACTATATGTACGTGCGAAGGAGATGAGCGTTTGAAGGGTATGTGATGTTGCTTTTTTGTAGTCAACGCTATACTACCTGTGTGTACATTGATTTCGTAGATTTACTCCTAAGGCAGATGTGTTACCATTTCGAGACACCTGCCCCAAAGCAAAAAAAACGAAAAGAGATCCAAAAAGGACCAACAACCTAACAGACGCACACCATGTGGTTTCTCAAACGTCAGTGGTGAAAGGGGTTTGGGAAGACAGCAAATTTTTCCTTTTTGGATATTATCTGGAAGGTAAACGCCATTCACCCGAGGACAATGTCCTTTGTCTGCTTGGGTAGTAATCGGTATGTAGACAAAGGCCCAGTGTATGTGTATTGTTTTGATGGTTTATTTAATTGAGTTTGTCTGGGCAGATCGCAGTTTCGCTGCGGGTTGTTAACCCACATTTCGGTGACATCATCAACAAACGGATGGGTAGCCATAAGTCATATGACTCAATTTTGCTGCTGCAATTCACCGCCATGTGTTTCAAGTTGCTGTGTACATTTTCTCAAAGAGGTCGTCGTGATTTACAAATTACGATCAATCTCAACCACCAAGGATGCACGGGGTGTTGTATCTATCTCCGTTGCACCGATTGCACAGGTGCGATGTTCACATTCAGCCGATTTGGGTCAAGGAAAAACAAACCTTGGGTGGGTGTTATGAGAGTTGCAAAGCATGCCCAAACATGGCTGCGAGCAAGTGCTGAATGCGTATCAATACTCCCGTCAGCTGTTGTAGGTATGCACGATTTTGTATGATGGGTTTGTTGAATATTTTAGAAAGGATATTTATGTGTAAGCATTATAATTATTGTGGTGCGATTAGTCACGGTAGCAAGTAGATTTTGTATATGAATCGCAACTATATATTTCGGATTCATCAACTGAGACTCGATCTTATTTAAATAGCAGCTGGCGCAGGCACATACTCCAGAGCCAGTCTAGATCTACTTTTATGTGTGTCTTATTCCTCAAGTTAACGTGTATTTGCTTGGAAAAACATTATTTATTTTAAGGAGCTGTGTTTTAACGAACAATAAAAAATAGACTGTGTAAGTGATACAACGAGCTTGATAACCCTACACTGCAAACAAAACTAGGAAAGCCCATATTCTGAAAATTACACTGCGGCATCTACGTAACCTTCAAATAGCTCATTTCCACGCACGTTTGTAATAATCTCTAAACATATGAACACTTCAAAGTAAAAACCGGAATATTTCACACGAAATCTAAATCACCCTCCAAAATTGTACCCATTCATTCGTACAGTTCAGCACCGCGAAAAATAAATTCGAATGTGTTCAGTGAACAACAAAGGATACAGTCAATAAATAGGTAATCCACTGCACTGTTCATCTAAATTTTTATGTTTGTCACTACAGTTTGTTTAACAAACCCTGTCAACCTGTCGCCGCATATTGTAAAAGAACCCTAAAACTAATCCGAAACAAGATTATTGGCAAATACATATATCTCTCTACCATCTCCGATCTATTCGAAAGTCTATGCAGTGCAGAACATACATTTCTAAACACAGCGCAACTGCCCAAAGGTAATATTTGCTACGAGCGAGATGAGAAACTACAGTGCCGAACAGAGATAGATAGCCCTTATCAGGTTGCTAACCTTTTGAGATTTCTGTTCTTCTCATGCTGCGTGCAGCTGTAACAATTTATTATTTGTGTGATCTTTGATAACAAAGCCACCGAAAGAGAACAACATTTCTTCTAATGGAACATTTACGTTTCTTCGTTTGGAAAACATTAAAGAAAACCGTATTAAAATGTCTCTCCCAACCAAAGTCCACACACAGCAAACGAAAGAGAAGACTAGAAAACACTTTTACAAAATTCAATTTCTCATCGTTCACACTGTTTGTGTGAGTTGCAAGTTCTTTTATTATCAAATTTTGTTTTTATTATGTATTTCCTCATCGGTTGGCACCTTTTACTTTTCTTCTTTTTTTTGCATCACAAAACAAAAATTATTTTACATTCCATACGTATACGTGTGCGTGAAACAAATAAAAACATTAAGCCCACAGTTGTGTGGTTATAAGTATATCTAGTTATTGTTTGGAGAGGAGTATTATTTATTAACTTTCGAAATTGTTTGATTAGGTATAGTAGCTGTCAAAAATTGGGTAGTTTTATCTGACTTAACACAAACCCCAGCTTACTAATTTCAATTATACGTCACTTTGCGGTTGTCTCACGGGGAATAGCCCAAGCTCAAGGTTTCATGTAGAAAAACAAACAAAGTAGTGCCAATATTTTGTTGCAAAATTTGATGTAAAAAATTGCGTTGCTAGGTGTTTTTTTTTTCGGTACTCTGCACACAATGTCGTAACTGCTGGTAAATGATTCATTATACATATTCGAAGCTGAGCATTTTTAGTAAAAAGCTTAAACGATTGTGAGACGATCGATCAAATGTTTTGCCGGTGGGGAAACCGATTCGAACCGATTTTTCCACTTCTGATTGAAAAACACGAGTGCGAGTACTAGTTGAGGGTAAACAAGAACCATGAAATATGGTTACGGCTTTACCACGATAGATCGAAACATATGATTTGGATAATAGAAATCGGCGCAAACAAAATCTCGAGTTACGACGCTCAAATTACAAAGTTTAAGATAATACCTAGTTACAATCAATTCTAAAAAATGTACTACCACTTGTCATCACATTATCACCATTAATGACAGTTTTTGCTGTCAAAATGATTTTATGCAGTGTTATTTGGATTTTTACCAATTCCGAAATGTTGTGTGTACTGCAAGAAGTGTAAACGAACAATAGAACTTGTGAATGACAGTAAAGTACATATGCTGTTGGAATTTTGTTATATTCGCATTGATTTACTTGCGGTTATGTTTTGCAAAACGTTTTAACAAATCAAATATTGTATGCGCAAAATCCAAGCCCGATTATTTTGTATACACAGAATGCGCCAACGACTGAAGCATTAGTTAATCCGTGGAACACATGTCTAAAAAACTTACCATATTCCAAAAAAACGTAGTCAATGCTCTCAGCGACAAATATGCATGGGAATTGGCAGATGTAGCTAAAGTTATACGATTGTTATGTAAGTAGACATAACACATAACTCGGTTGAACACGGTAATGCCGCCTACAACTTAAAACCACTCTTGCAAACATCTAAATAAAAGTGTAACCTAGTCTGTCATTCAATTTCTTTCTTTTATGAAAAGTCCGAAAGTAGTATGAGTTTCATTTGTTTTTGTGAGGTTATGAAACTGCAGTCAGATGTAGAACTAGGAATTAGTTCGACTTAACCGTTTTCGACATAAATAAATAAAGCGCAACAACTAGTCACCTAGTAGGTATAGGAAGTTATCCAATGTAGGTATAGACCGATCAAGTTTTAAATGAACGTTGCTGGTAGCGGATATACCTAGGTGTTTGTAAAAATCCAAATTATACTGCATAAAATAATTTTGACAGCCAGAACTGTCAATAATGGTGATAATGGCCGCTTTCCACTGCCCGCTAGATGACTGGCGGCATGTCAAACTCCATATAAAAAAATTGAAATTTTACCATTTGCGCTAGATGTTTAACACTTTTGTGAAATATCCCTTTCAGGGAAATTTCGCAATCTAGCGCAAAACTACCCGCTGCATTGAGAGAAAAAAAACAAAAAAAAAACTACCTGTAAAGGAAATCGTTCAAACGATTACAAAATACAAATAAATATGAAGCCGAGCATACGTTATTGTGAGAAAATTCTTAATAAAGTGAGTAAAATATCCATTCGGATATTGTTTTTATAATAAAGGGTTTTTTAATAAGAGCGCTACAACAGTTTTTTTTAAATAAAACAAAACGATTTTGGATATCAATGAAATTCTTTATTCCGTACGTTAAAGTACGTTCGATGCCATTATGTATGGAACTCGATTTCTTTTGCATGGCCACCACGGGCACGCTTGCAGAAGTCCAGACGCTGAACCCAATTTTCGACGGTTTTCAAGCATAAATCGGCCGATACTGCTGCAATTTCACGTTCGATATTCGTACGAAGTTCATCAATCGTCGCTGGCTTGTTGGCATAGACCATAGACTTGACGTAGCCCCACAGGAAATAGTCTAACGGCGTCAAATCGCACGACCGAGATAACACATTCTCCAAACTTGGTTTCCAATAAATTCATTGTGACATTCGCTGTGTGGCTTGTGGCCCCGTCCTGTTGGAACCACATGTCCTACAAGTCCATTTCATCCAATTGGGGCCAAAAATATTCGGTTATCATTGAACGGTAGCGATTCCCATTCACAGTAATGTGCCGGTCTTGATCATCACGGAGGAAGTACGGCCCAATGACGCCGCCGGCCCATAAACCACACCAAACCGTAATTTGTTCGGGATGCAATGATGACTCATGGAGTACGTGTGGATTGCTGCCTGACCAATACCGCATATTTTGTTTATTGACGAAGCCATTCAGCCAGAAATGAGCCTCATTGCTGAAGATGATTTTTCGATGAAAATTCGAATCATTTTCAAGTTGTTGCTCAGCCCAACGACGCTTCTGGTGGTCAAGCGGCTTCAGTTCTTGCGTCAATTTAATCTTGAAAGGATGTAGGCCAAGATCTTTTCGCAAAATTCGCCACAACGACGTCACAGAGATGCCCAAAGCTTGAGAACGACGTGTAAGAGACACATTTGGGCTTTCTTCAACTGAAGCCTCAGCGGCAGCAATATTCTCGACACTACGGGCACTTTTTTGTCTCACTGGCACGGGAACATTTTGTACTGTGCCTGTGGATTCAATTTTTTCCACTAGACGCTCAATTGTTGATCTGCTAGGACGATTATGACGACCATAAATTGGACGTAGCGCTCTTAACGTTGAGGCCACTGACTCCGCATTTCGGTAGTAAATTTTAATAATTTCGACTCGTTGTTGGCTCGTGTATCTTTCCATCATGAAATGGCAAACCTTACTGAAGAGAAATGTCAAAAGAGCGGCAAGAAATTCGGCGTCGTTTGCTGTCCCTGTCGCTCTACTTTTGTAGCGTCCCTGTTGAAAAACCCTTTATATTGTATCATTTTTTTAGTTGTAGTGTCGAAATAATTGTTGTCAAATGTCAATTTGCCGCTGGCGCTAGGGTTATAGCGCGGACGTTCCTTCATCTGACTATAGGTTGTACATTTTTAGAACTGATTGTTCTATCTAATTGAAATCGGTTTTCTGTTAAAAAAAAATCGAATTTAGTTACCTCATAAAAATATAGGGAAAATTAGGTGGCCAACATTTTTTACATGAAGACATAACATCCCTGGGCTTTAATTTACTACCTATAAGAAAATATGAAGGCGGTGTTCGTAAATAATATCTAATAAAAAAAAACACCTGTGCAGCTCACATAAGCTAAACGCGTGTGAGGCGAAGAGCACACACCGCACATGACATGATAATTGAACTATGAATGGAATGGAGAAAACAAACAAGCACTAGCACGGCTACGGCAGTGATCTGAAAGAGGGAGAAATATGTAATTACAGTGAAGCGGTGCGGCTGCGGTAAGTTCCCAAACAAGGTCGCTGGTATGACAAAAAATTATGCTGCAATTACAACAAAAATGTACCTATATTTCGAGAGAAAAACGTTGTCCACTTTTATAAAAATTACGTCATTTAATTGGCTCGTGGTGGGCACGACACACGACAGTACGAATGAAATACTAGGCCACTTACACTTTTCTCTCTGTAGCTATCTAATGGGTAATGGAAAAAGATTCCTATAGGCGTTGGAAATGGTAACAAAAATCCTCCCTAAAGTCAGTTTTCGTATGTCAGTTTTGTTAAATAAATTTATACACTTTAGCTACATCAATAATGAGAACAATATTGCCCAATCGGCTAATTCTATGACACAGTCTCAACAAGACCATTATACAAATAAATAAAACAGAAAAAAAAAATGTATGCTAATAGGTACATCAATTTGACAACTTGTCAGAACCATTCGCACTGAAAAACGCCCACTTCTTTGATGCGGCGGCTACGTAGGAAAATCAAAAGAAACAAGTGCACAGACGGACAAGTATAATAATAAAAATCTCGAAGAGAATGAGCAGAGGAAAACAAAAGAAAAGAGAAAATCATAAGAACCAAGAAGCGACGAGCGCAACCAAGTATAAGGTATAACAGTACTCTTCTAACAAAAAAAAACTCCCATCTGACTTTAATGTTAGTTTAATTGATTAGCAAAAAATAATAATGGTCATTGTGGAGCAAGAAAACAAGGCAAATCAAATCCACCACACATAGGTTAGCTAGGTACATGTGTGTACCTAGAAACCTAGTACAGCCAGCCCAGAGTACAAAATCGAAAGAGGGTAATGGAAGAACAGCAAAACGAAACACAAGTACACCACCAGTGCTTACTTTTGATGGATGTGTAGTACAATACTTTTCTGTGGTTTTATGTACCTATTTATATATTTTTTAACTTTGTTGTTTTTTTGTTTAATATACTTACTTACTTAATAATAAGCAATTACATATTATATACATATCTACTAAGATATTTTACAAGTCACAGTTCGACGAATGATAATATTAACAATGGTTTGTAATACAAACAGGGTGACACTGAGGTTTTACTACAGAGTTGCAAAGTAAGCTTGTCAGTGATTGATGATAAGGAAAAGTAAGCTGAATTTGTGTTGTGCTTGTGAAGAGGGACGCAAACATTTTCACAGCAAAAGCAATAAAATAAATAAATGAAGGAGTACGTGAACGACAGTGTTTAATAAAATAAAAATGAAATGGGATCATCAATGCGTAGATTATTGATACCTACATGTGACTGTTGAAAAACTAGTTCGCCAGCAAAAACTGCAATTGTTGTGCAATTTTTCATACAGGGTAGATAGGTACCTACATTCCACGTACTCTCCGTTGATCTCTCTTTGACAATTTTGGAAAATTGATTGCGCATGGGAACATCAACATGCCTGTACAAATTAAGTGGCAATCGTCATTCGTCAGGTGTTTAGCATGCTCAGCATTTAACAGTCGAAGTTCTACAACGCTACGATGTGCATTAGTAGTGCATTCTGTAGTCTGTCATTCACTGTTTTATATACAGACAATAGGTTCGTTCGTGTACTTTTTTGCAAACGTAAATAATTAAAAATTTGCTAAGAAACTGCGAATGCGCCCACGTACTGAGAAAATTGAAAAAAAAAAATTAGAGAGGAATCCATTCCTCTTTTCAGTTTTGTAATTTGCTACTCGCCGAATTTCAACTTACTGAAACATGAAAAATGAAAACTGACAACTAGGTGACAGCTCAAAAGTTTGACAAGTAAATCTCTTATTTTGTCCGTATTCAACGATGTCGGAGAAAACAGTTGTAGGTAATTGAATATTCTCCTAGAACATACCTATCAGCGCAATCAAAATGGTTAGTTAAATAGGTATTTAGCTTATAAAAAAATTCAATTCCAGCATATTTTGTAGACGCTACATTTTACGATTGTGTCAAAACGACATTTCTTAAACTTTTTCTAAGAAAACCGCTCGCTTAGGTACTTATCTTTAAATTGAGAGATTACTCTCTCGATTTTTTACGTTTTTCATTTTTCTATGCTGAAAGTACACGAACGAGCCTACTATTTACGAAATAGAAAATAGATTTATTTGAATAAATGTAACCACTTGTAAAGGACAAATTGACCCTAAAACTACGTATATAAGTCAAGTTGTACTAATATGTTATAGAGCTTGACTGCAACCGACCCGGCCCGAGAAAGCAGAGACTTGTGAAGAACATTGAAACGACGATAAAAGCTCAATCACAACATTTTCTTTGAAATTATTTTTAAGGACTTGGGTAGGTATTCTGTGTATTATGTACCTATACCTACCTACCTGTGCGACGTTTTCAGAGACGGAAAGTTAATTGATTGTCGTCACGACAGATTCGCATAAGGGCTGGGATTTGGGAATTTTATTGATATATGAAAGGACATAGGTCGATGATTCACGATTCCTGGTTCTGTCCCAGCCCAGCGTTTTCGTAACAATTCTGAACAACTTGGAATATGTATGTATTTTCTCTAAAGTTATCTAACCTTTACCGACCCACATAAAGCACATCAAATCATGACATTTTCAAAGGATGTGGGTTATACGCTGCTATATTAACTTTATTTCCCTTTAGTATGGATTCTTCCACTTTTAGGTACGATGAAAAAACGGAAAAAAAAAACCCAAATACTGTTCTATTTTGGGAAAACCTAATTCAATCTGCAAGAAGCTGAAAATTTTCAGACTAGGTAGGTACAAGTTGACAGCAATCGTCTGTAGCCCTCCCAAATGGTACTTACCAAGACCCAACCTCAGAAAACGCACTAAATTTCCCCTCAGTAGGTACGCCCATTTCCATGAATCTGATTGCAGTTGCAATTAATTTGTCCTCCAAAAAAAACATGCACATTTTGTATCATTTGCCTTTTCCCCACAAGGCCCAAACACACGCGCTCCGATTGCAAAAGTTTAACATTTACATAGATATTTAAACCCCCTTCCCATTGTTCATTGCCTCACCCGCTGCGAGAGGACTCCTTTGGCAAACTATCATACTTGTCCTAAATAGCAGCACGTTCAACACAAAATTAGTACGATTCCCTTTTTGCTGAGCGCTGCTACTCATGTGAATACGGCAGCGCATGCCTCGCATATACACCACCACCCTGTTGTGAAACAAGGTAATGAGCGAAGGAAGAACGAAATAATAAAATACAATGAGGCAAATAGAAAAAAAAGCTCAATCAGCTGTGTGCCATCTACCTATAGTCTGTTCAGTCTAACGCAGCTGTGAAACAAGAAGAAAAGAGTGATAGCGAGAAAAAAAAAAACGCAAAACGCGTTTGATAAGCGAATCTTCATTCTCCCAAATTGCGTGTAAGGAAAATTCAGAACAAAATTCTTCACAAATAGGTCTTATCTCTTAAAAAAATCAAATGAAAATAATAAAAAATAAGGCCCACAGTAACGGTCAAGGGAATTTCCCTGTTCCGCCTCCTCCGCCCACTTTCGAGAACACATGTAGGTATCCACACACACTAGATTAAACAAAAAATTCATTTTTTCCGTCATGACTTTTTCCGCACTTATTTTTTATAAAGCATGCGGTGTGATGACACCGAATCCTAGCTAGCTGACTCGTTCACCCCAGTGCATTCGCTTACGGCTGAATAATATTGCCCCTTTGCTTTCTTCACCTCTTTCGCACACTCACACACACCCGAATGTACCAATTCTTTTCGAGAAAAAGGGAAAACTTATCGACGGCGATAAATAAAAAAAGAGAATGATGAACAAAACCGAACAAAAGAAACCCAAAAATGTGTTTCTCCTTTATTTCGAGAATTTTTCTTTTATGCAAAAACAGACCAAAAATATTTCTTAATTTTTTTTTAGACCAGGCTATATTATTATTTTTTAATTTTCACTCACCGTTCACAATGGGGAAGCAAGAACTCAATTTCTATTTGCTGCTTTTATTTCGTATATATAAATCACACAGAACATTAGAACAGAATGATGGCAGAAAAAAAAAACTTCACAAATTCTGCTCGTTTAATTTTAACTACTTGCAAGTTTAAAAAAAAAAAAAAAACAGAACTCTGATTCAGAATCGGAAAGAATGAGACAAGCAAGAGAAAAATTTCAAATGAACTGAACCGAATTTCACAAATTTTTTAACTTTGATTCACCTTTGTATTGATTTGATGGATTGGTCCAGAGTAATTAATTATGCATTCGCATTTGTTTATTTATTGAGAAAACGCGTGAAAAATGCGAATAACGAGAGAAATTTCTTGTTCAAAAATTTTTCTCTACGAAGCTATTATGACTTGTGTGTGACACATGAGAAAAATCCTTCACGACGACTTCAATCGCAGTTGGTGTGCAGCCATTTTGTACCCGCACGACGGAGGAGAAGACGAACGAACGACAGCGACAGCAACGGCGACGACGACTACGAAAACCGCGGAGACGACACGATACGTACGTCGTGTATGTGTTGAGTGGATTGAATGTGCTGCGATCGAATACGGGTAAACGCCGCAGCTCCACTGGGTTCTTTGGAAAATACGTTGTATGTGAACAGCGCCAAAATTTTGTTCGTCATTTAAATTCAGCCATGGTGGTAAATAGCTGAATGTGTGAAGTTCAACGCCATATGATTGCACGGCGAGTTGATGGTGTGCGTGAAATTTTAAATAAAACTATTCCTAGCTCTACTATGGTTGACAACTGAGGGGGTGGGTTTTTACAAGTTTTTAATTTTTATAATTTAAAAGGATTAACCCAATATATACATAAAATTGACAATGGAATAATTTATAATTATGAAAAAGTCAACAGTATAAGAGTGTGAGAATAAATTGTTTTTTTTTTCGATTTCCCCTCACATTCCACAATCCACTAACTAACAGTGCATTGAATTGCTCAGATTAATAATAGTTGAGTGTGTTCACAAAGTTGTGTCAACTCTGAATGTTTTTACTTTTTAGTATTTGAGATTATTTATTCTTGTGTTCTTGAAAAAATATACAAAAAACGTATTATACTTTGGTTATTTTCGAATTTAGCATATTTACAGCTTCAATATTTATGTAAATTTTCAAAAATGTATTTCATACATGGGTACATTTTTAAAATATATCTTCTCTGGGACATATTAGGCGTATTTTATTGAAGATCACAGAAAAGCAAATGAGATATGCACTTGTGAACCAATTAGAGTAAGGAACTTTGTTTTTATTTTTAAAGAATTATACTTAGGTATTTGAGAAATGGCCATGTCGATTAGCGGTTATTGAGATTGATAAAAGTATTATGTCTTCTTAATATGACACATAATGAAATTTTTCCAAATACCTACAGATATTAGGCAAAATATCATTATGAGTTATGCTTATAACATACTTTTTTTAGATTGCTTGAAGGAACCGTCAGTTGTGATATAACTGTCTTCTGACCAAAATACTTTTATCATTCTCAATAACCGCTAATCGACATGGCCATTTCTCAAATACCTAAGTATATTTCTTTAAAAATAAAAACAAAGTTCCTTTAAATTCGCAGGAATGAAAATAAATCATTATCAAATTTGTCTTTTAGTTTGTTGCCCAAGTAACTCTACCAAATTATGCTCACCATTTTTGGAGAAAGGTCTATCAAAAGATAAATCGTTTGAATGGAAGAGCGCAGAAAGGAAGAGGTTTTCACGAATACGTATGCCATTGGAGAGAACAAACATTTATAATTACCCAACGCAAAATCAATTTTCTGTCAGATTCGAGTTATTTCATAATTTAAAGTCAATCCGTATTTCGGCAAATTCGTTGCGAACAGCCTATTTAATACAAACATGCCTTAATTAATTAATACACATAAAGTATGCATTTCTTTTAAAATATGATTTTGTTTTTGGCGCAACAGGTCCGTATGGACCTTAGGCCTAGCTTCTCACAACCATTCGTCTTGTGTGAGTTTTTTTATTTTTGGGACGAATGGAAGTGATCTACAATTTTATGCCGAGTCCAAACGGCCAATTGAGAAGCTCTTTCACCACATTTGTACTCTCGGATGTTTGTCAGACGTTCGCGAGAGGTGACGCAGTGAAAAAAACCTTGAGTTGGAATTTGGGGTTTCTCGGCATTCGAACCTGGGACCCCTCGCTTAGTAGTCCAACACACTAACCACTAATGTCGTTCTCCATTGGGACCACCAAAAATCTTTTTCAGACCTCAAATTTTATGCGGCTCATGGAACATGCAACGAAATTGATCTACTTTTGTGAATGGATTAGTGCGTTATTTGATAACAAATTGCGTTGTAGATACAAATGGAGTAGTTTCGGTGATTCGTAGTTCCCAGGTGATGAGAAAAACAATGAAGATAATAATTCCTCCAAAACTATGTCCATTGCTGTTTATATATTTCTTTATTTTGCTTTTCACGGAACTTTCAACATTTGTTTTCAAACAAATTTCTTTAAATGACGTAAAACAGCTATGCTGTATTTGTGGTAGTATGTGTAAATCTGAAAAAAATATCGAGATTTGCAAAAAGTGAACCGAATCAAAAAAAAGATTGATTTTTTGTCTCAATGGAAAACACTATAAGCCACTGCTCCGACGACACCTACTCAGCGTAGGACCCGAAAATGGTACGGAGCCTAAACAATATTAGCTAACTAAACGAACACACCCGCAATATTAGCTACAAAATTTAACCATATCCAACTTCGTGTGACAACTACATCATCGCAAAAATTTTTCGTCGAGTATCCACCAAATCTGTCAAAACGGCAATAGATAAATTTAGAGGCCCGGAGACACTTTTTCCGGGAGAAAAGTCCACATATCCGTACAATTCTTCTAAAAAATTTTGCTAAAAATTCACATCGATCATAATCTTAAAAACATCTACCAAATGTAAATCGTGAGTGTACAGTGCTAATAACAAAGAAAAAGAAAAAAAATCCAATTACCAATGCGTGTTGTGTTGATTTTTTTTATTTCACATATTTACTCGCATATATAACAAAAAAAAAAAAAAAAAAAGTGACGGCTTCTCTTTTTGGCGTTCACCCAAAAAAGGGGGAACTAATCCAAAGCAGAATCAGGGAGATATCAAGACAAAATCAAAAGCAACACCAATAGAGAAGTGAAGATTGTTTCAACTCCTCTTATCCGCACATTATAATAAGCTCTACACTCCAAGAAGATTTCAAATTTACCCTTCATCTTCAAATCTTTTTCTTCAGACATTTCGGGTCTTCTATTTCGTGTTTTGCATATTTCGGCGAGACGCGCGTTTATGAGGCATTGGTGCTATACCAATGTTGTCACTTCTTCAAATGAAATTCCGAGCGTTTTTGGTTCTAATATCGAAAATATGGACCTGCATTTGCTTTATGTTCAATCGGCAAATTCGTGCTGTAAGTATGATTTTTGTTTTCTTGTTTATACAAATTTATCATAATTTCTAATGCTGTGTAGTGTACTCACTGATTTACGGGTCCCCACTGTTGTGCATAATTCACGTTTTTGTTAATTTGACACGTTTGTGTTGGTCTTTTTGAAGTGTTGAGTGTTGATAGTCACCTCAACCTCGAAACTCCTTCACCTGTCCTTCGGGGGTGGTGAATGGCGGGCTTTTTAGTTGATATTTCTTTTCATGCTAACACCCTCGCCCCGACAACATGCTAGGTAGTATCTTTAAAGAAAAAAAAAAGAAAAAAATAAAGCTACCGGGAAAGTCTATGCAGATCGATTGCATTGGGTTGAACTGGTCGTGCGATAAAACTATTATCTTTGATAATGGAGTATCATAGTCGTGGACACTGATAAATGGGGGACGGTTAATTGACAAAGGTTTACTTGAGAAGTTGAGATTAGATTATTTTTTTTTCCTTGTTATTGCGTATTCATGTTTTGCAATTCATGGCATCGGGTATATAGGCAATTTATATAAAGCTCTATACGTCTAGCTCTATACATTTATAGGTACCTACATATCGGGAAAGTGTACAGTTTTCGAAATACCTGCTGATTGCAAAATCTAAATATTGTGCCTAACTCGAAAAGTGTTAAATCAGCGATGTTTAAATTTTCAGTGCATGTAGATAGTAGCACGTGTAATGCACGCTCTAAAAATTTGGTTACTTAATTTCTAATTGCTGCCGCAATTAACGTCAATATTTTACTATGTGCCGGCGCATTTAAACCTCAAAGACAATTACTCTTCAATTAATGTATGTATTTTTCGTTGAAAAGCTACACAAATTTCGATTTAGTTACCTAAGCTGGACTTTGTCTTATAAAACGTAGGTACAACGAGGGAATCATTCGTCGATACAAAAACGCTTTCATGGTATGCACACTGACTGGCACATAATAGGTCGTGCTAACCAACATTTTTTGTTGATAAAGCAACTCCTTCGTTGCAAATACGTTTTGCTGTAAATTCATTGCAGTAATCTGCTAGTGCCGCAGCATATGGGAAGGCACGGCGGAGCAAAAAACATGTGCAATTATTGGAAACATGTACTTATTGATTCCCTAATTATTCCACTTTGTCGGGGCTCAGCCTTGGTGACGCCAAAAGGTGTTCATCACTAAAGTAGGCGCTCTAAATATTATTGAAACTCACAGCTCTAATTACAACTTTCTTAAATGTAACAAATTGCCGAATGCCATTGCTTTCGTTTAATTTAAAAAGCAAGAGGTCACAAAACGTATGTAACATTAGGTGGATATGGTTATCAGTTATCACTTATCAGAATATGTATGTGTAGGCGAGGGATGTGCTATTTCGCAAGTGAATTTCGTACAAGTATATGAAGAAGCCGACTGGAAGTTCTAAAGCGACCGATAATCACTAAAATCACAGTGGGCCTTACTAATAATCATTTTTAACCTTCACACTAAAAATTTCGCAAGTCACAATATGCAATTTTGTATTGAAAATTTCGACACTGTGAGTTCGAAAAATTTGGCCTGAACACTAAAAATGATTATTAGTATCGCTAAATGTATGTAACACTGACTGAACGTTTGATAATCAAACCGATTATGCATTTCATGCAGTCTACGTTTCAAACGGCCATATAACTGCTTGACGTCATTCGATATTCAGATTCAGTTTACGGAGTAATACAGTTATACCGAGAATTCTTATCATGAACTTGGGGCTACTGACTGAAAATGTTCTACTTTTTGGCAAAAAGAAAAATATGTACTCAAGATTGACTGCAACATTTAAATGTTGAAACAGTATGGTTTTGTGTGTTTTAACCAGCGCATTCTGCTCTGACCTACAAGTGAATATAGTCCTTTGCAACCTCTAAACAGGTCTTTGATTTTGCAAGTGCTTGCCTTTTTGTGCTCGTTAGATGACAGCTGTTTATATTTACAACATCTAGAATGTGAAAGCACCTTTTTAAGGGAACGAATGTAAATTGAAGAATCGCCACTCATTCCCCGGCACCTTTGACAACATGTTCCCAATGAATTAAGGAATTGTTCTCATGCTTTTCTGTTAGGTACGTGTTTACTTCCTTTGAATGAAAGTCTTGTAACGCCGATTGTTTCAACGACTCATCGATTTAAGTTCCTCTACAAACATTTTTCTCAAATCTGCTTCTGTAAGGCATAAACTATCACCAGAGTTTATGCTGATTTTAAATCGACAAGCCATATCAGCAACCAGCCCTAAGTGTGATTGTGCTTTTTGTTTTTATTTTTATTCACTTTGCACTAATATTTCTTTAAAAAAAATCTGATATGAGCCTCTTTAGTTTGTACAGTACCAACCAGTCAAATATGAGCTCTTCCCACTGTCGCCGGTGTCACGGCACCGTCTCAGCATTGTACAAAGAAAAACCCTGGTACTCGATTTGGACGAAACACTCATCCACTCTCATCACAATGCGATGCCAAGGAATACTGTCAAGCCGGGTACGCCACATGATTTCACAGTAAAAGTGACAATCGACAGGCACCCGGTGCGATTCTTTGTGCACAAAAGGCCACATGTGGACTTTTTTTTGGATGTGGTAAGTCATGTAGCGGATGTCTCCTTCCTACTAACCACTAAATGTGTATTTGTATTTCCATTTCATACCACAGGTATCACAGTGGTACGACCTAGTGATATTCACAGCGAGTATGGAGATTTACGGTGCGGCAGTTGCCGATAAATTGGACAATGGCCGGAACATTCTCCGCCGGAGATACTATCGCCAGCACTGTACACCGGATTTTGGTTCATATACCAAAGATTTGTCAGCCATTTGCAATGACTTAAATAAGGTAAGCACATCGAAATTAGCCCGCAAGTCTCTGTGTTAACGCTCTGATGCCATCCATTTCGTTGCAGATATTTATCATAGATAATTCACCAGGAGCATATCGTTGTTTTCCAAATAATGCAATACCAATCAAAAGCTGGTTCTCAGATCCAATGGATGTTGCGTTACTATCATTATTGCCACTTTTGGACGCTTTAAGATTTACAAATGATGTACGTTCGGTACTATCGCGGAATTTACATTTACATCGTTTATGGTAGCAGGTTGGTATTTGAATTTAATTAAAATCACACTTAATATTCGAACAGTTGAATGTGGTATTTTGAAGTTTTTCATTTGTTATTGTAAATTTTAATTTGTACAACCCAAGACAAGATAAAAATATGACATTGTTAACCGCACGCACTTGTTTATGGTCGTACGATTTATTTGTTTTCCTTTGTTTGGTTTCCAGTGATAGCATTGGTTTTCCTCGGTTTAACAGATACTTGTGTAGGTGGCGCCACAGCCACAACGAAGATCAGAGCATCAACTGTAGTTGATGGTAATTCTTAACTAGTGCGCTGCCTAAAGTGCTGCTCTCATCTTCAATGAAACAGGTCCAAAAATCGAGCGAAAAGCTTTTCTCTCAAAAGGCGTTTTTCTTTTTTAGTTCAGAGCACAACTTGAACTGTTATACAAAAAGTTTGTGTTTCTTTTTTAGCTCAGATACATCAGAGCTAAGAATTTGTGTTTCTTTTCTCGTTCAGAGCATGATCAGAGCGCGCTCTATGAGCTCAGGATAAATTGACTGAGCAGGCTTTCATAGTAAAGAGGAAGGTATGCCGTTAATAATGAAAAACAACATCAGCCAAATGGCCACCAAGAGCACACATACAGGACCATATCCTTTTCATGAAATTTTCCATAACCAAATCGCAAAGTGGCTGCCCTATGTCCTCGATAGCCTCACGAATTTTATCTTTGAGGTCTTGAATCGACGCTGGGCTGTTTGCGTAGACTTTATTTTTCACGTGGCCCCAAAGGAAGGAGTCGCAAGGTGTTAAATCACAAGATCTCGGTGGCCAATTGTGATCACCTCTTCGAGAGATAACACGGTCCGGAAACTTTTCCCGTAAAATATCAATGGTTTCGTTGCTTGTCTTTTTTAACCAATTTTGTAGTGAATTTTAATAATTTCAATGCGTTGTTGAAGCGTGTATCGTTCCATTTATATACTATATATATACTAACTAGCATATCTGTTACACCGTGCCTAATATTTTCCTTGCAGCACGGTTTGACACGTTCACACTGTAGGATGAAAGCTTTACGAGACATTTAGCAGGTTAATACTTCCATACTTCTTGCAAGACATAGGAAGGTTTTTTTTTATACCCTCCACAGGGAGGTATATTCACTGTGTCATTACATTTGTAACGCCAAGGAGTCACCAGAGACCTCATAAAGTATTTATATTCTGAATCAGGATCACATTCTGAATCGATTTAGCTATGTCCGTCTGTCTGTCTGAAAACACTATAGCGTCCAAAGGTATAGACGAATGAAGTTTTGTGAAAGGACTTCTTTTTATCGTCGTTCGAAAAATGGGCTATGTCGGTCAAGTAGTTCTGTCACCTCCTATACAAAACCAATACCAGAAAACATATATTGAAAAGACGATAGCGTCGAAAGAATCCACATAGGCAAGTGAAATTTTGTGAGAGGACTTATTTTTATTGTCTCCAAGTTGGTATTAAAAATGGGCTATGTCGGTCAAGTAGTTCTGTCACCTCCCATACAAAACCAATACCAGAAAACATATGTTGAAAAGACGATAGCGTCGAAAAGAATCCACATAGGCAAGTGAAATTTTGTGAGAGGACTTATTTTTATTGTCGTCAAGTTGGTATTAAAAATGGGCTATGTCGGTCAAGTAGTTCTGTCACCTCCCATACAAAACCAATACCAGAAAACATATGTTGAAAAGACGATAGCGTCGAAAAGAATCCACATAGGCAAGTGAAATTTTGTGAGAGGACTTATTTTTATTGTCGTCAAGTTGGTATTAAAAATGGGCTATGTCGGTCTAGTAGTTCGGTTATTTCCCATATAAAATCAATATTAGACCTATGTATCTCTCTGTCAGTTGAAAACGCGATAGCGTCCAAAGGAATCAACCTAGGCGTATGAGGTTTGGCGAAAGGACTTCTTTTTATCGTCGTTAGGACGGTATTAAAAATAGGCTATGTCCGTCATGTAGTTCTGGTACCTCCCATACAAAACCAATTTTGTATGACTTGGAGGGTATCAAAAGGCGTTTTTCTTTTTTAGTTCAGAGCACAACCTGAACTGTTATACAAAAAGTTCGTGTTTCTTTTTTATCTCAGATACATCAGAGCTCAGATTTGTGTTTCTTTTTTCGATCTGAGCATAATCAGAGCGCGCTCGATGAGCTCAGAATAAATTGACTGAGCAGGCTGAGTAAAAAGCTGATTACACACTCCCAGTCACATTTGACAGAAAAAAAAAACAGGATAAACAAAATAATTGAAATGGTGGACGACCTTTGTTGTTCTGGAACTGAATGTTAACCAATTTAATAAATAAAAATTAATAAATATAAATTAATAAATATTTTTATTTATTAAAAATGTCAGATACGTGCTCAAGTGTGTTTCATAAATACATCAGAACGATCTGAGCACGCTCCGTTCAGAGCGCGCTCATAATGCTCGAGCTCGGTTCAGAGCTCAGCTCTGAACTAAAAAAGAAAAACGCCTAAAGCATCGCCCAGGCCGATTATAACACTTTTACTTGTTGTATTGGTTATATTGGTTATGAATGGTTCTTCATTGACTGGATCTAGATTCTCTTATTCCCATATTACTCTCTGCAGCTGCCTTAGCATCCAATTAGAACAGCAAGATATGCGGAATCTGTTAAATCTGCGTCGTTAAAATTAGAATGTGTGGTTTCTTTGCTTGCGCATGCTGGTACAAAGGGTGATTGATAAGTACCCGTGTTTGAAGGCACATAACGGTTCATGCTGTGATGTGAAATCTATATGTCAATGTTTAGTGTCATCTGTCAAACAACGACTTACAAAATTCATTGATCAATTTGAGCAGTTCTAATTATGGAAAAAGTGTAGTACCGATCGGTTATTAGATTCTTGTTTTTGGATGGAAAAAAGTGCAGCGAAATTAAAAAAAAATTGGAGACCGTTTATGGGGACCTTTCTTCTTCGATGACAACAAATCGATATTGATTTAATGAATTCAATCGGAGTCGTACATCCGTTGTCCAATTGAAGTGACTACGGATGAAATTGTGAACAAAAGCCATGACATTGTATTGACAGACCAGCGAGTAAAGATAAAAGAGATTTTTGATATCACAGACGCATAATATATTGCATCAACATTTGGGCATGACAAAGCTATTGGCAAGATGGGTGCCGCGTTTGCTCACCGACAATAAGCGGATTCAAATGACCACTATAGAGCAGAATTTGGACATTTTTAAGCGCAATCCGAAGGAGTTTCTGCGCCGCTATGTGACTGTTGATGAGAATTGGATCACTATACGCCTGAAATGAAACAACAGTCAAAACAGTGGACTGCACGCGGAGAACGTGCATTAAAGAAGGCGAAAACAGTTCCATCGGCCATAAAGGTCATAGACTATATGCAACAGGGAAGAACGACATTATTATGCTAAAATATTGGGAAAATTTAACCACACTGAGAAGAGAAAACGGCCCCTCTTGGTAAAGAAAAAATGTCTATTCCATCACCGGTTCACTCGTGTCACGTCGCGGTGGCAAAATTGACCAAATTAGGCTACGAATTACTGCCGCATTCACCGTACTCTTTCTCTAGTCTTGGCCCCATGTGATTTCTTTTTGTTTCAAAATATGAAAAACGCCTTGGCAGAAAGAGATTCACAACAAACGAGAAGGTCATTGCCGAAACTGAGGCATATTTTGCAGAGTTCGACAAAATTATTTTTCGGGGGGCTTAAAAAAGTTGAAATATCGTTGGGCTAAGTGTGTCGAGATCGAGAGACTCGAAAAATCAAATAAAATTGTCTTTTCTTGCCTAACACAGGTACTTATCAATCTACCCTCGTATAAGCAGTTGACGTTGTTTAGGTTTCTTATCCTTGTGGTTGATGTTTTGGAATTTTGTTAAAGTCCTACATGAAGTCGCATCAAGTGGGAAAAAAAATTAAAAGAGTAGACATGTACTGTCTCTTAGCAAGCTGTATTTTTTTCTTCTCTAACTTGTGCTGTCATTCAAGTTTTTCTTTCACTAAACAAATCAATAATAAAGTCCTGGTATAGTCTCGTCCGTGCTGTAACTTGCCGACAAGATTGAAAATGGCCGATTATTTCCCCGCACACACTATGTAACTAAACTGCAAATCTTATTTATCTTTACAGATTAACAAATTGAAAATTTGGTGCTGTGACACTTAAACGAATTTTTTGTTTATTTTATATTCTAAGGATAATAATACATATTATACAAAAAACCTAGAAGAGCATTGTTTGTCTTTTGAATTTTTTGAATGTCTTTCTATTTTCTAAAACAAGCCAAGGGAAGTTTACATTGCCGTTAACGTTGTTTTATTATGTCATTCTCCATTTTTAACTCGTACGGAACGTGCTGTATTTTTTTTTTTGTTTTGTTGTAACTATATTATTTTTTTTTATAAGAAAAAACTATTAAAACTTAAAAACGATCCTGCGAGACATCAAATACCGTACATGTATAAAACAAGACAACAGAAAATAATAAATAAAAATGTGAATAATATTTATATATCTTTACAAGAGTTGTCTGATTTGGAGTATAAGCTGAGGGGTAAACTACATAACATATTTAAAATTGCATTAATTTTAAGCCAAGGAAAGGGAAACAAATTAATTATTAAACCGCGTCTTTTTTTTGTATTTTTCATTGAATGAAACCTAGTGTTATTTAAAGAAGTAAACACATACTTGTATGATGACAATTATTGACGACATGTAAATAATTTCTCTTATTGTATATTTACACATATGTTAATGTAAACATACAAAGTAATTCTGTTCATTTTTTGACAATATTTATAAACTCATCTGAAATAGAAAAATATACTTTATTGTTTTGTTTTCTGTTAGCACTAAAGAAGAAAACACATACACAGCAGCAGTTAAAATAAAATAGATTACATAGTTACGAGATTTAAGAGAACATAAATAGTTATAATTTAGCAACAAGCGATGGCAGAGCGCGAGAGCTCAATGCTGATTGGTTGACTTAGAACAATACAACACACACCTACACAAACAAATATATATATAAATACACATACACTTAAATTAAATTCAAAGAAAATAAAAACAATAAAAACAAAATACAAAAGTAAATAATAAATAGAAAAAAAAACCCAGTAGTAGTAAAATTGAGAAAATTTAAATTTGTACTCTTGTATTCAATCGACTTAAGGCAAAGGAACAAACAAAACTAATGCATTGTTAAAATATTATACAGATACACCGGATGATCTTAAACATGTTGTACTGAAGTATAATATACTACAAATTATATTTAAAAAACAAATGAAATCAAAGAGATTGTAAAATATTATTATTATTATAATTATTGATGAAAATAATGATGATTCAACAATCCAAAATCCAAAGAAACAATGCTATGTTTCCTAAGAATGAAAGAATAAAAGTAAATAAATAAAAACATGATCGGATGATCCAAATATGAGTTGTTTTGAATTAAGTTTTAAAATGCACAGCCCAGAGGCTCTGTGAGGTGCGCGTGTAGACACTACAGAGATGGTAACACGCATAGAACCAAAAAAGTGTAATTTTCTTAGGACAATGAACTCAGGAAGCAAAACATTAATTAGACTCTTTCCAAGGAGAGGCAATTTGCGATACTAATAATCATTTTTAGTATCCAGGCTAAATTTTTTAAACTCACAATGGCAAAATTTTTAATACGAAATTTCATATTGGGACCTACAAAATATATAAGCTGAAGCTTAGTACGCTGCTCGAGCTAAATTTTCGCTCCCATACAAAAATCTCTCCAAAATTTAGCTGAGCTGTTAGGGAACGCTTATGTAGTAATTTATGAAACTGACAGATAAATAATTCAAAAAGTGGTATGAAAAGTCGTTAAAATATCAAATAAAGTTAAACACTTTGCTAATTTACGAACAAAATTAGTTCATTCATCTACGTAGCGATGAAAGTGATTCAGAATTAATCGAAATTCTTCTTCATGAATTCATGTTTTGGAAGAGAAGATGTAAAAGCGACACTGCTTTTAAAATTACGTGAAAGAGATTGTCCTTTCTTACTCCTTAGATAGGTACAGCGAGGAAGAATTTCGTCGCCACATTCGAAAAGAATTTAAGGAGAACAATCAATTTTATTTGCTCGACTGTTGATACCACTTTAATACGCAAGAAATCAAAACAAATGCACTCATTTATGTCAAACAGGACAACAAAATTCAAATCAGCTGTTAATTTTAAGGTGACTGACAGCCTTTTCAATTCTTACACCAAGAAATTTGTTGAGTAAAAATTCGTAAGATTCGCAGTGGAGGGGTAATATCTTGCTCTCTCGATGACGCTCTCTTTTACGAATTTTTCGAGTTAAGGAACGGCATTTAAAAGTAAAGGAACAGACATGAGGTCGTTTTCCTTCAATATGGGCGCATATTTAGAATGTTTTAATACAAAATTTAACCAGTGAATGCTCAGAAAAGTGTAGAAGGCTACACATATTCGAACCACACTAATATCAACACAAAAAAGAGCAAGTGACGTTTTTATGTTCGATTAGACATACGAAATTCTGAAATCTGAAAGCGAATCCGAAGAAGCCCAATCGAAACCCACATAATTGATATGACACCGATAGAAAAGCAAAATGGCGGAATTTGAAAACAAAAAATTGAGGGGGCCCGCGTCAAGAGGATTGCGAGTTGGGGGCAAAGATAATGGAATACATTTATTCATTCATCTCTGGTTGGGGGCCTCAGTATGATTTGTTTATGCTTTAAGACTCTGTCAAACAAAGTGATTTTTAACTTCGGTGTTACCGCCGCGTTGTGATATACTGCAATAGGTAGAGGTACTTATGTGGTATTCGATTGGGCGCTCTTAGAGCACTTTTCTTGCTTTAGGTTTAGGTCACCACTTCTTCTTATAGTTTGGTACGAAAAAAAAACAATATTTTCCCGCTTTCAGAGCACTTTTGCGAATCAGGATTTTTTCAGAGTTGCTTCAGATTTACCAAAACAAGTGCGTTTGAGTTTGACTATTGGAGTTTTTCTTTTAATGTATTCGATTGGGCTTCTTATGATTCGCTCTCAAATTTCAGATTTCGTTTGTCTAATCGAACGTCAATTGCTCTTTTCTGTGTTTATATTTGTGCGATTTGAATATGTGTAGACTTCGACACTTTTTCATTCGCGTTTTCCATTCACTGGTTGAATTTTTTATTAAAACATTCCAAGTTTGCGCCCAAATTGATTTCTGAACATTAATACATAAATAATTAACAAAAAAGAAGCTGAAGCTGCTTGAATTTTGCCAAAAAAAAACAAATTATTATTTTTATATAGATCATTGATATTCATTGATCACAACCATAGTACGAGAACCTACTGTTCCTGTAAATCATGGAAATCCATTATCTATGTAGATCATGTGGGCAAAATAAAAAAAACGCCTAATGACGACATCTGTTTGACGTCCACTACCACGGCGGTTAAAACGTCCTAAATAACTTACCGCCGCGTAATACAATCTCACCGCAGCTTTGAAAATGCGTTCTGTTTGACGGAGGCTGTCTGTTGCGAGCATTAGAAGTACTGGCACACGTATGTACCTTTTGGTCGCTCGAAAAGAATGCATTCGAGCAAACCATTGTACAAAAGCGTACTTAATTGCGTCGTTTTTAATTGGACAAAAAGAAACGTCCGGGACTGTCCGGAATCGAAAAAAAGTATTTCCATTGGCACAAAAAATACTGTCGAAGGCAGAATCCGCTCAAGAAGCCCTTACACAAGTGCAATTGATGTATTTTATACAAGCCAATATTTAGAAAACAAACAAAAAATAAACTGCTCGGTGTTGTACAGAACGGTGACAACCAGTTATAACAAATTGTAAGTACATGGTGTTAATGGCCATTTTTACATTTAATGAAAATAACTGTGTTGATGGTTGATGTTACATTTAATAAAGAATAATTGATACCTATGACCAGTAAATGAAACAACACCATTCCAATACTAGAAATTCTACACAAAACTAGATTGCTGTGACGCATTGTTCACAAAAATCAGCTCCAGCTACAAACAGAGAAAATGGAATCCTATGTTCACGGGCGGCTCTAAATATGACTACAGTACGACATTCGCGGTAGTCAACGAACAGGGTAAGATCCTTGAGAAAGGACTCCTCCCACAATTTTCATCGATACTAACAGCTGAAGCTTTCGCCATCCTAAGTACAACCAAAATATACAAAAAGAAGAAAAGCCTTATGTGCACAGATAGCCTCTCGACCATCAATGCTGTCAAGAACATTGACAATAGAACCCCAATTATCCAAGACATAAGAGAACAGCTTGTCAAAAACAAAAAAAGGCTAAAGCTTATCTGGGTTCCCGGCCATGTTGGAATAACTGGAAACGAATTGGCTGAAAGCTCTGCTAAATCAGCATATAAAGAACCGTTGACTACGTTCTAAATGTCCAACAAAAAAGATATCCGGAAATCAATCCAAATACACTGGCTTAATATTTTGGAGGACTCCTGGCGCCAATACTCCCACCACTACTCCACCATCAATCCGGAAGGGTTAAGAACTATATACCCTGCCAATATGCCTAGACATCTAACCAAATGCTTCGTTCGCCTTAGAACGGGGCACACTAACATAACACACAGCTACTTACTATCCAAAACCGACCCACCAAGATGTCACATATGTAATAAAGAAGTTCTCACCGTCCCGCATATAACCCAAAACTGCAACGCCACAAAATCATTAATAAGAAATATTACAAACAAATCATTTACCGATATACTTAAGCACCCTACAGAAAATAATAGTAAACTTTTAACTAAGATATTAAAGCTTATCAACCTCGACAAGCTTATTTAACACTTAAACCTTTCTAGACAAGCCGAAAGCCCTGGTAGATAGCGCTTATCCCTCAGTATTAGAATGTAATTTATCTTCCATTGTAATCCTTAATAATATCTTTAAAAAAAAACACCACCGGAAATTTGCAAATCATTTCGAAATGCGCATACATTTTCTCTGGAAATGCGCGTTTTGTTCCTTACGTAGGTTTAGGGGAAACACAGGCGATTCATTCATCGACAATCGCCACGATGTCAATTGCCTGTCATTCTCAGACGACCTCGAGATGCAAGCGAAGAAAACATTTTACCGAATCGGAGCTCTTGTTTATTTTTGTTCCCCTCACAACAAAACGTATAGGTCTGTTCCCGTACGATAATGATTAACAACATTTCAGTTAAAAGAGAGCACAGAAATAAAGCAAAACGCTTAAAACGCTCCATAAAAATTCCTGCTAGTTATAGTTCAATAGATTTCACGTTGATTTTTACTCTCAAATACAAATTCGTAGCTTACCTAGTTATTTTATTTATTTTGCATAAATTATCCAGGATATCGCTGTGTGACCTAAGGACTTCTACATTATCTATGCAGCGTTTTTTTTTTAGAACTGCATGGTGGGCTAATGTTACTGCCTCGTATATGCAATCACAGAATCGGCATAAGCTAGCACGAAAGAAAATTCAGTTGTTGTTTCTGGTTCGTTAAATTGTCTTTATTGGAAATCTCGGAAGAAAGTGAATGCGCGGTGGTCGCCATGCGCAACAACGACCCGAACCATCCGCCAGACAAACAAATTCGTTCAAAATACATCTCAAGTGTTTTTGCATATTTAATCTTAACTACGTATAAGTTGAAAATGTTAATTGAAACAGAAAACGTTTCGATCTTAAGAGTAAAACAATAGGGACTGTTATAGGTTACGTTTTGAGTAAATGACGGGGGACAACGAAATAAAAAATGCGTCTACGACGGTACGTAATAGGATACTCTGCGGATAACCGGGAATGAGCTACCGATTCACTGCGGCGGCTGGTAGCCGTACGAATAGGCGCCGGAAGGTGGACCCTGGGGACCGGGAGGAGGCATCTGGCCACCGGGTGGTGGCATTTGTGCTCCTGGTCTGTAGCCTTGGTAGCCCTGCGACGGGGGATACTGCCCTTGTGGCATTGTGGGGTAACCTTGCTGATGATACCCGTGACCGGGATAGCCTCCGGGACCGGGAGGTGCATAGGGCTGTCCGGCTGGCGGAGCAACATATGTCTGAGCGCCTGGCGGTGGCTGATACTGAGTTGGAACGGCGACTCCGTTCGATGGTGCATTGGCCGATGAATTTGACGGCGGAGGCTGTTGTGGTGGCGGCTGATGTTGTGTATAGGGGGTTGGAGGTCCCGAAGGGCCGGCGGACGGCGGCGAAGCGTACGCCGGTTGTTGCGTCGGAGGTCCGCTGGCAACAGACTGTGGAGGAGCGTACGAAGAGGGTGGATGGGAAGAGGGCGGTTGCGAGACGGGAGGTTGTGATGGAGCATTCGAGGGGGTGTTTGGACCGTTGTTGGGCGTGCCTACCTGGTTGGGCGGAGGCGTCTGGCCTGGGCTAGGCGAGGAACCGTATGAACTGCCAGCCGCTCCACTTGTCGGTGCGGTCGTGGGTGGTGGCTGTGGGGCGACCTGATTTGGTTGTGATGATGGTGGGTGACCCATACTAGATGGTTGCTGCTGCTGCTGCTGAGCAGACGGTGTATATCCACCAGGTCCCTGCTGATACGGCGGCTGTTGTGGTTGTGGCGAATATGGTGGCTGAGCTCCGCCTGCTGCTTGCTGATACCCTGGCTGTCCGGGTGGCGGTATTTGTGGCTGGGCGCCTTGGCCGTAGTTAGGACCGGCATTCGGGCCACCGTACCCATAGCCAATGGGTGGTGGCGGACCGCTAGCATTTGGCGGCGGATATTGTCCGGGTGGCGCCTGCGCACCAGCGGGAGGACCATACATTTGTGGAGGCGGTTGGGATTGCTGATTAGGTGGTGGAGGAGGATAAGAACCAGGCACTGGGCCTTGGTGCTGCGAAGTGTTCGGGTAGGGATGGTTTGGCGGTGGTGGACCACCAGTCGCAGAAGTTGGAGGCATGCCAGCATGATGGTATCCCTGGCTACTGGGTGGATATCCTTGAGTTGGAGGCCCATACGGTGGCATTGCACCTGGATAGCCGGTTTGCGGTTGATACGGTTGTGTTTGCGGCGGATAGCCAGGGTAGTGGCTGTGCTGCTGATAGCCACCGCGATACTGGGACTGCGGTGGTGGTTGCTGCGGCTGAGGTTGTCCACCTGTTCGTTGTGGTTGTTGATCTACACAAAGAGATCGAAGATTAAAGTGACAAAGTGTGGGAAACAAATATTTTTCTTACTGCTCTGGGTCGATGGGGGCGGCTGTTGACCGGGACCTGGTACTCCACGATACGGAACACTGCCTCCCTGCTGCTGAACCCCAGATGGAGGTGGAATAGAGCTACCTGCCTGTGGTTGCTGTTGTTGCTGCTGCGGTTGGCCGGTGGCCGACTGAGATTGCTGCGAGTTTGGTTGCGGTAGATTGGCATGCGATGTCGGGGGCTGTTGGTTGGGGTTAGTGTATGGAAGTTGAGCATTGTTTTGTGGCGATGGCGCACCCTGCTCGGGCGGACCATGCCCATGGGGAGGCATACCGGGACCGCCAGACTGTGGTGGAGGGCCCTGAGGCCCGCCCATAATTCCATGTGGTGGACCCTGCGATTGTGAAGCCAGAACATGAGGCGGCTAAATTAAAAAAAGTAATAAGAATGAATCCGAACTAATGTAGCATATAGCTGCAACAACAAACAATTGATAAGGAAGGTTACGAGATAAAGGGAGTTCATTGCGCTTCGTTGCCATGGTAGGAGTGTCTATACCCTTGACTTTAGCCTAACCTCTTCAAACTCACAGTAAACATTTAAAACTCACCGGCAATATCTGCGCAATATTCATCGTTGGATCAGCCAACTGTGCCAAGTACACCAAGTTTCGATGCAACGCCGCATGATACGTAACGCATTCCTGCGACTTGCCCATATTCTGAAAATCTTGTATTGTCTGGATTATACCACAATTTTCATCAAGAATTTTTTGTATATGCGCCGGACTGGGCGGTGGAGGTACACCACGATTGGGCGGTCCGCCGGGTCCACCACCACCGACACCAACGGGCGGACCACGCTGCATCGGCTGCAGCGTTTGCTGCGGCGGACCGCCCTGTTGAGCAGACGATGGTTGTGGCGGCACGGGCGGCGGTTGCTGCTGCTGTGTATATGCCACAGACATTTTGCCTGCTGCTTTTTTCTTCCTCTTGGGTTTCTCGTTTTTTTCCACAATTTTAACTGTTCACTTTTTACCGCAGTCTCAAAATTATTTTTCGGGGAATATATCTGCTCTTTTTATGCAGATATATTCGGATAAATGTTTATTGGGGTTTAATGCACAATTAGAACCACATGAGACTTGTATTAAATGCGATTTTTAGTTCAATTTTCATAAAAAGAATCTGTGAAAAACGCCCGGAAAAAGGAACTCTGACAAAAGGGGCAACGAATCTTTTTTTTTGCGAAAAAAATGACGCTACGGTGGTAGTGTGCAGATAAAATTGGCAAATGTAAAAGTAACGAGTATTGCTTGCGCTAATGGACGTGTTCAGCGTAATTGGTGTTTCAAAAACTCGTATAATTTTTATGCATAACATTATAATAATTGTTGATTATCTAAATTAGAATAATATGAACTTACACAAATAGCGTTATGCCAAAAAAAAATTTCTCCAGGATAACAAAGTTATTCAGGTGAGTACGCTAGTGTTCGAGAGCAGAATTGCTTATTTGAAGCTGATTTAAATTTATTATAACTAATCACAATTTCTAAGTAAGAATAAACTTTCGATATATATTTTCAGTTGATGATATTTAATATTTATTATTTTTTTTTTATTTCATTTCTATTAGTATGCACTGGGCAGCTATCATTTTTTTTTTTTACCACGTTTACATAAATTCGGAAATGGTGGCCATATGTCACGGCCTTTGCAAATGCTTATCTTCAATTTCTAAAAATTACCATTTTGTCCACTTAATTAGATAAACAATTTTACAGCAATTTGTATAATATCGTAATGTAGAGATAGTTTTCTAAACAAAAATGTAAAACTATAAATATTATTTTTACTTTTAAACTATTATGATGTAATCGGCACTCAGTCCTACTCGTTATACGAATAACATTCAGCAAAGTTCATCAATAAGCGAACTTAACAAAGAACAATCAAAAATTTCATTTTTGCCGAGTAAGTGGATTCATCGTATTTCTCATCGACAAAGTGCGTTTTTGTTGATTTTTGTTAAAGATTTTCTGTCGAATTATCGCGTTAAAATAAACGCTAAATAAAATCAACCATGACTGTCACCAACAGGGTACGTTTGAAAAAATAATACATATAAAATTCAGTCTATAACGTGTGGTTTCTAGATGGATTTGGATAGCATAAAGGGTGAGGGGTTCCGGTCCTACTATATTCAGAAAATTGAAGAACTCCAGCTCATCGTCGCTGAAAAATCGCAAAATTTACGGCGCCTGCAAGCTCAACGAAATGAGCTCAATGCAAAAGGTATGCAAAAAGAGAAGCTAAACAAAGGGAACATTTCAGTATCATATTATGTCTTATTTCACAGTTCGTATGTTGCGCGAGGAGCTACAATTACTTCAGGAGCAAGGTAGCTATGTCGGTGAGGTGGTTAAACCCATGGACAAGAAGAAGGTTCTCGTAAAAGTGCATCCCGAAGGAAAGTTCGTGGTTGACATTGACAAGAACATTGACATCAATGACGTCACTCCAAATTGCCGTGTAGCGCTTCGCAACGAAAGCTACACCTTGCACAAGATTCTTCCCAACAAAGTTGATCCTCTTGTGTCATTGATGATGGTGGAGAAGGTTCCAGATTCTACCTACGAAATGGTGGGCGGCTTGGATAAGCAGATCAAAGAAATCAAGGAAGTCATTGAACTTCCAGTCAAGCATCCAGAATTGTTCGATGCGCTAGGTATTGCCCAGCCCAAGGGGGTGTTGTTATATGGCCCACCCGGTACTGGAAAGACTCTGCTGGCTCGCGCTGTGGCACATCACACCGAATGTACCTTTATTCGGGTGTCCGGTTCAGAATTGGTACAGAAGTTTATTGGTGAGGGCTCTCGAATGGTAAGAGAACTCTTTGTGATGGCACGTGAGCATGCACCTTCTATCATCTTCATGGATGAAATCGATTCCATTGGATCTTCGCGTATTGAATCGGGCTCAGGTGGTGATTCTGAGGTGCAACGAACTATGTTGGAACTTTTGAATCAATTGGACGGTTTCGAAGCCACAAAGAACATTAAGGTGATCATGGCCACGAACAGAATTGATATCTTGGACCCAGCTCTACTCAGACCTGGACGTATCGACCGTAAGATTGAATTCCCACCACCAAACGAGGAGGCTCGCTTGGATATTCTCAAAATTCACTCGCGCAGGATGAATCTTACTCGAGGAATCAATCTGCGTAAGATCGCCGAGCTAATGCCTGGAGCATCAGGTGCTGAAGTGAAGGGTGTGTGCACAGAGGCGGGTATGTACGCGTTGCGTGAACGACGAGTTCACGTCACCCAGGAGGACTTTGAGATGGCTGTGGCCAAGGTAATGCAGAAGGACTCTGAAAAGAATATGTCGATCAAGAAGTTGTGGAAGTAGGGATATCCACAGGATCTATTTTGCTTTTATATTACAATACTGAACTATTCGAGTTTTTTTTTTGTATCTTTCTTGTCGAAGCTTATCATAGGAGTGTTAACTATAGATACCAATTGAAATAAATAAAAAATTCCTTTGCTTAGGCACAAATGGAATTTATTTGTTGTTGAGTGGATTGAGTTGGAATTTATGTTTCGGTTGATAAATAGGGAGATGAAGCCGATGATGAAGGTGGCGTCGTGGCGTGTATATTTGAGGAGCAAAATTTCCGATATGGCGTCTGTAACTGGAAAGTCATCAAGTTAGGAACCAAGCTGGCTGGAGGCAGACTGCGGTGTCATCTAATGAGCAAAGGGGTGATTTCTAATTCCTAATAAGCTACTAGGTTAATAAACAGAGTTAATTAATGTCGTTTTCCATTGGGACAACAAATCAATCTTTTTTTTGATCTAAATCACTTTTCGCGTTCCATTGGGAACAAAAATCAATCTTTTTTTTGATTCGGATCACTTTTTGCAAATCTCGATATTTTTTCAGATTTACACATACTACCACAAATACAGCACAGCTGTTTTACGTCATTTAAAGAAGTTTGTTTTAAAACAAATGTGCACAGTTTCGTGAAAACCAAAATAAAGAAATACATAAACAGCAATTGATATAGTTTTGGAGAAATTATTATCTTCATTGTTTTCCTCATCATCTGGAAACTAGGAATCACCGAAACTACTCCACTTCTATATACAACAGAGGAAACATTTTTCAAGCCGATTTCCATGCTTGATTTTACCACAAACAAATGCAATTTGAACAGCTGATATTGTTGTCAAATAACGCACTAATCAATTTACAAAAGCAGATCAATTTCATTGAATGTTCCATGAGCCGCATAAAATCTGAGATCTGAAAAAGATTTTTGGTGGTCCCAATGGAAAACGACATAAGACTCCGACATATCACATAAGGTACATGTCAGACTTAAGAAAATGATTGCCATCAGTGCTAGAACCTAGGTTGAGGAGGATCAAAATAGTGGTCTATAGTTTGTAAAAAAATCCTTAGGTGGAAACTGAAAAGAAAGTTGTTGGTCGATTTTATCACGGGATTTGAAACTCTTTTAACTCTGTTTTTATATACCTATACCCAATCAGTCGTTACATTCTTTATTCACAATTTTACCGAAAATCGTACCTAAGGATTTAAAAAAATAAAAGTAGAGAACATACAACTTGGAACGAGCCCTCGAAAAAACATCGAATTCATATGTCACCACATAGAAACAAATCTGACAATTCCTCATTTTAAAAAGAGACATACCTATATTTACATTATTGTTGTTGTTTTTCTCCCACAACTGTCAAGCCAGTGGTCAGTGGATGGTGAGCGAAAAAAAATCCATCTTGATCGACTGAGCGCTGTATCGGAAAATTATTTTCACAAAGAAAATTCAAAAAATTTCTAATAAATTCAACACCACCCTCAAAATTTTCAATGAAAATATCGACATTTCAATAATGGCGAACAGTGCGTGTGAACCAAATTTTGCATAATGTAACATAATTGTGATAAATCCAGCCACACATATTATGTGTATACCCGAGATGGAAGACGCAGTTTTTAGCTAATTACGGGAAGCATTTAAGTACACATTCATTTGTAAGCTAGCCAATTGTGTATAAAAATGAACGAGGGTGCACCTGAATCTGCTGCTGGTGAAGCTATAACAAAGACTGAATCAAATGAGGAGGAACAGGAGAAGCACAATGAGGCGGCAGCAGCCGCTGCTGCACCTTCAGCAGTTGAAGAAAATGACGTCGACGACGACAACGGCAATGGCAATGCTGACCATGACAAATTAGAGTCATTGACACTCAATGCGGATGTTGATGATATTGATATTAATGATGAACCTGTTCTCGATGATCAAGCAGGTGCTGCTGTGGCGTGTTATGAAGAAGGTGCGGTGGCGGCAGAGAAGCGTTTGGATGGAGAAAAATTAAATGCGCCATCCGACGAAGCAGGTTTGTTGTTTGTTGTAGCTTGTGTTGAAGGGGGTTGTTATCTAAGTTGACCTTTATTTAGAATCAGTTCGAGAGTCGGTGAATGGTGAAGAATCGTCGATTAAGAAGGAGGCATCGCCGGTGCAGTTGTCACCATGTTCCAGTAACACAGACCCGGATGCGATTTCACCTTGCTCGTCGGTAAATTGCTCTGGAACACGTCGAAAAATAATTTCCAACGCAAATTCTGATGCACAATTAAACGGAGCGAAGAAAAAAATTCGAAGTACTCCTTCCCCAGCAGCCGGCAGTGGGAGGCGGTTATCCTCTGAGCACGACAACTTGTATCTTTGGATAGCACGCGAGTGCTTTGAGAACATTCCAGCTGAAACCACCGTCTTTTTTGAGGACGATTGCAGTGACTACTCTTCATCCACTCCGAGGACTCCACTGACGAGTCGGATGCACCGACCGCTGGAGCGGTCCTGGCCACCCAAGGGCACCCCGAAGAACTCTAAACTGAGCGGAGATGTCTTTAAATTTGATATTGTAGACATCGATGATGATTATCGGTTGGGTGAGGACAGTCCCATGCATCCAGGTATGAAGCACAACAATCCTTTCGACAAACCTTTAAAATCTTCTCTTACAGATAGGAACTATAGCGGTGGGTGTGTTCAATCACCTCTGTTGGTGAGCAATGACATGGAAGAGGGGGCAGCAGCTGCAGCTTTAATACCCTCAAGTAGTGGACCATCAACCAGTGGCCTGGAACAAATAAAATTCAAACCATTGTTGAAGAAAAAAATTGGACCTGATAACTACATCAACACAATCCTTACGAAAAAGGTGTCCTCCAGCGATTTTCACACGTACGACTTTCCTCTGTCAAATGGAGGAAGTCAAGAATCGTCGCCGAATGAAATAATTCGCCAGCACCGCCCTCTGACGCGTACTCTCTCGAACGGAAAGGGCAAACCCAATTCAATACCCTCGCAAATGGAAAGTTGCAACGATCTCGCTTCCTATGCAGTACCCCGATTGATTCACCAACAGGCGCGTCCACGTAGCCCTCCATCTGGTTCGTCAACTCGTAGTGCCTCTCCGCTCGATCTTTCTTCACCGGAACCGATTGGATCGCCCATTCCGCAAGTAATTCCCAAACCGGTCCTTCGCCCACAACCACGCCTACTGACACGCATCGGAGGTGGCGCCACAAATTTAATTTGCCCACCTACGCCTACTCATCACGCACGGCGACAGCGTCTGGTAAGTCAAGACGAGCACGACTACCGCCTCCGTGACATTACAGCTTGTTCCGAGAACGGTTCACCTGAAATTCGAACAGCAGACATTGTCAGCATAGCTGGGGGACGGTCTGCCGATGCAATTCGTGGATTTGAGAACAACGACAACGATATGATCCATATCTCGAGTACACGGCTACCATCCATCCCAGAGAGGGGACGAGGTATTTTCTCCGATTCCGATGATCCTCTGCCACCTGCTTGGGAAGCACGCATGGACAGCCATGGGAGAATCTTCTACATTGACCATACAACACGTACGACCAGTTGGCAACGACCTGGTTCCAATGCGGGGGCTCTCAGCGGTGGTAGAGATCAACACCGTCAACAGTTGGACAGACGATACCAGTCCATCCGTCGCACGATAACCAGTGAAAACCGTGACATGGCAAACAATGGCTGTGCTTCCAACGGAGGTGGTAGCAGCTCTTCCAGTAACCGTGCTTCGTTCGCCGCCGAGTTCGATCGTATTCAGGTTTTGGGTACCCACCCAGCGGTCCTTATGCTGTGTCGCCCTGATTTCTATTCCCTCCTTCACTCCAATGAAGAGGCTCTGGGCATATACAATCGCAATGCAGCACTCAAACATATGGTCATACGCATCCGTCGAGATCCCAACACCTTTCAACGGTACCAGTACAACAAAGACTTAGTAGCTCTAGTCAATTCCTTTGTGCAACTGAGCAAAGACCTTCCCTCGGGCTGGGAGACAAAAATGGACCACTCAGGCAAGCAGTTCTTTATCGATCACAGCAATAGGAAAACGTCGTTCATGGACCCTCGGTTGCCAGTCGAATGTCCACGAGTTGCACGTCATCGGCAACAAAACGATATAATGAACGATGTAGCTCCAACTCCACCACCAAGACCAGCGTCGTCGTTGCCCAGAAGCAACGCTCTGTCAGAGCATGTCACTGAGATTCCTGTTGCATACAATGAGAAGGTAAAGCGACAAAAGCTCATTAAAAAATGTACGACATAAATCGATTACAATTTCTGTTTATTTAAGGTTATTGCATTCCTAAGACAACCGAATATTCTTGAAATTCTGCGTGAACGGCATGGCCAGTCGACAGTCTCCAGGTCATTGCGTGAGAAAATCAATATCCTTCGCGTGGAAGGTGTGCCTGCATTGGAGAGGCTTGGGCATGATTTACAGTTGACTATTTTGCTGAGGTAAGTGAACAATTATTTCAAAAGAAAAAAAAAAATAATTGCATCGGCCGGGAATCGAACCCGGGCCGCCCGCGTGGCAGGCGAGCATTCTACCACTGAACCACCGATGCTTGTTGCCCTAAATGGACTTATGTTCGTTTCCAGTTTCAACCTCTTTGTACTTATCTAGAGCACGGGTTTTGGAGGGGCACATAAGTGAACATGGAATTGAGTATATATGTATTTAGATATGAAACCGCAACAAACTCCATCACATGTTGCCCCCTTCACAGATAACGGATTCGAGATCCAAATGTGTTCGCAGAAAGCCGAAAATGTCAATTAATCCAACAGTGATTCTAGGAATCCCCACGATACATCTTGGTGTCAGAACGGGTCATATTTTGACCTTAAATGAAAATGAAGCCACTAATAAGCTAAGACCTGGAGTATAAAAAAT
This sequence comes from Cheilosia vulpina, assembly GCA_916610125.1. Lineage (NCBI taxonomy): Eukaryota > Metazoa > Arthropoda > Insecta > Diptera > Syrphidae > Cheilosia > Cheilosia vulpina. Next base: position 64,986,585 of record OU744277.1, read on the forward strand.
TCAATTGCATCGGCCGGGAATCGAACCCGGGCCGCCCGCGTGGCAGGCGAGCATTCTACCACTGAACCACCGATGCTTGTTAGATTTCCGCATCTTAATTGAAAGCTGTTTAAGATTGTAGAAATATGTATGAAGTATAACAAATGAACTCGAAGCTTAAATTCGGCTATCGAATTTTATTTCCCAAAAGCATGTCTTGTTGCTGAGGTAGTAATTAATAAGGAAAATTAGCCGATAGCCGATGGTCATACAAAACATCTACGCAGCACTTAATCGTTTGCGTAAAAACTGCGCGGATAACTATCTAAATTCATGCTTGATGTTTAAATATAGATTTTAAAAAATTACCGTGAAAGAGTGAACATTCACAAAAATACAATGTCCGTCGTCCATTGTACCTGCCATGGGGCCTATTACCGTCTTTGGCCTATTCAAATAAACAATCTTGTGACTATCCATAAACACCGTCGTGAATAAGGGCCAGTACAGTAAACTGATCTTAACAAGAAGGAGCTCATGACAATCGAAGAATGCGACGGATACAGATTTGAGGTAGTTAGGGAATTTCCACCCTTTGGCTCCAAACCTATCAGACTGCTGTAAGCACAATCGCATTCTTCGGTTGACGGTAGTAAGGCAAAGACCTGCCAAGGCCCGTCCGAAGATGCTCCTATCTGTTATTTGTAAACTGCTTATCTCATTTCCATCTCAATTCTGCCACACCAATTGTAACTCAGCCTTTCTTATAAATCTCTTAAGACGCAAAAGAACGAAATATCTATGCATTGAGACATAAGTACTAATACCAAACGCTAATCCTAGCAACTGTGCACCATATTTTATTTCTATTCACCTTTAAAGTCTCTTTACAATTGAACTACTTCCACGTTTATTGAATTCCCAAGGCGCGTCTTGGCTTTTGCAAATACCAAATACGATTTCCCTAACCTTGGCTATATCTAGTCAATTATTTGTGGAGAAATAGTTTTCAAAGTAAGCAGCAAAAGCGATGCGTCAGCTTATTTGTCCTGCATGAATAGTTTTACGTCCACGTACAATCTCTCCTAAACTTCTTCGTGCGCCAAGGCCAAGAGCAAGGTCGCCAGAGTGCAGTTCTCTAAACAAAACCGCACATTTGACGAGGAAATAATAGGTCTTCCATTTAATAAGTGTACAATCCGGAGTAACCTTACTATTAATGCTGCCATAATTGATTAGAAAAGTAATCCAACAGCGATTTTGTTCGTTCTTCCATCATAATTAACAAACCGTTGCCAGTTGGTTTCAGTTGATCGCGTTTCTATCGCCAAAGTGCTTTACAGATGTTAAAATCGATGGGAAATGTAACGTATTCGCCACAGTAAACCACAAATCGAATCTGAGTTTTTGGGAGTGCGTTCGAACTGGAAATGGAAACCCCTTTTGGATAGGTAGGGACTTTTTTTTTTCTTTGTTGCCGTGACAATAATCTGTGTGACCACACAAACTGAATCACTTTGCGGGTCGTGATCTAATTTATTCATTTCGTCGACGCGACTGCTCCACATAATTATTCGCACTAAACAAATGTTTTGAATTGTTGACATTTGCCAAGAATGAACAAAATCAACTTTTTGCATAGGTCACTCTACATAGCCTCTTGTGGACAGACTTGATCTCCACCACTCAGAGGGTATATTCCTACTGCAAAAAAAAAAGAAACATTAACCGGCTGATTGCATACAAACATGACTCAGATCGGCAACAAAACACTACTAGTACATATTCCCGCAGAGCGTTCTGCTCCGATGTTGGATTGAATGCCTCTACTGCGCGATTGTTAACCGATTTCTCTACAAAAAAAAAAAAAAACAAAACATTATTTCCTCTTTACCCTAGATGGGTTGGTTAAATGGTTACAGCGCTCGGTCGGTGAGTTACTCGATTATCACCCTTTTATCTATAAAACAGAAAAAATGTATTTACGTTTTGGATTGATATAATAATTTCAAGTTCTCACTCGATGCATAGCATGGTCGTGTTGATAAACAGCTTACAAATTAGTTAATGAGAAGTGATCGACCAAGGAAGTATACAACACTGGACAGAGAGGACAGAGTAGTAAGTCCTGTTACCCAACGATCGCAAGGGATGATGCGAAAAGTTGTTGCTGTCATTTTGAGTGAACTGCTGTCAGTGTTTGTTGATCAATCGGATTTGAGTTGAGACTCTTTGTGGTGGTTTGGCGTTATCAGCGCAAAGTAAAAAAAGTGTGTAACGTGCAATTGAGACTTCTTTTTCGAAATTTCGACAGTAAAATGTTTTGAAGTGTTGTCTAAGGTATTTATACAGTGCGCGGACTGCGAAGTGTTCTCTTTCTACGCATAAATTTTGCAGAAATTATTTAAACGTTTTTTTGGTTGGTTTTTGTTTCAATTGATAATCGGTCAGCTTTTATCTTTTCGTGTGTGTGTTTTTATTTTTTTGAGGTCAAATTAAGTGAATTACAAATTACAAGAAAATGGTTTGTTAAGAATTTGATGATATATATTTTAAGTGGATTGTCGTAGTATAGATAAGAGGAAGGGAATTATTTATTAACGAAGCGTTGACTGGTGAAGGGGGTTGTATTAGTTACCACAAACAAAAAGTGTCCAAACATTCTGACATATAGGTAGATTGGGTCAGAAAGAATTCTGGTTCATTGTGACACCGATGATAAATTGATATAACTTTTGTCTAATATGAGTAACATGTATTCGAGGAAAGTTATTATACTTGGATCCAAATAGTATTTCTAATCTTTTGTTATACATACATTCACGCACAAGTTTGGTTATTATATCTTTTAAGTGGCCTCGATTTTTTTTTTATCGAAATATCCAAGTCCATGGCCTTAAGCTAAGTCTTTGCTACACATAATTTTTTTCTTCACCCATTTATAGAAGTATGCCATTTAAGGGATCTTACTAAACTAAATTTTACTGTAACTTTCGGTAGTCTGAAAATTAGAACCAATTAATGACTTATTGTTCCAAGGTCTAACCCCCTTGACAAGCTCGCACTTATCGATTCGGTTTTGCGAACGTTCCATAACTAGCATGAGTGATATTTTGAAGACTATTCTGATGTTGTCTTCCCATCGAGGCCTTCTATTCCACTAGTGGAGTGAGGTAGTGCAACTTTCGAAAATAGAATAACCCGTTTCGATCACACTATTACTATGTGATCCATTACTGTCTGTTTCCAACTCCTCTGTATGCAGCTACGTTTTGTAGCTAATAAATGAGTAATTTATTATGTAGCCGCCAGCTAGTTAAATTAGCTGCGCGTATCCTATTAATAACATTTTAAAGAGCCTTTCGACGTTTAAGTAACGAAAAGTTAGACGGCCTCCTTTGTAAGATAAAAGAAATATCATGGCTGGGTATTTTCACGGAATATAGTGTTTCAGATTTGGGAATTAATAAAGCAGAAAATGAGTTTTCAGTATCCGTAAAAATGCGAGTTCGCACATAGGCATTAGCGCGTTTCGAGTTGTTCTAAAAATTCTGTGTCAAAATCTGGAAAACTGCAAGCGGTGTCTCACAAATCACAATGTTGGTTCTTTAATTTAATGACGTCTATAATTTAATGACTTGCATGAGTTTTTACTGGAAACTGTGTCAAATGCTGGTAATGGAATCGAGCATCTCCAATATTTGCGGACGATTTTTCGTACTGTCCAACGTCACACAGCTCCCTAACTTATGAATAATGAATCGAAACCTAACTTTAAACTGTGGAATATCACAATGCATATTATATTTATGACGAAAACGCTGTCGAAAAAAAAAACAACTGAAATTAATTTCTGGAGGTTGCATTGTTGCAACTTGTGAGCGAGTTTTAGTATGCTAGTAATGCTCACATAAAATCTACTTGTAAGGTCAAAAAGCAAAGTTTTTCACAAGAAAGAAATTGACATATGACTTAGGGCCTTACTAAAATCTTTTTTTAACCTTTATCCTATATATTTTGTATTATTATATAGGATACTGTCTTATTGCCACAGAATAAGACAGAGTAGCTTATGTCAAAAAAAATGCCTTTGAAGTAATCGCATTTTTATTTTTAAAAGACTGCTAGTCCCAATCATAAAATAGTAAGTTAACCCCTTATTTTACAACTGGGGCTAACATTTTATTAAAAATAATCATAAATAACAATTTTAGGCAAAAATGTGATTATTTCGATAGCAATTTTTTTTACATAAGCTACTCTGTCTTATTGCCACAGATGTAATTTTGTATGGAAAATTTCGCCATTGTTAGTTTGAAAAATCTAGCCTAAGCGATTATTATACCATCAAAATAAGGATTCTTTTCCAATTTTTTGATGTTGCTGTAACATTTATTTATTTTTAAATTCTCCCTAGAAAACGGAAATTTGGTGGCCATTTTGCCCTTTGCTAAAAAAAATCCTTTTTTATTCTTTTCATTTTCAAATGAACAGTAAAATCATTTTTTTTTTGCATTCAAGAATCTCGAATGGGACTCGATGTGCTTGCAGGAACTAATAATTCACAATTTGTTGGCTTCGTGTTGTATTTATTTTCAGAATAATCGAACAAAAGCTGCTACTCAATTAGAAGGTGTATCAAATCGAGCAGTTCTCACCCGAATTGTGGAAATGACGTTTTCGCGAAGATTATGTAAAGTGCTTGTAAAAATTATTTAATTTTAAAAATTGATTCATTTTGCAGATACTTCCTGTTTTCAAAAAGCGTAGCTAAAACATTCAATCCATTTTGAATTTTTTTCCAAAAAATATGCTCTCAAGGCCTGTCCCTATATAACTCCTATTTCAAAAATATTCTGCTGAAATTCTTAAAAAGCGAAGTAAAAAATAATCAGAAATCGAGCTTTCTTGTCTTCATTTGGTGCTCTGATTGACGTGACGTTTTTCGATTGTCTTCAACCCGAAATGGCATGGCTTCACTCGTGCCAATGCCCGCTGAATACCTATGACCTCTATGCACCGGTTTACGAGCAGCTTTCGTATGCTAGGAGTGACGACTTTTTATACAAAAGTCATTGTGCATGATTTTATCACGACTGACATGAAGTATAGCTTAATGCCATCTCGTATTTTTATTTGACGATCCTTTGGGTACTTATTGAAATAATTTATGGAAATGACAGTAGGTTATGGCTTGAGCAAAAGAAACTTGAGGAATCATTAAGGGTGCCTTAAACCTCAGTGCGAGTGCATTTTCTTTTGTTAAGTGACCAATAATAATTCATTTAAGTTATTTCGCTTTCTAATTTACGACTGAAAACAATAAATCTTGTTGAATACCAGATTTCTTGACGTTTGTCTCTATTTCATGAGTGATATAATGTATCAATGAGATCACCGAAAAGTGAAATGAGTAATTTTCATGTGAATGCAGCTAACAATTACCTAATTGCATCAAGAGTAGAGCCAGCAGCAGCTTGATTCTTCTTGAGTTCGGCACACTTGTACGAGCTCCATCTCGATAAGGACGATCCGGTGAACTCAGTATAAATCTGTCGCTATAAATGGGATCACATTTGACAACGACTGTGTCTCAAAAGAACGACTGAATCAACCATCTCGTAGTTGATTTGATTCGTGATACAAGTGTATTACGGTATGTTGAAATGTGAGAGAAGAGATACGATTTTTATTTATTCTCTGGGGAAAGGCGAACCTATAACGCTTCAACTACAATCCGCCATCTCTCGCAAATGTTGGATACTTGCCTCTTTATTATGATCTTAAAATGTTCATTCTACATACAGTTTGTAAGTAAAACCTTACCGTCGTCAGTTCACTGGTAAATATAGCTACACATCAAAAGTGGAACAAGTCCCTGCATTAATGCAGTTGCTTCTATTTTGCGTTTCAACTTGAGACTTATCTTTATGAACACCTAGTACCTTAGTTTTTTTAACGTCGCTTAAAAGCAAATGTGTAGCACACCTTCCCAACACCAATTCGCCGTTCAATATATTTCACTTCGAACTCGGTAAGTTTTGCGTGGTTTTGACTTTCAATCGCAGCCAATCTTATCCATTTCCATGCCACTTAAACATAATAGCTGAAAAATATATTCGTGGGAATATCCCGACATAGGTACCTACTCACGTTCACAAGTGGTTAAATTAATGAGGTTTTGATTCCTCGCCAGTGTCTTTTTTCCATTAGTAATATATCTGATCGCTTCATATCTGATATAATTAATAACCCATCCACATTTGATAATATCACATCGAAGCCAACTTCCTCTGTATTAGCTCTTATCGCTATTTTGTATTATAAATATCACAAAAAAGTAATCAACTGTGGATATTAAAGACACTAAAATAGTTGATCCAATAAAGTAGATAACGACAAGAGTACCCCGCTGATAATTCTAATCCTATCTTAAACAAACCTACGACAATCCATAACTTTATGTTTTCGTATAAATGCCAACACCTCGCAAAAATCGATAAAAAGGCGAAACAATGAAAAGAGTAAATATGTGCGAACATAAAATTTAATCTCGTCCAATATTTATGAGCTTAAACATTTACTTAACGCGATTTATTAAATGCAACCGCCAAATCAAAGCTAAATGTCAATGTTTGTGTGTTCTTTTTTTTGACAGTAATTAAATTCATTTATGATTAATAGTGCTTAGCGCTCAGACGATTCTACGCACATAATCGAACAAACTAATGTTGAAAGATAATACGAGTGCAAGTGCATAATACGAAAACTATCCCACATTCGTTAAGTGTCATAAGGAAACAATTGTCAATTAGCAGCTCTCTACGAATGATGGTTTCAAAATAAACACACTCGGCTTTACTGAATCATTTGTTTGCGAACATCGCATGACAGTGATCTACATATTTTGTGTAAATAATACTGGAAGGACTGACAGACAATGGGATTCTTTTCAAAAGCAGCGTACATCATATGGGCTGTGTAAGTGTTTTCATTTTTTATTCGTATTGTTATAAGGTAATGTTTCAACAGATGGTTTTTCTGGTATTTTAAACAATATAAAATAATTATTAACATATTTTGTATTGAATAAATCTGCTTAACAAAGGACGATATAAAACAAAAAGTTAATGTTCTGAAAAGGTTGTTGAAGTTAAATTCGGAGAGTGCGACATCAATGATAAAAAGAGGGAAATGCCATCTGGCTGAGCACCTCAGTGCGAAATGACAGTTTTGATGTTCATCACGCATAAATTGCACAAATTTCATAATATTAAGTTGCTTTCAAATGTTACTATACACAGACATTAGGTGCGAGATATCAAATGAATAACAATTTTGCGCTAACAAAATGCTTTTTATTTCGAAATTGAGACTTAACATCCCTGACGTATGGCATCTGTCAGTTTGTTCTTGTCATGCCGTTTTTTCTGATCTCTAGTTTGGTAAAGTTAACTAGATTCTAGCGACAAATCAAATTATTCACAAACTCTATTTAAAAATTGACGCCTCACCATTTATGCTAGATGTTACATTTTTCTTAAATCAATTTTGACGTAGGATTGCTAGTGATAATTTGCTGAAAAACATTGAGACTACAAAATGTCAGGCAGCACATCCCAAAAGTCTTATGGCGTTTTCGATTGAAGAAAAGAATTGCCCTTCCTATGAAAAGAGCAAATTATAAGTGCTCTTTCGATGTATCCTATGTTTCATTGAAAAAAAAAGTGCATTTCCAGGTCAATTCTAAACACAACAGAAGTGTCCGGAATATTTTTAGAGAATTGCCCTGAACTCACCAACACACTCTAGCAAAATGTCTGATTGAAATGTTTGTTGTTATTATATTTACTGTAGAAAACAAACAAAAAGTAGCAACAGAAAACCAGATCCACCACTATTGAAAAATATTCCAACGAATTTCATTGAAAAGAGCAATTCTGAATTTCAATGAAAAACGCCATTAACCTCCTGAAAAGCTGGTACATTTTTGTTTGGACTAGATTTCAGTCGAATGCAAACTACAACTACAATGGTCGTTCGCGTCACATTTACTACCGTAAAGGTATACGCGCACAAGTCAAAATGTCAACTTGGTTAGACAATGAGCTAGTTTGCACCTCTAGTTCGGTAAGTTTAACTAGATCTGTCGGAAGTTCAGATTTCCCGAACTCGTTAACTAATGGATTTGCCATAAATGTCATACATTTAATGTTCTTGTCACACTTTGTTCTAAATAAAAAAAATCGTACAATCCGGCGGTTCCTCTGTCCTCTTCCTTCTGAGAGGTCGTTGCTCTATCCATTTTAATTCCCGTAGAGCTTGGCGATAGCTATGTATTAATACATATGTTTTGTTCTTGGCTACCCGAAGGCAGTCCACATCGTACCAGGGCTATATGATTTTACTGAGATGTAATTGCTAGTCTGCTAAAGCTTTGACTCTACAGTTCACTATCCCCGAGTTAGTAAACCATTGCACTACCACCGACAAGGTAGACTAGCTACATTTATCTGACTTTTAAGGCAAACAAATTAAACTTCAAATAAACGTTCTTATAGGTATAGCAATTTATTCGTTGTTCAAATTAACATGTTTATACCTAAAGCTATGCTCACACTGTATGGAGCTCAATTAGTCAAGCGTGGGTTAGGGTCCAATAGACTTGACCACAATTTATTTTCTTGTTTTATAAAAAAATGTTGATGTTATGTATTTGCAATTCTCTCACCTGGTGGAACAAATCGACTTCAATTAATGATAAAATTATATTTGCGGTTATTACAGCAATTTGCACTTTATTCCTGAAAAGAGTATCGAAATAAAAAATTCGACAAGTCACGGATTGACAACATTCGAATGCAATTATTCATATAATTGTCATTTTTCCCATCAGTTGCAGTTGAATTGTTAAGTAATTCTAGGGGTGACAGAAAAAACTAAATTCGCTCAGATCTTCGGCCGGTGTCATCGCAATCGCCACACCGATTAATAATTTACGACGGACAGTTATTCACTGGAAAGTTATGTGGTTTTCCATTGGGACAAAAAATCAATATTTTTTTGATCTAAATCACTTTTCATGTTCCATTGGGACAATCTTGTTTTTGATTCGGATCATTTTTTGCAGATCTCGATATTTTTTCACATTTACACATACTGCCACAAATACCAATATATTTTGCACAGCTGTCTTATGTTATTTTAAGAAGTTTGATTTCAAAACAAATGCGCTAAGTTTCGTGAAAACCAAAATAAATAAATAAATAAATAGCAATGGATATAATTTTGGAGGAATTATTATCTTCATTGTCTACTTCATCAACTGGAAACTACGAATCACCAAAACCATTCCATATGTATCTACAACAGGAGAAACAATTTTCAAGTCGATATCCATAGTTGATTTTACCAAAAAAAAATGCAATTTGAACAGCTGACATTGTTGTCAAATAACGCACTAATCCATTTACAAAAGCAGTTAAATTTTGTTGCATGTTCCATGAGCCGCGTAGAATCTGAGATCTGAAAAAAAAATCTGGAGGTCCCAACAGGTTTGTCAGAATTTAATTTGCTTTAAGCGTCGAAACCATAAATAAATGTAGCCCAAAACATTGCCCAGAAAGAAGCCCAAAAATCGTTGAAAATATTCCCAATTCATTGAGTATTTAACCAGAATTTTATTTGACTTCTATCTTCTGCAATTGGCTTTTGTGGCTTGTGTCAAATCAAAAGGCCTGCCAAATAAATTGATGTGCCTGCAAGTTGAACGACTGTTCGATGTCACTTGACTGCAAAAGTGCTACCAAGTTTTAAAAGTGCGGGTTTTTTTTAGACTTTTTTTTTTGTTTTTAGTTTTGTGAACTAATAAAACAAAAAAATTAACGCACAAGTTGTAAAACGATATGTTGGGCGCTCATTTGTTCATTTTTATCGTTTTTTAAGAAAAAAGATAGCCCGAAATACGACAAAGCGCCCAATCTGGCAGCCCTGGGTCCCAATGGAAAACGACAATAGTTTTGGGCAAAGATAATGGAATACAGAGATATATAACTTTCCAGTGGAAAGGCGGCTGCCTACAAGCTGTTTTCCCGTAAAATTCATGAAGTCACGCACATATGCTCATTTCTTTTCTAGTGTATGTGAGTTCATGAATTGGACTTTAATGCAAGAACTCGCTATTCCGAAATGTGTATTTCACTATTTTTTTTATTTTAATCGAAGCCTTAACAAAAACTAAACAAGTTCAACACCAAACACAAAACAATTGAACAACGAGATGCCCATAAAAGCAAAAGGAATGTTGGCCGGCCATTAGCAACATGCGTTTTTGTAGCTCACACGTATTCACAGACGGGGGTTGAAATTACAAAAACAACAATGTAAACAAATGGGTTTTGGGGGGATAGACGTACGAAAGATATCCATCTCTTTTATTCTTTCATCTCTGGTTTTGGGCTTGCAGAAAGAGGTGCGTCAAACTGACAAGTCCACTGCTATCAATGATGAATTGCTCCGAAATTAACTTTTGCAACTACAGAAAAAAACTATTTTTTTTTTTCACTTTTAGTATAGTTAGGACGACTTTTGGTTTTGATGCTTATGTGGTATTCGATTGGGCGCTCTCAGAGCACTTTTTATGTTTGTTTGGTACAAAAAAAAAACAATCTTTATCAGATTTCAGAGCAGAGGGATTTTTTCTCAGATTTGCTTCAGATTTACACAATACAAGTACGTTTGGGTGTGACAACTAGTGGAGTTTGTTTACGTTTTCGTGAAATTTTTCAACTGAAAAGAAACGCATTGCATCGGCTGGATTTATTTCTGTTCATTTTTTATTTACAAATTAGAATCAATCTGGGCGCAAATTTAGAGTGTTTTAATATAAAATTTAGCCAGTGAATGGAAAACGTTTAGAAAAGTGTCGAAGGCTACGCATATTCCAATCGCACGAATATCAACAGAAAAAAGAGCAAGTGACGTTTTTATGTTCGATTAGCCAAACACAAAATCTGAAATCTGAGAGCGAATCTGAAAAAAAACCGAATCGAAAACCACATTATTTTAGATTTGACTGCAACAATTTGTGAAGATAAAGCAAACGTCAGTCACGTGGGGTGTATTGATAATAGTTGACAGCGGATTTAACAAAATTTTCAAGCGTTGTTCCACTTTCATTGGCCGTAGCACTTTGTCATGTTTGTGTCCTCACTATACGCCGCCTCTGTCTGTCAGATTTTTCATTTTGTGTGTTGCATTTCATTTCATACAAATATACAAAGCCCCCCTCTTAAAACTGCCAATGAGGTAGCTCATTTAGCTAACAACATTGAAATTTGGATATTGTTTTGTTTGACAGATTTTGTAATCTGCTCTCATGACAACATAAACAAACAGTCCTAAGGTCATATTTACACCACCTTCGATCAATACTATACTTTTTCATTTGCAAATGCACTTTAAACGCCACCCTCCGATACGAAGCCAAGGCCATATCCGTTTTTGGATTATCAGGTCTTTGTTTTTGGTTCGATGGGAAGAAGAACTGATAAAAATGCATTTTCGATAAGATATCGCTTTTATTTGAAATTCCTCTGCTACATTTCCAATGTGACGAAATCTAGCGCAATCAAATTCGGTAATCACCGCATGGGGTCTTTGACTCAGTCGTCTCGACTTAGCTTCTGCAGTGGCAGCAATACAACAGACTTGCCTTGTGATTAATTCAAATAACGACGGCAGCCAATCTAATGACTCATTTAAGCGTGATTACAGGTTATATTTTGCCTTGCGATACTCATGCTAATTGATTGCGGCAAATTGCAGAATTATAAATTGATGGTGTAAATGCGGCATGAAATCATGATACAGGGCGTTGTGCTATGCGCGGCACTATGTCTGTTTGTTCTTAACGTGATGTCATTGAACATTATTTCTACTTTTATGACAGCATTTTTGAGTAATACGTTCCATTGCGAAAATAAGCAGTGTGTTCCACGTTTTTTCTTGTTTTTGGAATAAAAAAAAAAAAACAACACAATCGTAAGTAGTTAAAGTTTGCATTTTAACAAACGGGTAGTCAAGAGATTATGAAAGTCGTTAAAATGTAATAGGTACTGCAAATGGTTCCCACGGCAAATGTGTTATTTACAAGCATTAAGCAACATTTTCTATCAGAGACTAATCGATGCGGTATATTTTCGAACCTTTAACCGTCAACCGTAATAGAATTGTTTTGGCTTAAGCTAGTGTCAAAAACGGTATTATCTGCATTCATAATTTGACAAAAGATATAACCAAAGGTGAGTCAAGTGTCTACCTTAATATTTGTTGAGGCCGTGTTTCAAAAATAAAAGAGTAGGAGACAACATACAATAGGCCTTTTTTGTTATGCTCACATGACCTATATAGATCATTGATTTCCATGGTTCACAACAAAAGTTGGATCTTGTACTGTTGTTGTAAACCGTGCAAATCAATGATCATACAGATCATGCGAGCATAATAAAAAAGGCCTAATGTAGTGTTTGCTAAGTCTGACTCCTTAATTTTACAGCGGACTTAAATGAAATCGTTGGAAGAACAATAAATGTACCTTTTGCCTAACAACAATATTCTTCGACCACTAAACCATTTCCTGCATTTTTCTTCTCTTCACAGTCTATTTGAACAGGAAATTATGAGCTACGTTCCCATCGAAGAGCGCAGTCCACAGGGTTCGCCGAATCTAAACTCACGTATGCCGCAGCGTGGTCCACCACCATTCCGACGAGATTTCGAAGCAAAACTTCGTGGCTTCTACAGAAAACTCGAGTCGAAAGGATATGGACAAGGTCCGCACAAGTTGAAGTAAGTTGACACCCGAGTTCTCGGTCGCAGATTTCTTATTTAAATTCTCATTGAAGGCTTCACATTCGTCGAACTCATTTATTGGAGGACGCGTTCCGTCGAATTATGTCGGCAAACAAAAAAGATCTACAAAGAGGACGCCTTGCTGTACTGTGGGACACAGAAGAGGGCTTAGACTATGGTGGTCCATCAAGGTATTGAAATCGACTGTTTGTGTCCGATCTTAGTGTAAAGTTTTCATCCGTTTGTAGGGAGTTTTTCTTTCTTCTTTCACGGGAGCTGTTCAATCCATACTATGGACTCTTTGAGTACTCGGCAAATGACACATACACTGTCCAGGTGTCCCCATTGTCCGCTTTCGTGGACAACTGTCATGATTGGTTCCGATTCAGCGGACGCGTTTTGGGTTTAGCCTTGGTGCATCAGTATCTTTTGGATGCGTTCTTCACAAGGCCTTTCTATAAGGCTCTCCTTAGGCTTCCAGTAGCGCTAAGTGATTTGGGTGAGGAAAAATAATCAATTCTCCAAACAATGATAGTAATAAGGCTTTCAATTCTAGAATCGCTCGACAATGAGTTCCATCAATCGCTACAGTGGATTCGGGACAATGACATCGGCACCGGCAACGACCTCGGACTTACATTCTGTGTGACTGAGGAGCTGCTTGGTCGTGTTGTCGATCGTGAACTAAAGCCAGGTGGCAAGAATATGATCATCAATGAGAAGAACAAGAAGGAGTATTTGGAACGCATGATTAAGTGGCGTCTAGAGCGCGGCGTTCAAGAACAAACCGAATCGCTTGTACGTGGGTTCTACGAAGTTGTCGATTCACGCTTGGTATCGGTATTTGACGCACGTGAGCTCGAGCTAGTAATTGCTGGCACAGCGGAAATTGATATCAATGATTGGCGCTTGAATACCGAGTACCGGAGCGGCTATCATGATAATCACCAAGTGATCATTTGGTTCTGGCAGGTGATTGAAAAATTCACAAACGAACAACGACTGCGCTTGTTGCAATTCGTTACGGGGACATCAAGTATTCCCTACGAGGGATTCTCCGCACTTCGCGGATCCACAGGACCACGACGATTTTGTATCGAGAAATGGGGTAAACCGAATGCTCTGCCAAGAGCGCATACATGTTTTAATCGTTTAGATTTACCCCCGTATCCAACGCCAGAGATTCTCTATGAGAAGTTGCTGTTGGCGGTCGAAGAAACAAATACTTTTGGAATTGAATAAGCACCACGGAAGGGGAAGCATTTTTCGTTTTAGTAACTATTGGCCAGTTAGAACTTAGAGAAGTAGTAACGGAATGGAAGAACGACTGGTTCTTCATTAAAACATTCTGAATATTTCAGAGATATGGTAGACTATAATAGTACCAGTATAATTCTAGAAGAGAGTGTGTTGATGGTGGAGATGGGAGAGATTTGTGATTTTCATAATATACTCACACACGTTAGTCATCGTTTTGTATCCTTGTCTTCGCTTAGATTTGTTTAAAAAAAAAAACATATATATATTTAGTTTTACAAGAATGAATTTAATTTACAAACATTTTACCAATCGAGGCGGAACATTTTATTAATTTAATTAGTTTTAAGTATTCGTTTGGGGACATAGTTTTGTTTGTAAGGGTGCGGGTACAGATATACCTATTCTAGGATCTCGTCAGATATTAAGTTTATAGCATTCCTTTATACAGCCAGTTAAGTAGATATTTATTTATAGAATTAAGAGAAGCCAGTTAGAGGTAAAGCTAATGGTACAAAACCCGCGGGCATACTGATTTGCTAACTATTACTACCTAGTGGGTTAGGGCTGTCTGTCTAGTGCATGGATTGAAGAAAAAGTCGTTGTGTATAATAGTCCCGGATCACTGCGGGCTTTCGCAGTTCCACCTCTCTAGGTGACCTGCCATGTGTATCCGCTGCCTTAAGGTAAATATTTCCTACATTCCGCTGACGTATGTTTGTAAGGCAATTGTCGCATACTACATATATAATTCATTTTGTCGTCTTCTTAGTTACACTCTCAACTCTTGTGCCAACTGTAGGTTTTTGACACAGCACTGCCCGTGATTCCGTGACGAGTCGAATCTGTTCGAAAACGGTCGGTGATTATGTGGGCGAGCAGATTCAAATTCAGTGTTTCTGTGCAGCTCGCAAATCGTTACTTTAGGCTTCTGACTGTCTTCCTAACTTTTATTATACACTTGCCATCTAATCCATCTGTATCACTATTATTACATCTCTTGCCATGAACACAAAGTAACTCTCTTCCACCAGGCTACGAGGGCATTTCGTCTCGCAATTTTTATTTTTTTCTCTTTTTTCTACAGAGATCATCCTATCGTTTAAGTCAATGTTTTGTTACTACAGCTGCTCTAGCCAGTAGATATTAGAGTTTCTTAGTAGATATTTATAGAGTTTGTTATTCGAGCCTTAATTACGACAAAGTTGTTTTTTCTATTCCGAAAAATACAAACCTGATTTTGTATGTAGGAAACCTTTTAGACCTAAGTGAATGTTTTTTCATTTCTAATTTATTTATTTATGCTAGTCAATATATTTTTAAGAGTTCTTAAATAGAAAAAAAAAACCTGATGTTGTTTAAACTTAAAATTATATTTTATTTATAAAAATACAAATTCTATTGAGCACTTATTAAATGCGTTTGAACAAGCATAACATTGAGAGATATACTATAAAGGAACAATTTAAATTAAATGAAAACTATGTAGTAAACATGTGTAGTGGAAAATATAAACAAAACATGAAGAATACCTTATATTGCCTGAGTAGTGTGTAAACATTTTTCAAACACAAAATCGGCTTAAATATTTTATACAGTTGTGTTTTTGTTTTTTTTTTTTTTATACAAAAAAAGAGATAAACATTTTACAATTGGCATTTATTTGTAGTAAAATTGCGCCAGCTTTTCGTACACGAAGGGCTAAAAAAAATTACATTTACTCAATTCAACTATTATTGGTGTGTCTTAGAATAAAAATAGAAATCCCATTCAAAGTCTTAAGCGAGACAGCAAGAGTACTCCCTAACTAAATATTAAAAACACTTTAACAATATGCAATAAGGCAAAACAAATGTGATTTTTTTGTATGAATTTGAGGCATATAGAGATTAAATTTATATTTATGATTTTTAATTTTTTATATGCGAAACATAATAATTACATATATATTTTGTATGTTTACGATTGATAAATGGAATGTTTTTTATTCTAAAAGAAATGCAGCCAGTTGTAGTACGGATAAGATGAAAGCCATAGCTTAATTGTTCATTTGATTCGTCGTCATCAATATAATTATTATTATTGTGGTTGATATAAATTATATACACAAATGTATTTATTTTCCTTTCGCAAATTTAAATTATACAATTTTAAATAAAATAGATTAAATAAAATGAATTTATAGCGGATGCATGTTTTATTTCTCCACAAACAATCATACCGTGAACTAATAATTAATGTATTTTTCAGCGCAAACAAATTACCGCGGCTTGACTTTTAACTAGAGTTGGTCTTGTGCATTATGTCCTGAACAACAATCGTCTGTGTTTGACAATTTATTTATGACTCGGGCTACGTATAAGAATAGGTATGTCAATTCAAAATAAAAAACTGATATGTGTTCATTTAGTGGTTGTCGTCGCATTGTGCGATATGTGAAAAAAGTGGCAAATTGCAAATTCAAGATCAAGATACTTGATTGTTGATTTTAACTTTTGAGCTCAGAACAGCTTTTTTAGCTGACGTTTATGGAGGGTTATGTCGATTTCACTCGGGGATCCACTCATTTTGAAATCCAATGGAACAACAAAACAGCTTCTGAAAGAATCCACAATAGTATTGGTGAAATGCGAAAAAATTATCTTGGCTTGTATAAAATACATAAAATTACACTTGTGTGAGTGCTTCTTGAGTGGATTCTGACTTCAAATCGAGAAGCGAAATTCTCTCCTCAGAATCGCCAGAAGAGTATTTTTTGTGCCAATGGAACGGTTTCAGAAGTGATTTTTTCGATTCCGGATTCTCCCGGACGCTTCTTTTTGCCCAATGGAAAACGACATTAGTCGACGAATCTAGTCAAGAAATTATGACAGTTGACAGTTGAGTTGGCAGTTCCCACGTTACTGATGTAGGAAAAGTGACATTAACGATTAATCTAATGGCGTTTTTCATTGCAGATCCGAGAGAAGTGCTCTTTTCAATGAAATTCGTTCGACCGCTTTTGCAATAGTGGTTGACAGCATATGTGAGATTTGGTTTTCTGTTGCTACTTCTTTTTCGTTTTCTACAGTAAATATGAATGTTTTAATATGCCAAATCAATATATTTCAATTTTAGTTTACATTTTGCAAGCATAATTGTATATTTGTTTCTAATAAAACAACAAACATTTCAATCTGACATTTTGCTAGTGTGTGTTGGTGTGTTCAGGGTAACTCTCTAAAAATATTCCGGATACTTCTGTTGTGATAAGAATTCACCTGGAAGTGCACTTTTCTTTTCAATCAACCATAGAACACATCGAAAGAGCACTTCTAGATTTGCTCTTTTCATACAAAGGGCAATTCTTTTCATCAATCGAAAACGCCATAAGATCTGTTCCTTTACTTTTAGATCTTACGAATTTTTACTCAATGCCGTTCCTTAATTAAAAAAAAATCGTAAAAGAGAGCAAAATATCAACCCTCCACTGAGAATCTTACGAATTTTTACTTGACAAATTTGTTGGTGTAAGAATTGAAAAAGCTGTCAGTTATCGTCATCGTACATTTAACAGCTGATTTGAAATATGTTGTCTTATTTAACATATGAGTGCATTTGTTTTGATTTTCTGCGTATTAAAATGGTAGCAACAGGCGGAAAAATAAAATGGAATG
Source organism: Cheilosia vulpina (assembly GCA_916610125.1). Classification (NCBI taxonomy): domain Eukaryota; kingdom Metazoa; phylum Arthropoda; class Insecta; order Diptera; family Syrphidae; genus Cheilosia; species Cheilosia vulpina. The sequence goes on from OU744277.1 coordinate 65,004,329, forward strand.
TATTCCTCAGATTCTTTTCGAATCGAATACTCTATTTATGAAGAAGTTCGATTAATTCCGAATCACTTTAATCGCTAGGTAGATGAATCAACTAATTTTGTTCGTAAACTAGCAAATTCGTATAAACCATATTTTAACAACTGTTTGTACCAATTTTTTGAATTTGAATTTGATTTTTTTTGTGCTATTTTCATAGATCACTACCAAAGAGTTCCCAAACTTTTTCGTTAGTTTTTACGTTCAGGTCAAAACTAGTCCATACAGAGTTTTGAATGTGCCCGCTCTCAACAATCATATTAAGCATTTCTCTGTCATACTTTGATTTACAGCTACAGCTGCAGATACCTGTTCCTAATTTACTTTGTCTACCCGTGCCGAACTGCAGTTTACAAACAATGGATGACAACGTAAGTAACTGCTGCATGTGACCAGGGATTCTGGGCGGCAGGGTGTGCCGCCTGTTTGATGCTTCATTTTGAACGTTGCTGTAGAACTCACGCAGGGGAATGATTCAAAGTTTAAATCAAGTACGGGTGTACTAAAAAGAACGACTCCCCATACTTTCTTCTTAAATCCAATAAGCTGCTGTTCGTGTTCAGCCTGTACAATCACCTTTTAACGAGGAACACTTTGAATCTAGGCCTGGGCTCGAATCGCATCGTCCATGATCGAGCACTACGAGTACGTGATAGAATTTGTTTTTGTTTCACATGTAAGATCAACTTAATTACGATTCGAGTCCTGTTTTTTACCACTTAGAAGAGCATTTCATTTCGTGATTAGTTATTTTTACGGTTTTTGTTTGTTTGATTCCTCTACTGCCATTCATTTCTTGGGGACGTATACGTAATAGTATTATTACAGTTGGATGTAAAAACAACTACAAGGCTGCATTTCGTTGGACATGCCTGTGGGGCAGGTGAACCGCAAATACTAACCCGATATATAGGTAGATGAGAGATGAGTTCCGGTCGATGAGGCCGCCCAGGTTTTGCGGCCTTCTTATTGATCTCAAAATTTTAACATTTACTCTATGTTGTTTTCGATATCTCAGCGAAATATTTATAGTGTAGGTGAAACGCCAATGTGGTGGTGGTATTTTCCCCACACGGTTAATAAGTAAAGTCAAACCTTATTAGAGAAAAGAAAGAAATTCTATAATATTCCAAGTATAAAGAAAACACTAGTTTCTGCATTTTGTAATTATTTAGATTGTTTTGTGTTTTATTAATCGTTTTCTGTTTTAGAATTCATAATAATTACAATTAAAGTTACACAAAAATAATTTGTTTGTTTGCTTTTCTTCAGTTTTACTTTATTTGCATTTATTTTCTTCGTTTACGACTTAATTATAAATTAAATTGTTTTAAATGTAATTTACATACAAATATGTTTGTCTGTTTTGTTTCTTGAATTAAGGATACTAAGAATAAATATGTCTTTCTTAACTAACACTTAATACAAAAAGATTTAAGTGGAAGCTAGAAAGAAATTAAATAAATTAAACATTTCATATTTGATACAAAACCTTATATTCTATTAATCTTTCTCGCTTCCACTCGTCCTTTTATATTTGAAAACTCAAATTAACACTAAACAAAAAGTAAAACATACAAACGAAACAAAAATAATTACTAAAAGTAAAATAATATATTTATAACTGTTTTTCCTTGTGTTAAGTGTGGCCTGTGTGCAAGTGTGAGTATGTGTATCTTAAAATGCGAACGTTATTATATTATTTGTTTGTTTTTGTTAAAGTGACTACATCGAACGAATATATATATTACTTTTTTGTTAGTTTCGTTAAATTACTAATTTCTTTTTTATAATTGTTTCTCTGTGGTAGAATATATACGCGATTTAGTTTTATTTTAGTAGTTTTGTGCCCTGTCTTGCAGCATGCTTGGAAAGGCATTGAGTTTAGTTGTTCAGGAGTGGGTGACAATTCTTTTGAAACCCTGAATACTGTATGTATTAGGAGCAAGTTATAGCATAGGTTGAACGTTCTACATATTTTGTGTCGATGGTACTTGCCATTTCATGAGGCAGGAACAATTTATTGAGCTACCTAAAAGTTGACTATGCGGTTATTTAGTCAACGGCATATAAAACATACGCGCTTAAAAGCCAGCTCAAGTTAGCAGCAACTATAAATTTACCTGTTGACATAGGTCCACACTTGCACTCGTATCTGAATTCGCTGGATTTCAAGTGGTCACTTTTATGTTTCGTGACGAACTTCTAATAGAATATGGAATATACCTTCTCTATTTGACAGCGAATCTCAAGAATACTCTTACTGCAGCGTGTAATGGACGTTGTTGAAAGGATCCCAGTTTTGGTAAGATAATTTTCATCTTCATTTACAAATGTAAAGTAGCCCAATTGGGGACGATACCAATTCAGACACTCTAAGAGCTATTTTTGCATTAACAAATATTTAATGCGTCTTAAATGTTCCCTAATACCTGACCTGAAACTTTGCAGCTGAATGTGGCGTTTTACCTGCTCCACCGCAGAAAATTGTGAACTATGCAGCTCAGTCGCATTTCACCCTTCTACCCGTGGAAAGCAAAAACCACATTATTGTAATCTTTAATATAGCCACTGTAAGACTGTGATTTAACTTCAATATTTAAAATCATTTTATATCGTCGGCATTTTTTATGGCTGTGGTTATTATTTGAAGTTTCTTTTGAAATATTTTGTTTTCCAGCTCTTGTTGGCTTTCGTCAAGTTCCGCGGTATTTCCAATAATTCTATTATTCTATAGTAATTCGGCCCCTGACATAAGTAAACTGCATCGAATAGAATTCTGCATATATTTTCAAAAGTACGATCAATGTGGGATTTGATTTTGAATTAGCGCTACGTACCACATGCAAATTCGATTCGAAAACCATTTTCGAGTGATTTCCACAGAGTATTGGCCCTGCAAAGTAGAAACCAGTTGCTTTCGCGACTGGACGTTCACGACTTGGATATTAAAAAAACTCAAATCCAACTCATCACAGCCAGCGACTCGTCTTCGAAAAACCACCACAATTCCTCTCCAAAGTGAATACAGTACAGGACAATTTAAATCAATTTCATATTTTTCATTTTATTTAGAGCCGCGCGAATAAAATTACAACTAACACGTTAAATTTGAATCATCATTATTTCCATTAAAATATATTCAACAAACAACACTGCCATAATTTCTATTTTCCTGTTAAGGGACTTCAATTTACACATTCTCTAAATTTTTACTTTGTTTAGCTCTCATCTATTTGCCATTCCTTGCTTAAGTTACCAACTCTTATTTAAAAACATTTTCCGTTTTGTTTTTCTTCCATTTAATAAAATAACTCCATTCTAATAAATTTGTTTGTTTAGCGAATTTAGACCGTTTTATTTATCATTTGTTTGCATTTAAGCTATAAATAAAAATAAAGTTTCTTTTTTAAATATTTATATTATAAAGATTTTGTTTAACTACAAAATACAACAACCGTTTTTCGCCCCTTTTTTTGTCAAAACAATTTTCAGCATCCACCTTTATCTGTTTTTTTTTTTTATTAAGTATAATCCGAGAGTGTTCTCTTTTTAAAAAGAAAATAATAAGCAAAATGTCTTTTTCGATTTTATTTAACAAAGATAGATTGAAACAAAAACTTCATTTTTTGTTTGATAAAATAAAAAATAAAAATACAAAGCATAGAAAAATAAACAGAACAAAATCGTAGAAGACTTAAGCTTGCGGAAAATTGTATGTGCGCGTTTTCTTCAAAATTAAATCACTACATGCCTATACAAATGGATTTGTTTAGTTTTTATATAATTTAAGTGTATATTCTTCCCGCCTGGGTGGAAAATATATAGTTTATATATTTTATAATAAATTATTTAGAAAGTGAAAACAAATTAATTTAAAAACTAAAAGAAAAATTATACTTAATGCAGCGTTACATGTATTTTAAATGGCGCCTTGCTTCCTGCTTCCTTCGACTTCAGCTGCCGTGTCTCTCCATCTTTGTCTGTCTGTCGCTCGTTCTTTGACTTTTATGCGCATTTCTAGTTAGCGGTGAATTTATTTATATTTTCTATTCGATATGCTTACACACCTAGGTTCTTATTTATTTTATTTAAATTAAAAAATATATATATATATAAACTATTTACGAAACAGAAAATAATTTTAATAATTAAGAAAGAAAGAAACAATCAATCTAACTGCATCTAACGATATAGTGAATATTACATGCAGCATAGAAAGCGATTGAAGAAACTTTTGGCGTTTCTTCGGGCCCTGCTGGCCCTTAGCTAACAGATGATACCCTGATCCCGGCCGATGCTGTTCGTTGTGGTCTTATTGGCAACGGATGTGCCCGAATGCCGGCATCCGGGGCCGCTGCATGTCAAGCAGAATACACAACTCGTTTTATAGTTGGCACTGTTGTTGCTACTGCTACTACTGTTTGCCATTGCCGATGACGAAGAAGGTGATGGATTTATCATTTGCAGTGAAGAGGACGAAGTATTGGGCGCCACTGTTACTGTTGTTGTTGCTCCAGATGTGTGTTGTTGCTGCTGCTGTTGTACACCATTACTGACATCTGTCGTTGATTTTAATTGTTGTGTCGTCGTTGTTCCGTTACTTTTACGATTACTACTACTACTACTACTAACGCTATTATGACTATGGTACTTGGAGGAGGAAGTGCTGTTGTTGTATTGTTGTTGATGATGGATCAGATGACCGTTAAATTTTCTATCACTATTATTGTTGTTATGATTGTTATTGTTGTTGTTGTGATGGGCCTCCTTCAGCAGTAAATTGGGCGTGGTTAGAGGCTGTTGCGCACTCTCAAGCTGAAACTTCTTAACCAAGGCCTTGACGCTAGTGGGTGATGACTCGGATGTGGGGGCTTTGCGGATAACTTTGGGTGTTGTTGGCGCATCTGGAAATAGGCAGGGTGTCGTTGCCGAACCATTTGTTGTTGGTAATTGCAATTGTAATTGTTGCTGGGATTGGATGGGATTGATGGTGGCAGGTCCATTGCTACTGATCAATTTGGAGGAAATGGAAGAGTTGGTCGATGTGCTGCTGCCACTGCTGCTCATCGATGTTGGTTTCCGTAAAAAAGTATTCTCTTTGTTGGCATCTGACGAATGACGGCGGGATGATGGATTCAGTTCGTGATGCTGTTGCTGATAGCCATTGTGTTGCGTTTTGGATAAAGACGTGCTGCTGCAGGTTGTGGTGCCGTTTCTCGTTGTCCCATTGTGCATCATCTTTTTGGTACCATTAGTCATGCCGTTTATGCCATGATTGCTACTGCTGTCACTGCTGCTGCTGCTGCTGTGCTCGTCGTCGTCCTCCTCATCGTCGGAATGAGCACTGCTACCACTGCCACCATCGCCGCCACTGCCGCCATTCGAGGACAGATCATCGTGAGCTGTGGATATGTTAAGGATCTTTCTATCGACGGGCATCTCGTCGCGCAACCAAATGTGTTCCAGACATCCTGTTGCTGTCATGCGGTCACTGAAAGAAAACAAAACAGATGATGAATAACAAAAGTCAGCTTCTTCAAGGATTTGAGGTTAAACGGAAAGATAAGAAGATAATAAACTTATCTATTGTCTACAGAAAATCACGAAAAAAGCCGGGATTGCAAAAGCGTGCATATAAAGGATATAATTATATACGAGCCCAAACGCAAAATAGTTGGCCTAGAATTGTATTTTTTATCACATACATTTTCAAATACGTTATTATTATGCATAATTAATGAAAAGTGTTCTTTACAAAGCAATCAATAAGTTAAAACAGTTAATGTTTGTTGCCACAAATTTCAACTGTTAACCCATTTTTTTCTTTGCAAAATTTTTTCATTTCATTCATTTCATTTCATTTATTTATTTTATTTTCTATTTCTTTTACAGTTGGAAAATTTAAAAATGTAATAACTTAACAAATTTATATATATTAATATAATTCATTTAATAATAATGTTATTTACAATATAAACATTAAATTTGTTTCTTAAGTGTTTTTCATTAAAGAGAAATTACGAAAGAAAAGAAAAAGCACTTTCTATTGTCTATTGACAAGTGACGAAAGTACCAAAAGAAAATATGTAAATCCATAATATTAAAGCATATTTAATCAACAGGTGTTGTGGGGTAAGATGTCGAGAAAATACATTCCAAAATTTTTTTTTTTTTTTTTTTTTTTTTATGTAATTGGATGGAACTGATTTAATTTAATACAAGTTTAAACTAATATCTTGATAATGTTTCCGATTGCATCAAAATCGAAGTTAAAAAGCCATTTTTTAATTTGTTTATTGAATGAATGCGTAGAGCGAATGCTCCGTATTTCAATGGGTAAAATATTAAACAATCTAGGTGCTACTGATGTATAAAAGTTAAGAAAGCTATTAGTGTTATGCATAGGAATGATAGCAAGATTACTGTCACTACTGCGTAATGTGTAAGCTGGCGTATTGTGGCTTGAAAGATAACCACTTCTGCAGAAAAATATTTTTAGTACCTTATAAAAATAGAGGTGTTTAAGCGGGAGAATACCCGAGCTGACAAACAACGCAAAACTGTGATCAAACCTTTTCTTCCTCCAGATGGTTCTTAGGATATGCTTTTGGGTAACTAACAGAGGTTGTAGATTGTTTTTGTAAGTACCACCCCAACATATTATTCCATATTGTAATTTCGACTGAACCAGTCCGTAATAAATAGTCTCCATAAGTTCCTTGCAACAAAGATTTCTCAAGTGAAACATAACATATGTGGTTGACAACAAATATTTTTTTAACGATAATGTGTGCACTTTCCAGTTCATTTTATTGTCAATTGCTAAGCCAAGATATTTATATTCACTAACTGGTTCGATATGAAAACACTTAGGTGAACAAACAACATCCGCAACATTTGTTGATCCACTATTAGAGACGCAACAAGATAAACTACTTAACAAGAATTTTTTACAACCAATGCTATGCTGAGTTAGAATTGGCGGACTCAAATCTAAAGCGTTTAGATTGAAAAACATAACTCTTGTTTTTTCACTAATGACCAGCTTATGAATGCCGAACCAATGTCTGAATAACTCCAAGTCAAAATTGATATCCGAAACCAGATCTAACATTGTGGTACTAGAATACACACAAGCTAAATCATCAGCAAACCCACATACTTTACCTTTTAAGTTTAGACTAAAAATACTATTGATATAAATAAGGAACAAAATTGGACCTAAAACTGAGCCTTGAGGAACTCCAATATTAATACATCTGGTTTCACTGAAGTTACCACCTATTGTTACCCTTTGCTTCCTGTTTTTAAGGTAGGAAGAAAACCAATCTAGCATAAACCCTCTGAAGCCAGCTTTTTCTAATTTTCTTAAAAGTATGGCATGATCTACTGTATCGAAAGCCTTTTTAATATCAATGTAAAGAGCAGCAGTGTACTTTTTTTGGTCTATACTTTCATAGATATGGCCACAATGTGCTAAAAGTGCATCTTCAGTTGATTTACCAGCTCTAAATCCGTATTGTTTTGAGCTGAAAAATGAGATATTGTCAAGATAGCTTACAACTCTACATTTGATGACTTTTTCGAAAATTTTTGAAAATACTGGTAATAAAGATATAGGCCTATAATTATTGAGACAATTCTTATCACCTTTCTTGTAAATAGGAATAACTGCCGCAACTTTTAAGCTTTGCGGGAATTGACCGTGAATAATACTTTTGTTAAATATATGAGTTAATATATCCACAACATTTAGACTAATTTTTTTGAGAAAGTCATTGGAAAAACTGTTTGACGTAGAAGAATATGAATTATCCAAGGATTGAATTACTTTATAGACTTCAAAAGATGATATAGTCTCAAAGAAAAAACTATTTGATTGAAAATATTCATTAAAACAATATTCTGGACAATAAACAGAAGAATTATTTATTCCTGCATCAGAAATAGTATTTAGGGCTATTTGAGTAAAGAATTCATTAAAGATTGAAGCCATTTCAGACTGATCAACAACATTCAAAGCTCCTAAGGTAAGATTTAAGGGAATACTAGAAGTTGTTTTTTTGTTGAATATTTCATTGACTATGTCCCATTCTTTTTTCAAGTCTCCTTTGGCTTTTAGGAACTTGTCCATATAAAAATTTTCTTTGCAAATGGGAATTTCAAGACTAATCTCTTTACATAAAACTTCATAGTTTTCACGTAGTGATACTTTATTTGGGTGTTTCTTACACTTGAACCTCAATAGATTTTTAGAGTGAATTTTGTATAATAAATAGTTAGACATCCATGGTTTAAGCTTTTTTAATTTTCCTTTTCTGCTCTCAACTACTTTTGAGCTTTGGTCAGTATAGCCATTTAAAATTAACTCAAAATTGTCAAAAGCAGTTGAGGGATCAGAAACGGTATAAACTGTTGACCAGTTTTCGAAAACCAAATAGGAATTCAACAGTACGTAGTTAGTTCTGGTCATTTGCTTATGGAGAACCTGTTTCCTGGGTTTAATTTTACTGTTTTCTTTAAAGTCAAAACATAAACATGTCATATGGCTAGTGTTTTATTTCTGGATTCACATATAGGTCAACTACATTTTTGTCCGTTTTGGCCAGCTTCTTTAGCACTGTTAGAAGTTACGTTTGGTCTATACAAGTCATTGAAATCTTGGTAGACTATCTCCAAAATATCGAAACAAATAACAAAAACGAGAACAAAAAAATAATTAGATACATTGTACTCACTTTGGTTTGATGCGCAATGCCCGCCGGATAAAGTCGATGGCATGTACTGATACCCCTTTGAAGAGTTTCTCGGGAAACGTGAGGGCACATTGTGATATGTTAAGGAAGGTCTCTTGTTTGGTATCACCACCAAATGGTGAAAACCCCGATAATAGGACATATGTTAGGACACCTACTGACCAAATATCTGTCTGCAGGGATAATGGTTCATACTGTAGTACCTCGGGTGCAACGTAGTCTGGGGTGCCAAGAATTTCACGAACATTACTGCCATTGGCTACAACACGGGATATACCAAAATCGCAGAGTTTTAGACCATCTGTGGGAAAAAAGAAAAAGTAAAAATTATTGTAATGTATGATTAACTAAGTTGTTGAGGGCAATCGAGTTGACAGATGCGAAAATGATGTGATAAAATGTTAACCAGACATCTAAAGTCATTGCACTATACTCTGCGACTGTTGTATGCTCTGGTAGTCACCGATCTGCCTACAACTTTCTTACTGCATATTCTTTACTACCACTAAACTGCACAAATAGTACAAAAGTACTATGGGAGCCATTATTAACTTATAAAGGATCCCCAGCACAACGCAATGCAAGCTGACCAATTTTCAAGCTCATTTGAGGTTATATCTTGCAACTGCAGCACGACATAGACGTATAATCATAAACAAAAAGAAAAAAAAAACTATAAATGAATGCCGGTGTCTCCTTGCGAATATGAATTCCCTTCCAGCAACCAAAGTTGTTTGGTTAGATCCATCTATCACGGTGGAACTAGGTCGAAATAAAATGTCCTCTTTCAATATAAGCAACAGAGCACAGTCGATGACCTTGATCTGACAAATCTCTGTACACCATTGCACAATAAATTCTCAAATTCCACACAAGTGTCTACAGAACTTTCCCTGCTTCTTTCTTCAGATATCGCGCATGCTACCTACTTCATCCATTCGTCTACTCCACTGCATTAGTATAGCGCACACAAATCCCATTCATTTGCCAGTAGCAATAAGATCCGAGTATAGGTAGTCTGCATGCTATATCAGCAAGTTGAAACCGCAGAGTCAAAGTTCGTGCGCCGATCGCAATGATTTATGTGGCATCGCCAAGGGACATAGAGAAAGAAAGATCGACCAGAAAATGCGCTTCACAACTCATGCTGATGATGGACTTACCCTCGATCCTTTCACCGGTAAGTAATATATTCTGTGGCTTCAGATCCAAGTGTGCTATTGAACGTTTGTGCAGGTACTGAAGGGCCTTAAGTACTTCGCGCATGCAAATTCGTGTCTGTGCTTCGGTTAGGGATTCCTCGTTGTCCAGAAATGTCTGTAGCTCTCCTCCAGTCGCTCTGCGTATAGAAAGTACGAAAGAAAGAAATTAATTTATTGCGTGGTTTTGCATTCTATACACTCTACACTTACAGTTCCAATAGTAGAGCCGATTCAGATCTGGACTCATGAACGGCATTCAGTTTGACAATGTTGTCAGATCCCGCGCACAGCATTAGCACAGCAATCTCATGCTTTATCTCCTTGTCCGAAGATTGAGCTCGGCGGCGTCGTTTTAGAAATTTTGCGGCGAAATGTACGCCGGATTTCTTATGAATGGCTCGACGGACAGCGGCGAATTTGCCTCTGTAAAATAGAGAAACACAAAAAGAATAGAAATTAGTTGTTGTTGTTGCTGTGTTGATAGTTGATAAATGGAAGGAAAAAGTTTTATGTGTACTTCTTTGCTAAAGAGGGTCAATGCTAGATCAGTGAAGTGAAATTTAAGTAATTGCGGAGTCATTGTGAGGAAATTGCTCCTCTCTATCTTATTTATGAGAAACATTTGCCCAGTCGTCTGATTAATGGAAGTGGAATTTTTCTTTTATTTTTTATCGACCAGATCGACATTTTACTCTATACCAAGCGATGTGAATTAAATGGTGATTGCTTCTTATAAAGAACTGGTATTGACTTGAGAAATTTCTCAACAATAATTTGAGTGGAGACGACAACGAACGGAGTTGTAACCACAAACTCACTTATGAACAAATTGGACTGGGACTGGGGCTATATAAAACTCTGCTAATAATAATAAACATGGCTACATTCCCATCTACACCTTTTCGAAACTTATCAATAGATAATAAATTTCAGCCGACCTTACACGAGACCCAAACATTTTCTACTGCTAAAAATTGCAAGATAAGTTCAGCGAGGAACTCTGCCGACAATCTGATTCCACAACGCGTCTCTATTCTGTTGGCAATTGTGCAACACATTTCATCCAGCCAATCCGCAGCTACGTAGGTTCCTCACAAAATGTTTAGCTATGACGATCCCAAACTTCAACTCATGTGAAAAAACCTACCACTCATCAGCGGAACCGCATTCGAAATTCGTAAACTTCCATTCACTCGAAGGTACTTGTTTCGCACACTAATCCCACTCTTTGGATTTCGCGAACATTACTCTCAAAACTGGTGTCGAGTGCCGGCCCTTTTTGCACTCGACAATACTGAAGCTAATAAAACGATCTCATAAACATAAGCGCACACCATTTAATCAAAATACCCATTGTCCGCCGGATGATATTCTTAAAAAACACTTCAAGTGCCGGTCATTAAAACAAAGTAATGTCAAGACCCTCACAAAGTTTTACGGATTTTAATATCTTTATCATGGTGTGTAGAGTGCACTTTTGCACGAGACATTAACAATGAAATCTCCATAAATCATTTTGCACAAACAATCGTAAACTTCCACCACATGAGAAAATGCGAGAATGGTTCTTGAAGATCACACACTGGACCGCGCCAGTCCGGCTATTCAAAATTCCCACACACGGCGGGGGGGGTCATTAAATCATAAAAAACAATCCAAAGACCCCCAAACGACACAGACGACAAAGCGCAAGCAAAATGAAGGAGGTCTTCATCGCAATGGATGATGATAAAGAATTATACTGGTCACCATAAAGATTTTCCAGATAATAGATAAAAGGTGGTGTCTTAGATGAGTTATACACTCGTGTTCATGTTGCTGGTACGTTGCAAGAGACCTCCCAAAATGGAGACTGGTTTACACCAGACCTCTTCCGCCTTGCACAAGCTTGTTGGAACGGAAAATCACTTCGCATAACCGAACTCATTACGTACGACGAATATGAAGAGGAGGCACTGCTCTATGCTCTCTTCACGTTGATGAGCACATTTTCCCATATTAAAGTCAAGAAATAACAAAAAAGCCGAGTAACAGTTCTGTGTTCCATGGGATCACCGTGCACATTACATGAATTTCATTCATTTATTCGGTTGCAGCAGCAGCCAGAAGCAGGCATCTTCCGTATGCGGCAGCAGTACAGATTGCGCCAGGGCTGGCAGAAAGTAACAACATTTGCTATAACTGAGCGGTACGCTCCCTCCTGGCCCGTTGAATTGCCACAAGTAGCAGCTAAAGTGCTTTGAACTATGAACTGTTTCCTCACTGTTGCTTCTGGTAGCTGGTGCTGGTGCTGCTGCTTTTCGATCGTTTGTTCATTTTGTTGTTTGGATTGCATAACCTTTTGCGCTTCGAGGGAAGGAATTGCGCGCATTTGGATAGCGGTAAGGTATGGGCGCCAAACGAAGAAGGTTTTCAGTTTGCGTTGAGTTGAACTGCAAGTTGGCGGCATGTGGCTCAGAACAAACACATTTATGTGTGTACTTTGGCGATGATGATGATGGTGATAGAGTTTACTGTTGCAAAGAAGAGACACATGTCCATTAGAGCAAATAGATGTGGTGTAGCAGGTTTCGGCCATGGTAATGGGTCTGTGTCTCTGATGAAAATAACGAAAAGTAAGTGAACTGGTATGGTTCCTGGGAGTTATTTTTCTATTTCTACGAAATGTTGTACGAATAGCCGCGACAACCTTTGGTATTGAGATTGAGGTGCAAGGTGACATACTTCATGTGAATCTGAGAAATATTTGTCATGAATGTACAGCGATCAAATAAAATAAATAAATAAAATTAAATAAATAAATAAATACCATCATATTGCCGGTGACAATCCACTTCTGTACATTTAAGCTACTCTCATTGACTGCTAGATGGCTTTTAACAAGAACGTTTTATAACAGCTACTTCGTGAAATGTGTCAACAATTTTGCAAACAAAACAACTTTTCAGGGGATAACAATACTTTTAGTGTTTCATTGTGTTCATATGACAAATAACTGAAGTTCCATCAACGAGTGAACGTGGCCCGAATTCATGCTGTCAACAAAACACAGCGTCATCTAGCGAAGGAAACTACCTAACAAAGCAATAGGTCAAAGGGTTATTATTCCTAGACAGCAATTTGACAATACTTTGATTTTCCTATATGATAATCTTCCTCGTTTCTCTAAGAATTAGGTATGAAACCACTGTTAGTTTTAATTTTAGTTTTGACAACCTCATTTAAACCCTTTATATAACAAAAAGGACCAAGTTCTTTTCGTGCTTATAAAGATTATTAAATAAATTGAAATATCTTAAATAATCTGTCATTCCACTGATTTTGAAGGAAAAAATGAAGTTAGATTTGTTCGTGTATTTTCAGCATAGAAAAATGATAAACGTCAAATATAAAAAATCGAGAGAGTAACCTCTCAATTTCAAGAGAAGTACCTGACCAGTTTTCTAACAAAAAGTTTAAGAAACGTCATTTTGACTAAATTTACCATTTGAATGCGCTGAGATGTTTTAGGAGAACATTCAATTACAACATCTTCCTCCGATATCGATGAGGACGAAATAAATAGAGTTTTACTTGTCAAACTTTTGAGCTGTCACTTAGTTGTCAGTTTTCATTTTTCAGTAGGTCGAAATTTGGCGAATAGAAAATTACGAAAAAATGAAAATAGGGAAAATGGATTTCTCTCTCTTTTTTTTTTAGTTATCTCAGTACGTGGTCGCATTCGGACAGTTTCTTAGCAAATTTTTAATAATTTTAAAAAGTACCCGCACGAACCTTTTATCGTAAAATCGGAGAAGAGGTACGAGTAAACAATTTCCAAATGTTTTTTTTTTTTTTTTTCAAATTAGAACAGCCGCAGTTCCAACGTCAAACAGTCTTGTTTGATGCTTTTATTTTGATAAGTTATATGGTTTTTATTAGTGTGTTCAGGTGAACAAGTGTATCTTCGTTAGAGACAATTTCCCCTGTAAAAGCCTGAGTCAAGGGCTTAGTTCGAAGGCAAATGACCAACCACATAATGACTCCCTGACTCACATAAAACGCGGATATTGTTAAATGTCATATTGGCAAATAAACCACTTTACTGCTCACCTAGACCTGTCGACAAATAAATCTCCCCACACCAACTCGGACCATACGGAAGTCCTTAAATGCCAGCAGTCCACCACTCCTCTGTCATAAAAGGTCAATAACCATTAAAATCCTTTTCTACATATCAAGCGGGACAATCAAAACACTCGTCATCACACATCAAAAGCTTATGGAATTCATTGAATAAATAATGTTTTATGAATCAGCTTAGTACATTTCACAAGGAAACCACAAGCCGACAACCGAAATGATTTACAGACAACAAATATCCCATCAAGGCTACAAAGCACAATAAACCAACAAAAAATACGAAACCCTCATTGTCTGAAAATTAATTACCAACACTTTATCATTGGGAATAGTGTCGCGGTGCCGGCGGCCGGCGTAGTTGTCACATTAACTTGTGATCTTCAAGTGGTCGGTAAATAAATGTCGGTCGGTCGCCTTTTCTGCGAACATCTTCTTGGACTAGCCGTGGTAAACCAATTTAAGTTTCCCTTTCCATATCTGTGTGTGCGATTTATTATTATTAATTGTAGTGCAGGAACAAAACTAAAATGTGCCACTCCCAGCATGAAATTCTATCTCAGCCTCCCTGTGGAAACGCTCTTATCAACACTCGCTGGGCCATAAGTCACTGTCTCATTTGAGTACAACAAATGGGTAGCAGGCAAGCAGGCCCGCACGAAACAATCAATAATATAATAGACGTAAAGCCAGATCAGATACTGCTCGCAGCCGTGCCCCTATATATGCCATGTGCAATAAACCAAACCACAATAATAAGACTGCGCTGTGCTGCAAGATAGAGTATCAGAGTACATACACCACTCAAAGGACGGTGGTCGGCTCGGCGAGTGAATTCTGAACAATTACATTGTTTCCAGGCAACATTTTCGCACCTTAACGTATTTTTTTTCTGTTTTTTTTCGCCAACAAACTGAGTCCGCAAAAGAGACTTGTCCGACCATGGAATGTATTAGAGGTGGGATTTTTTTGTTCTTCTAGTACATTTTACATTATAACATTACAATGGAACAAAAGGCCAGAGATGACATTGGGTGGAAACAATCACGAACTCAATTATGGGCGTATGTCAGTAGTAAGGTTGTATGTTATGCTGGGTAAAACTTGACAACTCTGACAGTTCGACAAATTTTTCGTTCTGTCACGCTTATTGTACGTCCAATAAATTTTAGCTATGGCGAAGTTTGACATTTCATCTTGTTTAGGAACCAGTTGGAAACGATTTTTAATATTAATTTGCACGAGTTTATGTGTAGAGAACCTGAGAGCCTCCAAGTTCATTGATGAACAAAATGTTTGGGAGGAGGTACTTCATTTCGGTTTTGTATATACCCCTAAAACAATGCTTCAAAATATACAGTTTTGAAAATGATGACATAAATTGTGTTGAATTAGGGACGACTGTTATCACTGAAAATATTGTTTGTGGAAGATATCAAAAATGTACTAACAAAGGCTGAGTTTCCAAATAAACAAATTATAGGCGCAACATTAAAAAAAATATAGTTTGATAAGTTTAATTTTTGTTTATTTTCTGACATAAATTCTAATAATGGTGTGAAGATGGATGTGATTGAAAACTATGCAAAGTTTTATTATATTTGAGCCCAGAATGCGGCAACATTTTCTTGCTACTGCTCTTGTCATTTTACATATAGATTTACCGTTACAGCAAAATGGAAAGTTGTGAATCCTGGTTTATAATCCTTTATAAGTGCCCCGTCAACATTTATTTAAAAATTTGCACACAAGTCAGAGTCTTTCAACTGAAAAGTATTAAAGCGGCCTCCTCAATTTTGTATGCAAATTCCCTTTGGTTACATTGAGGTCTTTAGTAAAATAAAACTAGATTCAATCCTTGCTAATTTTATTTTAAGGTGGGTGCGCGAGATCTGCAATTAACTCACCAACGCGCTGCAAAAAAAAAGTTGTCAAACAAAACCCCAGCCTTAAAAAGTTAAATGAAAGGAAATGGTGTCCCCCAATCACCGCCATCTATGAACGAGGTTCTCCAACTTTCTTGGTGCGTAAATTATACCGATTTGCACATCTTTTTGTGACCCAGTTTCCATTTGAATAAAACAATGTAGAATATCATCGCTTCTCGTGCCAAAAATTAGCCCTATCGACGAGCTGGGACTGCGCCTAGTTTGTTGCAACAATAGCTTGCAGCAAACAAGTGTTGAACAAGTGTGCAGTTTTCTTTTTAATGACAACTATGACAAATATTTCTGAAGACGTTTATAGGGTCGCTGAAAAAGATTCGACGACTTTTTTGATATCCAGACAAGTGATGCCTAGAAAGTTAGGCAAGTGACAAGACACCAGACGAACATTTCCAACCCGGCTGCACTTAGCGAGGAATGCAAATTGCAATGAGTGCCGCATCGCCCACCGTAGACCAAATATCCGACAAAGCGACATGTTGCGGTTGCTTTTCACTAACAGCAGCGCTAAATATCCTCAAATTGATCGGCCATCATGTCATCGTTTGAAGGAGAAAACTGTAAAACACCTACTAAACACTAAAACCATTCTGCTGCTCGACAGCTTTGAGCAATGAGACTGTGGTTTATTTGTTCCAATTTCTCTCCCAACTGCAGCCTTAACTTCTCCACTCCTTCGAAGGCTTTGTTGTAACAAAAGTCATCGGTATGGTGGCAAGCAAATTTCTATCTTCTCTCAACCCACTTTATGGTGATGGAAGTATAATACAGTTCCAGTGTAACAAAGAAGACGAAACAACCTTTAAACCCTATTTATTATCCATTATACCGTTAGACTCCTGCTCTGACTATGACTCTGACATACTTGCCGCCGCTGCTATGGCATAGGATCACTTTTCTCTCTTCTGGAGACCACAAAAAGAAAGCAAACAACAGCAGCGTCGTCGTCGTCGTCGCCATCATCAAACGGAAGCCAACAATAACAGAACGTAACGTATACCGTGCATGGAAACAACAACAAACAGCGCCAACTGGCACACAGAAAACAACAAGGCTTCTGTGTCTTTTTTTTATTTCTGTTTGTCGATAGATTTCAATTTGACAAGCCTCGCCGCATTAGCACTGCACGAGCGCGTTTGTGGAGTCGTCTCCAGTCCAAAACCATCCAACCACCAACCGACCGACCGACAGACCCACCGACCAATCTAACTACCTCCGCGCGTCAATTGCCACCATCATCGTCAACATAAATATCAGCATACAGCCATCAGACGAAGCGGTAGTGGGGAGGCGTGCGCGGCCATTGAAGATCTCAAGGAGGATACGCGCTCGCAGACGACAAAGCCATGGATATCCATTCCATTTACCAGTCGTATTATTAGATTTACCTATATTTGGTTACTTTTGCTGTGTAGTTTTACGTATTTTTAGCGGAGTTCCACTATCTCCATGTTTTGGCCAATTTTATCCACGCTGCTGTTGCGCGGCAGCAGCCATAAACAGCAATTCCAGTTGCTTTGCATGTGCAACGTGAGATGAAAACAAACACAGAGGGAGATCGCTAATCCCTACGCGATTCCTGTTGTCACATGGTCCGGATGCAAGCGCCATGATCAAAGCCTCCAGATTTTTCGGAGACTTCCTTTTTGGCAGAGCACACCGATCAGCACTCAACGGCGATTGACAGACACCGCGCCAAGAGAATGGGCGGACCACCATCGCGACCTACCAACAATCACCGCTGTCTGGGGCAACTTTCGTGTATGACGTCAAAATGCATATGATTTCTCGTCCAAAGACAGACACAGCGACACCTGTTTGTCAACTTCCCTCCTTTGGATTTGTGCATTGGCGAGGCTTAATAGCTCGCTTCCGGCAGACTTAACAACAGCAAAACGCACTTCAGAACGAGTTTGGTTTGAGCATAGGCTATTAATGGTCAATTCCATCACCATCCCAGCAATCAATATGTATCTAGAACAGAATGGTGCCTGAAGAATCTACTTAGAAAAAAGAAACCAGTGGGTGCCCGAGATGCCGGCCGGCTAACTGATTTGTCTACAAATGGAGATGCGGCATAAGGACCATGACGGAAGAGAAATTTTGTACTGAGATTGCTGCTTAGACACTTAGAAGTAATTTTTTCCGGCATTCCGCTACGCATACGCCATGGATTGAGTTACATCGATAAAAAGGTGGGTTGAAGGTGTTTTGTTTGGGCAAACAATAGAGGTCGAAGAATGGAACCTTGAGGGAGGCCATTAGCGGATTTGACTGGCACATGCTTTGATTTGATGGCAGTGATTCTGAAGATTGCATTTACCGCAGATTCAGACTAAAGACATACCCAGATGTGGTGTGAAGGGGTGTGGATCGTATTTCGAGTTTTTTGTTTGTCGGTATACCAGTGGCTGGTGTGTTGCACCACTGAACTAGGAAAGCTTTGGCCTAAGCCCGGAAAATAGAGTTCAGAAGTTAAAAGTTACATAAACGAAATATGTGAACTCAATCTTTTGTCCAATTTGAACGGATATTTGAAATGTACTCACATACCAGCTTAAACTGGATTGCTGTCACATAATCCCATAATCGAAAATAGTGGATAACTTTATGGGTTCGGAGCTGTAGCACCCAGAGTGAACTTAAAACGAAGAGTTCAGCTTTGGGGTTATATTTTTAATTTAACAGGGAATGCAAAACTTGCGTTGCGGCACACGAAAGTGAGAAACTTTAAAGGTTGGCATTGATAAGCTCTGCAAATTTGGAATTTGGAATAACGCAGAGACGACCACTCGCATTAAATACAAAAATATCCGAGGAACACAAATGCGAATATTGGCAGACCTTTCTGTTTATGTGTTACACGACACATCCAATGGCAAAAATTTAAGTTTAATTATACTGTTGTTTGGGCACACATTTTGTGTCGCTCTTCATTTATTTTCGACACAATGAACGTCACAATTATGATTTATTGTGCGCCACAACGAGTATAATTACATTACATCTCATTTACAAGACTTACAATTTGAATCACGTTTCATAAAGCAGACAACAAGGCGACGACATGCCGCGAAATTTGTTCGTGTCTGTCTAACAACATTCCGCCCATGCGAAGGAGGTCCTTCATAAATCTTCTCTTTCGATCTCTGCGCAAAATAAGACGAGAAAAAGTGTTTCAAATTTTAAACACCCAACAAAGGACCAACGCCGCAAGTTTGTTTTGTTCTTTTTTTTAATGAAGCGCCCGGGAGAATGCGAATTTATTTGTTAAAATTAAATTGGCGCAGAAATTGCGAAATATTTTTTGGAAACATCCAGAGAATACAAAACGATGAATGACACTTTGTGATGGAGAATGGTGGTAGCTGGGGGATGTGTGTGTGAAGGTCAACGTGGTGGGTTTGGTTTTCTCCTGCACTTTTTTTTAAGGAAATTAAATTTTCATTCTTAAATTATAAATGATTCGTCATTAATCATAAAAAGGAGCATTACTAACTTTCTCTTAGGTGTTTGGCGTTCAGCTTAGTTCAGCGCTAGAAAGTTTGTTACCTTTACGGTACATAGAGGGCGCAGTTTACAAAACGGATTCGTTCGGTTCTATAATCCAACAATTAAGCACATATAATATAAATACACCATGTTTTTTATATTACCGAGCCACAACATAAACGAGCTGAAGTTTGTTTTTAAGTCTGTAATTTGAAGCAACCAGTGATTACTTCTGATAATCGCCTGCAGCCTTCGATAAATTCTGCTGATGTCTTCTGAACGCGTGCGTTCGTTTGATGTGTTAGTCAAAGAGTTGTCGAGAAAGCCATTATAAAACGAGAACCTACAGTTGCTCAGTTTACTACTTGCCTTCTGAGCAAGCGGTGCGATGGTAAACCACTGGAAAAACACAAAGTTCTATTTTACAATAAATAACAATGGTAATGACAAAGGTGCGAAAATACCCGCATTAAGCCCTGGTATTTTTAAAAGCTATCCACGAAGATTCGACGTAGTTTTGTGTTAATATAAATCGCAGCAAGTTTTCATTTGAAATGCAGACAAGGTCGGGACCTTCAAAAATTTTTTTAATCAAGTCTGCTGATGAGGTAGAGGTATACCTTGAAATACACATAAATCATTATTTTAAGCCAAGTGTTGGACATATTAAATCCTAAAATAATTAAATAGAATGCTGATGAAGTCATAGCACAATTTGAGCGCTGAATATCTTTTGTGAAAGTCCTCATGCAGCTCTTCCAGTTAACTATAACTTGTTCCACATTGGAAACGTTGGGTGCTTCGAATGTGCAACCTCATATAACCCTCCCAGAACTGGAAAAAATATTAGGTCTACCGACAATTATGGTATGAAAAGTGCTGTTTATAAATAGCGGCATGTGTAAAACTATTTTTTAGTATTTTCAAAAGTTTTATGGATCAAATTGAATGGGGCGTGTTTTAACTTGTGAGTTTTAAGAGAATGGATGACTTAAAAGGAGAGGAGATGCTATGCTACTGACATCTTCATACATTTCTTAGCTAAAAACTATAAGGGCGTAACTTCGATATGAAAGAAAATGATATCCGTTTTCATCAAAATTCTTAATCCTAATTTAAAAAAACTGATCATTCGCAAAATGCTTTCCGAACAGAAAGAAAAGAAATCTTAAAACGCTGCATTTCTTGTACTTCTACCTGAACTAATCACCTTTCGTATACAAATGTTGCAAATCGGGCAGAAGACCGCAGTTTTTTTTACAACAACTATAGGAAGTGTCTGCACCGCTTGGAAATATCCACATTTTAAAATTATCCCTATACTTAAAAATGATAAAAAATAAAAATGAGTCCTTCCATCTGCGTAATATTAATACAAATCAAGCTCTTGTGGAAACCTAAAAATAATAGGTCCGTACGAATGCCATCACTTTTTGCTCTTCGACAACGTTGACTAAACTTCTTCTTCGTCTTCATTCATCTTCTAATTGCAAAGTCGGTCGTCTACTTTATTTCTAAAAAAAAAAAACACAAATATATTCTTCGCACAAAAAATGTTTACCGTAAATTGTCGTCCCGCGTAGACGTTTACCAACGCAGAACTTCAATCAACAACCGAATTTGAACTCAAGTGAACCCTCTCACTATGGGAGCCAGCCACATTAATTCTTTTGCTGCTGATTGTGGTTTGTTTTCTTTTATTTTGGAACCCAAATCATACAACGAAAAAAAAAAGAAAAAGAAGTTTTTGTAAACATTGTACCACAACTATGCGTGTCATTGTACGAAAAAATGATAATGACCCAACACAAAAAAAAATAAAAATGAGAGCTTAACGCTGAGCGATATGAAGGTCCAATAAACAACGTATTGCCCATCGGAGGCACATGTGCTGGAACCGCATGTACAATGGTGAAACCTTCTCGACGCGGGTGTTATACGTGTTCTATGGTTCCACCAAGCCCCATGCCCCCCTTTTCACTGCCTAACCCACATAAAAAAAGTTATGATAAACTAATTAAATATAAACACGGGCCCATTGTATGTGCCTAGACGAAGAGAAAAATGTATGCACTTCGAATCAAACGCTGCATAGGCAAACAAACACAGCGACAGATTCAGATATACAAAAAAAAAAAAACAAGAAAAAAGTTTAATAAAAAAATAAGCATATTACTTGAAGATAAGTGCAGACACTTGAAAAGCAAATACTTTTCTGTATTTAACGGTAAGAGACCTACATACGGTGAAACCAGCCGTTTTGTTTCGTTTCTGTCAGTGAATTCTATTTTCAAAACTTTGACCTTGATTCCATTTGTAGCAACAAATCGAAATGAAACAAACTACTTGGAGAAAGGTCAGCCCACTGCCAAGTGTTCGCTTGTTGGTTTCTAATTAGAAGAGCAAATCTTATCGTGCGATAAGATAAAGAACCTTTACGCTTATAGGCACGGGGTTTTTCGTGTCTGTTTTGAATTGTATTCTCCTCGGCCGAATTGGATAAGTTTTAGGTAGGTTTTTTTTTTCCCATTCTCAAGTACTCGATAAGGAAAATGTGATCGTTAGAAGTTATCACACATGCGACTTTGACAGGGAAATCCCTTATAGCAGTTGAAGTGATTTATTTTTATTTAAAATTGTTAGCCACTTCGACCGGGGAGGGTGAAGTGAACTTGACCACGAAACTTTTGATTTTGGCGATACCGTGAATGGAGGTCAAACATTGGTGGGAGATGGCGATTTAATAGGCAGAATTTTTGTTTTATTTAAAGAAATAAGAAAGCTACAACTCTTCATTTTGTTAAATGTAATTTAACTTATGCTCATACTCTTCCTGTGCATTTGACGACAAGCTGGGCTTTCATGAAGAGACGTAGTTTACACTTGGGTATTTGAGTCTTGAGATTGCAAATTGCGCAAATGTTTTGACACAAATTTCGGCTTTACTTTACTCTACGACTATTTGAGTGTTATGATTTTGTAAACGACTCCGTCGATATGGATGACTGTGGTTTAAGTTGGTAAACTGCAAAATTAGATTACAAAAGATACATAGGGTAGAGGCACTAGTTTACGGACACTGTTAGTGTCCAGACACTATGTTGTTTATCTGAGAAAAGTAGGTACATCACACATATGTAGTCTCAAATATCAACAATAAAACAATCCGTTATGTGTCATTCATCTTCATACAAAGTTTCAAATCAATCATTTGCATAATGTATCAGATAAACGGCAATGTTGTGGCTGAGCTCCGAGAATGTGGTTGTGTTGTCATTTTGCATAGCAAAAAATTAGCGCGAGCATTTGCAAAAAGTAAGTTTTTCAAAGAGTATCTCTTAACTAATTCTTTTGCAAAGTACTTTACCTTCCTTTAAATAGAACCCAGTTTCATAATTAAAAAAAAAAATATAGAATAAAATTATTTTTTTGGCCTAATTTTTAGTGTCCGGATATTAAAACTAAAATTGAAGAGCATTTTACGTCCGGATGCTAAAGTAAATCGAAGTTTTTTGAATTTGTTTTTTTTATAAATATTCAGAACGTAACATTTGAAAAAAAGACAAACTGTCCGGACATACTATACATTTGAGAGGAGATACAAATTTGCGTTTGAATGCTCCTAAACGATACATATGTAAGTTCCTAATGAAAGAGAGAAAGAACATTTTGTTTTTCTTGCAGGGTTTCAGTATTCGAACAGGGTTTACTAACGGCCATATTATTCACTCCCTTTAATCCGGGTTAAAGGTTACACCCGGGTTTAAGTGAGTTTAACCCAAAAACTAAATCCAAGTCCATAATATTCACTCTTTAAACCCGAACATAAACCCAGTTTTTTAAACTTGACAGCGTTTAACCCGATTGGATTTAAACGCCATCCGGAGACCGGTTTAAATACTTTAACTCGGGTTAAAACTCAATTTCATAATATTGACATTTCATAAGAAAAGTAGAAAAGGGGAATAGAATAAAAAATGTTAAGAAACTAAAAAAGGACTTCATTCGTGAAATGGACGAAATTAATGTCTTCAGAAGACGAATTTGTCGAAGAGCTGATGAAGCAGCAGCTGATGGTAAATTAACGTCGTCCTTGTCGTCGAATATATCGATTGCACAAGCGGGCTTGCGTCGACGATTACGATGTGGTATATTTTCGAAAATATTTCGTGCTGAAAAATAGTCATTTTGGAGGCTACATTCGATAGAAATTTCGGCATAATTAATACACCCAAAACAAATCAAATCAATTTCCAAGTGACAAACAAAAAAAAAATGTCATTATTTGTGAAATTTGACATTACGTGGGTTTAAAACGGATTAAAAACGGTTTAAAGTGTTTTAAATCCGCATTTAAATCCATTTTTAATCCAGCGGGTTTAATGCGTGTTTTTCAGTGAATTATATGGACATAGGTTTAAATTATCGGGTTTAAAAATTGCGGATAAATGATCGGGTGTAAAATAAACTTAAACCTGAGTTACACCCGGAGTGAATAATATGGCCGTAAGTGAGAATAAATCTGTCCGGGTACTGAAAAATTTGTTTGAGTTTTGCATGTAATTTTCGGTTTTTAGGTTCAAAATATTTTAATAGGCATTTGTTTTTAACTTATTTTTTAAAGAATGGATGCAGAAAGTATAGCTTAGGCCTTAGACGATATAAGAACAAAGCAATTAAGCATTCCTAAGCCAGCAAATAAAGATGGTTTATGTCGTTCAACATTACATGGCCGGTTAAAGGGCAAAAGATTGGTCGGTGAAAAGCTACGAAAATGGGACCAGATCCTTATTTGACAAATGAAGAGGAGGAACAGATTGCTCAGTAGTGTGCCGATCTTTGTAAGAGTGGATTTCCTCTTAAAATCGGAGATCTGTTAAATATGGTAAATCATAAAGGTTTCAAAAAGCAAAAAAACTCATTTCAAAAACGATCGCGCCATAAAAACATGGATGAGAGCTTTCTTGAAACGAAACCTTTCATTGTCAATGAGAGAAGCAGAAATCATCAGCAGGGGTAGGGCAGTAGTCACCCAGGAAACCGTATTAAAATGGTTTAGGGAACTAATTTAATATTTGAAAAGCATTGATCACGAGCATATCGTGAATGAGCCTAAACGAATTTGAAATGATGACGAAAACAGTTTTTACCTCTGTCCAAAATATGGCAAAGTTATAGCACCAAAAGTTACAAAAACATATACCAAACATATACTAACGGTGCTAATTGTCATACAAAATGGATTTAAAAGATGTGGCTTTTATCCTCAAGTGTTGTGAATTCTTCAGGTCTTTTAAATACCTTTCTTTTAGTTTTTAATAAATATATGTAGATAGGTACATATAGAATGAATTAAAGTATACCTATATTTTATGAAAAAATAAAAGCGTTAAATTAAACAAAGGCAACAAAGGCCTTAAACCACATAAAACTTTTGTGTCCGGACTAAATTCTGCTGTAAATCGAAGTTTTTTTGAATTTATTTTTTATAAATATTCAGAACGTAACATTTGAAAAAAAAAAACGTTAATATATTATTATTACTCAATATCGTCACTTTTACAAACATTTTAATTTTTTGCGGTGGCTTAAATATCAACGAAACTGTTGGAAGTCATAACAATTGTGTTAACTGTCCCGATACTAATGCCTTTACCCTAGACATTTTTTTTTCGCGGAATAAATATATATTTTGCATCGATTACACTCGCTGAATATCTTGTGCCCATCTACTGCGTTTGCTGAACAAACCTTATATATTAACAAGCACTCGATGGGTTGTTATTCAGAGAATAGTAAACATATAGACAAGAGTTTTGACGCTTGCTCCCATCTACTATAGGTATTAAATTATAATTCAAACACTGAATTAGTGTTGCTTGCAATTATTTCATAAGACTTTTACACAAGTAGATCAGTGAAAAAAATAAAAACACACTCGTAACCATCGTCCCAAAATATGTAGTAGATTTGCAGAAAACACTCCATAAAGAATAGTGCTGCCATTTACCGCGCATCCACTACGGTCGACGACTAGCCGGGCTTACATATATAAAATCCAAATCGAATTGGATTGCCGAACAAGTTTAACAGATTGGGAAAAATGCCCAGCAGTAAAAAATCCGTAAAATCCGCGTATTTCTACATTGAATCGAAAACTGACATAGAAATAAAAGTTATAAGTTTCCCATCTTTCAATGGTTGTATTCAGCAAGTAAAATCTGAGAATTTCTACATTGAATCAAAAACTGACATAGAAATAAAAGTTATTAGTTTCCCATCTTTCAGTGGTTGTATTCAGCAAGTAAAATCTGAGAATTTCTACATTGAATCAAAAACTGACATAGAAATAAAAGTTATAAGCTTCCCATCTTTCAGTGGTTGTATTCAGCAAGTAAAATCTGAGAATTTCTACATTGAATCAAAAACTGACATAGAAATAAAAGTTTTAAGTTTTCCACTTCCAGTGTTTGTATTCAGCAAGTAAAATCTCCTTTTTTAGAACGGAACGTAATTAAATACGTAGTTGCAAAATAACATAATAAGAAGGTGTAACAAAACTTGGGTCACCAGTTGGCAAATGCTAAGCAAATGTAGTAGATCTGAAAAACAAAAACTGAATGGAAGTTATTGGCAGCTTTTATGATCATCCAATGTACTTGCTGAATGAATAATTCGTTCCCATCTACTTGCTGAATATCACTTGCCCATCCACTGTACTCACTGAATAACTTTTTATCATGAATTCGAAATAAGAATCAGCGGCTGGCCTTGGTATTCAAGAAACAGTCGGATAGAAAACGTGCTGACAATGTTTTCTCACCGAAATGTTTTTATAAACCCGAGCCCTCACTCGGAAAAAGTCGTCTTTTTCACGCATATATTTTCCAATTCATATTATTATTAGGGAAAAATTGATCTATAAGTGATCATTTCTACATTTGTGCCCGTTCACTGCATTCGCTGAATAAATATCTCATGCCCATTCACGGCGCTCGCTTTATGAGTAAAAAGATTAAGCACTAGACGCAAGTGGACATGAAAATAAACAGAAGTCAAATTTTAAGCAGACAGAAAATCTATAAACGTTACATCTTCTATACAAGTGGGTGATAGAATAGTAAATACGGCGTTATCTGTTCATCACGTAGTAATCATTTTTTTTTACATCGCGCCATCTGTGCGTCAACATATATAAAGTGTGGTTTATGCATAAGCTAATAACAAAAATAAGGTTAAACGCAAAAATAGGCCTTGTTAACATAATCTGTTTGTAATAGAACAAATTAAAACCTGAAGTTAGTGTAAGGATGACTACTGAGCGAAAGCTAACAACGAACGGGTCTTCACTTCCCCTTGCGACAAAATCTGCCCATAGTGTCGTATATGGACCTGCCCCTGTCAACTCAATCTTTTTATGGACGTTACATTGAAAAAAAAAGAGTGGCATGGGCACGAAATCAAATACATTCCACGTAGTTCTCTTCACAAACTGACTCCGTTGACACTTGGAAAATAAATCTACAACGATAGATAACACCCCAGAGTTCAAATTGGCTGTGTTCTCCAGACGATAGCCTTAAGCAAAATATACGTATATTTGCCATTTTCGTTCAAATAAAACTGTTACACTTTTCACAACTTCGCACGCAATACCATCCACAAAATGCAGTCGACACCTTTTTCATCTCGTGCGGCTGTCTTCCATTTTTATTGATCCTTTGCGTGTACTATTTTCAGTTACATGTGGGTGTAACAAGAGATACTTGTTATCCACAAAAACAAACTCTGTTGCAACACAAACAGAAAAAAAAGCACATCCCTAGTGTATCCCTCACCTTATTTTTCAATTAAAATGTTCTTTGCGCAATGAACACTCTGTGTGATATGAGCAGATAGTCTACTGTTCGATTAGTCCTCTAGATATGTATACCACTGTGTGGGTACACATTTTGAATTTCTTTCTAATTGGTCGAAAGAATGGGGGAAATACCACAAGATATCTTGATTCGGGTTGAAAAGCCACAAGGGAAGTTTGTCCTTTGAGCTGCAGAGAGCGATGCCTACAATGGAATGTGGGAGTTTTTACTTTTAATTGACTTGATGTCCAATTATGGTTTTCTAGGCTCTGCCAGGAAATACAATTAATTGTCACGACCAGCCTACGCACCGCGATTGCAGATCCTCCACCCCTAAAGCATTTACAAAAATGCACATGAACAACTTGGATTAGTTTCGAAATGTTTTCGTAAAATAAACCAGATGCTTCTAATCACTTCCATATACAATTCGATTTTTTTTATAACCATCTCTTCACAAAGCGGAAAGTAGAAAATAATAAATTTCAAATTTATGGCGAAAACAAAAAAAAAAAAAAGCTTAAACTACATCAGGTTTCTGGGCTAATGGTTACGCCGGCCGTATCCATCTCCAGACCATAAAGCAAGTAGTAGCCAGCAGCTTGCCAATTATGGACAGATCGGCAAAAAAAAAACTTTGAAGATGTTACACAAGAAAAAATGTGTGTTTTCCGTTTCTGTTTGTCTTCTACTGTATCCATCCACCCAATTTAGCAGGTGTAAACAAATTTAAGACACACACACACCCATGCAACAAGTCGAACGAGCCAGAGCGAAGAAATTTTGTATTAGGACCCGACTTCTTGGGGCAATTAGAATGCGTTTGCGAGGAGCGCTGTACTTTGCACCACCTGGAGATTCAAATCCAGCAGGTGGGTGCTAAAAGTCTCGACGGCTCTAATAAATATTTCACGCCTATCGCTCGGCACAGCAAACAATGGGAAACTATAATCGAAACTGTGCTCCTCTGGCTGCCCCAAAAAGAAAAGAAGATCAAAACAGTTGCGCAATGTGGCGGCGGCTCACAATGTGCCCGATGTTGAGTGCTGGTACTTGGTTAATGTTGTGCATCTAATTGTTGGGCCGTTTCGGGGGGATGATCTTGCGAAAGGTTGTACACTGTTGTGGGTGTGGGGTGAGACAGAGATACGATGCAAGTTTTGTGTTTGCTGATGGAATTAGGAGCGGAGAGCTTGAACCGTTTTGATAGATCATCGCCCGCATATATGGGAGTGAGTGTTTTGATGGTTTCTCAGGTATTGAAGTTTACCGCGAGCGATTTATGAGTTTGCCGTTGTAAACAACAGTCACGGAGATTAGGAGGAGGTGTACCTTTCTCAGGGCCTATTATATGATGTGATGTGTGATGATCGCAAGCATTGAACGACGGCGTGCTAATGCAGACAATTTGAACAACAAAAAAACGATGGTGCAGTCAAATAAGCAGGACACAAAAATTGGTCAGTGTTAATTGCAAAGTTCGTATGTGGAGAAATGAGCTCTGAAGACGAAACATCTAGTACTTTTTTATTCTATAACATTTTGTAGAAGTTAATCTGAAAATTGAGTAGAGTACTTAATTTTCAGATTATCTTCTACAAAAACAAACGGATTATTAAAATGAAAAAAGTATAGGTCCGAGTAAATAATTCTGAGGTACACCATTTGTTTTCTTAAAACCAGCCTTTTGGATGTTTATTACAATCACATAAAAGGTGGAGGAGTTGAACACCAACAACTTGAGTGTAATTTTCTGGACCCTTCTTATACTGCTGATATAATCAGCTTGTTCAAACAGATCGCTGTCAGGTCGGTAAACTTTTGTCAGCAACCTTTGGATTTGACGCGCAAGTCACTCCTTCAGAAACTAGTATAAGGTGCGATCAACAAATATTGACAAATATATCAAAAAAATGTCCGAATCTAAGTATTTCCCGGGCAAATTATTCCCACATTTGCTAATCCCCCACATAGAAAATAAAAGGTGTGAGTAAAAACACACACCTCATGTTGCTAGCTCGAGGCTGAACCCCACATAAACCACGTAAGCAAAATGTAATTTCGATCACATTTCCAGTCCAAACAACTTTTCAAAGCAGCAACCCCACTAATCCCCCAGCTTTTCTAAAGTAACTGAAAGCAGCTCAAGTGCTGGACATTAATCCATGTCATTCACTACAGGTATCCCGGCGTAAGGAAAACAAAACCTTAATCATTTGAAAAAAAAAAAAATATATCGGGAAAAACGAAAAACCAACCCCAAAACCCTTTGTTGTCTGGCCGTATAGAGTTGAATACCAATTTCAAAAAAGGGAGACATCCCCAAAATCCTCGTATATCAAATTTCTTATCCATAACGAAGCAATCATCGTCAAGCTGTGTGTTTAATGTATTTTTTCCTTCAAACAAACGGCCAGTAAATAAAACAGAAAAAGCCATTTAGTGTCAACTGTCAACTGCTCGGCAGTTTTCGAAAGCGAATATAGGAAACCCCACGTGTCACGTGCAAAAGGGGTTAAATCTAAATGTCCCTTTTGACCGGATGAATGAACAAAGGTACACATGCCCGGGAATACTAATTTCTGTTTGCCTGTCTCTTTTATTTTTTTTGGAATTAAACAAAACTGTCATCGCGTGGCGTGTGTCGATCATTTGACAGCTCTTCTATTTCGAGCAATCACAGCGAATTCTTCTCGGAAGATAAGATATTTAATTAACACCACTATTCCAAAATGGTGGTGGTGGAAAAACTTATTTGCGTTGCGCTTTGTTTTGACACCTTTTCATTTCTGTCACATGGGCTGTCATCCCGTTGACATAACACATTTGTTGAATGCAAACTATCAAAATTTTAATTTACGAACTCTCGAGGAGAGACGTGCTAATTAAGACAAGTTTATTGACTTTTGAGGCAGTTTTGTTTCAAATACCGATTAGAAAGGACGCGATTTATCTGCTCGTGTTGCATAAGTTCACACGAGCGAGAGTTGGTGAGATAAGAGGGTTTAGATTGACATTTGTCACATACACACTACTAAGCGCGCGATCTTGTTTGACTATGACTATAAATGTATACGTCTGGGAGTGATGTTGAAACGTTTGCTATAATTGCACAATCCCGTTTGCTTCTAATTATATGGGTAAATATTTATTTTGCCCAAACGACGACGATGATGGTAGGTATAGGTGGTGGATGTAGGGGTGGATGAGAACTTTGCCAGTTGTAGTTGACAATTAGGTTAGATACACATAGCAAGCGCAAGGTCTATTATGACAGATGTTGTGAAATACGTTCTAATGAAGTGAAGGCAAAGAGTCATGATGTAAGGGTATCGCTTACATAAGGGGAATCCACCCCGAAAATTTGTCCAATTTGCAAGTTTTTCCCTACCTCCCATATAGGGAGGGTGTTCGTTTTTCCCTTTCTTCTGCTCACTATTTCTAATGGAACTGAATTGTTCGCTACAAGCATCCCTGCGGGCGGGCGATGTGCGAACTTATTGGAGTTAGAGTTACGGCAAAAACGTGTTGTAAGTTTGGCCACTCATTTGAAGTAGTGAAATGCAATCAAGTTGACATAAGTGGCACCCCGCAGTGAACAAATGACACAAAATAAAAGACTTTGGTGAAATGAGAAGCATTGGCTACATGTTGAGATATTTTCATTTCGAAGAAAAATCTGCGAAATAAAAAAATTGCAGACACCCCCAAACTTTTTGGGTTAAATAAACCCATTTTCCTAACATATACACTGCCGCTCACTTGAATAGGAACATGATTATTTTGTTGAACTTTTTGTTTTTGCTATTCTCTCTTTGCTGATATCGGTCATTGCGGTTTGCATTTTAAAAGTAACGTTTCTTAGGCTATTGGCAGAAAAAAGGAAGTGACAAAAAAGATTAGCGTTATGATTGATTAGTGACTTGCTGTCAATATCCACAAAAATAATGCATTTTTTGTTGGCTCATTAGAATAAGAACATTTACTTATTATAAAGAAAAATAAACGAAATCATTGAAATTCAATTTATTAATACAACATTTTGTATATTTATATATTTTAAAAATATAATGTTATATAATATAATAATATTTTAATAATGTGTACATCCACCCTTATTTGATATGACCTCGTACAAGCGATTAGGCATTGAGTCATAAAGATTCTTGATGTACTCCAGTGAAACTTCAGACCAAGCGGTTTTAATAGCATTTATTAATGATGTTTTGCTATTGAATTGTCTTCCAGATTCGTAAACTCTCCTAGTTAACCATCCCCAAACATTCTCAATAATATTGAGGTCTGGTGAATACGGAGGCCATTGCAATAAATCGACGTTCTGGGATTGAATCCAAGTCTTAACAGATCGGGCGGTATGGATTGGAGCATTATCATGCTGAAAACACCACTTCAAAGGCCCAAACATGTTCACTAGTTCGGGGAATGCCTCTTCTAGTACGTTTTTGTAAGCCACAGCGTTCATTTTTGAAGTCAAAAACTGCAGTTCGCAGGTTCCATAGTACGTTATCGCTCCCCAAATCATAACACCACCTTCGCGACTATGGTGCCGATTCAAAAAATGCTCTTCCTTACGCAGATCGTGGAAATAAAAGTTGTATCCATCTGGCCCATCCAGATTGAATTTTTTTTCATCTGAAAATACAACGCGTTTCCATTCTGAATTCCAGGTCATACAGTTTCGTGAAAAAAGTAATCGGGCCTCCTTGTGGGCAGCATTCAGTGGTGGTTTTTTTTTGAGTTTTAGTCTTTTTAAGTGATTAGCACTCTGAATAACACGTTTTACAGTTGAAACACTTGCTGTTATTGCCAAATTGGATTTGATTTTCGCTGCAGACTGGTGAGAATTTGAGGCTGCTCGAATTATTGCCCTTCTGTCAGCTTCTGAAGTTACTTTTTTAGTACGTCCCTTCATGTTTTTCCCATACTCCGACTGATTCTTAAGAAAATTAAATACAACAGTAGGGCTCCTTGAAATTTTTTTTGCGATTTCTCTATAGGTCAGCTTCATTTCTCTGTATGCGGAGACTCTTGCCTTTTCCTCCGTCGTTAATGCACTTTGTTGAAATGAGAAGCATTGGCTACATGTTGAGATATTTTCATTTCGAAGAAAAATCTGTGAAATAAAAAATTTGCAGACACCCCCAAACTTTTCTGTGTACCATAAATAAACCCATTTTCCTAATATATGTACCTACCGATCTTAAAAATGTAATTGGAACTGAAAGTACATTCTTCTATTGTGGGGAATGAAAGGTTCAATTTAAATCGTAGTCACATTTGGATGAATAAAGTTGATTCACATTTTCGTTTGCCAAAACAAAGCAAAGAAAAAACAAAAAAAAAAACTCAATAGATGGCGCTGCTGTTAATGATCCATAAATTTATTGAAATTCCATTACGTTGCTCAAATTATTTCTCTTTCCTTAACGTCTGTGATGAAATACGAAATGAGGAAATAGTTACGACCAGTACATATAGGAATCAATTGCCTCAAACGCTTCATTCTTAGCTCCAGCTGGTTCAACGGGTAGTATGAGAACACAGATCCTGTGGTATCAAAATGGGCCTACTTTGGCCTAAGTGAGGCGGCCTGCAACTCTAACTTAACCTAACCTACGACCAGTACAACTGAGTATATATTAGTGAACCAAATAGCTTATACCTTAGTACAAGAGCAGCTGTGCTTTAAAATCTAGCATGGATTTGTGAAACATAAGTTGTTGTGGCCAGCGTTGACGACAAATTTCAATAAGGAAAATAAAATCAATCCGAGCACCCATTAAATACTAACAAACACATTTATTTACAAACAAATGTTTTCATTAAAAAAAAAACATTTTTAAGATTTTTTTCCATTCTTTATTGTTCAATAAACAATAAAATCTTACTTACATTAAAAAATGGGCCATTTTCATCAACATTAAGAAAGTAGAGGCCACGGTTCTTGAAAAGGAGTCATTTGGTCTCTAAAAGCCACTCTGATTGTGACCCAGAAAATGCTTCCTCTAGGTCGTTCTACCCAAAGACTTTGCTTTAAGGTGATACTCATATATTCGCCTAAGACCCTGTCAATCGTGAGTGTCAAGATTCCAGTGTAAGAAAATTTGTTTCTAGTTTTAAAAGATGTCAGCTTAATTTCATCATCATATTAAGATTTGTGTATATTTTTAATATCACCTCAAGCACTTTAAGACAATGACACAATTTCATCCAGCTTGTGACATTTGAATTGTGACTCAGCGATGAGGTTATCAAAGTTTAGAACCTTTCGATGAACGAGACTTACTTACTTACTTAATCGATGTTTGTTACATTTAATTTGCGAACACTTATAAAAATAAAATAAATAGTTGGCACAACAGGTCCGTGACCCTAGGGCCAGCTTCTCACAACCATTCGTTTTGTGAGAGTTCATTTTTGGGACGAAGGGAGTTCATTTTTGGAAGGGATCTACAGTTTTATGCCGCGTCCAAATGGCCGATTGAGAAACTCTTTCATGACACTTATACTCTTGGATGTTTGTCAGACGTTTGCGAGAGGTGGCGCAGTGAAAAAAAAAACCTAACGTTGCAATTTGGGTCTTGCAAAAGATTTCACGTTTTAAATCAAATTGCGCCATCAAGGATTTGGCCTAAATTTGTTGTCTTGCGTACTTATTCTATCGTATTATTATTATTTTAATTATTTATACTAATTTTAACGAGCCTAGCTGCAGAGACTGTTGGCTCAAATATTCCCTCGTAAATTGCCATAATGCTACGGGTTTAAAATTAACTTTTTCAGTTCAGTTGGACGAAAATTTGCCCAAGACCTGAGATATCGTTTTCTGATTAGAAACAACAATTGCTTGATAATGGTAATCGTTTGCGCGGCAATATTCAAGCTGATTTAATCTTGATATTCAACCAATTTTATCATATTCGTTGCGTCATTTACCGGGATCTGTCCTAAATCCTTAGGCCGGCTTTAGCTCTGAATAGCTGCTTTGAGAAATCAACCGTTTCCACGAAGACAATACATTCGGAAATTCACGTACGGGACATCGCCTTTCATTTGGGATATATATTTCATATAAATCGGTTATATATTAAAACACAGTAACAAAAATCCTGTAGACAATCAATTTACCGATATAAGCGAAGAATTACAAAAAAAAATAAGCGCCACCGACATGTTGCGCCAACTATTTATTTTTATTAAAAAAAAATTTTCATTTATGGAGAACTCATAAAATTTTACTCTCTAACGTCAAAAATAGTTGCTTAGCGTCAAATTTCAAAATTGTAATTTTGAAATAATATTTTATTAACAAAATTAGTATCAGTTAAAGCACTTCGGAAGTTATTAATGAACTTTGGGTGCATTGGAATGATGGAAAATCGATAGACGGGACATTTCAAATGACGAAGAAGTCGTTTCGTTGAAAAATTGTTTTTAAAAATATCTACCTATGTTAGATAATTACAAGTCTTTGGTAATACATATAGACAAACAGAAAAGTCAGCTTTAATGTATATTTTTTGTATCGTAGCATCAAACGCTCTAAACATATAAAATTGTCGCTGAATATTTAAGCAGCTCTTAAAATAATTTACCCATTCCATCTCTAGCATTGACCTTTAAGTCCATTTGTAATTAATGCATACCTGAAAGAGAAAGAAGACAAAATGTTAACTACGTGATAAATAAAATATATGCAGAAATATAAAAGAGAAAAATAAATTTAATATATTCCGTTTTCATATGATTCCCCCTTCGACAAGGCAAAATCGAAAGCCCGTGTTACTGTAAACAAAAACAACGTATCCTACAAGTGGCTGTTGAGAGCTGAAATACAATCCAAGAACATGAAACAAGGGTCACAACAACAAACCGAAACCAGACATCAAACCACACCGAAGGGGAAGCGATTACGCCCTTGCAGCAAATTAAATAAAACGAACGAAACTCCTCACTTAACTGAGCAACTCGAAATAAAGGTGCAAAAATATGGCAAACAACAACCAAATTCACTCGTTGTCCTTGAATAAAAAAAAAAAAAAAATCCACAGCCAGATCCATTAGCAACTGGGCTAGCAGCCGTTCGGTCTCATTTTCATATCGTAATCTGTTCTCGTTTTTTTGCAATTTTATTTTCATCATTCAGACACATCACCGGAGAGCACCTAAAAAAAGGTAACACAAACAAGTTCAATTCAAGCTCCTAGCGAATTCCAAACAACAAGTTTCTTGCATCATTCATCGCAACGAAGGATTGATTTGATTTGCATTAACAGATACCATATTCTGACCCAATTTAATGGGCTTGAGCGATATTATCTGAGATATGGCAAACAAAATTCAACTTTCAATGTCACCAGGGGTCGCCTCAATTAATACCAATAAATTACAAAGCTACGCGTTCACCCTCTGCTTCATGTACATATATGTATGTGGTGTGCTGCGGGGGTTGTCGAATGTCACCAAGATCGACGACGCCTCAATAAGATCGTGCCTATATTGGTAACTGCTACTGCTATTTGAATTGTGATCTTGGAAATTCAACCGATACCCAACTCCCGCGCACGCTAAATTAACTAAATGTAAGGTGACACCGAATTTGCGGAATCGCGTGCAACTTAGTTTCGCACTGTTTCTGTTTTGTATTTAGATATTAATTAAAAAAATAAATAAAAAATCTCACACACTATAATAGGGGTGGGAGAAGTGTGCGGTAAAAGGTCTGAAAAAACGCATCAAAGTGGAACGGACTATGGTAAAGATCATATACCACATGGTGGGCTACTGGTGTTGGTATAACCTTGTCACAATTAAAATCGAAATTGTTGTAAAATACGCGTTTGCAAAATTTAAATCAGATTCTATTGGATTTGTGATGGGGTGTACGACGAGCGAAGTCAGGCTAAGCAGGCGTGAAAAACTGCAACCCATACATACACCGGTACCGGTTGCTGTGGAGAAAGGCTTTTCGGAGTCAATTCTAGCAAAATGATAGGTTGCACATTTGTTGAATCATAAATGTTGTACGAATGTCGAAAAAGTAGTCAAATTGCCTCCGGTTAAGAAGAGGTCGGCTAAAATAAGCTTCCTAACGAATAAATTCAAAAGTGTTAAACCAACTTCGTCAATGTGTGGCTAAAATTACTTGGGATCAGTGTTAACGCGTTGAACTGAAATGAGTTCCAACTGTATGGCGTTTTCTGTTTACTTTATTTATATGAGTTTGTGAACACCTCGAAGATCTCCTCCGCAACATCTGCAATACTGTTTTTGAACAAGTTTGTGCATCAATAAAATTGGAAATATTTGCAAACTGTTGTAGTTAAATTAGTTCACAACCGAAAGAAATAGAATAGCTAAATATGGCATGAAAGAAATAGCTAAATATGGCGTGAACTACACAAGAATTACATGAATTTATAAGGAAGAGAATTCTATTTGACATTTTACGTCGCAACCTTTTCAAGTAAGTGACTTGTGAAAATGTTGGAATGAGTGCACCATTCCAATCGCCACCATTCCAGAAGCTTCGGCATGCTTGTAGTTCACTCTAGAAAAGCGGATCTATAACGTTTCAACAGCGCCACTACAAGCTTGCAGATACTCGTAGATATTAGTTCTTCACTTCAATCGCTGTAAGACGTATTTGAAAACAATTTTTTCAGAAATCAAGCATGGAAGAACTCAATTTGCTTGTACTGTAGCCAAATGAGTTCTTTTTTCCCAAGAGTTTTTTTCCACAGTTTCCCATTCGATATAGGCGATGAAAGTTCCAATAAAGTTGCAGAGGAATCGAATATTGACCTCCTCGTACTTTTTATTTTTCGAGATATTAGTTCTTTTGCCGTCAAAATTCTGACATGACTGCAAGATTTCTGATTAACAGCTGACCAGTAATGCCAACTAAGTCTTTTTCATGGGTTTAAGACATTATTTTATTAGCTAAGGCTTTGGCAATGCTTTCAACTAAGCTGCAACTTCGGACTAAATGAACGGCTTAAAACACAAATGTACAAGCCAACAAGTCTTACAAGTGCTCGCTGAATTTACAAGTTTTAAAAAAAAGAATTGCTTATACCACCAACATTGGACTTGTAACTCTGTGTTAGAAGAAAGTGTTACATTTGTAGAAATTCTCCTGGAACTAGGCATCCGCCGGGGATCGAACCTTCATCACTTGGGTCACAAGCAAACAGTACAAAAACTGCAGCAAATGCTCACCGCCACATATCTAATAATTTCACCATTGAAACGTAGAATTGATTATCAGAAACTTGTTTCGATTCAAAAACATTTTCAAATACACTCAAGAGATGACAGAAGCACTCGAACCGTCAGTTTAGTCAGAGTCACAATTCTTGAGCAGGAGAGACAAAAGAATAATCGGGATTTTCTAGCAACTATTAAGAACTTTACTACACTAAACTTCCCATATTCAACTGAGTTGAAAATTACCTTCCTAGCTTCATTCTCAAAACAAAACCACTCATCTGTCAGCACATAACAAGACTTTTCTCACAGTCCCCTCTTAATCACTCAAAGCCACGTGCCACCATTAATTTTCGCCAAACACCAACACTATCCCTCTTTATGGAGTCAAAAGCCCTCCCGCTCGGGTATGCTCACTTTCTAAATTAAGCATAACTAAAAATAATCCAGATTACATGTTAAGCTTTCCTTACAGCGCATTCATGTGCGGATTTAACAATCGACAAAAAAACACAAAGAAACCTCTCATCGGCCATTGAAAGTCGTACTCTAATTGATCGCATCCGTAGGTTTTGGCTGCGAAGAATTCGCCACCATTTAGAGTTTCAAAAATCCACACCAAATGCGGCAAATGATTTACTTAACTGTACAACAAAAGATCAGATCATTTGTCACTCAACCGGGTACTTGATAAGATCAATTTGGACCTGGTGCGGAGGTACATTCGACAAAAATTGTCCACGGGTAGCCGGCGCAGATAAAAAATTCAACAAAAATTCGCAACCATTCACATTTTTGGACAAATGAACGTCAGGAACAATCAATCAATCAGCGACAGATGTCAGTTACAAATCGGATTAGGAATCCGAACGAAACCAACGCATTTATAGAATCGAAAGAAGGAGCATTATCCAGCCCAATTGAATTGAAAGGCGGCATGTACTTTCTTTCCGAAGAATTATTGTGGTCTTACAATTGTGTGTTTATTCTTTGGGGTGAATGTCAAAAAACTGAACGACAACGCCCAAGCATTCGATGAACAGGTAAACTATTGAAGCTGGTGCCCATCGATGGCTAAAAGTGTGCCGCAAAGAGCTCAAGCACGTGTCTGAAGATCGGAATCTTACTTGTTTCAGCTAAGGAAACCATAAAAATGAATCGAAAGTTAACTGCTCTCATGCACATAAGGAATGAAGGTTGCGACTTCTGACCGAAGTCTGTCCGGCGAGGGATGATAAATCGTTCATGTGTTGTGTTTCTTTCCATTTCGGTTATATACATTTTTTTCACCGCTTTTGTGTTGGAATGTATTTATTATTGCAAATTAATTCCTCGCTGGGTAATCGCGAAGGGAGGGGAATTTAAATTTAAGCCATTAACGGTCAAAAACGATTTGTATCTCAAGGCCTCTCTTGTGCGCAGTTTGAATAGCAAATTTTTATTTACTTAATGGTTTGTTTTTGTTTTTCTTCTTTTTTTTTTCTGTGTTTTTAATTGGAATTTTATTACTTTTGCGGCGGAACCTATATGGTTTGGATGGATTTGCCGCATATTGAAAGGCCGCAATTTCTTTGTAATCGAAGGAGAATATAATTCAATAACAATTCAACAATGGAGCGCAAATCGATGATAAGCCAATAATGAGGAATGTTATATGAACATGATCAGTATCTTGTTGTAGGCAGTTGTAGTGTATCCGACTTTGATGGGCTTTATGAAATCAGTTAACTAGGGAGTGCCGTTGAGCCACTTCGTCTCTATGAAGAATGAACTAGAAGGTTAAAAACATTCACATTCCCATGGTTGCTAGTTATTGTTGTAAAATGTTGTGGCAGCTCGTTGACACAGAAACGTTTGTTTGTTTCTTTTTATTGTGACGTAGTTTTTTCTTTGCTAGGGACGTATCGGCACTAGTGGCGGAATTTTCAATACAAGACGACGTCATGTGCATGTTTTCTGTTTCGACAATATCTTTTGGTACACAGAACGTGAAAAATGTACAACGCAATGTCGTAGCATAATATTTCCTTCAAATGCTGTTGGTTCCTACGTATTGAACTCGGTTTCACAAGTTACATCGATTTGTACGTTCAATCTTCTTTCTTAGAAAATGTACTATATTATGCATATGTTCTTTAAGGAACTTATTCTACGACCTTGAACTAGGCGGTCTTACCAGGCTTAATTTACTGCTTTTTCAGACTTGCAAGCTAAGAGCTTCCGACATATTAAGCATAGTTTGTCTTTGGGTTGCAGTTTGACTCACAAATCTTGGTCTAGGCCAATTTTCTCCTTAAAATGGAGAAGTAGCTCTTTTTACAATAATTTCGTAATGGTCAAGCCGGACTCGAAAAGCTTGACTTTGGGTTACTTTTTGGTTCCTAATACTGGACTTTGTCAAATTGATTCACCTTTCGACGTGCAAGCTTCCTGCTATCGTAATAAGCAAGTGCGACTCAACAAAAACCAAACTTCACATTGGAATGGCTGACGGGACAGTTTAAATTAGTCGATTCTTGCTCAGATTTGCAGGCGTTCAGTGCTTGAAATGATCAATAGTACCAATATAACTCGACTTGAGATCGCGTTTTAAAACACCCATCGAAGACTTTGTAAGCGAAAAAGTTTACGTCTCGATTTTTCACTGACTTTCGAACACTCAGACGCCACTTAATAAAAGCTCGACTTTGGGTTGCCACTTGAATTGTCTGATTTGGCTAGTTTGACAGTTTTGCTATACCTTTCTACGGGTCTACTTTATTGCTCGTCTAGTGTTTTCATAGCTTCGGCCTTCTATCAGCATCAAAGAGCTACTGGGGTAAACGTCATTGGGACTTACTAATAATCATTTTTACTGCCCAGGCTAAATTTTTAGAACTCACAATGGCGAAATTTTCTATATAAAATTACCCATTATGACCTACAAAACATTTAGTTTGAAGACCAAAAATGAAGCCCTTTGTCTAAATTTGCTACAAAGAATTAACTGCTTGGATAAGAATTGTAGGTCAGAACTTAGACCTTTAGGACTGCATTGCGAGCCTTTAACTAGATTTTGACTGTTTTGTTTTGCTGATTTAAAGCATCTTCCACGTGGAAAAAAGTGCAAGTAAAATGTCACCAGTCTCGTGATGCTTTTTTAGGTTCAACATCCATGACCAACAGAAAACTGTTTAAAAAGTTATATAATAAACAAAAATTGTAGAAGTGATAGCATTCAACCCTGAGGGAACCGCAACCGCATTTCCCAGCAACTTTTCATCCCTTTGGGTCAACTTTACTGACGCGAAGAAAATTCACATCACATTACTGAAAAAAAAAACTCCCACCATCTTCAAAGCATACAAAATAATCCTTTCACATGACAGTTAACATATGCTCAAGGGTGATGACAATTCAAATATGAATCCTGAGCACCAACACAGACTGCAGTCATCATGGCATGTCTCGCTTCGTTTTTGGATGAGTTCTTAAGCACATTTCCTAGTTTTCCTTTATTCTTATTCATTGGTGGCTTATTTTTTTCAGAATTACCCACTTATACACATGAATCCCCATTGCGCGCGATCCAAATAGTGTTTGCACACGCGGCATGTGTGGTGTGTGGAGCCAGCACCATGCACAGATAGTACGGTTTAGCGCCGAGTGTGGGTAGAAGGGAAGGGCGCAGATCAGCAACGGCACCAGCACCAGCTCCACTCTTGTACCTTGTACTCCAGGATGAGATGATGGCGAAAATTCTTGCACAAACAAACAAAAGGTGGGCTTTGTCACATTCTGTTCTGCGAGTTTCCTCTTCCAGTGTATACCCACTCTCTGTCCCCAGACTGTGTATATGTCCCATCCGTATGGGTCCAGGTGAATGAACTGTATGTGTTCCTTTCATTTTGTTTCCCATTCTTTTTCTGTATTTATTTACTTTACTTTATAGTTTTCTTGAATGTTTTTTTTTTCTTTTTGGTTTTGTGTGACAAAACGGAAGCGCACATGAGAACCATGCCTGCACACACATAGTCATCCGGTCCGGGGAGTAATGTATAGAAAAGGAAAAAATAAAAAATATAAGAAGCACAGAAATTGGTCAAAATATATACGGAGGAGGAACAGTGAGTAGTAAAGTGAATGAATGCGTACGCCTGTTGTTCTTCCAACTCCTCTTCTTTTGTGTAATTAGCTAGTGTATGGAATACGGGAAGACATGGGGACGAGAGAATCTGCTTTTATTTTTTTGGCGGGGGGAATCTCGTGTGGCCCCTTCTTCTGCTTATTCGTCTTCTGTTGTTTTATTCATAGTTTCCATGAGGCACTCATGTAATTGTGTTACAATGTTCTTGTTGCATTCACTGTAATTCAAGGGAAGTTGCAAACGAACACTGACGGCAGAAGAAAGAAACGGATTGTCATGACATGTGCTTAGGTTTTATGACGGTTTTTCTGTTCAAAGTTCGCTTATTTTCCGAATGGAAATAATGCTCAAGTGCGTATCATTTTAAAATGCAGACTATTTGTGAAATCAGAAATGTAATAGATTTCGAAAGGTGTTTCAATTTGACCCACACAACTTTTGAAAACCAGATTTCTTGTATTCTGATAGTCGTGTCAAATGTCAGCTGTCAAATAAATGTAAGGGACAATTGTCAAATGACAGTTTACTATTTAGTGACCGAGCTGTCCCACTTGTGGACAATTGTGATAGTTGATTGATGGGCATTAACATATTCCGATAGTCGTATCGCCTGTCAATCTAGGTGTCAGTTGTTATATTCACATGGTATTCTGAGGAGATTCGTGT
Source organism: Cheilosia vulpina (assembly GCA_916610125.1). Lineage (NCBI taxonomy): Eukaryota > Metazoa > Arthropoda > Insecta > Diptera > Syrphidae > Cheilosia > Cheilosia vulpina. The sequence continues at coordinate 65,046,764 of OU744277.1, forward strand.
CATTTGTCGCATTTTCTCGATGAAAGAACAATTAAACGCACATCGATTAGTATCAGATTTATTTTAGTGTTCGTTTGTAGGAAAACATTTTTGTAATTCTGACAGTAACTACAGGTGAAAGTGGCACATGTCCTAAGCTCGTCAATCAGTTCTCAGTAAAAACTTTAAATTTGTTGGCGATCTCATAATAGTGGGCACATCGTGCCTATCAACTCTTGACAAATATAGAAATAACTCACCATTAGGCAGGTGCTGCATTCAGCGTTGATGATTCGATTCCGCTGAACCGCCTGTTATTCGAAATGTGAAACATTTGCATTCTTCTCTTAATTTTGACAGACTTTGTATATATGCTAGCTGCTGAAATATTTGACAGAGAAATGCCACATTTAATAATTTACAGTTTAAACATCCGTCAAAGTATTGTCATACTTTCGATATCGAAATTTTCATTTTACTACCGGAATAGGGGTTCAACTAAATTATCAATGGTTGGCCTACCTTCTTACAATTGTTGTTGTAAGCGCAATTTATTTAGCAAAAATAGAGGATGACCATATCTACGGTTTTATTTAAACAAATTTTTAGAATGGAGATCTTTATGGTGGCGTTGTTGGGCCTATAGTCTTACTTACTCAATTAAACACCTATACAATTGTGCGTGTCACTAGAATTCACCACGGAAAAAGCGGAACCATTTTACAATTCTACAGTTCCTTCCCTACTGGAGTCCCAAAAATTAGAAATTAGAATCGCCGCCATGACAGTTCACTTTGTTCCAACTGTCACATTTTCCATTAAAAATACCCAACTGGTTAATACTTTCTTTATTAATAGAAACCAAAGGAACACATTTTCCAATATCCACTTCCTAAGTCAAACATCCTTAAATAACTATATCCTTAAGGGACAAAAACTGAGAAAAAAAAAAAAGTAATTCAAAACCACAACCGCTTAACATCACTCAAAGCCATTGATGAGTTGAAGAACCCCTCTTTACCCATAGAACACAAGTGTGTCATCGGATATTGGATTTCAAAGAACGCTCCTGGTTTCATTATCCTCAACGTTGTCATTTAGAACGACAAGAGTGTTTCTCTTTTTGATTTCTTTAAGGGGACAAAGTTGCTCCTAGAAAATGTGTTCCAAACTTGAATAATATCCTGGAACGTGCTGCCGCATAAATTGATAATTCTGTTGATGATGGTTTTAGGCACTGCAAGAAGGATTTCAAGGAGATTAGAGACCCATTAACCCATTCACTTACTACCACAAGGCGCAATAGGAAGTAAAAAAACCGACAACCTTTACTTGAAAAATCCCGGAAGACATTTTTGCGGAAGACGAAATGAAGAGAGAAAACGACAAGAAAAAAAAAAGTGAAAATCCATTTGCAAAGCCTAAAGCTCATTTGAGATGATTTCGAGAAAAGAATGAGTGCTTTCTCGTCGCAACGTGTTGAGGTGAGGGAACCTCGTCAATGGCGACAAATGACTTGTGTCCTCAATTCAAGAGCGAAGAAGGAAATGCAGCTGTAGGTAGGCTGTGTTTGTTTGAAAGGTATACAGATGCATTAAGGACTGAATATGCGATTGAATTTGTTATTTAGTGAAGGATGAATAACTTGATGGGTTTCATGTGGAGTGGAAACCGTACTATGGGACACTTAACATTTTCGCCAAGTAATTGTGTTTGCATAACAAATTCTTTCGAAGTAAAACTATGCTTGTATATGGGCACAACAAGTTCTAATGGGGATATATAGTTTGGTGGAAGTTTGAGCGGTGGAAGAATGAGTATAACGCAAATATACACAAAGGACAGGCTCGATGAAAGAATGTAAGGGGGTACATTAACGAGAGAATTTTTGGATGTGGGTAAATGTTAACTTCCTATTTTTAAAGCACAGCGACCGCTCAAAAAACGTTGACCATTGTTGGCACTAAGGCAATCTTTAATTTTTATTCTTAACTCGTTTTACCAATTTAAACTCAATTAATCCTAATTGCATTCGCCTCAAATATAACAGAAGTGCAATTGGTATTTTGGTATTCATAGGTTTTTCCGATCATCAGCAACCGCAATTACTGACAAACGTACTAAATTAATCTTACAAACAGCACACTGCTGAATAAGTGCTGAGTAAATATTTTTTCTGAAAGTGTTCCCGACCAAAAAAGATCTTTTGTTGATGAAATGATGAAAGTATAGAATATCTCCATGACAGCAAAGGACTTACTTCCATACGTGCCGTTAAGAAATAATTTATTAACCAATCATACGATTACACGACTTAAAGTTGGCGCTGAATGAACAACATTTAAAGGCTAATCAGATTGGAGTTAATTTGTGGCTAACCCAGATCAACGAAAAAGTGCGCTGAATTGGTAATCTTCATCCTTACACTATGAATCGAAAAGAATTAGAATATATAAAATTCAAGTACAAAACTGCTCAAATAAAAGCGCTGAATTTACAAAAATCCAGCCGAAAACAATAAAAACAATTGTAGAAACTTAAATCCAGCATAAATTAAGGAAACATGTAAAGAAAAAAACATTTAAATTCTTGTAAGCAGGGATATTGTGCAAACAAATTATTACGCCACCACTTTACGAGTGGAAGTAGTTAATTCGACGCTGAATGTGACAGACAGAATTCATTCGATTTACCTAATATTCAGCTACTACGATCTTTCTGGGCATGCGTAAGTATATCACACAGAAAATAATTCCGCTGAATTGCAAATAAAGTATGTATTGTATATGGTTTACAAAATTTAACAAAACCGCACACACTGTTCTTTTTTTCAAGAAATTTAGCCCCAAAATATTCACTTACACTTTTGCATGACAAGAACGCACTTAGCGGAATAATGAGAGCACGCCAAGCTCTTATTATTTCAACTGTTTTTGCTAATTATTGGGAACACTGGGAAATAAAATGCAAATAAGACTTTAGCTGAATTAATTCTAGTTTCAATGAATTCAATTGTACTGAGCGGAATATTCCAATGCCATTCATGGAAGACAATTTTACAGATTGAAAAAGCGCGCGCTGAATACGAATAAGTTAGCCAGTTAATTAAGTCAGATTTGTGGCGATAACTAAGGGACTGCACTTAATTCGCTGAATAACCCTCTTAAAGCATTTTTTCGTAAGTTTATCAATTTTATTATTTATTTATTATTTAGTTGTACGACACGTTTGCATGGACAAAGCGTCACAATTAATCAGCTGAATAACCAATGGCAAAAGTGTAGTAAATGAAACCTTTGGAAAGACAAATTATGAAAGTTGAAAGTGCTCGCAACATCGGTTTGTTAAACTGTGTTAGACAGCTTGGAAAACATTAAATGGGCTGCATGCATGATTCTGGAAGTAAAGACAGCTGATTGAATGTTTTATAAAATGGTGGGTAGTGTTGGTATTAGCAGTGACACCATTTCAACGTCTATCAAAACGGAGCGACTAGTTTCCTATGCGACAAAACTAACTTTGTCAGTTTGAACTGTCATACCTAGCTACTAAAAGTACACATAACGAAGCGCAATACGAGTACTGCTACGCTCTTTCAATCTCCGTTTGTTGATAAAAGAAACTATAAATCCATCTGTCCATAGAAGGGATTCAACCTCCATTAATCTCACAATCTGATGTCCTCATTATCGCAAAGTTTTACGCTTAATATCGTCCCATTTCCTCACGCAAGCACAAAAAAAAAAACTACAAAAACCTTGAATTCAGATTTAATTGTCCAACAAATTAGGAAACATCTGGTGACATGCATCTGTGCGGCGTCGTCCAAAAATACCCACTATCTCGATGTCGTCGCGTGAAAGTGAAATACTTGCATTGCGAATTAGTCACACGTTGCAGCATCACAAAAATACCAGCTACCATATCTACCTACTTTTTTGGGACGTACTCTAAAAATAAATTTACATCCTCGCGACTCTACATCACTGTAACCTTGCTGACAAAGTCGTCGTTTGTACACAATTCCCTGCATGCGTTATTATGAATCACTTGTGCCATTTGGACTTTGCCGCCATCTGACTAACGTCTCATTTTTGTACGCGTCGTGTCGTGAGTGGTAAATTTGCGAAGCAAACCCTTTAGCAATCAAAATTCATTAAATTCATTTGTCTTGCCAGAGAGAAAGACATGGAAACGAAACCTCAAGACCTCATCGTCGTATAGTCTTCGCTTACTAATCGCACTCATGTGTGAAAGAAGTGTTTTTGTTTGGCCTCCTTCCTCCCTCAAGAACCCCCTAGGGTAGCTTGGGGTCAATTAGTGTATTTAAATTAGCATTTTGTTTGGTTGACTTAAGGATGAACGTCAAGAAGACATGGTGGCGGTGGTTTTGCCACCCCCTCTTATCCTCTATGCGTGTCAGTGTCATTAATCTGCATCGCATCAATCACTGGCTGGATGGGGGAGACAAGGCGACTGTTTACTTGCGACGTGGTTATGACAACTGCACGTCGCTCCCATCTGTCATTGAAGAGAAGTCCGCCATTTGGAAGGAAGTCTGTGAATGGAATGCACAACCAAAGTCAATTAACCCTTTTCCCTCATTGCACATCAGAGAGTCGGATGTGGTGGAAGGGACAACACAAAAGATCTCCCCAGCTTCATTGCGTGAGAAATGCAGTTTGATTGAATTAACTGCACCATCGGGTCTAATTCACCACCACAGCTTGGAGAAAACCTCACACGATATTGGATTGTAATTAGGTTACGGTCACACTTAAGGTTTTTGTAATCCAAAACCCAAAATAGAGACAACCAAGCTCAGCGAAGAACCAACGCAAAGCATATAAATCTCTCCTCTCCCGCAATAATATAATAATAACGTGCCACAAGAAAATCCGTCACCACCATCCGTGGCACTACACAACACAGTCACCTGGGATCGGATTACACGTGCAAAAGTTTTCCATTTGTTTAATTTGCGTGAAAATTCATTCGCGGATAAGGCATGCATATGTCGACGAGTTGGGTGCATTGTGATGATGACCATCAAAATGCTGGTGGTTTGCTGTTGCATTCAACACACAACAACGGCGATGGTGGGGAAGAGGATCTATTCACGGATTGGTGTCGAATTACGAGTACCTCCACATACGAGTCTTGCAGTTTTTCACCTTCACCCCAACCGATGAACGATTTTTCCACTCACACACCGCGCTCGGTAAGCCGATAGAAGAGACATCATTTACCATTTTGCCGATCCAATTTCACACACAGAGTTGCATGACAGTTTTTGCTGCATTTGTACTTTTATGCAGAAAAACGAATTTAACAAGGTTTTTCTTTTTGTTAAAATCTGCTCAAGGTAAGGTGGCCAAATTTGATTGACAGCCGTAGTGACAGGCAGCGTCAAAAAAGGTGACAGCACTCTGTGGCATGGTGGTGCATACGCAAGTGACACAATTGACAGATGATTCGGTTTCACGAATTTTGTTTTGGTTTTTCGGTGCTAACTGGTGGTGTTTCCCAGAGATGTGACATACATTTTCCAACACACAGGCGGTTTTAAATAGCGGTACAGTTTCTGATGCAGTTCATGGCATGTGGGTATGTTTATTTTGTTCATGCACCGTTGCGTTTATTATTGTAGGACTAATGTCAAAAAGATTAGGTTTAATTGTCATAGTCCAATCACTTTGACAACTAACTTCTGTTTAAGGTGGTCTTGTGCACCGATCAACCAATATTAAACAAAAAAACTAGCCTTCTCACGTCAATTTGTGAAGATATACAGTGGGAAAAACAACAACGTTCACACCTTTGTCATTTAATGTAGCAAGCAATGTGACATAACCAACATTTGACACTAAATTAAACACCGCAAAGTGCGCTAATAACTCAATCCCAATTAAAATCCAAACTGCCAGTTTCCACACTATCCCCAGGCATAACCATAAAATTTGACATTTCTCCGTGCAATGCACATAAAAATAAGTTTATATTAATGGAATCCAACGAATTTACCATACCAAATGCACCATCAATCATTGAAGGTATGCGACTTGTTAGGGTTACCATACTTACGTAAAAATAGATTTCACGACCGATTAAGTTCAAAATAATTACGCGTAAAATATGCGTTTCCGATTAAGAAATTTTGTTTTACTATTATACACTGGCCGACTTAAGGTTTTGAATAAACACAAAAATCTATAAAAATTACAAGTTTGTAGTGAGTCACCATAAACGTGAGCTTAATGCCGTTAAATACCTATAAAATCTTGCAGGAGAATTAGTTGCCTAAGCCAATGTGAAAAAAATGACAGTTTGTTTCAAATGGGTAGATGAGAATTTGGTTAGCTTTCCATGAATGGATGACAGTTCTATAGCAGCATTTTTACTGACTCTTTTAACTATAGGAGACATAAGAGTACTTCTAAATCAGACTTTGTTGGTGCAGAACTCTGATTGGATGTTCGTATCTGTCATTTGGCTACGCTTTTCTATTATAAAATTAGTTAGGTTAGGGTACGATATGACTTGGAGAGTAGGCTGTTACGGTAGAGAATTTTATGTCAAAAATGACTGTGCCTACAAATTGACAGTCAATTGCGAGTAGGTTATGTATGTCCGAGTACACACAAATATTTAAACAATTTATCTGTCAATAAAACATGAATTGTAGCAAATTTATCTTATCAACTGGTGTTGTGTGACAACAAATACATTAACTTATGAACACAATTGGTTTCGCCACTTGACATGTGTCAAAGTAAGCATTTTATACTGAGTTTTACAAGCGATTTAAATGAAAGTTCGAAAGAGTTATTAGGAGTCGAAAACCTACATGTGTAAAATAAACAAGGCATACTGTATACAGTTCGGACAATTAACTGTCAAATAACGGCAGTGGCATTCCTAGGTAACGTCATATTCTAGTTAACTCGCAACTATAATATTTTACCAAACATAACGTGCAACGATTTGACATTTCCGATTGCAAAAAAAATATTCGCTATACCATAGATAACTGACATATCTTTATAAGGATGCATACACAATACAAAAACAAATAAAACTGCCCTGATTTGCAAAAGCAAACGAACTACATTCATATTCATACAATGTGTCAATTTCGACAGATGATGCAGCAAAACAAAAGAATGCCACACCAGCTAACGTAATACGACGCGACCTTGGCATTTCCTCCTCTGTATTGTTGGTCAGTTACAAAATAACCGATGAACTCAATGCAGTTAGCACTTAAAATGTCTGTAAATGGTGGTGTTAAAACAAAGTCCCATAAGGTTGGATATCTTTGACCCATATTTCATTTTTATTGCATTCAATTGAGTTCAGCGGATTACGGAAATGGAAAACTCAACAAACCCATACGACATTCGGCAATCAATTTTGTATTGTCATTCATCCCATAAATTCCGTTACAATCAGAGAAATACAAAATAAAAACACACTAACGGAGGCAGAGGGAAGAAGACAGAAATTGAATTAGTGACATATTATGCATAAATTTGATATTCATCTCTATCTACAGTCATTTTGCCGGTTCTGCCGTTTCTTCTCTTGCTCTTTATGCATCTGCGATCGAGGTAACATTACGTTATGTATATTACTCATCGGTGTTCGGGAATAGATCACCGTTCGTTGTTGAGGTCTTTTTATATGCCGATGACTCACATTCAATCTTAGACACTTCTCTCCCTCTCTCTCTCTCTCTGGCGGTATCGAAACAGAAAAGAAAGAAGAAACGAACAACAACAAAAGGATTCACAATTTATGGCATATTGATAAATTGTGGAATTTATCTGGCTTTGCTCACAGCTGAGATCGGGCCTGAGCAAGATTGCGCGATTTATGATAAACACCTTCGATTGCGTGCAAGTTCAAAAATTATTTTAAAGCGATGCGCGTTTAAAATGTGTAAGGTGTAACCTTGCTGAGCTTTTAGAATTTCACACATTGGTTAAGCACGTACAAGCATTTTTACATAGGAAATTGCAACCATCAGTGCGGAATAGTGATCTCATCTTCCGGAGATGTCTACAGACAATTTGCTAATACGTGACTTTGGCGTGATAAGCGAAAGAATGGCTTCTTCGTGACAAAATCGCATAATATACTCGTACTTAACAATACGAGGAAAGATTCTAGGTTTTCGATAAAAGTTCAACGAACGTGAAATAGAAAGCGAAGTAATTGGATAGTAAAATTACCACAAATTGACAGAAAGTTAACGTAGCACTTTTAAGACAGAACGAAAGCAAGTTCTGCGTCATGTCTTCTTCGGTTCTGACAACTTTTGAATTAGCCCATTAGAATGAGAACGCAAGTGAAAATTCAGATTCAAAACCCTACGCTGTCAATCATTCCTTCAAAAACAGTGAATGGAATCGTTTTTTTCGCAACTGACGGAAAACTGAACGAAACTCATCCTTGGTTCAACAAAATGGTGGTCGCAAATGGTTTCTTGGAGTCCATTTTGGTGGTGAGAAAAAATACAATGTTTTCGAGACTTCCCAATTTTTCAAAAGGATGAAAGGCCCAAGTTTGGTATGATTGTGTGGACTGAGGCAAGTGTCAAAAATATATGAAAATTAATGCTTTAAACATGCCAATAGTGTTATTATGAATGTGATTGCTACAGATTGACATAAGCTGGAGTCTTTGCGAACAAAACTGATAATAAGCCACCCACAATTTGTCAAGAACGTCGTAAATAAATAAATGACTACGAAGACGCATGAGCTGCCGCTAGTAAACAAAACGTGCGAGTAGTAAAGCGTGGATATACGTCGGCGTTGTTGACAATAAAAAAAACACAAACCGGTGTCGAAGCAGATTCAAAGTTTGACAGCAAATTTCTTTTAAATGTTTGTACCTTTTTGAAACTGTCGAATAACATGTATTAATCGATCTGTTACTGTTATATCAATAAGATTGGTAGGCGTTTTCCTCTCTAGCTACTCCCCGACACGCGATTGATATGAACATTTGACCACAACTTGTTCTAAGTTAATAGTTTGCACTAAAAGTGCTGCAAACTACCATGGGCATGATATTTCAATTCAACGATTCAAGTCCGTTTCAATTGATGAGAACTGATTCCTCATACACTGCACTGCAAAATACCTTCATACGCTTCGTTTGCAACGACCACCCAATGTGCCGGACTGTGAACGGTCGGCCGCCAATAATAACAGAATTTATAAGCAATCCATCATTCGCTCTTCAAAACGTACAAACATTCACTGCTCCCTCTTTCCAAGTCAAAATAAACTGTCAATCCTAATTAAGCGGAAGCTGGAAATAAACACCATCGCGCATTCACGCCAACATAAACCACACATTTCCTGCCGGTCAGCGAACTGCTCGGAAAACACTCTCCACACTCCGGGCGGTGAATAAACAAAAGTCCTTCCTTATCGTCGAATGACATATTTTCGAAGGTTCATTGTTCCATTTGACAGTGAGAGGGGCGGAAAGATTATTCGAATTACTCTTCGTTATCCTCGAGTTCTATTGTTTATCCTGCGCCTGTCGGCTTTGGCCAAAGTTTATCGGCAAGGATGCTTAATGGTCGATGCGAAAACAAACAGCCCTGAATAGAGTTCATGAACTCTTTTTACTGGTTTCTCGTGCGGCGGCCAAACATACAGTTTCTCTTTTCTCCATTTTTGGCATTGGATTTCATTCATAAAATTCAAATCTCACATTCGATTAGATTCGAGATACAATTTCAGTGGAAACAAAAATCACCAGTGGGAGAACTTGAATCAGATATATGCTCGCACATACATGTGAAGAAACAACAAAACAAGTCTCAGCCAAGTTAGCATGATTCTAAATTTAGGCTTAAAGTGAAGGTTTCTTTTTGTCGTCGGTTTGTTGGTGTAATTTTACACTTTTTAATTGACATACACTCGAAACTCAAGACTCACAGACAGCGGACCGCTGAGAGTGACTAAACATGTAGATACCCATTTCGAAATCAGTTAAAACCATTTAACTCTGAGTACGGGTTTATTAATCATCACTTGATTAAGAGCCGGTTGCTTGGTGTCCAAATCGGGGTTATTATGTAGGTTTTTAATTTTTTTATTTTTTTTTCAAGTGACTCTTGACTCTGTGTTTCCTTCTACAGATACAAATGCAGGAGATACTAACAGCTAAACCTTGTACCTGGTGGCTGAAAGTAATTACTTTGTGTTCTCTGGAAGGAAATGGCGAGCCAAAATTTGCGTTAAATTTAGCAAAAAATAAATGAAGCGTAAAATGAAGTTGACACCTCCTTAATCGGTGGAGAGGAGACATCAGGCTTCCCTGAGTGGGCAGTAGCAGTAGTAAAACTGTCTCCAGTTTTTTTTTTTTTTTTTGAATGCCCACTTGTATCATGTTGTGCTGTTATTGTTAGTGTTTCCTGTTTATTCCCAAAGAATTCCCAGTTCGATGTGAACAAACAACTTGTAGCCCAGTATTTCTCGCGGGAGGGGTGGGGAGAGGCTATTTTTTAAAATGTGCTTGTTGATGCACGGAAAAGGTGGCACTGCGCCGTGGTCTTTGAAGTTCTGTTGATGGATGGTTTGTTTTTCTTTATTTTTTTTGCGTTTTCGTTTCGCTCCACCTCAGTGAACTTCAAGTTCGGTATATGAAGAGACGATATTCCCATTCTACTTCACACGGGGGGATTATCAGCATCAGCAGCGCAGCAGCTAGCCAGAAAGAGCGCATTTGCCGGTGATGAAGTCACCTCTTGGTCTCACGGGCAAAATGGAGTGTTTTCGTTTTTCTCTGAATTGCTTTTTGTGAGACCGTGGTAGTGAACCTAAGGCGGATTCCAATGAGATGACGAAACTCGGCAGAACACACTGATAGTGTAAACATTATAAAGTTGCGGAGTTCTTGCTGCGAGACTGTGCTTAAGATTTACGACTTGAACGTTTGGCTGCTAGCACATTTGACAAATTAGTAGTGTTTTCGATTTAATCATACACTTTGAATGTTGTGGTACAGCGTTTTTTGATTTGTTGGTAGGGAATTCGAGCAAAATAATTGTCGTTCGTGTCTGCATCCCAGTTAATCCGATTTTGATGGAGCAGTTTTCCTTCAAGACGTTCGCCTAAAAATTGTTAATGTGATTCTTGCGATGGCAACACTTATTTATGCAAATTATCCTGTTGATAATTTAAACAAATTAAATGAATGTTGGAATAAATATATTTTACCATTCGATGATAAAACTTAACTTTTCGAACATTAATTTCGAAGGTAAAGAAACGCCCCCCTGGGTGTTATATTTTAAGGATTTTTGGGCAAATCAAAGAAGGCAGTATAACAAGTAGGTAACCAAGAATATTTGTTTTTTATTTTATAAGTGCTTTACCGAAAACACCAGTTTGTCGAAAATAGCTTTCGAATATGTGAACTTAAAGACACAATTCAACTTCGTTTGAAAATTTGTGGTTGCTTTGCAAACAATTGCTACCCCTTTCGTAATACACTTTCAGTCTCTATAACACACTGCTAACTTTTCAGCATGATAAAAATGAGCAAAAAATGTAATGTCATTGTATTTGCGAAAATGTTAGTTTTTCAATGACAGCTTTCAAATATGCGAAGGAAATGATACAAATTTTGCCAAAGGGTGTTCGGAAACTAAGGCAATGAGTACGAAGAACGAGTAATTCAAACACAATGACATTTTGAAACATATTTTGACTTTTCGAAAGTATTTCTGGAATGTCATATTTTTCAAGACACAGCTGACTTTTTGAAACACATCGCCCTGAAATGTATACCATCTTCACTGAAGTCATGTGAATAGCCAGTCAGTCAACTATATATAAAACTATATAACCTCCTTCTTCGAACCTGTTGTTGTGCGAAAAAATTGGTAGTGTCAGTGGGTCTATTTTATTGAATTTCTATCTCAGCAAAGTAAAGTAAATAAGACAACTGCTCAATAAAACAGTTCACAGCCACATTTATGAAAGTGTTATAGACTGGTATATTTCGATGTATGTCTCGACTTCCGTTTTGATTCAATGTTCTCCTTTAGTTCCTTCTCGCTGAAAGGTAATTAAACTACTGCTGTAAAATCGATCTTACTCCAACGTCTTCAGTTGGGTTTAATTTGTTTTAATTCCTTGCTAAAGATTCTACTTTATTTAGCCAATACTGAGATAAATGTCCAATAAAACACACCCAGTGCAGTCGATACGGACATATGAGGTAAATTGCGTCTACAATCGAAATACTGCGTGACCATTTTCGGATGCGGCGAAACGATCGCTCAATTTGGGACGTCAAATAAATTCTTTGATGCTTAGCCAAGCACAACCATACACTTTCAGATGCAACATGATTTCGTTATCATTGGATTTTTGTTTATTCCAGTTTAGAGACGTGCTATGGTTAAAATAAATTACCCGGAAAAGTGACAGTTGACTGTTCATTTAAACGGGTCCCCGTTCACGGATTTACAAACTTTTACAACCGAAAGAAAAGTAAATTCCGTCTCATGTAACGCGATCAGGTTCTTGCCACACATTTACAGCAAAAATAAAACCTCCAATCAATCAATATAATTCATACTGAGAAGGTTAGGATCGTTGCAATAAGTAGCGGTTATTGGGAGTCAAGCTTGAACATAGAAATTCTTTTCAACATCCAGGTGTAGGAGTAGATCACCAGTTGGAATTTGAAAGCAGACCAAAAACTTGATTCAAATGTTTTTTTTTATGACTTTAAAAAAAAAAAAACAGTTTTTAGTTGCTTAAATACAACGAAAACGAACCTTCAGCAGTGGCCAAAGCCAAATGCGGCACTTAAGCAATTTCTTTAAAACCCTCTCCGAAGTTTTCGCCATAAAAACCATAGGCAGACCAGATTAGACTCTTCTTCAGAAGCCAACTAGGTGTAAAACATTTCACAACCCATTCATGTCAACAACTCGAATAAGCTTTAAAGGAAAATCAACCTGCCATCCATATTTCCACGAAAGTATCCCCCACGCTTGTAGTACCAGTCGAGTGTGATGCATCCATATTCGGGTCACGTATATTACGCATCAATGAACGAGCGGGCTCTTTCTACACGCAGTGATTAGGGCAATTAACCCCAATCCCACAAAAGAAGCCCGTGCACGCCCATAAAGACTGAAAAGCTCTTAAAATAAGGTTTATGACCATCAGACGATTAAAATTTGACACATATTTTTGTTGAAAATATCCACAGAAGGATGCCAATAAAAGGATCTGAAAAGAAATACCATGACAAATCACAGAACAAATATACATGTCTTACTCCTGCTGCTGCAATAAAAGAATGTGGGTTTGTCACACACCGTGCGTGAAACCAAAACAAAAATCATTACCTGCAATGAAAGAGAGAGAAAAGAAATATAAGAACAATAAAACCAACCATACAAGCGCATTAAAAAAAAAAAATGTTCAATTAAAAATGCATAAAATATAATAAAATCGTGACAAAGTTTATAATAAAAACCAAAGACAGGGTCGGAGCGAGCAAACAAATATATACCACACATAAACATGACCAATAGCATTCGTTTCATAAAAGTGCAACTGTAAAACGAGGCTTTTATGACGGCGATTTGTCCCTCTGAAAGCCGTGACAATGAAATCAAATAAATAAAACTATCTATATAAAAGGTGAATTAGTTATGAAGAAAATTCCAAATAGAATCGCACTGGCACACTCATGCGATCCAATCTAATCCATTTCGACGAAGAAACTTTGGCTATGCTTTGTGAATAAGAATTATGCACATTGTGCCCCAGTCTGTCCTTCTCCTGATTAAATGTAAATTAGGCAGAGTTTTTATTATATTCATTGACGCCAACTGAATGCTGAAATTGAGTTAGGCAAATGAAATTAATTTTTATGGACATCTAACGACCATCGGTTAGAATTGAATTGTTCTTGTTGTTTGGGAGGTGGGAGGGGCTCGGAGGCGTTGGGCCATGCGGCTGAGTCATTCGGCGAAAACTTGATTTTCCTGATCCAAACGTCGGAAGATGGAACACATGTTTGGGGAGTTGTCACACTGCAATGAACTAACCAGTCGATACTGGATTTGGGCAGAGTGATTTATGAGCAATCAAATTGAATGCATAAATGCTGTCATTTTAGGAGAGTCTCACAGGAAGTATATGTCAGAGGTCGGCGTGAGTATTTTTATTAGACCTTTAAAAGATGGTGATCTGGGTAGGAAATGGTTTCAAATGTGCTCTAAATGCAACGATGAAGTCAGACGTTTCGTTATGGCGATTAAATGTTCGCTTAAATTGACACAGTTGGTTCTACAAAATACACGCGCGGTATAATAATGGACGGACATTTTTACGAACAGATCGCTAGACTTAGCTTTACGAACTTACAATGACAATTTGTTCATTCCTGTAACAGCGCCACCTGTGGAATAAGAAAGCTAAGTGCACTTTGTAACAGTTTTTCCATACTACCTTTCTAAGTTTCTTAGCCGCTGTCTAAACCAAAACTCGTAGACAATGGTGATTGTAAAAGAAAAAAAAAAGAGCCTACCATTATGCGGATGCTGAAAGCATACTGCTCGCTCGGTGCACCCCGATTGGGGCCTTCTCTTGAGTAAATGTGAATGGGCCTAAGCAGTTAAAGATTGTCAGAGTCATTGTTATTTGAAACGGAAAATATAACTTTCCAATCTTTGGTTGTTGTTTTCACTAATGAATTCGGTCTACATCAGCAAGGCTCGTAGACAGTGAAAACCTGGGCAAAGATTTTTCTTAATAGTTTTACTTCGTTCTCGTGGGTCTTAACGCCGATACAGACAGAGTCTCTACTTAGCCGGCGAAAACAAGAAACCACTAAAGTTTGTCCGGTCCTTCAACACAAAAGATCTCTTTTGGTCGCAGTGTACACGGCCTATTCCTTACAATAGTCCGGTCCTTAACTGCTAATTGCCTCCAGTTATGAACTCCAAGTTCTTGTTAGCCATTATCGGCTTTTACAGCACACCCTGGTGAAGGTTTTCATTTCGTGTTTTGAACCTCTAACTTAAAATCAAGGCCCGGTAAAACTAATCATTTTTGCAAGCCAAGATCTAACTTTACACATACACTTTACTCACAACGGTGACATTCTCCATGTGCAACTGTCTTTTGTGAATACTCGTCTTCGATATTCGGGATACGTCTTTTGGAATTCCTCAAAAGTAGTTCAAAATATCGACAAAGTATACATTTCGTACTGACAACCAAACACTTCTGTAACTTATTTGCCAACACTTCCACTTTGTGACAATAATTAAACAAATCACACCTTTTTCCATGCCAACATCCGTTTCCTACACAAAAACCAAGAAAAGGATACCCAAACTAGACACTGCGCCATTAATAGATTCGAATGTCTCTCCGCACAGCTGTGTGGGTATTGATTTAGAACTCTATTACATTTGGTGTCTTTTGTATAGCACTGCTCAACGATTTCAACAAATCACCTCCAAGTGCCAATACATGTGTATTAAAAAAAACTTTTATTTGCATTGGATCAGTAATTGCTCACTCGCCACCGTTATTTTGACGACTCATTTCAGCCCACTTTCATCATTATTTTCCTTTTTTTGTCTTCTTTGTTTTCAAGTTTGCTTTCGTAAACCCACTTCTTTTATCTAAGATCGTATAACTCAACAGAGAGACAGACTGACAAAACGAAATGAAAACAAAACGTAATTCACCGTTCCAATCGAGATTTGACTTTGAAATTACTCGTATCAATATTCAAATGTTCACACTGTGGCGGGAATATTAATGTCAAACTTAACTTCTAACCCGCCACCCACCTACCCACCTCGTTTATCCTTCGCTTTTAATTCCGACGACGATGGAAAGGAAAACGCTTAAAATCGAAAGGAACTGCACTCTTGACTCGACTCCAGCGCTTGACATCGACTCCATTGAATGAAATCCAAATAGAATCGGATGTCAGTGTCGTCGTTGACGTGTCAAGAATACCGAGCAGCCATTTAATGAGGGCGAACTTATTTTTGACGGATATACGAGTACGACTGAGTTGAGTATTGCCATTGATTCCCGTTGCAATGGCAATTGATTAGTCTAACAATGATCACGATCTCGTGCAAGCGTCAGCCAGTCTGACGTCTGGACATTAACATCGGTTCCTATCGTACTACCACCACTTTCCCCTCATCTAAAAGAAGTGTAAATAAATGTCAACTGGACGAGATGTGCGAACCCCACGTTGACCATTACGCTGGTGATTTTATGGAGGATTATTCAACACTATTTTTCATCGAGAGAGCGTCGCGTGGTGTAGTGTATGTCAAATGATGCAACTGGGGTGTTAAGGGGCGACAACGACGGCGACTCAGCGACTCGTCGAATAGAATATCAAAATATTGCGCGCCCACACGTCCAAATTACCCGGGTGCCCCATGCATTGGTCAAGCACTTGCATAATTTAGTTAAGACCGACACCAAAGGAGGAGTGTGACCGGACATTACTTCAATTGGGAAAAATTGAATTTGATCGTTTTAGATTTAAAGTAATAACAATAATGGATGCCGTATGTGTATTGGGTTAACCGCAGCCATTTTGGGGAAGGCGTTTAGTTTTTTTTTTTTGCGCAAACTACTTGTGATACTCGTTTATGTAAATGTTTTTTATCGTGCATACGAATTTGCAAACTGAACAAAGAAAGTCTAAACAAATGCCAACCAAAAAAGGAATTCTTTGATCGGAATTGATGTTTTGAAATGTCAAACTTTCGCCGCTGAACATCGCGTTCGTTGTTCCAAGTGTGGATTGCGGTCAAATGTGGTAAAGATGGTGGCAAATGATTGACGTAACGATGTCTGGAAATTGGTGTAGATTGGATAGCAAAAAAAAAAACAAGTTTGACATTTCGAGTTAAATGTCACATTTTTGAAGTAGGAACATGATCACATGCTTTTGGATTTTAAGCGAACATAATGCATTTTGGTGCAGTGTATCATTCTATGAAACATGCAATATTCGCAACTGACACTAATGAGGTGTATTTTCTTGCTTAAACGTCATTTTAATATTGGATATTACATTTTTTTTTATATAGACTAACTGCCATGGAACAACAATTTTCGGAGCTCAAACTATCCGCAAGCATCTTGTTGAAGGAAGGTTGCTTTTTCTCAAGAGAGGTTCTGTCAAAAAACTTAGTTCGAAGTTAGTTTTCGAATATCGTTTCTATCGGCTGCTTTTAAAATAAATGGATACTTTAAAATTAAGGTGTTTTCGTATACATTTTACTATGACAAAAGATACAAATATGCCAGAGAATTAAGACTAGTACATACTGTCACATTTTCGAAGTAGATTTACGAATTAAGATTCAACTAAAAGCATAGTCATATCATATTTAAACTTATTTCCTATTATGAACTAAAGTGCATAAACTACAACTGGGATGGCTATTTATCAAATGACAAAAACAAAAAAATGACAGTGACAGGTGACAATAATTGCATTGCAAGTTACATTTGAATGCATTTCCTCGTAAATCGATTACTGACTTCACAAACTGTCTAAATGTATACAATGTATGAGCTATGAAGTCGTTTATGTTCGAATGGCTTTTGCCAGATGACAGCTGTTGTCAGTGAAAAAATGTTGTGAATAACTAATGACTTGACTGGGAAGCATTGCAGGACAACTGAAACTGACAAAGTTTATTGATTGGTGGTCGGAAATATAAGGACCAAAAAAATGACCAAAAAATTTACCAACATGAGTGGTTGTCATAAAATTTCCAGTTTGGGTTTTTTTTTTTTGGAGAAACCATAAAACGAAAGAAGACTTCTGACACATTTTATGAGACACAAAAAAGTCTCAGTTCTGTTACCTCTATACATATCTGGACCTAAAAGTATCACTAAGAGCGTAATTAAAAGTAATGGTCTTAGCATTCAGTCATGTGGTGTCCCATTGGCATTTTTTGACAAAAAAAACAAGCACAGTTAATGGATTTTTATAAAATCTTACAATCCCTGCCAACAAATCGATGCACATCAGCCTTAATATCCATTGCAATAAAAAAAAAATGGCTTCCAAACTTAAAACTTTTCCATCAAGCAAAAGTTCTCCATATCACAATCGCCCGGAATTCCTTCTATTCAATCGATACATCCTCATGCCGAGTTATCCATCTGAAAATACACCCGATATTAAAATGGAAGTCCATCTATCCCTCTCCGGATGGGTGGGGAAGCGGAACTAATTTCAAAGTGCCAACATTTGGATAGCTCTCACAATTTTACGAGCGTGCCAGTTGAAATTTTTAAATGCAGACACATTCCTCTCCATCTACCAAAATGAAGCCCGGTAGCAAACAGCAGTAGCAGTTGTTGAAGTTATTTAGGTTTTTCCCCCAACATGGGTCATCGATCTGTACGAAAATGCATCCAGCATCACCTCTCTGCCTTTCCTAAATTTTTGATAAAGCTTCACTCTCATGTTCCGTGGAACTGGGTCAAACATCTGTATGCAGGGCTGCCGCAAATCAGTTTTTTTTTTGTCTTCTGTTCTCCTTTTTTCTTTTATAGTTTTCAACTTCAATTAATTTTTTTTTTCTTTCTTTTTGTTGCTTTTCATAAATTTCATTATGAATTCGTGATCATAGCCAGGAGTTGGGCTGGCGGAGGAGATGGTACAAGCCCAGCGAGTCAACGAATCGCATCGGTTTCTTAACAATTTCTGTTTCTGTTGGAAGGTGGTGGTGAACATATATAGTTTCCTTTTGTAAAATGCACATGCAATGTTTTGCTCAATTTTAATTGAAATTAATTTTCAATTTAAAATTGCATAATACGAGTCGAGAATGCATGCAGCAGTACGTACTCCACATCGAAGGCAGTGGTGGCATAGGGCGCGCGTTAAAAGATTACGAACGAGAGCATATGGATCGTGTCTTGATTCTTTTTGTGTTCCTCTCATCTGTTCATTGTTTCACTTTCATAACTTTCAGCTGGGATTTGTGCAGCTGAAAGCGAAAGCATGTCATAGATGGGTGGCTAGAAGTTATATAGAATAAATTCTGTAATCGACCCAAAAGGGGAGAGACCTACTTTCTACTGAACTGTACACGTATGTATAATCGTGGAACATATATATACATATATGCAGTTTGGAATGTGTTTTACAGGATGGTCGTGCCAACGCACACAGGAACCCAGGTGGGATGCACATTTTGCTAATGACATCCACCATAGGGAGTCGCACCCCTTTGAGTTGAATGTGTTTGTTTATGAGCCTGCAGGTGAAAATTGTGCAAGCGTTGGCAAGGGCGGCGAAGTAAAGTAAAGGACACTTTTAATGAAGGTTGTCATCAAATTGTAATTAAGGTGCACTTTGAAAACTCGCTGGTTGTCCCCAGTGACATAGTGCCTGGTGACGTGTGGGCGGTGCTTCCTGCCATGATTGTGGTGTAGAGTTATAGCAAACGATTTGGTCTTTAAAATTGACTATGAAAAGTAAGCCTATTGGTGTGCGTCTTTAATTATGGTGGCTTGTTTAAAAGCTATGATGTTAGACACTTACTGACATTGTTCTGTGTTTTAATTTATATGTGGGGGGGCATAGAATAAAATCCTGTCTTCCTGTCCATTGTTGGACCAATCTTGGAATGGTTGATTGGTTTGAGGTCGTCCTTAATGAGGTGCACTTAGGCAAAAGTGCAACCACTGTGCTGTCACAGTTAAGGACAGGTGGGCCACACTGCCTGCTCTTAGAACGAACTGCTCTTCTTTATGCATCCTAAAATGTTTGACACACGCTAGCTTAGTATAAATGTAGTTTACATTGTGACAAATATTTTGACCTATTGTAGTCTTCCTTATTTCGGCTTCTGCTCCAGATCGATTGGCACCTTTGACAGCACTTACAGTGTCACCTGGTCCGCTGTCTGTAGTTGAGCACTGTTCAAACGCTTCGCTGTCCCTATTCTCGTCTTGACAGGTGTGACACTGACAAAAACGCATAAATGTCTAAGAATAGATAAATCAGAGCGAATCCCTGTTTTCCTTTTATGAAGTGGGTCCAAACTAAAAGAGTTTTGAGATCGAAAATAATCTGATATGCTTTAGAGTTACTTGTCTCAATGGATATTGAAACTAGTCCTAGACTTTGCGCAGTCCTTCTTGATTAATTTATAAAAGGACTGCACCCAAAATCAGTTTCGATTTAACAAACAAAGGGTTTTCCAATGAGAGGTGTTATTGTGAATGACCCGCTATTTCGGTAGCTGTCACTTTTGAAGCTTTTATTCTTGGACATTTGACAAGTAGAAACCCATTACTAAAAATTGAACGATACACGCTTCAACAACGCATTGAAATTATTAAAACTCACTACAAAAATGGTGAAAATCTTGCAGTCACAGTTCACAAAACTAAAGCATTTTTTGGTCGTCGTGAAGCACCTTGTCGGACCGCAATACAGAAATTGGTGGAAAAATTCGAGCTGTTGGGAGAAGTTAGTGATGTGAAGAATAAAACCCGTGCACGTCGCTCAAGAACAACTGCGAATATTGCCCAAAGTGTTGAAGAAAACCCAGGTTTGTCCATTCCTCGTCGTTCTTTGGAATTGGTCATTCCACAAACGTCATTACACCGTATTTTGCATTAAGAATTGGGTCTTAAGGCTAATAAAGTTCAGTTAACACAAGAACTCAAGCCGGCCGGTCATCAACAACGTCGTGTCTTTGATCTTTTACGGGAAAAGTTTCCGGACGGTGTTATCTCTCGGAGAGGTGATCACAATTGGCCACCGAGATCTTGTGATTTAACACCTTGCGACTTCTTCCTTTGGGGCCACGTAAAAGATAAGGTCTACGCCAACAGCCCAGAGTCGATACAAGACCTCAAAGATAAAATTCGTGAGGCTATCGAGGAAATAGGGCAGCCACTTTGCAATTTGGTTATGGAAAATTTCATGAAAAGGATATGGTCCTGTATGCGTGCTCGTGGTGGCCATTTGGCTGATGTTGTTTTTCATTATTAACGGCATACCTTCCTCTTTATTATGAAATAAACATCCGACCATTTATTTCAAAAAATTGCATTTTTCTTTAAATACCAAAATAACACCTCTTATTGGGAAACCCTTTACAAGATTATTCGTCGCTTTAACAAAACTGATGTATATAGGAGCTATACACAATTTATACTAACGAAGCTCTTAAAATCGAACAATTGAATTTCTATTGGAAAGATCTAGGACTCAGTGTGGGTGTGATTCTGTTTATCATTGGTACCTAGAGAGAGAGAGATTTTAAATGTACAGTATAATTATTATTATGTGAGGGGAGTTGTTGTACTGCGACCTTTTGGTCTATATTGTACCCCCTGCTTACACTTCAGTGAGGTATATGCCCTCATAAGAGTTCCCCTCACATTATAATTCCTTTCGGAATCATTTTAGAGGTTCTTGTACTCTCGTTTCTCCTTGGCGGAAGAAATCCGTTCTATAGCACTCTCTCCAGTTTCCTTTAAGAATCTTAGGACGAGACCTGGCTCCAGTGACAGTATTTCCTCATCAGATAGTTGGTACAGTATAAACAATTTTAATGTAATAGTGTAAACAATTTTATTTGAAAAACTCGGACTTTCATTTATTTCTGTGGTCGATAAGTGGTTTGAAACTCGGGTCGAATTAGGAATATAATAATCTTCGTTTTTAAATTTAATATATGTACTTAGGACAGTTTTTGATCAAAAGGAACGTATCTCCTATAACATTTAGACTCGAGAAAAATTTGAAGAATAAAGTTTGAAGCCAGAATGTGATTTTTGTTTTAAACTTGTTAAGCGGTTCATGTCCCGACTATTCACGAAGGCACATTTTTGTGAAAACGGAGTAGTATTTCATTTTATATTGAACTACTACGAGAAGTTGGTCGTAAATTTGACATAATGCATGGAATATAGAGAAATAATAGTCAAGGACCACGAAAAAGTATATCTGTACTCATTAATTAAAGCCAGGTTCCCCCGGACGTAGTTTTTTCACACCAAATAATTTGATTTAGAAAGTCGTAAAATCCCGATCAGATCACGAAAATAAAACAAGACGGATCATTGAAAAGTTCAATTTTGGAGTTGTGGCAACAGCTGCTTTCAAAAACAAAACAGTTTATACAGGGTATTACAAACTTCACATTGCCACCAGCCATATTGCAAATATTCTGCTCAACGTGATGTCACACAAGGCACATATCATTTCGCTTGCAATGTCGGGGGTGTTACCATATTTGAATCAAATTTTAATGATTTTTCTTTTCCATATTTTTTAAAAACAAATTTAGTATTTTATGTACAAACGTGCAACACATGAACAATATTTTGCTGCTAGCACATCCGTTTATCTTGGCATATTAGGGTGTGTCCAGACCAGCGAAACATTTCAGAAATGTTTCTGAAGCAAATCGGACACATTTCATACATATTTATAAGAGATTTCTGAAATTTAGTTATTAAATGTTTATGAAATATTTCAATTTTATTTTTCTAGTCCAACTAGAAGAAAATAATGTAGCGAGTAAAATTCATATTTTTGTAATTTTGGTCTCGGGAATCACGTGACACACGATTTAATTCAAATATTCGAATTAAATGAAATGGTATTCCAAGCTTTTTTGCCATTTTTATTTTATTTAAAAAAATAAATAATAATCAAAAAACAGCGCTCACTTTCTGCAGTTAAACTTCTAAAAAAAATGATTTCCCATCACGATTGGGAAACTGTGAAACATTTCATTAATTTTTTTTTTGTCTGGCAACGTGATTAGGTAGCTATCGTTTACAGGCACACCAACATTTAAAAATGAAACAAGCCATCTAGTGGGAAATAGTAGCTATAATTTTCAGATCATGATTCGTGATCTTCGGCGCAGTTGCTTAGTGGTTAGTGTGTTGGACTACTAAGCGAGGGGTCGCAGTTTCGAATCCCGAGAAAAACCCAAATTCCAACTTAAGGTTTTTTTCACTGCGCCACCTCTCGCGAACGTCTGACAAACATCCGAGAGTATAACTGTCATGAAAGAGCTTCTCAATTGGCCGTTTGGACTCGGCATAAAATTGTAGATCCCTTCCATCCGTCCCAAAAATAAAAACTCACACAAGACGAATGGTTGTGAGAAGCTAGGCTTGGGTCCATACGGACCTGTTGCGCCAATTATTTATTTTTTTAATTTATTTTATGATTCGTGATCTCGATGAGAAGCAGGATCATGTGCTGTTGTTGTAAGTGCATGTAAATCGATAATCTATATGGATCATAGCTGATAATAAAAAAACAGCTAAAGTTTCTTTGTTTCGGCCAATAAAAGCGCAAACTGTAAGTTACAGATTTTCGAGCAGCTGTGGTCGTGTGTCGTGAGTCTATACTCACCGTCAAATGACAAAAAATAAGTTACCACCTGTTAAATTAGTCTTTGCTGGTAAAACTGTTGCCAATTTAAACCAACAAAAGTAAAGTAAAAGTGGTCTGTTCAAAGAAATTTTTTAAAGTTTCTCACTCGCCTGAGCGATAAAAAAAAACGGTGCCTAACTCGCCACTCTGTCCAACTTAGAACTTGGATATTTAAAAAAAAAAAACGCCTTCCAATAAAGCACGTCCCAACTATCCCTAAGTTATACATCAAACCCCCCTTTCTATTAAAACCAATCGCCCACTTAAAAGCTGTCACAAATCTTCACTGATCTCCATTGGTTTACTGATCATGAATCCCTTATTGATGTCACCACCTCTTCAGTGTGTGGCTACGAATTTCTTGTTTGCAACATATTATGGTGATCGCATAAAACATTTTTTTTTTCAAGATCAACGTCAATAATATATATGTAATTCATCTTCGTTTCGAGAGATTTCAATCTAATCTCTAACCTTTTAATTTAATTGCATCAAAGAAAAAGGTTAAATGCCATCAATCACTTACAACCCATTGTCATCTCTCTGTGTGAGGTTGAAGATAAGCACGTACAAAAATAAAACAGAAAAAAAAAAATCACGAATGAGAATCATTAAAACACACATAATCTGAAATATTTTCTGGAATGTGGAATACCATGAACTCGGAGATAAAGAGTTATGATTATGATACACTAAACATAAAGGCATCTTTTAACACTGTCATAAAATTCCTCTCGTTCTAATCTCATTCGTTTGTCTCGTGCTCGCGGTGGCAACTCCAACTGTCAGTTACCATTACAAAATGAGGTAAAAATAAAAACAATGATATCAGCAACAGCGAGCTAGTACGACACCTACTATTTGGATAGCTTTGTGTAAATATTTTCCTTCCAGTGATACCAGAGCAAGATATGGGATTCCCCAATCCGAAAGCAAATCTGCGGCTTCAAAGTGAGTAATTAAATTCTTACTTAACGTGAGGTATTAGCGTGGAATGCCTTATCTGGAAATTGTTTACATTTTTCGGAACTCGCATATGAGAAGGCGTTGGCTTATCAAGCAGCAGCATGTAAAATGAGAGCTTTAATGGAGTTTAGCCTTAAAAACAAAGAGGTTTCTCTGTAGTACTGACCATGAGACGATTTAAAAATTTGAACCTGCGGATGTGAATAAAGTAATTTTTGTTAAAAACCTAGAAGGGATGTAAGTTCGTTGATTAGATTTATATTAGATCACATGAGTGTTGACTTTTATATTCCCAAGTTCAAGTTTTTCAAGTGACGGAAGAGCGGATTTCATTAAATGAACAAGGGCCTTACTTATATTTACATTTTTTCAAATGTGATTTGGGTTAAGTACCTCATGGTTGATAAGAGCATAAGTGACGTGTGCGGTGATCTACTTGTCCGATTGAGCGTGTATAGTAAGTTTGCGTTCTCATTTTGACCGGAAAACATTGGACCTCACTGATAATATTTTTCCAATCTTCACCATCGATGTATTGTGGAATACAATATCCACTTTTGCAAAATATTTTCGAGTTCCTAAATCAATTTGAGATGATGGTCTAATGTATTCACAATTATTTGATTGAATTCATTTTCCAGCTAAGGCCATCTAGCGCCAGTGAAGTGCAACAATGCGAATGAAGAGCAATTCTTTAGCGTTGCCTACAATTGTGATTGACGGTGTAAAATTTGTGACTACAAGTCGTGTAAAAGCCTAATTGAGGAAATAAAATGAAAAGCAGTGAAAATAACTACACCAGGCTCTTTGGCAACATAACAAAAAATAGTCGAACATACCCAGAGGTCTTGGATCTTTGTCAACTTTAAAACTTACAAAGGCGGAGTTTATTTTTTCAATATTGCAGTAAGTTTTCTTAAGCCAGTGTAATACTTGAGCGAATTCACTTTTTTAATCGACCCAGAGCAACTTACAGAGTTCATAGACAACCCTTCATATGCTTTCGCCCTTTGGCTACTTTCAGCCAGTGTTCCCGTAGACTTTGAAGACTGTTTTCCACTTTTTTCATCAGCAAAAGCATAAGTTTCCCCCTAAATTCGAACGAAATTCACATTTTTTTGTGAAATGAAGTGAAATTTTCACGTGTGAAAAAACTAATAAAATGTAACTGTCTTTATTAACAAGCTTAAAATATACATAATATAAAATAATTTAATTTTCTATTAGACAAATGTAATATCAAAACGAGTGAATGCATTCAGATAGACAAAAATCTTACGCAGACGTTCGATGGGCTGTTTTCTTTCATAAACAATTGATTCTTTGATTTTTTTTTGGTAATGACCGTTTTAATTTTATTTTTAAACAATTTACATTTCATATTTTTTACTTTTTTAAAACTTGTCCCTCGTTTTCACCTTTTTTTTTCTTATTTCACCTTTTTTTATTTAAAAAATTCTCCAAAATTGGCGCTTTTTTCCTTAATATGGGATCATTGCTTTCAGCCCTTATAAAGTAAATATAGTTGGCGCCACATGATCATATAGATACCCTGGCGAGGCTTCTCACAACCAATTCGCTTGTGGGAGTTTTAATTTTTTACAACTTTATAACGAGTCCTTTCACTCTCGGAAGTTTGTTAGACTTTCGTGCGAGGTGGCCGAGATAAAATCAGTATTTCACGGGCATCAAAACTGAGACTCTTCAATTAGTAGTTCAGTACACAAAGTGATGCCACATTCTGAAGTCTCTATTTATGCTGTTGGCTCAAGTATAAGTTCCTAAGATTTTATGCATTCACAAATTGTTTAAGGACAAAAAAGTGCAAAGTAACTTCCAAGTTATGATCAGATGCCGTCAACGTTTCCAGGACCGAAACACTGTCTATTACAGTAGCTGAAAATGGAAAATAAAATAGTATAGGCAAAAGTGATCAACCCTGTGGTACGACATTTCCGACAAACAAATCATCTTAAAAAACAGAATTGCATGGAACTAATCTTCAGCCGCACTAGCGACATCATCATTTATCTGCATACTACCCCCCTTAGCTGATGACTAATTTTCTTGTCAAGAAGAAATTCCAAATCGGGCAGTCGTCAAAACGAACAATACCCGGACACATCAACAAACACAATACCCAGAAGCGTTCAAATCGTCTTCATTCCTAGGTGGTAGATACACAGCAGGCAGACAGTTGGCTCTGCAAGGGAAATTAATTTCCCGACAGCACAGAAAAAAATGGCAATGCAATGAAATAATGATGAAAATTAGAAAATAGCTTGAGAAGGTGGAATTATGCAAGCACCCACTCACTCAACATTCGGGCCAGTTCAGCTCATCTTTTAGCATTTCTCTCTGCCATCATTTTCGTTGTCGCTCTTGTTTCCCATTCATTTTCCACCAGATCACATTTCAGGCGGAAAATGCTTCACCCCAGCTAATATTAAATAAAAAAAAAATCCCTTTCAATGTATCGCTCTGACAGAAAAAAAAAAATTAAAAATTGTGTAACACAAGTTGGCTGAAAGTTATGCAGATCATTGGAATGCAGCGCGATCTGCATTGAGCGTGCAGCTCCGGTTGAACACCGCACTAGATACACTTTCTATACCAACTAGGCAACTGCTGTCGATCTCTCGGCTATTGAGATGATGAGATTTTTTCCGCCCAGCCGCAGTGACTCATTCCACGAATGTAGCGCATTAAATGTGATTCTAAATGGGATTACAAAACGCACACCAGAAATTCCATGCAACATAACATTATGGCACCCCCACAGAATTTTTTTCTATACATTTGCGATGCCGGCCGCCGCCGTTCGCTGTCGACCTAATGGCCACGGCTCAATTACACCGAACCGACCTATTCATTAAGTCGTCTCTATAATCCGGTAGAAAACGAATGGAAAACCAAAAACAGACACGTTCCCGCCGCACCACGCGATATGTCTTAATCCATCAGAGGAAAACCGAAAATGTTCTTCGAGTTGAAGATTTTTGTCAGCTATCCATCTGGCGTTGTCGTCTGGCTGGGGAGATGCTGATGGTGTGTGTGTGTGTGAGCTCCTCTGTAGACCGGATTCATAAACTCTAGAAATGAATTACTATTGTCGGGGCGATTTGTCTGATTCAGCTAATTACTTGTCAGGAGTTTTGTTTCGTAGGGGATTCCTATTTATAACCATTTGCCATTAAGAGAACTAACTGGGGTGCATAATGCACATACACATACATATGAGTATATATGTGCAGACAGCAACGGGTAGTGAGTTATTTTTCCATTTTTCCGAGACGAACATAGTCTCGGTTGTGTAGTTTGGAATCGCGAATTTCCAGACAGATGGAGGGATGGATTGGGGGTGGTTTTCGGAAGGTCGAATATAGTGGAAACCAACAAATTAATGAGAGATATTTTACAGTTCACAGGGTGCACAGGATGTTTTAATGACACACCCACTATAAATGTGGAGAAAATCAAGAGTCACACATTTTCGCAAACAGAGTGTTATAGAAGTGCCTAATATGCATGTAAAAATGCAAAGGTGTGCCAAATGTACACATTCATACAACTACAGAAAGCTGCTGAAATGTTAAATATTTGTCTGTCTGTATATTTGTTACGCCGAAATGAGTTTTAGACAGGATTTACTTTCCGACAGAGCAACATTCACTGCGAAGTCGCAAATACTGACATATTTAAGCAATAAATGCATAAATATTGGAACTCAATTGGGTCCTGTCATTAAACGCGTTTGTGCGAGCTTGATTTTTAACAGCAATTGAATCGCCTTGACGAGTGAATTAGAACGCCAAAGACTAAACTTTTGCAAGAGTTTGAGTTCGCAATCAAAAAGGTACCAAAATTCACCTTTCGGGACCAAGGATTAACCTGCAAAACAAATTGTCTTCTTTATGCTTATCAATCGGTGATCACTCAACAAAAGAGAATGAATGGCTATAAAGACAAAGTCGGCTTCAAAAATTTAAAGGTCTATTGCTTGCTTCATATGCCACTTTTCACACTGACCCAATATCTTTGTGGAATCAACCTTTAGATGACTGAAGCTACATACGCAGTTGGTTTGCATTTCATATATTTCAAGACAACATATCGCCATTGACTACAAGTTGACGAAATGTGCATGCTTCTTTTAGAAAATAATCATGAACTCACGACATCCACACAAAAGCCAAACCAAAGCCCAACAAATCAGAGTGTGTCTTTTCGGGACGAATGGAAGAGACAGGCTAATTCAGAGTTCGAATTTAGAAGATTATTCAGGAGAGTTATATACCCTTGGATGTTTGTGAGACATTTAAAAAAAAAAAAAGACGCAATTGGTGTTTTTCTTGGAGATCGAACATGACGCCCTCCGCCCAGTAGTCCAGCATATTAACCATTGAAGGACTTTGTCAGTGTAAAAAGCCAAACATAGCAAGAAATTAACTCAACCACAAATCTGACAGCAGAAATTGACGCCACAAAAACCTGCGAATAAGTTAAAATGTCAGAACACAGTGGTTCCTTTTACGAAATGGATTACTTTTTTAAATTTTAAGCTATGGAAAATCGAAGACTCAGAGCCTTATTAGTAACAATTCGACAACTTATGCCTATTTTGACAAACTTCGACATTAGTATGTGACTTTGTTCTGAGTCTTGTGATTTGCTAAATGTCGCACATTGAGAGTGAAAAGCAATCTGAATTACTACATCAGTTTTAAAATGGAAAAAGCGAGGTAAGCCCGCCGGATCGCCACGGTTCTTCCCAAAGAAACACAAACTTTGGTTATATAGGAGTTTCCTTTATTACTTCAATCTACGGTCTGCCTTAACAATCTAAGTTATTAATGTATATTTCAATTTCAATTTAACCAACAATTTTACAGGGTAACGTTCTATTATTAATCCATCTAAATATCTTAATTACAGCTTTATGATACAAGGTATTGTACTTTAAGATTCAATTACAACTTCCATAACTCAATGCTATAATAATATATATACAATTCAATCTATAAACTAATTCGGCGATGGGTACGGCTTAAGCTGATCCTACTCCTCCGGATCGAACGGCTCGGTCTTCTGATGGGCGTGGGATAGCCCCGATGTTGCCCGGTTCCGACTTGCGACAGTCCTGGCAATCTACAGGTCCTCCTTTCGGGGGTCCCGGTAATCTACAGGTCCGCCTTTCGGCAGTCCCGGCAATCTACAGGTCCTCCTTTCGGGGGTCCTGGCAATCTACAGGTCCGCCTTGCGGCAGTCCCGGCAATCTACAGGTCCTCCCTTCGGGGGTCCCGGCAATCTACAGGTCCGCCTTTCGGCAGTCACGGCAATCTAGAAATCTTCCTTCCTTCCTTGGGAGGACTCGGCAATTCGCTAACCACCCACAGGCAGGTTAGCACCAAAAACTTCAAGTATTTTTAACAACCACCTGAGGAACAATATCAGCGGTACACCAGATTGGTACTTTCTACTGTGCGATCTTGCTCCCCTTGTTTGGGTTTCGATCGGTGGTCTCATAGAATTAACATCAATAATCGGCCTCATAACTTTTTAAGGCTTTATTTTTTTTTTTAAAACTAATACGAACCACAGTAGGCATCCCTGAGGAACCCCAAGCTATCTTATAATTTCTCCCGCCTTTTCGTTAAATAAAATGAAAATTTTCGTGAAAAATAGGTTTCCGTGGAAGTGTGGATATTCAGTGACATAAATGAAGCACCCAAATATGTGCCTTTATTGCGACGTTGGTAGAAAACGATGTATCTGCAACCTGTCCCAAATACCCTGATACTGCACATCTACACCTACCAAGAACACACACTCAGTCTGCAGTCGTCGTGGTTGAATTTCCCTAATTAATTGTAAACCACTTTCAAACAGACCATTTCGCTACAAACACTTAATTAATTCGTTACGCATTGTAACTGTCACATAAAATAATTAACCGAAGCGTAAACATTCTGAAGAACATCTGTAAATACCGCACACACAGCCTCCTCTCCGACAAAACACTTAATTACTCATAAAAGCCAACGCCAAAATATATAAACAAATAATGAACGTACAGTATCTCAAAATTTTGTTTATCCGTGGCGTCTTGCCACCCCCACGCATTCTCAGCGCCAGTTCCACACAGCATCTTTGGGGGGGCCGACCCCCTCCCACCTTACCCCCTCATATGACACACATCGCTGTGCCGAAGATCAAAATAAATCTTTCACAAAATTATTTCAATTAAATTGTGATTTGTGGTCACATGCACAGCGCATATTCTCAATCGCAACTTACAATTCGAAATGAATGAATGGAGTAATACCATCTATAGATACACTTTGCCATTCCTAACTCGGAAAGCAAATTGAGTCTTAACCACTCGACAAAAGAGCCAAAGGGGAACTGACCCAGTTTCGCATTCTGGAAGGAAAACAACAAAATGAAAAACAATTTAAAGACTTCCCCCTTTTTAACGGTAGTCTCTGGTCTTTGACTTGTTTTCTTTTTTGTAATATTTTTATGGACAACATTCCAGTGGCCGACCATCTGACCAATATTAGGGACAATAAACTCAGCCCTTCCCTCGCATATATGGCTGGCAGTATCGGCGATGAAAATCGCCGCAGGAACGAAACCAGTTCGGTTCTTCAATTTTAGCGGATAACCGCTACTGTCGACGACAACTTTTACGCACATATACCAGTTAACGATCATCATCATCATAATTGCAATCAAGTTCATTGATGTTCTACCGGAAATTGGAAACTTAATTGACAGACGGCTCTCAAAAAAAAAAAAAAAAAGCGGCCATTGCAAAAAAAAAAATTAATGAACGAACCGCCATCGACAGACGGAACCCGCCGGACTTAATTAAATCCGAAAATCACTCGTTTATTGGTTCTAATGGAATTCGAGTGTAGTTGAAATTTTCGTTGAAAGACATTTTCAACACTCGCCACACGGGCGAAATGTTTTAATTTGGAATACGATTTTGAATTCTGTTTAGAGTAGCCGAATGGAAGGTGCAAATGATAGTTTGATGTGCATGTGCGTCGGCGTCGTTAATCGGGAATACCATAGCGAGGAACATTTCGCAGCTAAATGTGGTAATGCGCTGACTCGAATGTAGGTCATGAATCGGTGTGTAGCTGATTGACTGACATGCGGATGCGGAAGACGTGCTGGAGTAACTATTTTTCGAGAAAACTAACATAAACAGCGGATTTGTAAATTTATTTTGAAAACAAACATGTCCAGCAGGATCCATTCGGTCGAATAAGAATATAAAGTTGCTGACTATAAGAGAGTTTTAAAAGCGATAAATTTAGCAGTGGATTCGATATCCTCTCTGCAATCAGCTGCTTAGATTCCTGCTCTTGAACAGAGGATAAGGATATAATATATCCTATCTTTTAGTCGGGATTTTTTGCAATGCAACTGTGAAAAACAGAATCAATTTCAGGCAGTGGTTTTTAAGTCTATTAAAAACAATAACCTTATAGTCGGGAAAAAAGTGACAAGTTTTATTATGCCGAAAACACGTGCGCAGAAATCACCGCGCAGCAATATTAGAATACACATGTTTATATGGATACAGGCACACGTAAATTCTGCACTCACCGCAGCACTGCAACATGTCTCTATTTCTAAATTTGCTGCAAAATTCAAGCGTACCACAACACAAACGAAAATAAATTGCAATTTCAAGTATTTGGCATCATCGGCTTTTGACATTTGCTGATCGTTTTTGTTTTTGCTTTAGTTGGGAACATATCAGCTGCTTAGTCGGCGAATGACAGTATTCATATTAGCCGATGCAATGCATGTCAAAGAATTTTCTGCTCATCTGTTTTCCTTGCAGCACTGCATTCTGTGCAGCGTCCAGAATTTCTGCACATGTGTTTTGGGCATTACGTTAAGGATAAGTGGCAGTTTGTGTGCATTTGTTTTAATTTTCAGACCAAAACGTCAGAGAAACAGTCAACTGTCAAATACTAAACCGAAAGATGTCCTACCCTTACTACTTGAAATATGATGTAAAGGTTTTCAACTCGATCCCTCATAGCACTTCCATCTTCAAGACATGTCATTCAGGAACATTTTATTCATTGATACTTCCCCAACAATAAATGAATTTTCATTTTCTGTCAAAAATGATGGCAGAAATGTGAGTAAGGACTGTGAAAACAGTTTCAATAAGTACGAAGCTAGTTTGTTTAGCTTGTACACAAACCATATACAACTGTAGTTGTCGCATAGAGGGCGTGCTTTAAGCTAATATGTAGCAACATAATATAATTGAATTCCAAATAAGTGACTACGCCATCTGCAAGTCAACAAGAGAAGTATTAACCTACACATTTTATTACTGCTTAATAAGAAACTTTTTCGATATTTCTATCTGTCATAAACAGCTGCTTTGCACAATTCAAAACTTTGCAACTGATTTTCTGCATCTGCCTTTTACCTTTTCACTTGTGGTTACACATCAAAATAAAAAGAATAAATATTGGGTGAAATAAAACGAATCTTAATTTTCAAGGAAAACTCTTTTATTTCAAACCCACAATTAAACTATCGATTTTATATCTAATGATCCAATGTGAATGGTATTTGTTGTCTTTGACAACAATGAATTATGAAATGTTCAGACACGAATTTTATGCTAATATTTGAATTTGTTTAGTTCACTGACAGGTGGCGTTTGTTGCTTACCAAGGGGCAACAAAATATTTTTTTTTTTTTTGGATTTACTTTGAATAAGTCACTAAATTACACTGACTCAATATACCTACTGTAGAAGTTAGCTACAATCTAGGAGCTCAAAGCGAGTCTACGAATTGAGATCGGAAAACTAAAGAAAGCTTACGAATGGAATCGAAATTTAAGAGATTAAAAGTTTCCAGAACTGTCTGTTTTAAGTCTCTAACCAGTTGCTGTGCAAACTACATTTTTTTTAAATGTATTTTAAATGTATCTTAAGACTTAAGACTACTAAGCGAGGGGTCCCAGGTTCGAATCCAATCCCGAGAAAAACCCAAATTCCGACTTAAAGTTTTTTTCACTGCGCCACCTCTCGCGAACGTCTGACAAACATCCGAGAGTATAACTGTCATGAAAGAGCTTCTCAATTGGCCGTTTGGACTCGGCATAAAATTGTAGATCCCTTCCATTCGTCCCAAAAATAAAAACTCACTCAAGACGAATGGTTGTGAGAAGCTAGGATTGGGACCTGTTGCGCCAATTATTTATTTATTTATCTTAAGACTCCGAGAAGGCTCTTTGTCTATCTCGTTAATTGCAACGGCTACATTTCATCAAAATGTATATTTCACACCGGCAACAAAGTGGCGAACACAGATAGTTGTACTTAATTTCCAATTTTAAATCAATAGTCGGAGTTTTTTATTTATTAAAAGAAAATACTAAATTTATTTGTAAATGAAAAAGTTATGCGTGAGCATAGGTTGGACTGTTGCGCCACCCTTTATATACAAACAACAAATGATAGGTTTCTTAATGCTGCCTAAAAAAGGTTCAAAAGGCCGACAAAACTTTGTAAAGCAGAAGGAAATTCATTGCGTTTGTCAACTGCTTTGTTCTATTCAATACAAAAAAAAATGCCAAGTGGTAATCAATCAATTGGTGCAAATGGTAGGCGTTTGGTTAATTGATGGCGAAGCGAGGTGCAGGTTCACTCCATGACCGGGGTAATAATTACGATTTTCATTCAATGAGAACTCTTAAAGTCAGGGGTCGAAAATAAATACGAAGACTGTGTTCAGGACTGCTTGGAGGATAGAAGTTTAGTTTATGGCTTTTTAGAGACGAAAGTGGATTCAAAAAAAAAAATTAAGAAGATCATTGCTGATTAGAAATTGGTACAAATGACTTTGGACTGTCAGCTTTCGACAAACGTCAGTTCCGTATGTTTGCATAAAAGAAGCCCCTGTCAGGCATAAATTTGATAAGGATACTTTCGATTCCATATATCCTTCTAAATCTTCCCTTCTAACATTTACTTAGGATCCTTTCGCAGTATACCCTTGCAATACAAAAATTAACCTTGGCGAGCTAGCACAACCACATGATGTCAAAGCGAAATTCCTAACACTTTCTTACCAAATCCCAGAACCACTGCCCATTTGTCACTGTTTCGGTTCAGTTTTCTGCCAAATTATGTGGCATATCGAAATGCTGTCTCTATGCGGTACACAGCGTCAGTTTAATTGTGCATTTTATTACATTAAGTATGCATTTTTTGCAAAAAAAAAAAAGAGAGGAAAGAAAAACCCAAAACCAAGAAAATGTTGCAATATCTCAACACACACACAGCGATACAGCATCAATTGAGTTGACTGCACGAACAAATCGTAAAATAGCCTATTGTGCGGTTTTTCACCGACTAAATGCCAGCCGAAAAAAAATAATTCAATTTCATATCAAATTCTATGCGAAACGTGCTCCGCGCTGTAGACTGTGGCTTTAACTTATTTTTCATACTGCGAAAACGTTTTTGTTTGTTTTGTTGTTGTTCGCGTCTTGAAGAATGTTTTCAACAATAACAGCAGAGAGACAGCGATAAAATATTGCATAACTAAATGAAATATGTATCTTTAAGACGGAAAGGTTCAGCCAACAGTGCAATACTCGTATTGCAACAATAACATTTCCTTGACGTGATTTCTTCTACCATATGCTTGTGTCGATGCTCTTTGTCTGTGCAGCGGGGAAACAAAATTCCTTTTCATTACATACCATAACATAACACAACATAACAAATACCCATGAGTATGAGATGAGGATATATGGATTTTTGGCTGCACAAGCTCTTAGTCCAAGTGTGACGACCTTCGACGGTATAATATGTGTTGTCTGTGTGTCTTACCTGAAAATAAATAAGAAAAATTAAAAACATTAATAAAGATTGCAAGCGACTAAAGTTATTGGTATTCATAACACAGCCACCAAAAGAGAAGGTGTAGCGAATTTCTACTTAATGATAAATTATGATGTTTACAGAGCTGGGGGAACTGAAATTAAGGGCAAAGATGGAAAGCAGCTGTCATCTGTAAGAGCTGTCTGAAGGTTAAAAGGAGATGCTTTCGAATAATAATATTGGGAGGAAAAAAAAACCAGACACGTGCTGTGTCGGTAATTTGCACTCAAAGCATCTTGTTGACTCGGCAAGATGATGGGCAAACATAAACAATGTGATAAGAAATTTGTGGTCAAAAAAGGTCAATTACGTGGTTTTAATAATTCAAAATGACTGTGTGATAATGCGAGGCACATGGCTATATCCACGGAGAGCGTCATAGTACACTTGGCTAGATGCACTGACAATGCTCGATAGTCAGCATAATCCCGATACCGTTTCTGGTAAACGACTTGTAATTTATTTTATTCAGTCGATGTGAGTTACTTCTTTAAAATAAAAACGATTTAAAATGACAGTGAACAGGCACAGAAAGTTTAAATGCACTTTCGGTAGTTTCGAACTTTCGAACTCACTTATTCATTTCAAGTGATATCTCGTGTGATAAATGCGTGGCTGACAACGATTACCACCAAATTGATTGTTAACATTATCAATGTGACTCTTTCGAAGTCACCAACTGGCAGCCGCCAATAAATCCCGCTTAATTTACATTTAAGGAACATTTCGAATTGATTTATGTATCACAACTGTTGTTCTTCGAAGTCACAGAAGTTTAACTGTACTTATTTGGTGATATCAATGATTCGCAACAAATTGTCTGTACGCAGTGGGTACATTTCAACGCTTCGAACGCACTTGTTGGTCACAATTGCTATTTTCTTAATATCACTCAAGAAAATAACAATAAATAAAGACATATTGATTGAACCGTTGCAAGTAATTCATATCAAATTGTTACAATATGAAAGTAATTTTACTTATTTATATAGACTTTATGATATGGGTTTTTTTTTCCGAAAATTCGAACTCACTAGTTTTGCATAAATGATATCTCGGCAAATGGTGAGCATGCTTGTTCGCCTTTATAGAAATGCCACTGACATTTGCTAAGCCGTCACCTATCCACTGCTTTAGCTAACTGGTCAAGAAGGACCTCAAACTTCCTCCCTAATAGGAAACTATTAAAGTTTCGAACTCACTTCTTTGCAACAAGCCAACAACTGATTAGTGTCATTAACTGGATTGTTTTTGTCACTTAGCCAACTGGGCTACTATACCACTGATGCATAGAATCGCGGTCTAGCTTATTAGGACTAAACGAACTGTAATGAAAATGTGTCGATTTTTCGAACTCACATTTTTGCGACAGTCAAAGTTATCAAGCAGTTAGCGGCCATTATTGGGCGTTGCCAGTAACGCTTTGTATGTGATGTGATGTGTGGAAGGAGAATCAGTGGTGAACTATCTGTTTTTGGAAGATATTCGATTTCACATACATTTTAAATATTTGTTTGTTCTTCTTGGTTAATCTGGGTCGGCACTCTGTAAGGCGAAACATTCAAACGTTTTCGTGTGTATAAAGAAATTTGCTTGTGTAACATAGGGCAAATCAGTCGTGCACACGAAAACGTTTGATCATTTTGCCTTTAAGAATCTGACCCCTGGATTTAGTGACTCAAGTGTGACTTTTGGATATTTATTCAAGAACATTTCACCACCGGATACCATGTATTAATTTTCTGTATAAAATCGCCAAAAATCTGTAGTTTTGGAAACGCACAAGCATGTGCGCTTAAAAAAAAATGTGTGCGATTACCGCCATTTTTTAGAAATTCATGTGCGCTTGCGAATTTAGATAAAATATGCCTTACTTTATCTACTTAACCAGACGTAGGAAGGTCGACATAAGACACCCAATGTCACCATATTCCGCTAATCGATTCTAGTTCATTTCGGCGTTGTCATGGTAAATGCTAGCGTTAGCGTCTAATGGTTTATGTCTAGCATTATTGTTTTGGAATTAGAAAAACAAAAATAATTTTTAATAACTGAAGTTGGTTGCGATTGAAATAATAGAATGGCTATAAGACTTTTAATTTGCATCAGTTTGAGAAAGAATTTAAGCACATACGTTCTGCAACAGCTGATATTCTCTGTTCTTTTATAGATTCAGTTTCGATGTCACAAAATTTAAGACTTGAGATCAATTACACCAAATAGAGAACACATGAAAGCGTACCCACCAAGTTCGATTTATTCCCCTAAACCAGACATTAGCATCTTCAGCACGTTCGTAACAAAATTACTTCTCAAATGCCTCTCTGTTAGGCTAGTTCGATGGATGAACAAAATTCTATCTTACAGACTTGAATAAAAATTATACAAATCAGTGATGCGACCCTCGCGATGCAAAAACTAAAATAATGCCAAACGAAATGATTAAAAATCGCCACTTTACACTCCATAACTATTAATGGCCGACTATTTAAAAATGTTGCCGTACAATTTGCGAAATTAAAAACCGCAATTGGTAAATTATTCATCGCACAAAGCGCTTCCTATGTTATTTTCCCCCCATCAATTATCATTCTAAACTTGGCTTACATCTAGTAATCTGCTCCTGCCTCCGCCGATCCGTTCGCTCACCTCCAATCGGCTACAAAAACATTACCAACTTTATATGAAGACCGCGCATCCCCAAAGGTCATACTTATTACCTCTTCCAGTGCGAATATCGCACTTTACGGCGCAACATAAAAATAAAAATAAAATCGACAATCTATGGCCCCAACTAATTATCATCGATTGTTTATGAGTAACACACTCGGCGGCTCAGACTCACCAGCGGATACAATTGCACTCGAAAGAGAAACAAAAATTTACATGTGAATGCGAACATTCTAATTTGAGTGTGCCCGTGTTTTTTTTTTATTTTAGCAAAGATACTTTATCTCCATGTACTCGTATCTGTTGCATGGATTCTTGTCCCATGGTGTTCTCCGACTGAACGATGGAAAATTTATTGTTCGATATTTCTGCAGAACAGGTAACAACTGCTAATTATCCGCCATTACCTTTGTGTATTTTATGACTTATAGGCAGATTTACATACATAGTTGCCGCTGGGAGCTGGCAAGCCGACTACAACGACGATGGCGACGACTTGCCCTGACATGAAACTAATAACGAAAAAGAGTAACAATTGCATTTTTGCATGCCTATGTGTCTTTTCTTTATATGCAGATACATAGACATTTCCCAAATCGACGAAAGAAAAAAACAACCTTTCGAATATTTGTCGCCATAAGTCGGGTGACAGGGCGCACAAAACACCGAGAAGGGAGGGAATCAAGGCCAACGTGCACTGCCGCCCCCCACAGAGTCGCAGTGTTGCACTCTCGTACTCGCATTCAATATAAATACTCGTACATGTATCTGGAATCTCGGAAAAGTCAAGCATATACCACGTGATAGTCGGCGACCGCCACAGAGACAGAGATAGAGAGATAAAAATACATATCGTATATTTAGATTAAACTTTTAGCAGTTTTTGGTTGTGGAAAGGATTTTTATTTTCACGTTTGTTCGTTTTTGATTTGTGCATTTTGAAAGGTGGCCTAGAAATTCATCACGGTTTGGGCGAACGGCGGATTAAGAGCGGGATAGTGTTCTTTTGGGGGTTTGTGTCGTTGTCTGCTAAGCACTTGGGAATGGTTTCGAAATGAGAGTGGAATTAGTGCCATCGATTTTCGGTTACATTTGGAAATTTGTATACAATTAGAGATGTGAAATGATTTCCTTTAAATAAAATAAATATTTGAATAAACCTTTATAATGTACAAGTACATTATATATTAAAGTAATCAACTACCTGCATCGCTTTATTCTCAGCTCCTGTCCAATGGGTACTTTTAATACGATCCTGTGATAGCTCAATTGGCCTAGTCTGGTGTAAGTGAGGCTGAAATAATTGTAAATAATAACCGTAACCGTACCTAACCTTAGACTTAAACCACTGTCTGTGCATAAGCTACTAGAATCTAGAAGGGAAGACAGTTCTTCTAATGGAGTGCATATAGTGTACTATCTTAGGAGGAAACTAAAAAGAAAAATAGTCCAATTCCAATATTGCGCCAAAAAATCATAACTATCAAATAAAATTCGGTCTTTTTGAAAAAAAAAGAAGGTTATAACGAATATTCTATATATTCAAATAATAATTTTAGTAAGTTATTCGAAAAATAGAACTTCCAGGTATTTCGTCAACAATTCCATCTGCACATATCTTCAGAAAAATATTGTCGCTGTTGATTCAATTCACATGCACATCGCATCTTGCGTTCAAATTAAAATATTAAAGGGACTATTGACTCCCACCAGTTGTCTTGTTTTGAGTATTATTTAAGACTTAAGGACAGACAAAAATACATTTTGGTAAGTAAAGCTCTGGAAAAGTAGGCGTGGCAGTGAACGACATAACTTAAAGCTTTCTAGAAGTTTTGAAGAACATCAATTTATTAATACAAAGTCTTCGTACATTTTTTTAGTATTTATTATGAAATGAGTAGAATTAAACTCTTATCATTCAAAAGGTATTGTGCACAAACAAAAAATTGTCGGGTTTATGTCGCCATTAAAGTTGGTAAAATTTAGTTTACAATACCTCATAAAAAATGCGTATCAGACAACTGCTTTTTTTTCAATGATGTTACTATGGAAAATATTTTTCCACATACATAAATGTTTTGCTCTAAATTTTCTTAGAGCCGTTTGCTGATATGACTCATAGCGAATTAAGTGCCACATAAACACGTATGTCACAGTTTATGCCCTAAAAAAAAATAAGCTATAAGTATTTAACTTAAATCGTTAAGAGTCGTATGACCAAACGGCCCTTAGTGACTTATTAAAATGTGAATCATGAGTAAAGCTTATTTTTAAAGGGGCATATCCAGATGTCACTTTTTTCCTTTATAAATAAAAACACGAAAAAACATCGAAACTTTTGGAACATTTTTTAGTACTTGGGGAGAGGAAGGCAATAAGGACCGCCTTAGCTTAATACATTCATAACTTTTTTAATATTCCTAAGATTCGAACAAAACTTTTTCAAACGAAAAACATAACATAACATGTCGTAGTAAAGGATCAAAATAGTTCAAAAAGGATGTATTGAGGCTACAACCGAGAATACAACATAGGCTCACAAAATACATATCGACCTTTGAAACGGCCAAAATGGACCACTCATTTTTTAACGCAATAAATAAACCATTTATATTATTTAAAATTGTTCGGTATGGTCTAATTGTTTCAATTTGTTACGCCCTTTTTTTACACCAGTTTACTCATCTTTAAATACTTTTGTTGGCAAAAAGTTATGTTTGTAAAATATTTTTGTGGAAAGCTTAATGTAAGCTGAAAGAGCTTGCGCTTTATATATGTTTTCCGTGTTTCTAAGATGCATTTTTGGAAATGATACAGACGTATTTTTCAAGCCATTCATCCTTGTCAAAAA
Source organism: Cheilosia vulpina (assembly GCA_916610125.1). NCBI lineage: Eukaryota > Metazoa > Arthropoda > Insecta > Diptera > Syrphidae > Cheilosia > Cheilosia vulpina. The sequence goes on from OU744277.1 coordinate 65,087,653, forward strand.
ACTGTGAATATTTTCATTCGTTTCAGTCATAAGCTAGTACTCGTCTCGAGTTGACAGCCCTAATAATATTATTTCAAAATCGACCAAATGTTCGAAAAGTTCATTTTCTTGTTCTTGAAAACTGTCTTAAAACGTTCCATTCGCTGCTACAGGCCATTGTCACACTTCAAATGACGGTAGTTTTTACTTTAAGACAACCTATTTCAATATTCTTTGTCCAAGAGGCGGCTCTTAGATTTGTATGAACGTATGTTCATATGACAGTCTTTAGAAAGCAAAGCCAACTGAAAGGCTTTCTAAAGACTAAATCGAAATCAGACGGTCAATTTTTTTGCACGACTCGTTTGGTTCCTATTTGCAGCCGAAGGGGTTTTTAAAAAAATATGAATGCTTTTCTGAAAAGTTTTATATTTCTTCTATAAATCCAAAAAATAGATTATGTCATATAATGAAACTAATTTCTTCCAGGAACTAAGGCGACTGCCTGAATGCCTTTCAAAAACTGTTCGGTCTTTGTTTTAGGAAATAAACTGTTTCCCTGATCTTGCGATTTAAACTGAAACCAACTTCACTCTGTCTATGAAACTAAGGGCGATTTATTTGCAAACACAGCTTTTAAGCTGTGACTATTAAAAATGAGATGGAGTCAAAAAGCAAGCAAACATTTTTCCTTTTCGACCCACCTCTCTCGTACATACTTATAAAAGGTAGGGCCGATGTTCGACCAAGCAAAATTAGTTTCAAAAAACAGTCCCAACGAAATCTGTACACAAAATTGCACGCCATTAGAGGCATAATACTCCCTACACTGTATTCCAGAAGTATGCCATGATTCCCTTTGTGGGATCTCATTGAATCTTGGACCGAATTTTTTTATCTGTGAACGAGCAATGACTGACGACTGACGGAAATAGCTTCTGTTTTATGTGTAAATTTGTCACAATTCCCTAAGCGTGTTAACCTACCCACGGATGTGGCGATCTCACCTCTGATATATTTATTTTTTGTCGACTTGTTATAGGTCTTCTTCTTCTTGCGACTGTTCTCCACCTCCACCACCCACCATCAACCAAAACTATTCACTTCCGTACATGTAACGCCAATCTCATGCCAGAAATCAACCTGACCAGATCGACTAATTAGATCAGTGTGCTGCATAATATGCAGCTCATTATGCGACCGATCGAGTATTCCCCCAAAGCAAAATAGTCCCAAGTGCAAATCAATTGATTTGTGACCAAACCTCATAAATTCAGTGGCGTTATCCAACGCCACATACCACATTTGTCTCTTACAAATTTATTTCAACAAAATAATGAAATTCCTTTCATGCCCACGCCAAAACTAGGTTATCTCTCATTCAAATTCAACAAATGTAAAACTGATGTTTTGTTGACATTTACCAAACGAAGAGAAGACAAGACAAGACAAAGTAAAACCCAATCCTCCCGCGTCGACCACACATAAGGTGTAAAGCAAATAGACCAAATTCCAGTCGCCAATCACGCAGCAATTGCATAGAAAGACTCAAAAAACACTCCCCAACTGAAACCACAGTGGAAAAAAATGCCAAAATGTTGAAAAGGCCAAAAACCAGTGTTTTATGGCCAAAATCTGTTGCAGGAAAAACGAACACAAAATCGCTGTGTGTTACGTCAAAATGTTATGCCTCCAGTGGACATACTGATAAGTTTTTTTGTCTTCTGATTTTGCCTTGTCACATGCAACAGACAGAGTGGTAGTTGGATATCGTTTGTTTTTGTTGAAGAGTGAGTAATGTGGATCGGCGGTATGGAACGTGTTTGAATTCAAATTCCGAAGACGTAAACAAATTGCAATTCAATGCCAACAAACAAATTCGATTTATTTGCAATATTTGAGCAGAATTATGAAATTCTTCGAAGTTCATGCTGAGAATAAATACGAAAAGGTAAAAGGTGGTTACTGGGATTTTGTTTTCTTTTTTTATTATTTTGCAAAGTATTGTGGGAGAGCCGGGCTAGGCCTCATTAGGAATTTTGAAATAATTTTGTTTATTCAACAATTATGGAAATTTGAAATATTTTTCTTTTCATTTATTTCTCTCAGTTACGCAAGTCGAGTGCTGCTGCTGAGTGTACAGGAGGTTCGGGCAGCTATGGGCAATGAGACGTAATGCGAGTTTGATGGGAATGACCGGGGGGCTGTTGTTGAGACATTACATTACTGGAGTGGTAATGTAGGGCTGGGATTTTAGTGACTGAGGATTAAACGTTTACGACATTAGCTTTAAAATTTGGATGATGGTTATAATAGTTACATGTTTTATATTTAAGAAGAAAAATATCATATTTATGTATTTGTTCAGGTATAACTTTTGTGCCACCCTGTTTATGTAGACTGCAGCTACAAAAATATACAGTTTATTACAGTTTATGTCTACTATCATAAATGTTTCAGGTTCCACTTTTCAATGCAGTCAAAATTTATGAATGAAAACCTTGCAGCTATAATTCTATCCCTACGTTTGATATGTGGCGCAATTGTCACGTGAGGTATTCCCAATGTCTTTGGTGCTCGTGCAATTTTAGAAGCTTCCTAAAAGGTGATTCTTGGGCTCTATAAGTAAATATCTATTGTCCCATTTTAAATGCGAAATTAATAGCTGTCAATTGAAATAAGTTCAACAACTATTGTTATTAATATAATTGTGAAGGCTTTTAAAAATGCTTCAAGTCTTTTAATATTTTTTTAAATTTTGCCAAATACTTCTTTAATAACTTAAATTCTGAAGAGAAATTAAATAATATTTGGCCGGTTTGGTTGAGGTTTAAGGGCCCGGTAAGGTGTCTGGTCTTTCGCGACGTTCTACAACCCAACTCAAACTGTCACTTTTTGTGTCAAAATTTGTATTTTTTCCAAAGAGGTTGCATTAAGTTACTCAGCTCGAGCAGGTTGCTTGAAAAGTGGCTCAACTTATTGATGTTTATACTGTGTGCCGTCGCATTTTATGTCAAAATCTTCTTATCCGAACCAAAATATCCGTTGCAAACATCTTAGGGCCGTTTGCTTAACGATTAACGATTTAAGTTCTACTTAAATACTTATGGGCTACTTTTTTTCAGGCATAAACTGTCACATAAGAGTTTATGTGGCACTCAAATTCGCTATGAGTCGTGTCAGCAAACAACCCTTAGTCGTTAGGGCTCACTAAGTAACACTTCAATTTGGGACTCTAGAACTTGAAATAACTTTTAAGAAAATCGGTTGATGGTTTTTTTTTGTTTGAACCATTGGTATGTGGGAGTTATATTTTCGCTAGAAACAAAAGAGGTTGCCGTTTTCTTACTGAGCTAACTTTATCATGCCAAGATGTGGGACTGTAAAAAAGCGTTTGAAAGTTTTAGTGCGATTTTTGGAGGGGTATTATTCCCTAACCTTAAATATGTCAATATCTGGTCAATAGCACGCTTAAAACAGGCTCCCTCCGAGTTAGTTAAGGACTAACCTCGGCCTCGATAAATAAATTCTAAAAGGATTAACATCGCATTCGAAACTATGCGTGAGTTACACTTGTTAAACGCTGTTTCTAAAACGTAGGTGCTGATCTGCCTAGATTAGCAAACTTTCAGCACTGAAACAAACATCAATCGTTTTCAAAAGTCACACCAAAATATCCATAAAGTTCTAAAAGTGAGGAAACAATACTTTCTAGCTACCTTCTTTCACAGAATAAACAAACGAGACCACTTGATAAAATCAGATGATATTGATTTTTCCATTTCAGGCATGTGTACTAATTTTTAGTACACACAATTTTTTTGCAGATTAAGAAATCCGCATCAATTTTTTCAAAGCTAAGCACAAAAGCCACATTGTTTCACGCATTACAAAGTTTGCACACAATCTTAACGAAATTGTACTAATTTCGGTAGGTACTAACACGAAAAAAAATATAAACAATTTTTTTTTTTTAATTCAAATTGCTTGAGCAAATTAAAAATATTTGCATACCTCCATCGTGTGCCTACCTACGAAATGCAAATCGGGTATCTTGATAGCTTAAGATAAACATCAATTATTATTTACACATTGGAAGGCGAGGGGCTTCGGAATAATTAGCCGTACAGCATACGACAAATTAGTATCTACCGCTAGCCGACCTCCCACTCAATCAATATTTGTATCTTTTCTGAGCGTTTTTTTTTTTCATCTTTGTGTGCACACTTACGTCAAAAGTTATTAAAACTGATTTTTTCCTGTTCTATCTACTGCAGGCTTTTCTATTTCATATATGGAAATCATTTTGTATCACGGTTCCGCCTTCCACTGTTCGATGAGAGAATAGAAAAAAAAAACTTGTCATGCTACTGTACCACAGTTGCTATCGAAACACTACTTAAACATTTGATATTTTCCACGCATGATTCATAATGTATCTAGTGTCTGATGTGTGCGCTTTTTGACCGTACCAACAGGCACACTATGACATTTAGTTGTCAATCGTTTTATGGGCGCCTTTATGCTGTTCTTATTTCCATTTTGTCTTATTGTTATTTATTTAACCAAAAATAGATACACCACCTCTCCGGTATGGGGCGCAGTTTTTTTTATAGTTCAGTGTGCGTGTGTTTCTTTGTATCACTCTAGGGAAAACAACATAACGTACACGGTTTTGGTTCAGAGTTGATGCCAACCCGATCGATGTTCGCATTGTGTGTAAATCGGGCCGTGTTAGTTATTCATGCTACCGCGTTTTTGTTTTCAGAAAAATCAAAAAAAAAAAAAAAATTATTCTGAAGGGAAACAAATTTAAATGTTCACTTGTAAAATTGTGTGTGAACACATAGCAGCTCGCTTTGTAATTTTATAGTCTACATGTTGTAGTTGCATTTATGGAAATTTTGGATGTTTTCCTGTGAAGATTTTATTTATTTGTAGGACGACAACAAATTGAGACCTCAAATAAGGAGCATTTGAATCAAAACTGAGAAGATAAACTTCCGCCTGTCAAAAGTGACATGTTGTTTGACTCTATCTGAGGATGGAGCGCATGAGGCTTTAGTTGTTAGACAGACAGTGTTGGAAGATAATTTATAAAACAATGGAGATGTGCAACAGAGTTCTTTGTCGAATCGATATTGACATACACAGGCAGTAGTTGTGAATCGAAGGGCAGTGGGAATTCCAGATAAAGTTGCAACAGAATGCTCCTTATTTGGATACAATATTTGTTGGACTCGAAAATGTAGACTTCAAATTTGACTCAACTTGCGCTGTCTATAGAAATGCTTTTACTAAATCTGTTCTATCACTATTATATATCAATTTTAGACTTTTAAGAAAGTTAAGAAATAAGCCATTAAAAACGACCACGTTTTATAGTAATAAATATATATACTGAACTTTTAGCGATATTACAAAGGCCAATTCATGTTTGGGCTGAAAATGCGGAAAGTTGTTGAAAATTAACCGAAATTTTATGCGGCTCCTTCAAATGTTTAGGATATCTTGTTTGTTTCCAACAACTTGTGTATGCAGATGATAAAGACGTGGCCAGAAGTAGTACTAGTTTTCATTAAGCACGTGACGTGCAAGTACATACTGGGCAATAAATCAGGTAAGGTAAGGTTGAAGTGTACAAGAGGATATACACATTTCACATCTTTCTTCGGGGTTAGTTGGTCCATAGGGTCTACCTTGTATTATGCGTTCGAATAAATATAAGTCTTCTGTACTTCTACAGACGATCTACGGTACTTTGCAAGTACTAGAGCTATTCGATTTGCGCAAAAACAGTTGGTTGCCATCTTGAGGCGGAGCGAAAAGTGTTGGATTAAATTTAAGCATATGAGTAGTAACAGCGGACAATAGATTGTACTCTTAGTTAGAGACTTGGGGTTCTCACGACCGCAAGAGCGAAATAGGTCAGATTCTTCGTTCCTTAAGGGTATAGCCGTGGAATTCTGCGGGTCCAACAAATTAAAAAAAAATAACTTAAGACTGGACACACTACTGTTGAAGGTTGGTTTGTTGAACTAGTAAGCGAGTGGTCCCTGGTTCGATTCACGAAAAAAAAAAAACAAATTCCATTTTAAGGTTTTTTTCCCACTGCGCCACTTCTTGCGAATGTCTGACAATCATCCGAGAGTATAACTGTCATGAAAGAGCTTCTCAACTAGCCGTTTGGACTCGGCATAAAATTTTAGATCGCATTCCATTCGTCCCAAAAATAAAAATCGCACACAAAAAGAACGGTTGGAGAAGCTAGGCCTAGGAATTTTTAATTTTTTTTTATTATACCCTCAATAGGAAGGTATATTTACTTTGTCATTAAATTTGTAACGCCAAGAAGTAGTCACCGGAGACCTCATAGTACATATATATTCTCAATCAGGATCACATTCTGAATCGATTTAGCCATGTCCGTCTGTCTGTTTGTCTGTTAAAAGCACGATAGCGCCCAAAGGAATTGACATAGGCGAATAAAATTTGGTGAAAGGACTTCCTTTTATCGTCGTCAGGTTGGTATTGAAAATGGGCTATGTCGGTCAAGTAGTTCTGCTACCTCCCGTACAAAATCAATATTAGGCCCATGTGTCTCTCTGTCTGTTGAAAACAGGATAGCGTCGAAACAAATCAACCTAGGCGAGTGAAATTTTGTTAGAGGACTTACTTTTATCGTCGTCAGGTTAATATTAAAATCGGGCTATGTCGGTCAAGTAGTTCTAGTACCTCCCATACAATTTGGGACTTGTATGCAGTGGAGGGTATCAAAGCATCGCTCAGGCCGATGATAACACTTTTACTTGATTTTCTGCTAAACTTGTTGCCGAACAATCCAGGCCTTTGATCATTATTGCCTATCAAGCATTGCCCATCAATGAAGAGCTTGAAGATATTGAGTCCGTTAAGTAAAATGCCTTCCTCGGATAACTTTGGGTTCAAACACAGACTTCCATGTTCTTTGCCTCACAAAATTTGCACTGAACTGCATCGTATTATCCGACTATCATTTAAAAAATAAATTATGCTGGTTCTGGTGCTTCTGGCAATGGAGTCCTTTGTTAAACGATAGTCAGCGTTTATTCTTTTTAAATTCTATGCGACATCGAACAAACAGAGATATGCTGCAAAGAAGATCGCGCAACTTGTCTTTGGTCATTTTCTGTAAAGCTGCCCAAACACTGCTGCCACCAAGTTGTAGCACATTAAAACTACCACCATACAATTCAAAAAACAACAGTGAACTGGAACAGTCAGGAAAGGAACAGAATATGATTTTTAGAGCAGTTTCTTAGTGGCTGTAAAAATAATTACAACTTTTGGTAAAACAACTCTAGATGTACGCCTTCTGAACAACAGTCTGTGGTTGTGTTAACCATTAGTATTTGCTTTTATTTCATAATGAAACTTACAACTTATCACACCTTAGATAATAACTCTGTCCTTATCTGCACCCCCACCAGCAACACCACAAATCGCTGCTAATTATTATATGAGCGACTCGTTACACAAAATACTAAGTGTACTAATGTACTAAAATAAACAACCACGGAGTCTATCCATTAAGTCGAATGTCCTGCCGTGAAAAGAAGCCACCTTTTGTAAAAGTAGGTATATAACTTCCGGCGGGCTCATATACCTACCACATTTGTAGTGCGTTTAAAAAAAAAACAGTGTAACCTCACCTGCAACGAAAAGAAGGAAAATAATCAATTATTATTATCGTTAGATTATTGCTCATTTGAAAATGGTATAATAAAATAAATAAACAGTCAGACACAATACAATTTCATTTCTTATCGCCATGGCTACAAAGCGTGTACTACAAAAACCTCTTATCCACTACAGAAAGTGCGCATTGTGTGATATCTTTTATCTGGCGGAATGAAGAATTGTCCTCAATTGCTCCTTCTCTTTATAGTTCACCCATTCTACGGTAGACAAAGTGCAAAAAATAATAAACAAACCGACCGACGCGACACTCCATTTATTTGTTGCACTTTGTTGTGCACGCTCTGTGGTGCTCGGGTGCAACTTGTGTCTGCTCAGCGTACTTCTAGTTTTATCCGCATTATTTTGTAATTTTCCAGCGGCATACATCAAACATGTAGAAAAACTTGGGAAAAAATGCAAATTACAGAAAACTAAATGGAAAAACGAGTGAGAGAGAGAGAGAGAAAAACTTAATGGTGGCGGCGTAGCGGCACTGCTTACAAAATAGTCAAACAGTATTGATGGTGATAGTGGTGGTGGTGGTGCTAGGTGCTGCCTGGGTGTAAGAACGATTGAGTATCTCCCATCGAAGAAAAACAGCAGCCACTCGCGGATAAATTCACCACGAACGGTTTTTACTTTTGTTGTTGTTGTTGTTTTCTTTGGTTGCAAACTCAAATTGTGTCTGTTAGGCTCGATTAGGTACACAAAAGTCGAGAAACCACTACCACCAATCGGTATATGTGCGCTACTGGCAGAGCGCAGTTTAACTCTTGCGTAATGCCGGTATATACCCCGCTAATGGGCAACAATCTAACCGCCACCATACCAACCGTCGGTCCTCGTCGATTTGGCATGGTTTCTGTTTTTGGGTTTTTGCTGGTTTTTTATTTTTTTTATTTTTATTTAGCACACAACGTGAACTATATTATTCGTGGAGCTCTCTTCGCCAGCACATTTAATTTTTTTTTTAACAACAAATGATTACACTCCGCTTTTGGACCGAGAGACACACACAAAGGCTCGCTCTCCTGCTTATCGGCTTTTAACTCGAACGTACATTTGTTTAACTTTCGTATCACGATTTAATTGCGATCAAAAAGGTTTTCATTTCGTTTATGCAACAATAACAAGCACTCATACAGGCGAGTTTTATGTGTCATTATCTGCATATTGTGGAAAGGGGGTGGTGTGGCAGCACAAGCGGGGAGACCATCAGCAAAGAATCGACTTGCTATCATAAAATGTGAGTAATTGTTCATTGTGTCCAGGTAAAATACAGGCGGTACTTGTTGTTGGCTTGTGATTGTAAATTGCGCATATTTTTACGCGCCAGCCAATATTAAAAGTGAAACACTTGACTTTTTCGCGATAAGATAGTCTTTGCAAAAAGTTAGAGACTACTGGGCGTATACGTAACTTATTTTTAAGCTTGTGAAAATTACAAAGTGTTTAAATTATTGATTCAATCGAAACGGGAGCACATAAATGTTTTGTCGAATTGATGACACAGAAGCGTTTCCAAGAAGCTTTGCCACAGAGGTGAGTACCTATATAACTTAGGCTCGCCGGCTTTCGAAATTGCCTTCCAAGTTGAACAAACAATATGAATACTCGTCATCTTTTCTTCCCAAAGTCGTCCATTGAAATGCTTGACTTATGTTTCTAATGAACAAAATAACTAATTAGCGAGCCAGCAACCTGCAAGGATAATGGAATCTTCTTCGGAGCTAGCTAAATCATCAGTTGCTTGCGTGAGAATGTAGGTTTTGCAAGCGACACGCCTTTCCTAAAAAAGAGAAGAAAAATCTGACAAGAACAAAGATACACTGCGGTTGTGTCATCATCTCTGTTGGCGGCCCGGTTTTCACTGTTCAATTGACGGAAATGGTAGACACTTGGACAATTGACGATGAAGCGTGAATTAGATCGAAGGGCTTGTTTAAATTCCGGGACTTACAAAAAATCGAAAGAACTTATTGAAAAGGCTCTATAAAAAAATTATTCTCAGTACAAGACTCGAGATGGGCTTGGTCTGCTTTCTTAATTAGCCCGGCTAACGTTGTTAATGATGACACGACTTAAACGAGTAAGTTTGTGGAAACTCAATATCTCTTAAAAAAAAACTTGAGACGACAAAAAACACCGTAACAAGCTCTGGCTATTATTTATATTTTGCAAAACTTATTGGCTTAAGTGAAACCATGGTCAACAATGACAATTCTAACTGTCTCTGCGTTTGTCGCAGGCCAACTTGATATTACTGAAATATTTTTGAACTTGAACAGGACACGTTGTACAAACATTGTCTTCTTAGATCGCTCTAAAAGATATTGAGTCTTACAGATCGAAAACTGAAACACAAAAGACAGATAGATTGAGCTTTGAAGTAGGCCCGACGTTGAACGAATTCGACAATAAGCAGATATTGAAGCCTGACTATTGGTTTAAAGAAAGTTTTTGACTCGGCTCTTAATAACAATAACTATGGATTAGCTATAAATACCCGAAAAGCAATAGACGTAGGATTTGATTCAAAAACAAAAGCAGATTTAGCTCCAAGGACCGTGGCACTATAGTTTGGAAAATTCAGCTGCAAAGAGCGGTTTTGGAAGACGACATGTCTGGCTTACGAAAATTCATCCGAAGTGGAGCGCTTTTGACTAAAAGAACGAGATCAAAAAAGACGAAAAAAAAATACGTTCAAAAATGGTTAGATCAGGCTCGAGTGAGAATGCTTAAATATGCTACGGTCCTGACAAAAGACTTGTCTTTTAAAAATGAATATATGTAAATTTGCAGGTGCAACATCCACAGAACAGCTTTTAAGAAATGTTCATGGATCTGGATCTAGTGGCGAGAAAAATCTTAAAGTCGTTTAAGTGTTGAAAAAGTTGTACTTGTCGTGCAAGTACTTGCGTAAAAGTCAGGTGACTTCTAAGAAAAAATAGAAGACACCCATCCATGACAAAAGTCCTGCAGTGCAGAAACCTACGAATCGAAGCTTCTTAAAATACATACATGAACGTTAGCATCGCCCATCCTTTTCAATGCGCAGTAAATACATTTCATCGATTAACAGACAGTTTGATAGATCCCCTTTTAGAAATACAAACAAACACTTTGTTACGTAAGTCACTGACCTTTCCGACCACCATCATCTAATACGTAATCGAAAATATGTTTACCCAACAGTTCAGTAACGAGCACTTGTTTTTTGGCAGACACACAGTACACACTTAGGCCAAAAACCTTTTGAATTATTTATTCCCCCTCATCTTTGATGTGGCATTGGTATCTGCATTGCAAAATACCCTCCAACACAATCCAAAACGAACATAAATTCCAACAAACCAAACCGCGTACCGATAAAATAACAATTTGCCATCAATAAATTCGGCCTGTTTATTTATGCTTCATTTTTATACTCTGTCTGTGCTTTTTCGTTGGAAAATCCCACTGTGAATTGGCAACCAGGAAGAGCAGGTTTACAAACAAAAAAAAAAAAACAGCAGACAACATTTCACTGCAAACAAAAAGAAGCCAAAACCAAAACCGCTCGCTGCTGACCACATGAAAAATCATTTTTCCGCACGATTGGTGACCACCGCGTATCACAATAAATTTCTCCGCGGGACGATGACTAGCACAAGTACCTCAGTACTATCACCCACCGAAAATGCAGATCAAAATGTATCCCGCGGATACGAGCTGACCCATTGAGACACAAACAAACGGATCGTCTCAGTGGCCAACTTATGGCTCTGTACCAAACTGGCGCCCAATGTGTTTGCAGCAACTTTCGCGCGCGCTCACGCTCTCTCTTTGCCTGATGTGATAATTTAAATCATATTATTTGTATCCCTCAGATGTATGGTTTCTTCAATTTATCACGCGAGATTTTTAGAAGGTGGCTAGAGCCGCCAAACCACCATGATGATGATGATGATGAGGATGCCCACAAGGGACAACAAGGCTGGGTGCAAAATAATGGCGACTGTTACTGTGTTTAATTCATCGACCCATATGCCGCTGGAAGGGTTACTAAACAATAATTTTGAAACATTTTATAGTGCCCAATTAAATTTGAGAGTGGGAATGCAAATTTCGGAGCCACACAGATCCAAATGGCTCATTAGCAATCAGCGCTGGAAACGCTTTCAACAAAATTTGCATTTTTCGCAGTTTAGGGGTTCTTTGCTCCTACCGAATATAACGGTTTACAGCTGAGTTATTGAAATTTCGCGCAACATTTAGGTACAAAAAATAAAAATGAACCCCAACAAGGGCTAATGACCTTTGGCTAATGATCCAATAATAATATAGCAAGATGTGTCTCGGCTTTTGTTTCTGCGTTTAAATGAATGAATGAACGAAAAATGATGAATTATATGTGGATGCGATTAGAGGGACAATTAGCTGGAGAGGAAATCACCGAGGAAAGAATTTACCCATTTAAATAAAGCGAGTTGGTGCATTGCCCTCAGCAGGGCCTGGGGCCGAGTTAACTGAGTGCTAAGTGTATGCCTTGAAGTGGAAGTAGTTGAGTTTAAAAGATAAAAATGCTGAAGACCAACGAATGGTAACAGTTTTAACTGTAAAGGGGTTTAACTTTTACTTCTGTGTTTTGGAAAAATCGATGAGAATCCACCTGTGACATGTGATTGAATTGAATTGGAAAAGAATGGTCCCTGCAAACGAACAGTGAGATAAAAACCGAGGATGCCTGTTAGAAGTGGGTGATATGTGATTTTTGGACAGGGACGCAAAGGCGTACACACCAGCAGTAGCTTTCTTTTTTGTTCTTCCAGCATCATCACGCAGTTGACTGGCCAATGGTATGTGTCTTTCAATGAAAGAGTCTATAAATACAAGTTCCAACTCAACACCGCTCAATCATACAACTGACTGAGTCTCGCATGAAGTAATTCTTTTGACAGAATAACCATATATACTCTTTGGCGTCTGAAGTGCTATTCGCTGCTACAAAAATTATGTTTGTAGGTGATCCCAATAGAGTGCACGACTAGGCTACACAAAGCTCTATCGTATTTGTAGATCATTTAAAAATTTACTCAAAATTGCCCAAAAAAATGAGTTTATTCGAACCAATTTAACTTCCTACAGTCCTGGAAAATGACAGGTCGCTTTTCCGATGACTAGACTTCAAGGAAACGACAACTTGGCCTTGCGGCAGTCATGATCAACGACGAGACCTACTTTTGGAAGTCTCCACCACTCCCGGGAACAACCACAATACCATCCGGCAGTGCTGGGAAACAACAGGCTATAAAAACAAATAGTTGGTTGGATAAGTCCGCATAGAATCTTTTCCAAAACTAATCTTTTGTCAGGGTTATTGCTTTTTGGAACAAATGGAAGAGATATTCGACTTTGTGCCAAGAGAATTGAGAGGTTTTCTCAAGGCAGGTCAACTCTAGGATGTCTGCTGACGGTTGCGACATGTGTTTTTCCGGGAGTTGAACCGTACAACCCTAACTTACTAGTGCAGCACACTAACCTCTGCCAAAAAGTACAGCTCAAAATTCCAGCAAAAGCGGCTGACAACCCTAAAAATGTATGATGGTCAACCCGCAGGTCTATTCAAAATAATTTAAGAGGAAAACTGACAGAGTTTCTCTCTTTTTTTTTCAAAAAATTATGCAAGTGTGAATTATATGACATGGTAAAAAAAAAATATTTACTTGTCAGTAGCATGTGCATATTGCTGATGATCCAGGAGCAATGCCAATGATATTGCTATACTCGTATGAAGGCGTGCAGAAGTCTGGAGAGGTACATTATAAGGCTTAAGTTTTTTTTGAAGGATTAATCCAGGAACAAGAATTGAAGACACAAAGTTTGGGATAAAACCTGTTCCTTGTAGCAGCCCAGCCTCGTCTCAAAGAGAAAACCTTTCTGTGAATGCTTCCACTTGCAAAATCCTGACAATTCGACAGTCCTAGGCTAGCTTCCTAGCTTTCGTTTTGATTTTTATTCACGTAGTAGCTTTTCTGATATGCGATCCTGGGCACTCATTCCGTAACTTTTCAGACGATTATCGTCGAAACGATAGACCTCCAAAACTTGCAACTAAGTGTAAAAATTACGAGTTTGAGAGCTTAATCGAGTAAGCTCTCCACAAATGTAATGAAAACTGACAATGGCGTGTAGAATATAGTTTATTACGGTCTTAAAAGTTTCAAAAACGATATCGTCCAGACGATTATTGTCATACGGAATCTGAATCCGTTCTTGTCACGGGTGAACGAAAATTACAGCCAAGGAGCCATAGGAACCGCTGACTTCTAACCCCCAAAACGAGATTTAATTCATAGGCCAATGTCATTCACCTTGATAATCCCCTCAAGGCTTGCCGGCTCTTTTATGCTGAATATCAAAATCCACTAAATCAAAACCACTGCTTTATCTCAATGCTGGCTCCAAAGGTCACTGCGTAGCTACACACCCATTACAATAACGCACAAGACCAATTTTTTTAATTTATTTTTTTTTCAATGTAATGCAATACGCTCTAATTATTCTAATTAATCATATGGGTATATGGGATATCACATAATTGACTCAACACAAAACAAGTCGTGTCAATAGCATTAAATAATGAAATCACTACCTTGCTCATTAACCCATCACTCTGTCGGCTAGCACACGTGTGACAGAGCTCTTTCTAATCAAATTAACATCTTTAACAAATAATCGTAAAATTTGTCCTTAGCTACTTAGCTGAAAACAATTATTATCTGGAGAGACATGAAATAAATCCCAGCTAAACATGGCGCGACCACCAACAACAGTTGTTCATGTAACACCTCAAGTGTGTTACTCACCCTTCTGTCAAGTTTGCAGCTTTATTCGCAATTAAAATCTAATGAATAAAATATGACAGATATATAATTGCAATCCTTTCTAAGTCGCGCTACCCAGACGCCAAAAAGATATAAATTATCACAGCAAGATATCTATAGCGAGAGCAAGAGACTTTTCGGTTTGGAATAAATATCGATAGCCAAGGCACTGCTGCTAATTGCATCTTTCAAACAGACAAAGAGAACGCACAGCACACTCGGTGTGAGTGTATCTAGAACTAGTTCACTACCACGCCAGTATCTTTGCACGGCTGCCAATTTAAGTCAAATGCAAATTTGTTTTCATTATTCTTTTTCGCTTTTGATTGTGTATCGTGTGTGACTATGAGTGAAGTTCAAAAAAAAAAAAAACTTGCATGCATACAGCGAGAGAGATACCCTCTGGATATGGTCAAACGTAATTGAACACGATTTCATTAACTGTATAGGTATCGTGCATAATAAGCGATGACAGAGTATTCTTAACCGAGAGTTGGACAAATCTGCGGTAATTGTTTGCAATTAGAAAAGTCGTGCAGGTAATTAGAGAAAAAGTCTCAGACGCGACGTTCATTTTTCAGCAAAGAATGCAAATTTGATAAATTGAATATCAAAATGTTTACCGAGAGTACGAGTTTCCAGCGGGAAGGCTGTCTTTGAAGTGGAGTTGTTTTTTTTTTTTTGTAATTTTCGTTTGCCTTTACAAAGCACCGCCGCACCCGAGAAAGGTGAAGAATGTTGAATGCCATGTCAGATGGGTGTTGTTCCAATTGAACGATTGATTATTGTGTCATGTATCCTTTCTTGGTAAGGTTATATATAATATTAGGTGTGCAGTGGGAATGTTATCGGATTTAAGGCGATCAAGAGGGTGGAGATGACGCATTGAGATTTATATTGTCTAGCTTAGGCAAAAGTTGTCTGATATGCTGGTGTTTCGGAATGTCACTGGGAGAGCTATTTTGCTTAAAAAAAGGACTGTCTTTCCATTTGAAATACTTAAGTAATTTTCGAGAGTGATTTTAAACTTGACCCATTTTGTTGATGCAGATTTCTTGCGGCTTACAGCGGTTTATGTTGTTTGAAGGCGATAAAAGTTGAAGAGCACCTGCAAATAAATTTTGCGGAAGCTTTTCAAGCCATCTTCGGTGTTTTTAAACATTCGCTTTACACAACATAGCTCATAATAAATCGTTGTCGATTAATTTTCGGCAATAGACAAACTCCCTTACACGTGTGAGAATCAACAAGAAGGCAAATGTGAAATTTCTTCTAAATCTGTCTCTTTTATCATAAACTGAAATAGATTCTAGCTTTTGTAATACCAAATGTGCTTAGAAATATTCATTTATTCAAATTACACGAATCACTGACCATCACCCTCAAAGTGTGAGAATCAACAAGAAGGCAAATATGTGACGCTTCTTTAAAATCGAACTTAAGAATGGGGATCAAAGTTTAGTGTTACAGAATTTACTTAAAGTACATTTTTTTCTTCAGGAAACTGGAAGGAATTCCCAACTAAGAGTTTTCGAAGGAGTACCCTCGTAACTTTGTTGAAATTAGTTGTGATTATCGAGTGATGAAGTAAAAAAAGGAGTAGCCTCGTAACTTCGTTGAAATTAGTTGTGATTATCGAGTGATGAAGTAAAAAAACATACAGACAGACAGTGATTTCGGAGTTTTTTTTTAGGTAGAACAATCCCATGAGAACATTTTCTTGATTTTAAAACCCTCTCTGCAACGCATCGAGCCGACTTAAAGACGATTTTAAAATAGTAACTTCGGCAAAATAATACAATTTTGCTTTTTGAGTTGTTGGCTTAAGTTGTAGGCACTTGGACAATTCATGGTGCGGTGTGTGCTGCAGAATTAACTTCCCAAATATGTACCTCGAGAATTTATATTTTCAAAAATTAGCTGGACCGATCACCGGAAACAAAAACACATCTGGCCAAAGTCTACCAAACAGCTGAGAATTTAAATGTCGGGGAGCAGCTCCTCAATTCAGCCGTTCGGACCATTGCACGAAATTGTAGGTCCCTTCCATGCTACCCAAAAAAAAAATTAAATTCCAACATCTGAATGGCTGTGAAATATCTAAGGTACCAGTGCGCATCTGCTGCTTTTCATTATTTATTATTTTGTTTAACTGACAGAAGATAGCCTCGTGATAAATAACTAAAAATCGGAAATATCTGTAATTCCAATCAAAGCGTTTGTTTCCAATAATTGTTTGCTATCATTTGACGTCGAAACGATACACTTTCAAATTTAGCTAAGAGCTAGCACATGATTTGCCACAAAATTTAAAAATGGCCTTTAAGACAGGTGATTCGATGATTGTAGCCAATGCCATCAAGGCGGTTATTTAAGACGAACATTCTCATGCAAAAGGAGTATCCCAAGTGGTTAAGTTGTGGCAAGCGTGAACGAGAAAAAAAGAGCGCTCTGACGGTTGTGACTCTTGGAATTAATACATTTTCACTATCAAGAGTGTGACTAGTACAATACATTTCTGTTCGACAACACTCGCATATATCTGCTGTAGCTAAACCCATCACAAAGTTAACAAACCTGTTTACAGACAAATTTCTAAACTAGATTCTGACATAAAAATTCTTTAAAAAAAAAAAAAAACACATCTGGACGGATCTACTCCCGCCAGTTGGATAATCCATCAAATGCCAAATCCGCCTATCGCTCATCTGTTCATAATGTGCTATTCCCATTTGCGTAGTGTTCAAATTCCGAAAGCCAAAAACCTCTTCAACAACTTTCATAAATCGACAAATTCTCCCTCGAAAGAGACAAAAAAAAAAAAAAAAACCCAACCATATCACAACAAAATTTATATATAATTTCGGATTAAGTCCGCCCTCGGAATACCATCGAGACTATTGCCATATCATTTTTGCAATCAACTCGATCCAGTTTTAGTTTATTTTCTTCTTTTACCAGAGCGGGTTGTACATTAATTAAATAAACTTGACCACCTGTCCAAGTTTCCAAAATAACCAAACCAACAAACAGCAGAAAAAAATCCAAAAATAGTCAATAATGCGAACAATACGGGCAAATGAATTCGATGGAAGAAAAAAAAAAAGTTAGTTATCTGGAAAACGCTCTCAAGGTGAGACAAGGTAACCAGGTTTACCAAAAATAAATCCAACCATAGCACGGCGGCGGCTGGTGAGACCGACCACGCCAATCTTGGAAGTGTCTCGATCTGTGAAAAGAATCAACGACGCGTGTGAAGTAACACTCATACCAAAGCCTCTCTCAAGACACATGGTGCAACGACGGCGTAGTCGATATATCTTTTATTGATGTTTCTTGCCGTTGAATTGAGTATTTTTTATTTTCATGTCGCTTTTTCATTTTTGCAAAATTAATTATTATTCAATTGTGGGCGCGCGAATTGTCGTCTCCTTTAGAAGCAGCGGCGCCATATACATATCAACGAAAATATAAAGCACACCACAATACAGAGTTTCTCGCGAACGGATTTTATTTTTGCAATGTCCAACAGTCGTCGTCGTCGTCGTCGTCGTGGTTGTAGTTGTTGTCATCGTCGCGTTGTGGATACCAAAAATGGGAATTTTCTCTTCGCTTTTCGATTTTGTAATTGTCAGGCGTTTGATTTTGAACAGTATGTTGGCTGTTGGAATGATGTTGACCAAAAATTATCAAGTGGGCTGGGGAAACAGATTAACACACATTTGCGATATGCGCTGAATAGGGTTTTGAGTGGACCCTGCTCGGCGGGAGCATTGAACTTATTAGCTAAAATGTGTAGGTAACTAGACTCTTGAAATTAATTAGAAGACATTTGTAGTTTTGGAATTATTAGCGTCTAGCTAAACTCTGGATTGTTCCACGCCGACATATGGGTTCTTAAAGTGCGAGGCATTCACTCAGAACCCTAAATCACTAGACAACAATGACCAAATTAGGCGATTGTCTTTAGTGAGTGTTTCCTAATGAATGAGTGAGTCAGGAGACCTACGGAAATTGAAGATGATTGGGTAATGTGCGGTTTTTTGAAAGACAAGCCAACTTGGCAACTTCGACTCAGTAAGGTGAACTATCCAATAAGGTCGCATTTGTGAGGAAGTTCAACGATGAAAGTCTGCAATCGGAATAGCGACGCATTCCAGTATTTTCAAAAATTTTTGAAAAACTAATAAAAACTAGAGTTGTGTCATACCTTGAAAACATCTCCTACCTTAGCAATAAACAGTATGGATTCAGAGCGGGTAGATCAACTGAAGATGCGCTTTTAAGCTTCTGTAGCAGAATATACGATAGCGTCAATAGCAAAAAGTTTACTGCTGCTCTCTTTATAGATATTACCAAAGCATTTGATACTGTTGATCATACCATCTTGCTTAATAAATTAAACAAAGCTGGATTCAGAGGGTTTATGCTCAATTGGTTTGAATCCTATCTCACCAACAGAAAACAAAAGGTTAGAATAGGAGAAATTTTTAGTGAGAGCAGTGATATAAAAATCGGTGTTCCTCAGGGCTCCGTTCTGGGACCAATATTATTCTTAATATATATTAACTCTATTTTCAATCTTAATACGAAAGGTAAACTCACTGGTTTTGCTGATGACATAGGATGTTCTTATTCCAACAACTCCCTCTTAGATCTGACAGCCGATATCAACTATGACTTGGAAGCATTGAGACATTGGTTTAGTCTGCATAAATTAGTAATTAGCGACAAAACTAAAATAATGTCTTTTAGCATATCTGCTCTTAACCTACAACTTCCAGTTTTCACTTTTCATAGTTCGTACTGCTACAATACGTTAATAAGCTCTGACACTTGCTATGCCTATGACCCTCATTCTGTAGCTACGTATAACACTAATAAAAGTTGCTCCATAAATTGCTTTGCTATCGGTAATGTACAGGTATTTAAGTATCTGGGACTTGAAATCGACAGTAGGTTAACTTGGAGCTCTCATACCACCTCCCTAAGGAAATACTTGCAAAAAACTACTAAAATACTGTATCATTTGAGGCTATATTGCTCGAGAAAACTTTTAGAAACTGTTTATTATGGCCTGGTCCAATCCAAACTACAGTATGGTTTATCGTGTTGGGGAGGAGCATACAAAAACAAAATTCAACCCTTGGTGGTTTTACAAAAGCATTTACTAAGAATTATCTGGAAGAGAAGACGCCAGGAACATAGCTTTCCACTTTTTATGCATTCTCTTATATTGCCTTTAAAACATCTTTACTTTTATAAAGTTTTAAAAATATTTTTCTTAAGATCTGGGTATTCCTTAAATCATGATCCGAATGCCTACGGTCTTCGTAGCTCTGTTAGGAATCTTGCTTATATTCCCCCGCACAATACTCGCCTCTTCTTAAATTATTACTCTTCTGTAGCACCGCGTGTTTTTAATAAATTACCTATTGAATTAAGGCATTCTCAGAACATCTTATCGTTTACCAAAAAAGTAAAAAAATGGCTGTTTAATTACGACTTAAATGAGATCTATAATTTATCCAAGGTAATTTTATAGTGACTGCGCTCACCTTTTTATTTAAACTCACTCCGATAAACCAAATTTAGATTTAACTACGTCCAGCTGAACTGATACTCGAAGCATTCGCCACTAGTTTTTAATAGCTATAGAATGTTTCTAACCATTCATTCCCTGATGAAAAACACTTATAATTTACTTAATGTTCTTTTTTTATAATGAATATTGTATTAATTACCAATGGAATGAATAAATTAATTACCTAATTACCATTTGACAATGGAATGTCCCCCGAATTTGGAAGAAGTCATACTGCAATGCCAGTACTGACAGCTTGTCAGACATTTTATGGAACCTCTAGTTGGACTGAAAGTGCGTCAGCACAGGCGTTAAAACACATAGAGCCAACAGAGCAATCGAGACGACGGTCAAAATTGAGGCAGCAAGACTACAACCCAACGAAGACCAGAACATGGAAGTTAGGAGTAGACGTGCTTAAAAGCGACTAAAGAATGCTTGAAAAGTACCATACAAGTTATCCTTGAAAAAAAAAACATGCATGGACCAAGAAAAAGTACTAATTATCGTATCGATAAGAAAGGTGATTGGCCCATCTAAATACCACGTAAAGATCTTTTCCGGTGCGTGAATTTTAAACATCTCTTTCTCTCTCTGCGAGTATAAAAGCAGAAGCAGTTGAAATTATGTTAAGGGTTTTTTGTAAGACTGGTTTGCAACGGACCAACTGTCAAATGTGAGTCATTTTTAACCTTCAAGTCGACTGAAATAATGCCAGCAGCAGTTCTACACTTTTGAAACTGTTAAGTACTTGGCTTGTTACTGCAAAGAAAAATGGCTACCGTTTGTGGACAACTGGAAAGTGCCATATTTTCAAAAAGTTTCTGACTGATCGAAGAACTACTTGAACAGGGAAAGAGCCAAATGCCAAAATCTACGGTTGGTAGCTAGACGACAGTAACGCGTCAAGATCACTAGGAAAAAGTTGAACGCAAAGAAGATATTGCGTCAGTACCTGGTGCGGTATATCTAGCCTAGAACCATCATGGTAACAGCAGGCCGTACGTATGCGTTAATCTATATCTTTGACTTTATGAAAATGAACACCAATTACAGGCACTCGCAGCTGTGACAAGTTTGATGGCTTGCTGCCAGAATCAACTGAAGATTTAGACAACGATATCTTCCAAAACTGATTAAGCCCTACCAACTTGAGAAAGTTCCCTTGATTTATGCAAATTCCCAAACATCCTTGTCATACCATCTACATTCATAAATATTTAATATTATCTAACGCAAATCTGAAAATTACGATTCAGAAAGCCTGCCAAGATAAGGGAAACATTTGACCATATCGTCGTTCCATAAATTCCCTCCAAAGTGATTTTATCAAGCCGTTACAGCACAACAAGGAAATTCGAAAGATTCACCACAGACTTAACGCCAACAATGTCTCTCTGTCAATCCCCCAATCTCATCGTGATTTTTCCAAACTTCCAAACTGAATGGCGTCGTAAATAAGACCACGAGTTTCACAATTCACCATGTCTTGCGAAGGGTCGACTATAATTCGATTTGATTCCATTTTGCATCACACTATATCAATACCCACACACATTGACTGGTGGTGGTCGACCATCTTGAGGTGACAGAAAAAAATAACGAAATGTAAAACCCGTTCATGCAGATTTGGTCAATATCTGGTTAACGCAGTTTTCATTCAATTTCAATTCAAAACCGAGCGCAGTTTATTATTTTCCCAATGCAAATTGCCGAGTAAACTGTCATATAATTAAACAGCAACTCGATTGACATTCGTATAATCAGGGTTCTCTTACCGATCCGCAGTGCTACACTGAAGGCAAATCAGTTTCAGGTCAGTGGTGGTAGGCATTACGTGAATGCTATTATTAGCTCGGGTAAATCATAATTTTTCTGATCGAACCGATTCGATAAACAACAAAGCCAGCTATAAGTCATGTTATCAGTGACATATCGAACAGGTACCTACAACGGAAATGTGATAACATTTAAATTCAAAGTGCGAATATACGTATACACAATGTGACTTGGTCTTGACGAAAAGAGCGAGTTGCACTGCGCTACAACAAAGTGTAGGCGCGCATAAAATAACACAATTTATTTAAGCCAGCAGCCTCAAGTTCATAGAGGTCGTTAGCGGCTTGTTATGCTGTACCAGAGAGTCGGCGGCGGTATCTACTACTCACTCTAACAAGACTTTGAAAATGTAATTACAGTGTAATGTAAATTGTTTATAAATGGATAAAGTATGCGCACGCGAGCGAGTTGTGCGCTGCAAAATGGAGAAACACAAAATTATATTCACACATTTTGGTGGGTGGATAAATGGTCATTGAATTGAATTGAAATTAAATTTCCATTTCGAGAGGTGCGATGGCTAAGAAAAATATGGAATTAATAAGGAAAACACGAGGAGAAATGTGTTGACTGCGTCAAGGTTGGCTTGTCATATTGTTGGGGCTGTTGAAGTATTTGGGCTTGTCTTATATTTGATAAATGTCTAAATTGGTGATAGAGTGTTTTGTTATGTTTTTAATGGTGGGGAATATCCCCACGAAGGTGTAGTGACCGGATCAAATGGGTGATGGTATTGACACCAGGTGGCTGCAACATGTGAGTGGGTATGGCTAGCGAATAGTTTGACGGTACTTTTTCCAATTTACAAGGTTTTTACAAAGGCGACTATACCCAAATAGGCTCTTCACATTTTTTAGGCAAAAAGGAAGAACAGCATTAGTCCACTTATGTCCAAATTGAGTTAATGTTACGATCGGATGATCTGTTCTATATGTCATATTTGTTTTCATTCAAATATCTAGCTGCTGTGTTATGGATCAGGGGAAAAAAAAACGGATAAGTCGACTCCCACATCTGAAGTCAAACCTTTAACCTGAAAAGTGGCTAAAAATGGCTTATGCTGTTTTCCTTGTTGCCACAGATTTGAACAACGTTTACTAGGAATTTTCAGAAGCAATCCACCATTCTGGGATCCGTCTTAGTACAGTTCTGTATATACCGACTTAAATGCATGAGAATCGGAAAGGAAGGCAAACAGAAAAATGCGTGTTTTCCACATTGCTTTGTCTTACCAACAATTCAGCACAAACCTTTCCTCTGGAAATTTGTCAGCTCAGTTTTTAACAGGAAAGTTGTAAGCCTTCCATTGGAATTTGAAGAACTTGACAAACATTGAAGGCGTTCTTTTTTATAAATCGATTTTTAGCTCTTATTCTTCCTTGAAGACCGCCTATGGCTTTGCCTAAAAATTTTTAGCTTTTTTTAATTTTCTCTCTGATTTTAAGCAGGGGAAATATTTCGATGAAAATGTTTCACTTGTCAGGAATGTAAATCAGATTGCTGAATAGAAAACATTCCGGTTAAAATATAATTCCCGATAGGTGTGTTCATGACCCCGTTTTTCTAAATCTCCTTTCAATCACCATTGCTTTGCTGCACCCATTCGAGGTATACCACTTCTGTCATATGAACCACTTTATAGGATCGCGCCCTTTCCTTCTTTAATCGAGAACATTTCGTATCAAACTGCAACCCACTCTGAAAGTTGCTGGGGTTTTTTGTCTTCCATCCAACACATTGTTACCATAGAATCAATTGACATTCCCCTTTAGCTGTCAAACAATTTGGCATCACTAGAACATTGTCCTATATATTCATTTACTGACATCGTCTATTCCTAGTTCGAACCAATTGAACATTTACTGTCAAATAGTTGTTCATCAATAAGTAGTGACATACAAACCTCCATCACCATCATACTGTTTGCCATATTTTTTTTTGTTTGACAGTTTTAGAACATCGCTACCGCAATGCGAAAACAAAAATCATGTCATGTCACTTGACTCTTTGACAGCCTTGACAAGCTGCGCGACATCGTTTCAGCATCGTGTGCAAGGGCAAAGAATTTAATGTCCCCAAAGATGCATATCACTTGTCACAAAACTATCTGTCACATTTGTTGCAAATATATTTTATTACTAGGTCATTGGATAGATGCCTTCATGACGCGTGACCAAACTTACAAGTCTTCCACGTCCATTGGTGTGCCTTAAACCCCCTCAGCCCCCCTCCCCCATTCAAGTGGAATAAATTCCGTTTTTGGGGATTTTCCAAAGCGCCAACACACAATACCATCTCTCACTCCCTATAGCCGCTGGCTATGTTCACCTCCATAAGATCCGTCATTTTTAGCATTCCACTTATACAGCGCTGCCAGGGAGAGGGGGAAAAAATACCACGCGCAAAATAATGAGAAAACACCACCAGGCAAATGAGACGAAAAAAAAGCTCAATCAATTGGCGCCACATTTGAGCCGCCTTTACACCTCACAAGTCACAACCGTCGCGCGCATCTTACACAAAAACACACACACGCACACAACTGTTGAGACTTATGGCATTCGATGGCGTATCACAAGCTAAATTCCTCCAAGTGACTAACTTGTTTTACTGTCGCGCTGTTCCATTGGAAAATCAAATATGGAGGAGGAAAATCCATCCAAGGCAGCCGTGCGGCGATGACAGCCAGCAAAGTGGGGCTTCTGCTAGCATTTGAAAAGAAGATGAAAAATTCTTTCGACCATATCAACTGTAAATAATGTCGTAGTCGTCGTCAGATCGTCGTGCCTGTCATACTTCGCAAGTTCATCATAACCAAACCGACACAACGCAAGATCACAAAGAACCGAAAGAAAAGCCATCGCGCTTGCTGGCCGACATACACGAGGAAAATATGACGTTTTCCACTGACATCGGTTTGGGTCATTGCTTCGTCTGTGTCTGTGTCTGTCAGTGGATCTCTGTTATGTTGACTTTTATCTCATTATCAGCAATGAAATCCGCAAACTCGGATGAACTAAATTCCTTTGTCTGTCAATATTTGTCATTTGGTTGGAGCTGTCAATAAACGGCTGACAGCCGAGATACGATTATGTATGTCGCGTGAATGTACAACGTAAATAGAGAGTCAAGCAGAGAGAATTCCAAGAATGCATTATATTAACACTTCTCGGTGGAAGATTGTAATCTAATTTATGGCGAAGGTAAGCGGAGAGTTCCGTTTGCAAAACTTTATCAATTACAACGAATCACCTTCTTGGCATTCTCCACGTCGACACATTTTGTCAAAGCGGTGTGTTGGTGGTGGTGTCGTCCACCCACACGCAACAGATCCATTTTCTCGTTTTTCACTCATTAATCGCGGAACATGAAAGCGAGTCTGTGTGTAGTGTGTGCCGCGCAAAGAATATGCCGACAATTAAAAAGCGTATTTCGCGTGGCGTATTATAAATTCAAAACAATATTCATTTTCATGCAAGTTATGTAAACGAGGCTAGGGAAATATGCCGATAAGTGACGTTTGATGTTTATTTTCCCGATTGCAACTCTCTTGCGCCAAGGCCAAATGTCGGACTGTTTTTTTCTTTCTTCTACTTGTTTCTCCTCTCTAATCACCAACAAGTGGGAGCTCTGATAGGTAAATAAGTTTTGCAATTTTCAAACTGAAGAGGAAAGTTAATATTTCGCAGTAGCAGTGCGGGCACGGAAATGTACAATCGATTTAGAGCGGTTTTGTTGAAATCGTTCATTTTACCTGATTGGGTTGATTGAGAGAGTTGGCGCAGCTGGAGGAGTGGCTCGCTACTGAAATGTTAGCTCGGCGACAGGAAGCAGCTCAGAGCAAAAAAGAATGGCATGTGATTGGTTTGCTTTTCGAAATGGGATAAGAGATGTAAAATATCGCCCCGAGATGTTGCGGCTTGATGGTTAAATAATGGTGATACTAAGGATCAGCTAGTGGCTCAAGTGGTGGCCTAATACGGCAACCTTGACGTCAGATAATATTGAGTGGCAATTTAACTTGGGGATCAAGTGGTTACGTTATATAGAACACATTTTAAACATGTGCGCAGTTTGGACAAAGTTTGGGTTGTCATATTGCAGTGCGTGTTCGATTAGAGCTACCGTTCTGTGCCGCTAGTAGTCACAAAGTAACTTTTTGTTCGTGATCAGCAAAATGCAGTTAAAAAATTACGCATTTGAAAAAGTAGCATGTTTGTACTTCTGCTATTTAAATTTTATTCTTACCCGAGCAGCCGAAAAAAGATGGGGAAACACTTAGGAAAACGCAGGAGGCAATATACGAAATATTCTTGCCGATCGCAATTTAAAATAGCTTTTCTGATCAGGAAGGGATGACCGGTTCACTGCCACCATTCGCTGCAGGAGTTATAGCAATCATCGTTGTTTTAGCAAACGACACACACAACGCCCGCAGACACATCTGCCAATCTTGACAGTTTCTCCACAGATAACATTGAGCTTGAGGACCACCACGCTGAGTGAACTTCCTTTGATTGTTCTATTTGTCGGTAAATGTCAATGTGCGCATTTTAATGCATATCGATTCTCTGTGGGACCGAGTCTACACCTCAGACCTCATTCTTATCCTCAAATAGAGAAAAACAGAAAAATGTCACTTGTAAGACAATAAACTCTCCTCATTTTATAAATTACAGAGGTGAACGCCCCAAGTTTTGAAAATTTTTGCACACTTTGCAACTGAACCAATTTACTCCATGTGAACTGGGCGCAACCTAATTCTGTCATCTCCGTACCGCCGACACTCTAAATCAAACGGATCACCAGTGTGGTCAGAAGAAATCTCCATAAATCAATAAATCTGCTAACGCAAGTTCAAATAGTTGGTTCTTAACAAAAATTACTTTCCCACTCTAAATCAAACGGATCACCGGTGTGGTCAGAAAAAATCTCCATAAATCAATAAATCTGCTAACGCAAGTTCAAACAGTTTGTTCTTAAACAAAATGATTTTCCCATGGATGTGTTCCCCGATCGCATTTCAAGTGTCCGCATCGAACGGAAATCGATTTTAAAACTCCCCAAAACCCAATTAGTTATTCATGTCATTTATGGAGTTCTTTCGTCTTCATCTGATTTAAATGTCAATGTTCGGCGGAGGCTACTATTTCCGGCTGCACTGTGGGTCTATTGAAAACCTTTCCAATCGACCATAAAGCCATACACACAATTCCATTTAATAATGACATTTCGATTGATTTACGAAGCACAAAAGTGACCCACTTCGCGTGAGTGAACACTATACCGATACCACCCACTGTGTCTGGAGGGTGCACGTGTTTGACAAAGAGTTTACTCGATTCCAATTTATTTTTTTTTATAAAAAAGTAATGACACGTAAAAAAAAGTTCGATAAACACGCATCACACTCGCCGATAGAAGCATAGAAAGTAAACCTAGTTGCACAACAGTACATAGCGTGACCCTCAAAAGAACATTTCAAAAGTGACACAATTCAATAGACACCATGCTGGTTGTCTTTTATTGTAACAGTCCCATCAGTATGATGAAATGGGGGGGACACAATTCATTTGCCTTGCGAAAATCTCATCAAATTTAGCGTGAAAATCGGTGGTTTCTCTTACGCCAATAGTTCACCGACTTAGAATCTGGGTTAACGCAAAACAATTCCAATTGTCACTCCATAGAGATCGATTAATCGATTTTCTCACAAGCAGTCGGTATTGGATGCCTTTCTATGTTGAACAGAGCAAAGACCTCTTTGGATAATTAGTCGCGCAGCTGAATGACGACGACGACGTTGACGACAATCCTCCTCTCTGGGGTTTAGAGAGTTTTAAAGTCACACACTGTCTGTGTGTGTGTGCAATCGGATACGAGAGATCCAGATACACTACACGCAGTACACACATCGAGTACCGACTAGTGCGCGCGCGCTCATTTGAAACGACCTTTGGAAATATTCTCCATCTTCAGTATGGATGATAACGAACGAGCGATGACGGTAGTGGTGAGAGGGAGGCGTAGGATCTCTCTGCAACATTCAATCTCTAACCGCAATTTGTTGTTCGAGCATCTAAAAGGCCTAAAATAGAGGCATCTATCTGTACGGGTCTTCTCTTCGGCGTATGATGTACGGCGAAATGCCGGGCTGAACACAGCACGCATTCCAGTTAATTGAGGAGGGGGGGTACTGACAGTGTGGGGAATGCGGTATCTATGGCTTTGATGAAAACGAGCACGACGACAGCGACGAGTCTCTCCCCAGCTATACATCGATCTGTTCATCGGCGGTGATGGTTACAGCGGCTGTGCTCGGCAGCATGGCTTCCCTCCACGATGTGAAATCGGAATGTTATCGGTTGACGATAAAAAAGAACGGCTTTCATAGATGCAATTGGGGTATGCGCGGCAT
Source organism: Cheilosia vulpina (assembly GCA_916610125.1). Classification (NCBI taxonomy): domain Eukaryota; kingdom Metazoa; phylum Arthropoda; class Insecta; order Diptera; family Syrphidae; genus Cheilosia; species Cheilosia vulpina. The sequence goes on from OU744277.1 coordinate 65,116,058, forward strand.
GTTCGATATGATTAGTGACGGTGAGGTTAACCGCGAAGTAGCAAACATACTTTGAGTGGGAATTTTCAGCAGGACCCCTCACTTAAATTTTGGAAAAAAATGTATGATTTGCATGACAGCTGACTTTGCACGTCGCCTTCTCGCACACAGTTTTTAGGATGTATTCATTCTGCTAACAAACATCAGTGCTGCCTCAAAAAATCCTAGTCCATCTAGTTTGTTATTAGAATTCCACTGTGAAACAGTTTAACTGACGCAACCATGATTCAGTTAGCCATATCTCCTACATATGCGTAAGAAGTGGTTGCAACAATCCACTCCCGGGTCTCCAACTCGACATGAGAAGAATTCTTGTCCGTCCCTTGTATGGCCATTTAGAGCTATACCATGTATTTCCATGCCGACTGCTGATACCATGGCAAGGTATAGACTGAGAGCTGAGACTCCCAATTTAAAGGAGTCAATTCAACAAAAATTGGGTCTTCACTGCAAAGTTCCACAGATGAGTTGTGTCGTAGATGAGATGTATGTTAATAACATGACCATGAATGACTTGACACTGTTTCAATTTCTTTGACCCTGTTGATATATTGCGTGCCCTACACATCAATTCGTCGATGGAATCAGACCACACAGTCTGAATTTAAGATGTTGTTCTGCTGTGGGTAGTGTTTTCAAGTATAACCCGACAAGTTGGCCATGCCTCTCTTTAACTGACTTCTCCCCTTGTCACCTGTCGAAGTTCGACGTAAGTCGTTTTTTTTAAATCACCAAACATACAGCTGGGAGCAGCAGTTATACCGCGAACTCTTTCAACAGAGCTAAAGTCCATCAATTAAATCTCTAGAGTTCGATTTGAATCGTCGATAATTTGGCTCGTTATGGTGGCTTACTGTCCTTTTGTTAGAATAAAAATATATAGTTGGCGAAACAGTCTCCAACCATTCGTTTTGTGTGAGTTTTGTCATTTCTGGAAGGGATATACAATTTAATGCCGAGTCCAAACGGCCAATGAGAAGCACTTTCATGACAGTTATACTCTCTGGTGTTTGAAATATGCTCTTCTGTCATTGAATTACGCGCCAACCAATCATACCCGCGAACAAAATAGAAATTAAGAGCCACCTGTTATTCCATTTCAACATCCGTAGTTGTGTTATCCCCTCTGTTCTATGCATTATATGTAGTGTTTGTGGGCCATTGTTCGACCGTGATGTGTGTGGTTCACTTCTTGGCATGAGAAAATATCTTTGCAATAGACAGTTTTTCGACTTCCAGGATTCAACTCCAGTCACTTAAATTTGCTCAAAACAGCTTTAACCCCAAGCTTAGTGTTTGCTTGCAAATAGTTGTTGAATTTGAATTCAGCAAATTATAACTGCCCTAATCCAAATATTAAAGGCAATCACTTCAAATATAATCTGGCTGATAATTTAGTGGTGTTGTACAACTATAATTCCAACCAAAGTGATTTTTTAAACAGATGTTGTCAAAATTACAACGCTAAACAGCTCGTGGTTGTCTATAGATCAGCCTCACTTTTAAGGAAACTTACATGGTAAGCTATCAATTTTCATCAATTTTCTGTCCATCAACCTCCACTTAGGCAACAAACTTCTAAAGCCTTGATCTTCATCGATCACCGTACCACAATCCATAGTGTAGCACACTGCATACTGTAAAAAAAACACAACTTCCGTACAATGCGAGACTTAAAAGACGTAAGCTCGCCAAGGTTTCCATCATTATAACAGTCTTTAGCAGAGTTTTGAGGTTTTTCGTTTTTTTTTTTTTTATATTACAAAAAATTCCATTCCACACACGTCAACCATACCATACATCATTATACGTATTCAGTAATTAAGCACTCAATGTCATCTGTCGTTGCGGTCTGTCGCATTTTCTTTCCCTGAAATTGTATCTGAACGAAACAAATAAAATCTCTCAAACAAAATATAGAAAGATCTACACATATTGTGTGGCACGTTTTTTGTCGTCGTCTTCTAATTTTTCCATCCCCCATTTGAAATGAAAGAAATTCCGGAATATGACGATCATCCATTACAATGTACGTACAACTGTGGATAAGCAGTGTGTATGCGAGCACACGCTATAGCGGTAATCTCATTGTTAGCTGATGGATTGATCTCTTAACCTTGGCAGTTCGATTCATTGTATGCAGTCATATTTTTTCTTTTCTTTAAGAGTGCGTATTTGTTTTTCTCTTTCGATTTGTTTATGTGCCGTCGTCTTGCAGTAGATCATACATTCGACGTTCACAGATATAGTGGAAAGAAAGGGTGTCATTCTATTTATTGGAACTATTTGCCGTTAGATTTGTTTTCCACTTTAAAATGTTCGTAGTCTCGACTTCAATGCCACTGGGTTATTGAACTATTTATGGATACTTTGATGAGGTCTAATGATGGGCGCTATCCGAGAGCAAGAATCGGTCAAACAAAAAACGATTGTTGTGTAGATGTCCATTTTGGAAGGTATTGTTTTTTGGTCTTACCATTTTTGGAAATTGATTTGTTTATTTGTCATGGAACTGTGGGGTTTAGTATTTTATTTTTTTCTATGATGTAACATATTGCTAACAATGATTTTCCATTGCCATTGCGTTTTGAACGTTGAACCGGTGCGTGTTGGCATTGACGGTCAATGTAATGTGGGGATCGTAGGTGAAGACGATATTTATCTCAAGTGCAAGTCTATCAATGAGATCAGAGAGCCACGAATGGGTCTATTGTGGTATTGTCATGTTTGGGGCTTGTGTCGAAGTTGTGAATATAGGAAAGAATATGTAAGTCTTATACGGCAACGTCTTATGGAGGAAGAAGTCTTCAAGATGAAATCAACACTGATAGGAAAAGTTCGAATCGAATGGAATTGGTGGGCCCTCACTGAGTCCTCTGTATGCCAAATCCAACTCGTTTCTCACTACTTCAGTACGATGTTTCAGTTGAAAACTCGGATAGTCTCGAGAGAGTCAGCAAGGCTTCCAGTAACGTCTATACAAGGAGCTCCCTCGAACATGAAGAAAACGATTAGAACTGTAATCTGATATTGTGTCAAGTTAACAAATGTGCGCGGTTTATTCGAACAGCCAAACACTTATTCTGTATGCTAACATTTTATCTACTGTGCCATTCTTGTTCATTCTATTTTTTTCCATCGACGTGGTTGTGTTGATAGTTCTCCGACTGTATTGCAACCGTACGACTCGCGTCTATTTCGATTTGATATCCTTGAGTATTGGTCGAACAGTTTATGGGATCTATGAGTTTTAAGGTTGCCACTCTTCTACGGTTGTAGTGTGGGAAGAACGGTTATTGATACTACTTTTTTGATGGGGTTTGCATAATATCTCCTTTGAATATACTTACTTTTAACTTCCCCGAACTGTGAAGAGTCCCTGCCTGAGACACTGCGGCCGATCCGAAGCTGGTTTTGTGTCTCTCAAAAGTATGACTTTTTTTCCCCATGGCCGGGAAGTTACCTCAACGGCACAGCCTCCAACCAGTAGCAGCCGGACGGATATTTCGCTACCAGTAACCCACTTCGGACTACAAGCCCCACCATTGACCAATTAAAAGTTCATCCGCCACCAACTCTTTTCCGAAACCCTGGCTCAGCATTGGAGATATGGACCCGGCATCCGAATATGCCGAAGCTGCGAAGCACAGTACAAGTATTATTGTTTATGACTCAACTGGAGTATTTATTTTAAGGACAAAGTCTTGAATATTCGCATCTGGTTCTTAGATCATACTTAGGCTTGAAAGACATTAAGGTTACGTCTTCTAAGTCGGTTTTCATGTTAAGCTTCTTGCCATTCATAGTTGAAGGTTCTATAAAAATCCAAATCTTGGTTTCATGGCTATCATATGCTTCAGGTAATACTTACCCATTTGTGAACACGTAATTATCCCTGAATATACTTTTCTTCGCGTAGCAGTTGTCGTACTCGCTCTACTTGCGACATAGACGATACATACGAGTTTTTGATCTTGACTTTCAGAATGTTTGACAATTACAATTTCGAAGAGGTCTTGAAATGTGTGATCCGACATCAAATTTATAGCGAAGCTTATGAAGCTCGGCTATCTCCAGGTATCAGGGGAGTTGAGTACCGCTTGGATGTTTAAACCACTTTTTGTATATATTATTGGAAATGGCGGATAGTTATCTTCGTTCCAATGCCAATCAGATGGTTTGAATAGTGATTTGAACCGGTCATCGACAAGGATAACTTATACTAAAATAGGTCGCTTGCACTGAAACACCAATAAGTGATGGAATTTGTTTTTAAAATCCGTAATCAAGCTTCACAATGCGGTACTTTGAAACAAACAGGTCTGGGACAAATGAAAATCTTCTGAAATTCTAGGAATTAAAGCGAGCATCCTTAATATTAATTACTGCATCATCTCCGAGCTATTAAATATAGTGACCCACTTTTCCCTTTTTTATTTACCAGCTTTGCTGCTATTGTTGTTCACTTTAACGACGCGAGTATCTCACCCAGACCCAAATCAGCTGGGAAGTTGCAAGCTGCAAGTTACTCTCTATTCTAAAAATCGGTTTCCAATCGGACCGGATAAGGAAGATTGCAGCAGAAAATCGTTTACATACCTGAAAATAGAAACAAAAAAGATAAATATATTGGTAACTTATTGGAAGATATTTAAAGATTTCAAATATGTATATTGTATATTCATTCGGATGTTTAATTGATGTGGAAAAATGTATCAAAAATGCTGTCGAAGCGTGGAAGAATTTCTCTAAAGAGAAAAATTCTTCACCCCAATTTGGGAATACAAATTGACAAGAAATAACTTTCCGACATTCTGACGTTGCTGCCGCCAGTAGAGCATAAAGCACAGCACACCAAAAGCCACTCCCCTCGCATCGGTCGCCCAATAGAGCGCATACAAAGCCCTATAACGATCCCTACACTCAGTTTAGGAAGTCCAATCCGCATATATATGCACATACGTTGCACATATACGCACATAATCAATTTTAATTAATTCAGAGGAAATGATCACAGGAAACCGCACCAGCCATCGTTCGTATATGCCATTGAGGTTCGCTGAATGGCTGAATGGATTGGATTGCCCTGCTGTTTTAATTAGGCACCCGACACAATGCCGCCATCGTCAATAACCACCGTTGACCGTGACTCCCAAATAAAATGAAAAAAAAAGAACACTTATATTAAATTGCAAATTAAAAACAAAAATAAAAAAAAAGACGGACAAAAAAAACAATCACGGTTAATAATTAATTGAGCATTTGCAACTGATAAATATTTTATGCTAGGTATATATGCCAAAGTTTCAAGTTCAAGTGTTGTTTTTATTTTTGTTGCGCGTTACGGTGACTCTGTCGCTGAAATGTGCGATTGCCCTCAAGGGCTTCCTCCGTCTCATCCGCATTGACTGCGTGTATGAGTATACAATATATTGCAAGATGAGAGTGGACATGTAAAATGGAATAAAATTATTTAACGCTTTGTGTGTGTGTGTGTTTTTTTTTTCTTTATTGTGGCAATTTTTAACAAGTTGTTGTATAAACAAATCGGCAACAAGTCACAGTGAGATATTAGCACGCTTTCACTTGATCTTGACCGAGTGACAATGTATTTGAGATGAAAACCAAAATGCCTACTCATGTCATGAACAACAAAATAGTACAAAAGATACAATCTGTTTATTTAAATATACTACAGTGTGCCAGCTGTTTATGATCTTCACTAACCTTGAAGGGTAGTGACTCTTTAAGATGACGCGATGGTGACTTCGATGCTGACTTAAGAGCATTTCTACAGGCCAAATGGAATTTCAAAAGATGCACAACAAAGCACATGGGCACCCAATCAATCAGACAAACAACGCAACAAATTTTCAGTGACAGTTGTCAAGCCTCTTGGACTTGATACTTTTGTGGTTTGCTGTTCAAGGTGCACATTTGGACAATGAATCAGGGTTTTGTATTTGGCTACGCAGATGTGAGTAATTAGTTAAAATTGAACCTTAGGCGATTTAAGTATCAAATCGCAAGGCAATGATTTGAAGAAAGAGCTTATAAAGAGGTGCCTCAAGGTACTGCAATAGGGCCGTAACTATTTCATTAATTTCGATGAAGGTTTTCCGTCGATTCTTATATGTATAGGAAGATAATCGAAATGTTTACGAAACTGTTGGACAGCCCTTTGGCGATGTCCCATCGTCAACAGTACTTTAGATTGGGCTGAATTTTTCAGAGGGAGCCACTTCACTTTCAAAACGTTTCAAATGCGGGAAAGTGGAGAAGACAGAACATTTAACTAAGCTTGATGTTCGTTATGGCGTTTTCAATAATGGTTGTGGTTTAAAGAACTTTTTCGCCAGCGGAATCTTCGTGAGGGAATAAAACAACACTTTCCTTGGCACTACTAGCGAGAATTGCACTAGGTAGTTATCCCCAAAGAAGGTGTGACATGGGAATTCTTCTGAACAAAAGGGGGAATTCCAAGAGCATAGCTGTCATGAAAGAGCTTTTCAATTCAGCCGATCTGATTCGGCATGAAATGTAACGTCTCTTCTAATCGGCCCAAAAATAAAAACTCACACAAAACGAGTGGTTAAAAGAAGCTAAGGTACCTATATACGGACATGTTGCAGCAATCGCTTATTTATTTTTTTAAGGTGACATTTTTAATTAGTTTTGACACCTCTGAGGTGTGGAAAAACTATTCAGACAATTTTTTTAACATAATATGGCCAAACGTAGACAAAATATAACCGTTTATACTAGTTCATCAAAAATACTTGCAGACTTTCAGGCTGATTGTATTTTTACATTCCTTGGGAGTAAAATTTGCTGAGCATGAGTAGATCTATTTGGGTTAGAGAAAGGCGCAGCGGAAAGAAGAAGTTGGTTTACATTCGTGACCTGTTTCATTACGAATTTTAACAAAAGCTAATGTCAGCTTCAAAAACGGAAGTTCGTCTTAAAATTTCGGGTTAGCTTAAATTTCGTATAACAAAGCCCTCGATGGGCGATACACTCCCAACCTTGTATAATTACTTGTTCAAATTGGAATTTCGTTGGCATTTCTTTGTGAAACTTTTGCTCTGGCACATGTTTGTCTTGTTGGACGAAAAACACTTCACGCATTCGACCGCAGTTATACGAGCCAATGCTATTCGGCAAATTGGCGTCAAAAGTCAGACAATCCAACTCGTAAAATACCCGACAGTTATTGCCCACAAGTGCTAAGTTATAGCCCACAGGTCCAAAGTTATAGCGGCGCCTGCGATGCTGCATCGCATCAAATCTTTGTAAGTTGCAACATCTCTTTCTTTTTTTTTTTATCAAATTCGATCTGCCCACAACGCATTTACATTTACAGTGCATGGCACACCCCCGAAAAGGCAATAAAAACCCCATTACCGCTAATTACTTTTATGACCAGCATGGAATGAGGCCAAACAAAAAATAACAGCATAGGACAGCGTTCGGTTGCGGCAAGAATAATTTCGCCTTGACATCGAATTTGAACTTGTGCAGCTTTGGCAATAAAACCGAACACCCTCCATACACGATGGAGCCGAAAGATCAACAGCAATTCTGCATTTAACTAGGAGCATGTCGATTATACAAGCTGTACAGGGTACACGTCATAAAGAAAGACGTCGCCTGTTGATAACTATCGGCCAGGTCGACGGGACACATCGCTACAAGTACGAAGACGTGTAACTGCGATGTATCTCAATCCACTTTACAACATTGTAGGTAGAGAGGTGTTTCCTTCCACATGTGTACAAGCAATGCAAATAAAACGGCATCGCATCGGGCAGAAAAAAAAACCCAACGATTATTGAGAAGACGAACCGAACCAAAGAACAAACCAATACAGCACGCCGCCACATCGATTGCTCCTCCAGGGAGATAATTTAATTGTGTTATTTAATCTTTTTGCTTTTATTTTAGAATCGAAATAAATACTCTCGAGTGCCCATGGGAAATTACATGCCCAAGCAATAAATTGCTACGTGACATTATTTTTCGCTTGCGGAACGGCGACTGTTGTCGATGGATGTGAGAAGCTCAAGACCTGAAGACCGTTGCCGCCACCGCCGTCAACAACGCTTGACCGGACGACACGGTCGAGTATTGCACCTTTTGTATTCGTTTTTTTTTTTATTTTTTTATATTTAGCCTGTAGCCCATAATAATTGAACAACGAAGCTCGTTTTGTGTTTTGTTTACAAATGCGGAAAGAGAATATAGATGGGTACTATTTAATTTAAGCGATTGAAATTTTTATTGCGCACTTTTGCGGATTTTATTGGGTGACGGCGACTAGACGCAGACGATGAAATGTCTTCTAAGATTCTCATGATGATCTGTGTTCTAGAGAATTAATGAATGAACGAAGACGAGATGCTTGCAAAGAAAACTCATCAAGAAATTCTATGGCATTGCTGATTAGCTATTATTGCTGCAAGTTGCGAGGTCTATGTCATACAGGAAAGAGAAGAGTTCCGAATTACATGTTCCAAGACCATGGACGTCTGAAATTTTTATTTTTATTTCAGTCAAGTCCAGTAAGTCTTGACTGCCTAGCTGCACTTTAAAAGTAAAAAAGAAAAGTTGACCATCTCCGCGAGTCTTAAATGTATATAGAAGAAAATGTTAAACTTGTGTTTGTTAAACAAATTTCGAAAAGCCATCTGTTGGCAGATCTTAGTAGCTAAAATACCTTTTATCCTAGATTTTCATACCACGGTTGAGTGCTTAGAAGTTTCTACTTTGCCATCAGTCAATGAAGCACCACATTTCAAGTTGCATATCCGAGTTAAAAGCTTTGCTTTAATATTCAAATATTGGTTTGAGCCTGTGCTTAAAAATACAAATTTACGCAAAAATATAAAGAAACGATCGATTTAATTGATTTAAAAAGCATCGAAAGCCAGGTGCGCGTATTGCTTGTTCTTATTTACTTCCATGGTTCTTGACCACGCTATTCGAAAGAAGTTACAATATTTGTTCAATTGACACCAGGACATTTAAAAGCGAACATTGTGTTTCGCTTCCTCGCAGGAGAAGAAGACAAATTAGATGAGAATGATTTATCTGCAACCTTTGGTTTTATTTTTAATTTGTTTAGAAAGTAAATTCCTAGTCCCACAGAAATAATATAATACTATTTAAATACTATGTATATTCTTTGTGTGGTTCTTCCCAGCGGTTAATGTTTTTTTTTTAACTCCATTCAACTGAGTAAAATTAGTACTATTCGTGTTTTGTCAGGTGTATTGTATTATTTAGTAATGTCGAAGTCATTACCTAATTGGCAAAGTCAGGCATTCTCACTATAAAGCTTTACAAATAGAGCACCAACTAATAAAACAATCGCGCCAACGGCGTTGCCATGTCGCTTAGTTTATGAACTGGCCAGTGCGGACACTTCTTGTGACTACTTCACTTTGTCAATAATTTTTAAAATTTTCGGATTAAAGGCATTTTTTTGTACCATCTTGTTGACAGTTTAATGATATAACTGCCATTTCGGGCACAATTTATAAGTCAAATTTTTGACTTCTCTTTTTTTTCCAGCAAAGCCGTGTCAACATTCATGGTAATTGGCAAACCAAATTAACTCAAATCAGCTGTCATCTGTCAAACTGGTTGCCGCTGGAAAAAGAAGTGTTGCCAATTCGAAAAAAAAAACAGCCTTTACAAAATTATGACGTTCACTTGGGTTAAGGAACTTTAACTTTTCTGAATTGTCACAAGAGTGTTGACACTCTCTGATGTGTTCGAAAGCGATCTGTTAGGACTAGTCAGTGTCGCCAACTTAGGAGTTTCCCCCCTAAATTTAGGGTGAAAAAAAGTGTTTGGGCGGTTTTTTAGTGGGGAAAATAGTTTAGGGGGGTTTTTAGGGGTATAATAATTTATTTCTAAATTGAACACCGACAGATCTGCTTAGTGTGTACCTCCCCTAAATTTGTTAATGATTGTTACGATATCTGGTGGTTCAAAAATGTTGCTTAATTTGCTAGAGCCTTGCTTTTTCTGCCTTTTTCAAATGCAAGTTCTGAGCGAGCGTTTTCCATTTACGCAATAATAAAAAATAAATTGAGGAACAAATTATCACCAGAAATGTTACAGTTTTTAATGGCGGTACGATACACTCTATTACGACAAGGTTCTTATGTTAATTTTAACCCGACGGCAGCAATGATACAAAAGTTCAATTATAAAATGTATGATTTTAAAAATAACAATGATTTTGTTGTTGTTGTTTTGAATTTATTACTATAATAATTAATGTTTTAAATTCTTCAAATACCAACTGTGTGTACCTAATAATTACAAAAATGAAGCAAATAAATCAAAGTTTATTTAAGTTTTTAATGAAGTTATTTGAATTTATTCAAAATTACAGAATCTACACTTAAAACACTACAAATTTCATAAATCTCAATTTAGGGGGTTTTGCCTCAATCTTAGGGGGTTTTGACATCACTTTTAGGGGGAAAGAATTTCAATTGTTGGCCACACTGGGACTATTTTGCAGACTCCGAAATTGTATATAAGTCATCTGTGTGAAATTCTAATGAACATTTACCTCCCGAATAACTAATTTGTTCGTCCTCATGCTTGAAAAATCAATCGAATTAGCTGCTTCTTTCCTGAAAGGTCAAATTCATCATCAGCTGATTTTTGAGGCATTCTTCTTGTTGTCTTGTTGTATTTCTTGTCTCACAAAGTCCATGGCTTTTAGCCAAGAGTCTTTTCGTCGGTCGGTCTCAAAAATGAACGAAATTTGAAAGAGCTTCAACTGAAACTGAAAATTACAACTGAAACTGAAAATTACATTTTAGTAGCACATACTTAACTCACACATGAGTGCCAGATTCCGTGCTAAGTGGGCAGTTATAAATTCAATCAATTATATCAGCGACTTCTGCGTCAAGTGTGACGGTCTTTATATAACCTCTCAAGGACGCAATAAAAGATCGAATACGCTCAATTTCAATTTCAAAGCTATTTTTATCCTCACGAGTACCAAATCTCGGTCGTGTCTAATAAATTCCGGAAAAGAAAATACCATTTTAAGGACCTTCTTGTCCCTTCGTGATAACGAGAAAAGTTCTTTCCATTATTTTGTTTTGGTTAGGGGGAAGGAACCCTGGTCGATATGGACTAAAAATACTTTTGATTACGTATCCCGAGAAAGTGGTCCACTTCTTCCCAACAAGGGACACATTGAGCTACATTTTCCGATAACCCTCTTTTCTGAGTACAGAAAGGGAAAATGTTACCAGCATATGTGAACATCTTGCTGAATGATATATATGTTCCTACATTTACCCTCCTTAAAAACTGTATATGATACAGAAACCTAAACGACCTGTAGACAAGAAAAAAAAGGGTGGTCCTTCCCGCATCTGTGCGTGAGAATTGAATCTAACCAAAACGAATTGTGTCCAAATATACCCCCTAAATTCTTGCAGAAAATAACAAACTAATTACAGACGGGACCTGCTGCAGATAAAGAACGAAAACAAAAGGCAAGAGCGCGGAGCAATGCTGCGAAAAAATCACAACACAAAACGCTCATTTCCCTTTTCGGAAGGAATTCTTTTTATGATTTGTTTATGTAACGAGGATGTTATTTTGTTGTTGTTCTTTGTCTTTATTTGTTGGCATTCTGTTATTGTTTTTCCATCTCTACAGCTCCGCATCCGCATGTGCTGCAATCATATGGTGAGAGAGGAGTTGGTTTTCACATTTTGTTTTTTTTTTTCTTTTTTGCAGCACTAGCAAAATCTTGGAAGTCGCCCGCTTAGGTTCAGCTTGAGATGAGTTGAGGAATGTTAATGTTTCCGTTTTGTAGGCGAGCGCGCAGCGGAGGGATTCTGCATAGGACGGGTGCACACGGTTTATATGCCATTATAATATTTTTTTTTTTTTTTTTGTACTTTGCTTTGTTGCTGTTTCCTATGAAAATGCACTTGGCTATATGTATATACACAGGCACAAGTTTAGTCGGAAAACAATGGAAATGATGTTGATGGCGGTAAAATCAGCCGACATCGTGATGAAGTCGTGGAGTCGCATCATCTATGTGGAGCTGCATGGAGAAATTCTAGAGATCCTCTTCGTTGGGTTTCCTTTGAAATTGTTTAATAGACAAATTCTTGTCGAGCAATTTGAACGCGTTAATTGTCATTAGCGTTGTCAGTCGCAGACAGATTTTCTCGTTTCGAAATGGTTTTGGAGTTCCGTCATCTTCCGATGGAAGGCTAATGGAATGGGTGTCTCTCGACGACGGTCTATTAATTTTTTTTTTAAGTGATACAGAATAATGGAGAGCATACCTAGTTCGGGTTAGTTAATAGTTTTCAATGAATAGAGGAAGTGTGGACGGATGAAAAATTGCAATTAACAAAGAGTTATGAAAGCTATTTGAAGTTGTGGGTTTTTCGTTAGAAGAAGTTGCAATTTGGTGGTAAAAATGCTTACTAAGCTAACAAACACGACTTTTGATTGAAGTTTTGGCCATTACAGAATGGAGGCAATATTTGCCGTTCTCATCTCATCTTCGTCTTCTATAATCACATTATCAGATAGGAGACTTTTTTCACTCATGTAAATGGACTATTATTGGATAGAGTTGAAATAAAATGGATTTTTAAATTGTGCTCCAATTGGTTTTTCAATTTATTTACCAATTTTAACAGCCATCATTCACCACCCTTACGAACTTGGTAAGTTACAAAAATGCGAATGATATGCTATGAACTGGCCGAAACGTCTTGACTGGATAACAATAGACCACAAGGTGGCACTCGACCCGCTCTCAAAACGCCTCGAACTTAACAAAATGGGCGCGTGCTGGTAAATTGGTAACGTTCAGTCCCACTCACCAAATTATCACTGCGGAACTTGGATGTATTTGTTAAAATTCCTTGCAGGCGACTTGACTTACAGAACAAGGTGTTTCCTACAGATTTTCAAATTTTTCGGAAAAGACGCTTTTAGCTACCAACCGTCATGCCGCATGTATGCCGTCATTGAGCGCTGTTTTTGCGAACGGCACCCCAAAAGTAAGTCCGAAACCATCTACCAGTTGTATTTATATATTTTTTTAAAATTACCCCAAAGTTCTGCTTCATAATGCATAGGATATTCGCATTTTACGACTTTATTTTTGTACCAGACTATAGTTAACTCACTGTGCTCTTAAATTCGAACATGAAATAGAGAATGGCGTTATACGGGCAGGAAACTGTCATAAGAAATGGATGCGTTCAGAAACTAGACTTGTTGTAGAAATAGAAAAGAGGATCTGGTCCATTGATCTATTAGTTTCCTTGAAAGGAAAATATTTCCGACCAACACCTGTCAAAAGCGGATCACAGTTGTTATAGATGTCAAGATGAAATAGCAAAAAATTAGTCCTATATCGGCATTACACCAAAGAACATTGGTGTGAATAGTGAGTTTTTGTTAAAGTCTTCAACACAATAGCCCTCAAAAACTCTTCGTTGAGGTTTGAATAAGTTGAGTGCTTGCCTTGACCACGTATCTTTGTAGTCTACACTAAGAACGGGTGATAACTTATCACCCATTCGTTGGTAGATAGGTAGGTTCAAGCAAAATGGCAAATGAAATACCCCATACTTCGTTCTATTGGTAAAAAAAATTCAATTTATAAATTACTTCGTGTGAAATTTGCCGAACTATTTCCGTTTTTATAAAGACGATTAGTATTTTATTTTCAGTACTGTTGTAAAGCAGACACTGTGTTGGCGTGATGACTGATTACCGAAGACAAAATGGGCTATTTTTACCAAGTCGCCAAACCAGAATTGGCAACTTGCCGACAATAGCAACCAACCCTACTTTATGTTGTTACGTAGCTCTGAAGTTGTTGTTTACTTTAGAAAAACACAAACGTAATTGACAGCTGTGACAGTAACAACATTTTAGTACAATAAACTTTTCGTCTGTCAAACTTGTCTTAATCCACTTACACACAAATACGTCATCCTTTCACGAGCGAAAACACAGCAACACCAAATAACAATAAAACAAAAGATTATGTTTCTGTTGGTCTACAGAAATCCATAAAATGAGACGCAATTATTACAATTTACTACGACAGAAACGACAACGACGACGTCTTCGGTCTGCGTCCCCTTCTTGCATTCAAATTAAAATATATGCAGAAAATTGCTATGTATCTAGATAAATAAATGAATTGTGATATGAAAACAAAAGCCTAACCGCCCAATGATTACTCATAGACCGGAATTTTATCTTTGCGTTGCGTTTTTCTCTCAATCTCTCAATTTTTGAATTTGCTTTCTTATTGTGTTTAACACACTGATAACTCTATTACAATACAGTTAGTGAGACGTACCAAAATAAGTTGTAATCATTTGGCTTTAGCGCGACATTTATTATACGAAATTACGTACAATAACTTAATGGAGTGATAAGGGCAGACAAACCTATGGGTATGTGCCGTGTCTCTCTTTTGTTGGGATTGGTATTTGGTGGGATTAAATTCGTTGCGAATTATTAGGAATTCACTGTACGTTTGTGGTTCCCAAATACTGCCGTGGTGCGGACACCTAGTTCGCAGAAAATAAAGGCCAACAACGGGATCAACCTAAACCGGATGGGCTTACATTGAACATGAACATACGCAAAAAGAAACAACAGCTAAAACGAACATTTAAGCCATTCGCCGGCGAACAACCTGAAACGAAATGACAAAAGAACACAAAAAGCGTTCATTGTACCTAACTGTGGATCAGGAATTATACATATATATATATGTTGTGTTTGGTCTGCTTCTTCTTGGTACGTTTGCAATTCTTAAGCAGTTCGATGGCAGAAATGACATCGTACATGTACCGTTCGTTGTTGTAAGCTGCTTTCGGCTAATATATAATCTTATTTTTATTTTTTAAAGAAGATACCAAAACTTAATTTAATTCATCTTTATGGGTGGATAACATGACGATGAATCAGCACAAAAATGCGAAAAGGTGGCTGATCGATCGAATGAATTTGCCAACCATGTGTTGTGCGTTAATTGGTTTTAGCAGGTTATTTGACAGATTGATTTATGTTAAACGACAGAGGTTGCGTAATTTACCAAATTTTACAAGTTGGAAGGTTTGAAGAAATCTAATGATGATGGGTCCAAGTACAAAATAAATACGCCGCGAAAACTGTACAAATGATGACGACCTTCCCGGCTGATTGGTTATGTTTTTGACAGGGATACACAAGGTCTACAGTTTTATGTCGCAATGACCGACACTGTTACGAGGGTAGTTTCTAGAACTATTGAAGCACATCGTTTGACTGCTGTTCCATTAAACGCTGAGACATAAATTCAAGGGTCAACTATACTAGGATTATGTGGGCTTAAGTTAGTGTCAAAATTGGCAATTAGTTCAGTAAAACTATTATAAAATGGTCCACAAATCCTATTACGGTCAAGACATACAATTTCTATGTAATAGCAGTAATTAAGTCCAGGCAATTCTATTGCGGTTTGTCCTTAAGAAGTTTAAACAATTCTACAAGCATATTTCGACGTAAAATGACAGTTCCACTTCCATTCAAATAAATATCTTTCAACAACTGTCATTCTGTGAAATAAAGATCAAACAATTAAACTCATTAAAAATTCCTTTCGAGCGCGTGTTCACTGTCATGTTAGCCAATTACCGCAACTGTCAATTCAACTGCACTCGACTGTCAGTCCACCTAATGACATCTTCATTTCCAGTCACACTATAACTTGATCTAGATCTCGATCGCCATCTCTGTTGTATGCCAATGACATTGGCCTTTCAAACTTCAAAAACATTAAATGAATCAATCATAATAAACAATATTAATAATATACCCATGCAAAACACCAACTAATAACATTCCTTAAGTAATTTTCCATTTTACCCATCGTGAGTGTCCCTGTTACAGCGATACATTCCGTACTCAAATTCCACTCGAACATCTTCCCATTAGGTAATACCTATCTGTCAGAAATGACCTCGTTATGGTTATCACAAATTTTCATTGTTTCACCGTTTACAATAATATTTGTTTACATTTCCTCGTGCTTTTCTCCCCCAATCCGTCTCTCGTTGCCACTGTACACATACTATATCTATACTTGCCGTTGCTATTAATTAATTAAACTGCCGCAATTTTCTTCTCGCTCGCAAAATGATTTAACAGCAGATACACAATACAATTTGTATCATTTCATTCCACTTTGTTTAAACTTGAAAACAGCCCAAGTGTATAGAGAACTTGCGCTAGGAATGTGGAAGTACAGACAGAATTTGTTACATGCCATTTATTGTGCGTCAGTATTGTACAGCGCTAGCTAACAACTCATAACAAAACGATTTTGTTATGTTTTCGAGATCGCGCAATTTTATCTTGAGAATTAATTGAAAATCAATAAGTGGTGACCTTTGCCAGAGAGAGAGAGAGAATGGAACGGATGTGTGGAATTTGTTCTTTTTTGCCCTCCATGAGTAATGATGCGATGTGTCCAAATGTTGAGGTCGAATTTTGTTTTTGCGTTCAACCAATTTTTTCGCAGTTACATCTTGTGTGTGCTGCAAAGGAGTGTTTCCATTTTTCATTCGTAGATAGTGCTTTTGTGAACTTTGAATGATGGCTAAATGATGCCAATGGGGCTCAAACTACGCCGCCAACACAAACGGCTGCTGTATGTACTGACAGCAGTCGTCAATTTTGCTATATATAAAATGAAATGAATATAGAAAATGAAAGGATAGACTTGTAAGAGCTGTTAAAATATAGATAATGAAAAACGCAGCAAAAATGCAAAAGAAATGTAGCTTAAATGCTCAAATGCCAACGGCTTGTGTTCTTTTTAGCTCAGAAATTGAAGGAATAATTTATGATGCACTCAAGTGTATTTTGACACGGGATTTTAACACCTTTTTCTCTTCTGGGTATCCTTGAAAATGTTTCTATTCCCTTTTGAAATGGAAACTGAAAGGTCATTGACAAGCGATAACAATGACATTGGCACATTCAACATCGAATGAAGGATTGGGGGAACTGTCAGTTTGTTGTCGGTGATGTGGTGCTCCTGAATGAGGTGCAAAGTGAGTGGAAGCGAGAACAATAGAGAGGCAGTCGTAAATTACATTTTTATTTTCCCATAAAAGTGATATTGCTAAACTAAAGGTATTAACAGATGCGGCATGCAGTAGAGAACAGAGAAACTCTATTTTTTCTTTCATTATACACAGCAGGACATTTGACTCATACCAATTTGCACTGCCGTTCTCACTATGTACCACGTTTCTGACATTTTTGCAAAATATTCTGTGATTTTTACGCAAACTTTATAGTACCCACAGCAATAAATTAAAAGTGTCAAACAAATGCAACAAGCTGTCAAACATTTAAGATCAGAAACAAGTAGGTTTTTAAATTTGCTCACAGAAAGTGTACGATCTTTTCCGCAAATTGTTGGTTTCGTCTTCGAAAACTTTTCCATCCTTTTTTTAAAATATCATTTCACAAATTCCAATAGCCCTGGGACCAATCTGCTATCAGAATAGTTTGAGCTGATTCGTTTTAATTGGAAGCAATAATTTTAACTGAATTGTAAATGTTTGTTGAATTGTCAAATGTCGGTATTTATCAATTTCACACTAATTTTTCGATAAACGTCAGTTCTGGTAGTCACTCAAGTTAAATTTATGTTTAATTATCACAATTTGGGATATTTTATTTGTAACCCAAAGCTGCATCGCCCGTTAAAACCACCAAACAAATATGCACATTTTGCAAATGTTTGACCAATTACTGCTTATATTTACATAAATGACTATAGGGAAGTCTCCGCTACTTAGCTGTAAACTCAGCATGACTTTCTAGTGTAAACAGCTTGAAATTCCCTGAAGTACCTCTAACTCATTATATAGTCAATGAATCAACTTCAAATTTGTCGCTTACTCTGACACCTGTCAGAAAATGTATTCTATCATTTGCAATGATAGAATACACTTTGCATCTACCTAATGATTTTCACAATTAAAAGGGAGCCTCTTAGTTGATTGAGTATGCTTTTTACCTTATGGCATCTCTCAAAATTACTTCCAGACATATTTCTAACACACGTGCTGTCAAAGTAGCTGTCAATTCGCAAAAAAAGAACTTACTTCACCCATTGTTTGCTCATCTCTTTCTCTCTCTCTCTCTCCGTAAAGTAATAATGACAATGAATAATAACTCGCATTCAGCGTTGCCGTATTCCATAAAAAAACGTATTCTCCTACAATAGTGAAAGTTATAAAAATGAATTTTATACTATACGCGCACGATTGCAAAAAAAAAAATAGAAAAAAACAATTAATTGGGATGGCGGTACTCCAAAAAAAAACCCTGGTGATGCAACCTCCTGCTATTTCTTTGCAAAAATACTATACAAAAACAAACAGTTTTTATATGAATACAAATCAATCAATCAATTTATATTTGATGAAACATTTTTGACAGTCTTGACAGAAACAAAAAAAGCGGGCACGCAAATATTTTAACACAATTAAAAGCCTTGCATGTGTGGCTAATTATTTAATATTAAGTTACAAATTTACGATCAAACCGCAGCGAGAAAAATAGCTCACTTGGCAATTTATTAACCAAATGTGCGGTGTAAAATGTTTCGTTGAATATAATCCAAATGCTAGTATCTGTGCGTGAGACATACGTGTAAACGATCTTAATTCCTCGATTCGAGTTAAATGGAGCGGTAGCAATAGGAAAAAAATAAATAGTTTCCCAATTTTGTTTCTTTTCAAAAAATAAATTCTGCGGCGAATAAAAACTGCCAACGAGCGAAATTAAAGACAACATTTATCTTTTCTCATTTTGTTGGTTATTATTGTTAGCTCCGCTCTCCCTGTTGCACTGATTTTGTAGCTTTTTTTGAATGAAAATCATTTCATTTGTTCGCTTCTTTTAATTAAAAGTCATACAAAATTATACATGTGTATGAAATGATACAAGAGGCGAATGCCCTCGAAGGCATTTCATTTCGCTTTGTAGAGATAATTGCAAAAAAGATTTTTATTTTCCATCAAACAAAATATTCTTGGATTTCTTCTCATTTGAACTGGTAACGGGGTCATTGACAATAGGTGAGACAGTAATGGTTTTAGTTTGTGCGATTTTAAAGAACTTAAGGAATTTTTCATGTAAAGATTAATGGCAGTGCAGTCGATTAATGTTTTGGAAAGAATAACCGATTATGCAAACTGTTTGACATTGACATGACATTGGAGAAGCTAGATTTAATGTTTAGAACAGAATGCGTGACATCGATTACTAACGAATTACGATTATTTATGAAGTAACAGTGCGGGACTTGTTTTTCATACCGATGCCAGATTACCTTTTTACCGTAGTCTTGGTGTTTTAATTACATTCGAGTTAGCGTGCATACTGTGTCAGAGATTGCAGCTGTGTCTGGCAGTGAATTATACATAGGGTACAGTGCAACAAAGTGACATTATGCACATACACTAGACGTTGTGATCAATATCAGCGGCTTAAGTTCAATATAATGGAATTAGCCGAGCTGATGGAATTTAGCGTAGTGGGTACGTGAATGCACACATCCACCAGCTGATTTATGACAGAATTTTCACCTTGTCAAAAGTCATACGTCAAACAAATTGATGCGTTCGGTTTGTCTAGGGAATACAAAAATTTAAGCTGACATATTGCCGTTGAAGGGAATGGTGACTACAAAATGCATTTCAGACATGTCAAAGTGAAGGATGCACATACTCTTCTGATATTGTCTTTATTCCTAAAACAATAATTCTAAATTTGCTGTCATCCACTAGTGTATAAAAATTGACTTCATTTGCTATTAAATGAACACGAAAACCTCCTGATATATATATATGCCATCCCTGACAGTTGTTTATCAGACAAATGCAACATGATTGTATAACTCGTAGAGTAGTTCAACTTAACTAACGACCACTTCTAGTCACGACTTAACTTTAAGAACTGTCTCTCACTGTTGCAGTGATCATAACTAGTTGCTGGACATGTTCCATATAACATCACTTTCAGTTGACAGCTGTATAAATTTGTAGGAAATTTAAATACGTATTGCTAAAAAAAAGAATAAAAATTGCCTCCAAGTAAAAATGTCATGTTTATATTCGACATATCGCTTAATGAAGGTACTAATTACTTAATGCAAATAAACTTTGAGTAGCTGTCACATTTCCCTTTGATGAAGATGCATTTAGTTTAATGTCCGAGTTAGAACTGAATTTAAAATTTCTCTGTATATAATGTGGCTGTACAAATGAATGGGATTGGTATCTTCGAAAATAATGGTATCGATAACTTCGTTAAGTTTTTTGTCAGAAATATTTCGACTACGACTACTTCGACATCATAGAAATTAACGTTCTGAATTTACTTTTGAGAATGAATTATAATAGTCTAAGGGAAATAATAGTAGCTTATATTTATAATTCTTCGTCAAGTTATCATCAGTGCTGTCAATTGCTTAAGTAGCCTGTTATTGGTCTGTGTGAACATAAATAAGAAACTGTTTTGAAAGCACTACACAAGCTGAACATTTTGTACGAAAATGATAATTTTATTCGTTGCATTTGAAGGAAAACTTAACGAAACTTAGCCATGAGCCATTATAATCGATCATTACAAATCTCTAGCATTCTCAGTGTTCCGGACATGGTCAAACGAAGCCTGCATCATTTTTGTCCAGGAGTAGAATGTTCACTAGGTTTTTGACAGTGATGCATTAAAAAATTAGTCAAACTGACAAGATTTTGAATCAAATGCGTTTACGAGTACCCACAATATGCACAAAGTATAATGACCAAGGGCGTACAACAGCCTTGACAGCTGTTTTTGACACCTTAATTAACATGTCACAACTGTCAAACTTTAATTGCATTCAAGAACTTGACGTATTCGATGACTTCTAACGTTTTGTGAGTCACTTTGAAAATTTGATTTTCAAATTACCTCTAGAGTGGAGTGAGATTTAATTTGCTAACCCTTAACGAACCCCCATATACTCGGATATATGGCAAAATCCAGACAACAAATATCGATTACAACAATAGCCACAGTGCTTGAAAGTGCTTGAAAATTCACACAAAGGCACGTTTTGCAATAAGGAAAAAACCGACAAAACATAAACAAACCACTCTCTCGCACTCAACCCCCAAGGAAATTAGTTGAGCCTTTTGTACAAGCCTTCCTTGCAGTATTTTCGTCATTCAATAGCTCGCTTCACCCTCTGTGTTTGTTGCAGCAATTTTGTGTCTACAAGTGTCACCCAAACGCTCAAGTAATTTATTGGCCTTTCAACTTTTCGCTCATTCACCACATCGCCGCCGCAGGTCGCATCGATATATGCCTCCTGCGTCTGCATGTCACTTTTTGGGGATGAAGCATGCATATGGTTGACATAAAATGCAATAGAGCGTCATCGACCCACCAATGTCACGTGCCCTCTACCGACCAACGTACATCGAGAGGGTGGTTTTTGTGGTAGTGCTAGTGGTACGTGCTACACTCGGTCGCTCCGGTAGCTGAATAAATAAATAAAGCAATAAAAATTGTTAAAAATAAAAAGTAATTGGAAAAACAACAACCAGGGTTCGCCGCCGACAAATAATGACAGAAGGCAAGCTAAGCCTTGTACTTCCACATAATTGGAATTTCAATTTTTATTTTCAAATGCGGGATTAGCAGCCGCAAAGAATGTGCATATATATACAAAGTTGGGGAAGTGGGAAAAACCTGAAGAAGAAAGAAGCAAAAATGTGGAAACAAAAATGCAATAAAATTCCATAAAAACAAGAGCAAACGACCTTCACAGTTGTTGGTCACCTTTTTAGAGGCGCAAGAGAGAAGTAGCAAAAAAAAAAAAAAACAAGGCTGCTGCTCAGCCGATGGATAGTGATGGTTGCTACAAGACGAGGTGGTGAAACTAAAGAGGAAAATCCAACCATAAACAAAAAGAAACATCAGAAAACGAAGAAAAGATGAGGAGAAAACGATGATGGACAAGATAGGTACGTGTACAAACCAGAGCGATGGAGAGGGGCTAGCCAACCACTAACGCTGTGAAGCGGATGATGATGGTAGAAAAGAAGACACCAATTAACAGTCGGCCCTTGCAAGAGCTGACAGAGCTGAATATCTGAGAATTGCTAGTTAGAAACTCCAACGGATGGGAAGTAAAGTCCACCAAACCAAAGATCTCCTCGTTTTCTCTTCTTCTTAAAAAAAAAAGAACATAACAAAAACAGACAAAAAAAACCTGACTAACATTGCGGCCATTTTGTTTGTTATTCAAATGCGAAAACCCATTTTTAGTGCAACGAACGAGAGTATGTGTGTTAGAAAGAGAAATGTGTGTGCACAAAATCTGACCTTTGCATGTATGAACAACGGATGACCGTGTGCTTTAACAATATGCGCTGTGTGTTTGTAGTGCTAGATAAAATAAAGCTAACAAAATCAATTATAAATTATTGTGTCTCTGTTATGCTCAGCATTTTCCATTCTTTTGGACTGCTCTTTGGTTTGGGCCTTATCTGTGAGCACACCTTTGTGCTGCTGCCTCTGCATTGTACTCTCTCGAACACCTGTTTGCATATTTCAAGCGAGCGCAGATGATCATGTGGAGTGCATGCACTGAAGATCCTCTTGAATCACATTAGAATATATTATGCGTGTAGTTGTGCGAAGGGTGTCAGTAACACGGTTGGGTGTAGTCAGTGGAAGTGGAATTCATCTGAGCTGATGGTTTTGTTTCCTTGATTATGACAAAAAAATTAAAGAAAACCAGACGTCACACATTTCATTATTACTGATGGCAGCTGATGACGCAAATATAAAAACCCAGAAACCTCTGAACGTGTCTACATTGGCATTGTGCGCAAGCTGCCATACCTTTATACTGCCTAATAACAAATGAGTGTTCTCTATTAGACAAATACGACAGCGATGTATCGCCGCATCCAGCACGACGGCAAACCGTACCCACTTTTTATAGATATACGCAAAAATCGTACTTTATACCATTTAAATATGATTCGAATTCAAATGTCAAGAACTGCGTTAATCTGTCACTAAACATGTGTCAATTGTCACACTTCAAAGACATTACCGCGTTTCGCAAATTTCAGCGCAAGGTTAAAAAAAAGTTTGAAGGCTCTTTGCCAAGGAAACGAGTTGGTAAAGTTTGAAAAGTAATTATCAACCAATTTGCTTATCCTACTTGATTGATCATAAATTGAAAAAAAAAAATATAACCATGCTTTGACACTAAGCATACTCAATTGGCATTGTGCGTAAGCACTGATAATTTCCATAACTATTGCCTAGAAATAATAGTTAGCACTAAAATTCCTCCTGTCAAAGTGGGTAGTTTATTTGACATTTACAATCTCATCTAGGTCAATGTCGACCAATTTCATAGAGCTAAACCAGGGAGTCATGGTTTGCGTGCTCTG
This sequence comes from Cheilosia vulpina, assembly GCA_916610125.1. Lineage (NCBI taxonomy): Eukaryota > Metazoa > Arthropoda > Insecta > Diptera > Syrphidae > Cheilosia > Cheilosia vulpina. The sequence continues at coordinate 65,139,661 of OU744277.1, forward strand.
ATCGCATTTAATATTCCCCAGTATTACAATGTAAGCATATTCGTGCGAAATCAACTCCCCCGCTTCCAAACAATGTGTCACACACACACGCTTTTCCCAGGAATCACATTGGGGCACGTACTTTCTTTCTCACTTTGGTTTCCTCTGACCCAAAAAAACTACTCCTATACCGACTAACTAATTGAGCAGTCTTCATTTAATCGAAATGGCTGCGAATGTGTCTGCACATAAAATAGACATTTTGTTTTCTTTTCGCCATAACATACTCTGCTGACGTGTCTCTATCATCGGTATAAACCGTAAAACAAATTGCTCATTTGCACACACTTAACCTCTGATTAAATAGTTTTGCTGTTGAATCACAGCCGTAAACATTGCAATCTAACAGCGGTCATGATGAACTATTTGTTTGCACAACTGTGCGACGACCAGAACTTGACAAAGACGCTTATTATGGGAAGTATTGAATACAACACTTCACTTGCGTAGTGAAATTGCCATAAGACACGGATATTGAGATATGCGGCGCTTCTGCTAATTAGTTTAATCTGTAGATTGGTCTAGATTTCAAAAATGGAAATCTAGGACAGGTTTGCTCCGTGGTTTAAGGCAGCCATGTTTTATAGTTGCAAACAAGGGTGCAACTACAACTACATAAAGAGTGATCTCGCTTGTGCGTGGTGAATTTTATTATTATGGAAATTAAAGTCTTTTACGAGGGTGTAGAGAATTTAATAAAATTAAGAGGACTATGCGCGTCATATCTACATTTCCTCTTTTTTTTAAATTAAAATAATGATTGGCGACCCTATCGTTAATACGTTTGTGGCAATAGGATTCGATTTCAGAACGACCCATAAAGTTCAAACGTCAATATATTTATGTGGTTTTCGAATTGAAATACTGAATTTTAGTGGAGTCGTTGGATCTGAACTCTTGGAGCGAGATTTATCGCAAGAAGCAAAAGTCGTTAGTATAACATATCATGAAATTAAGTTTTACAAATTGTCCCACTGCGGTTGGGAACTGTTTGAACTTATTAATTAACTTTAGCTGTGGCAAAAGGAGTCAAAAAATGAGACATAAAATTAATATATGTATACCGTTTATGATATGCCACTGTGCGCACATCTGTTCGTGCTTTAAATTCATTAAGATTTCGTGTCGATTACAATATTCTTTCAAACTGCGGATTTTTTACTACCTTGTCGCCTGAACTACCACAACGTTTCTCGTCTTAATGGGGGAACCTTTTCAACCCTTGCCGAATTGCGTCGTTTCAATATATGTAAATTGCGGTTTCGCTAGTAGATGTTCTTAGTCACCGTGTGGATTAAAAGTCACGTTTTCAGCTGACCTCAACTTTGACAAATGACATCAGACAGGGTTGTCCGCAGTGGTCAGGATATTATTGTTGTTGAGGTCAGCCATTAAGTTAAGTAAAAAATGGAGCAGAAGAAATTCTGAATGTTAGTTATTTCGAGTTACACCACTTTTTCTGACTCATCAACTTTTCGATTTGATTTTTCCCCTCTTGGAAGTTTGGAAGTGAACCAGCACTTGTTTTGCATCTTTCTCCAAATGAGCGATAGGCTACTTACCATTTACCAATTATTAAATATACGACAAAGAGTTTGGGATGAATATTGATTTGTTCACAAATTTCCGAATAAAATGTTTGTACGAACGAAAGAAATATTCAGATAAAGTGAATTGTACATTTCGCTGACATGAAACATAATTAGTAAATTCGAACTGTCACTTTTGCTGGTGTTAGTTTCATTTCTAGAGCAATACCTATTTGTATGGGGCCCATTCAAGAATCTAGTACGCAAAAACTATTAATTGGTCGGGAACGTCACTTTTTCTACGTCAGTCCAGTGTTGTCGTCTTTTACAAAATTTTCTAGTACCATAAAATAATCATACCAGTGTTACAAACTGCGGTTTCTTTACTAAAGGTTAATTTAATGTGATTTTCTTTCCGTTCTAAAAATTCGACTTTGCAAAATTGGATGCAAAAAACTATTGTGGGATTTTGAGAGGGAATTTGAGTACGGTGAAAAAGGAAAAAAGAAAAAAATTACCACTCTTCGTGGGATAAATGACGAGCCCTCAGCCACATATGCGAACTGTCAACTTAGTATTCAGTCACGAATTTCTTCATTAGATTCGTCGGCTACCGCTTCATAATCGTCAACAGCTGCTCATATGACCAATTTTAGCCAATCAAAATCCAGACACACCTAGTCAGAGACTTACTAAACTAGATACTTGAACGTCCCCATTTACTAATCGGGTAACGTGACACAACAAGAGTGAGATGTGAAGAAAATCTGACAGTTCGTGTCAAGATTGTAGTTCTAAGCAGAAATAACTCCGGAGTGTCAAATTTTAACAAATCGCTGATGTTCAACGAGATGTTCAACAGAAATATTTGTTCTTGATCACATAACTTCGCATTTTGATTTTTTATTTTGTTGTTAATTAGATAAGTAGTAACATTTTCATTATCAATTTGTGGATTCCGATAAAAATCTGACAAGATGCTTATAAGTTTGCAACCGCTGTTCGAGACACAAATGTAAAACTTATTTATTGCGTCAAGTTGGGGTATGTAGTACGATTTGCTCGCGGCGAAGGCTTTAAAATGCAGAACCTACCTATCTATATCGTTAGCGAAATATATTTTTTAAAAATTATATTTTTAATGAAAACATCATTACATTACGTACTCGTAGAAAATGAAAAGCCTGCCAGCGCAAGGGCAACAAGCAAAAAGCTACTTGCTAATGGAACTGTTTGTCAGCCTGTCAATTTCAGAACCAAGTAGGTAGGTATAAGGTGAATTACGATAGCTTTTGATATTTGGATTGCTACTTAAAAAATCAAATATAATCTCCAATTTCCGTTCAGCATAATGTTTGATTTATTTAGCCTAACCTGTGAACATTTTTAGGCAAGTTACTAACCAGATAAATTCTTCATCAGCCTGTTTTTGTGAATTGTAATTGTTGCCACAGTTTTCCTGGGACGTTAAACTGTGTTTTTTTTTAAGAACAAATTTTGACTTGATTTAAGGAATGATTATTTTCATTATTTGTTGCTGTTTTGAGTTGGAAACATATCCCTATAGGTACCCGCCTATAGGGTAGTTCGTCCTATAGGTACCTGCCTATAGGGTAGTTCGCGACAACGTCAGTGTCAAATAGAAAGAAAAAACCAAGTGACAGCTAAAAAACTTGTAGGAAAACAAAACCGATTTTATGAAAAGTCTATAATAAAGTGCAAAACTCAGAATAAAATCATTGAAGAATTGATAAATGATGTTTATCAAATGTATTATGTAACGACGTTGCTATTCGCACGACGCTAGGAACAAGGCTTAGGTCGACGGCTACCAATTTGACGTAATGTAATAATTAAAAATAGTATTTTAAGAAATAAGTTGGGCCTTAAAACGTACAGGCTCGTGTCCCAAAATGAAATACTGGAGTTTAGATCCCTTTAAGCGAGCGAAGCGAGCCACATTACCCCTATTTGCCGCGTTTAACGGTAGCCGTCGACCTAAGCCGTGTCCCTAACGTCGTGCGAATAGCATCAGCCATTATGTAAAACACGAGAAATCAAAATAATGGAAATTGTGCGCTTTTAAACACTATTTAAACAAAATATACAAATCGGTTTTGTTATCCTACCAGTTTTTTTGACGTTTGACCCAAAAAGTTAGCCCATCTGTGAAAGGATGGGCTTCGCGAAACACTCGAACTCGAAACTAATGTCGTTTTCCATTGGGCAAAAAGAAACGTCCGGGAGAGTCCGGAATCGAAAAAATCACTTCTGAAACCGTTCCATTGGCACAACAAATACTCTTCTGGTGATTCTGAGAAGAGAATTTCGCTTCTCGATTTGAAGTCAGAATCCACTCAAGAAACACTCACACAAATGTAATTTATGTATTTTATACAAGTCAGCTGACAGCTGCCGTAGATTATTTTTTGGCATTTCACCAATACTTTTGTGGGTTCAATCAGAAGCAGTTTTGTTGTTCCATTGGATCGCAGAATGAGTGGATCCCCGAGTGAAACCAATGGAAAACGACATAAATGGTCGCTTAAATGCTATGAGAAATGCAAATTCCTAACACGAATCGAAGAAATATGTTCTCCATTAATGCATTCCTACATACTACCGACTTCAAGTTATTTGTTGTTTCTTAAAAATAAACGCAGGAGGCCAAACTATGCTTTTCTTTAGGGAAATTCTGAATCGATCATTTATCAGTCCCTAAAACCGTCATGCTGCCCCATATCCAGCAATAAACGAAATGAAAATTCTTTCCTTCGTCTTTTCGACTACTACTTCCATTTCTGCTTCTACTTCAACTCAACGTAACGTACTACTACTACTCGTTTCTTTTCATCAATTATCCCCTTCCAAAGTACATTTTGCGTCTCTACAACTTTATATTATTTTTCTTTTGACTGGATGGAGAGGAGGAAGTCCAGGAAAAAAAAACGTAAAACAAGAAATCAGCAACTGCTGCTTACACACACAACGACGACACCAACGTCACAAAATATGATCAAATTTGATGCACTTTTTCGTGTGCTTTGAGGGGAATTGGAGATTGGGGTCCACAAGAGATTTTAGTTGACATTTTGTAGCCTAATTTTAACATTTAAGGTATACAAACCTTGCGAATGGCGTTTGTTCCACATCGTAGATATCGTTGATGTCGTCCTGGACCAGTAATCCTTTCAAACGTTCATCGTCCACGTCCAACAGCCCGTCACCAATTGGATGAATCCCCTCAGAGAGCATTTTTATTTTATTTTTATTTTTTTCACCAACAATTCACACACTGCTCTCTCTTGCGCTAGTTTTGTTATTTTTCGTTAGATTTCGTTAGATTTATCGTTTTAGCGGGAAATAAGTGTGTACGACAGATTTATAGGTTTCTTTCAAGAAGGCACTTCGATTTGCGACAAATTTGACACCGAAATTGACATGAATTTTAGGTTTTTTTTTTGGAACGTCGAGAAAAAGGTTCTTTTTGTCGCTCTCTTGCTCTCTAAATTTTTTCACACAAACTTCTTTTCAGCAGAGAAATCGCATTTGGCATTAGCACATTTCTGTGTATTAGCAGCTTACACACACGCACACTCGATTCACTATTAAAAAAAAAAAAGAATTTTACTCGAAACGACGACAAGACAACTTCTCGACTACGTACGTTTGGTAGGTAACAAGTTGAGTTGTAAGTTTTTTTTCTCTTCCTTCTGTTTCTACGGTTTTCACGTTTGCATTTTTTTTTCGGCCAACAAAACTATACACACTTGAATTTGAATTCGACAGAAAAGTAGACGATCCTTAGGGAAATTTGTTGATTTTTCACCTCCTGGGTTCACAAATCACAACATTTTGGTTTCACTGGGATTTTTTCGTTTCACGGATTGCTATTGGTTTGCTGGGGTGGGGAGGAAATTGAAAGTAAAAACTGTTAAATTTGCACACGCATACACACAACGCCCGGGCAGTGGTAAAAAAAATTGCAGATTAAAAGAAAATCCCAAGTGGATGGTTCTTATTTTTTGGATGTTTTTTTTTTTTGACACAAAAAGGAAATTCTTTACTTTTCACACTTCTATCTCACTCTGTTTCACGCTCAACGCGGCTAGCTCTCTTTCGCTCTGCTATTCAAGCAAACAAACAACAAAACTTTCGGATCGCTGTGTTGCGTTAACGCTTCTCACAACTCCACTCGACTCGGCCTCTCAGAAATGACTGGATGTGACTGGTTTTCGTTTTCGTTGGTCAGGAATTTTTCGTGGCGGCGGCGGCTGCTGTCTGAATAGCTGATTTCGTTGGCAAGATGGTTTCGTCTCGTTCTAGCGTGTGTATTGAGTGCGCGGTTTGCGCATGGATTGATTCGCAAAATTTCCAATTCAGTTGTTTCTCGCTTGAAGTTGTTCGGCTGAATTCGGAGAGGTTAGGCTGGTTATGAATTGGTGAGAAAAAGAGGGTACATTTTGTACATATCCAGCTGTGTGTGGTTAATATGCTGGAATTATTGTGAATGTTCGTACCTTCGGATGACAGTTGTGGTTCCAATTGTGAATGAATGTGGAGTTACCAGAGTTGATGTTTAGTAGTGGCTAAAAAAAAGAAATTTAAAAAAATAAATATAAATATATTGTGTAGAAGGTAATAAAGGCGAACGAGTAAGTGGGTGGCTTGGAAACTTAATCCCTTAATTAATTTGTTGGGTTTCTTAGACCCGAACTGAAAAGAATTCGCCCAATATGAACAAACATTGTATACGAATTGACATTAGCTTGCTACTAAACTTGTGTAACTACAACTTGTTAACTTATGAGAATTTAAAGAAAAGGGAAAAGGTGAACAGAAAAACATCGTCTCCAAATTGGATTACAACTTATGAAACTTCCAATACGTTTTCGTATTTTCTTATTCGGGTTACGAATACCACCATTTTCTAAAACAATACAATTAGGCGTGTTGTTTTGAGCTTCGTTCTCAGCAAAGCAAATTAAAGAAAGATATTCAACACACAACTACTACTTTGTTGTAATTGCGTGCTGAAAATCCTACTTTACTTTGCTATGCTGAGAACGAAGCTAAAAAAAACAGGGCTAGAATACTTTACTTAAAGAATGAGTTTATTGAAAAAAATTAAAGGAAATGTCAAACTGGCAAAATGTCAAATTCTGTAACGTAATCGATGCAGTCGAAGCATATTTTTGTATATTTAATAGTAAGTACTTTTTTGAAATTATTAGCACTACAGCAATTATTAGCTGTATAAAATGAAAAGTTTAGTTACGCTAATCAATGCAAAGCGATTCAAGTTGTCATGTTAAGCGTAGTACGTTACTCGAGCTAAACTAAATTCTATTTGGTCTCCAACTTTTCTCTCCAAACATCAGCTAAAGTCCTAGCTAAATTTTGACACAGAGTACGCAAGGGAAAACAGCTGTTCTTTGAAAAAAACTTCCTTCAAAAATGTAATTCCCTCTTATTTCAACTATTTCTGATTCTAGGGACTTCGCGTCCATGTAATAATTAAAAAATCTCATCTTTGCATACTTTTCCGTAACAGAACAACAAATACACAACGATCTGTAACAATTTAGCTTGAGAAAATGTATCGACCCATTAAATGGGCACGCTAAAGTTTGACAAACACATGCAGTACATTCTGAAACAAAAGTTTGATTATTTAGCTCGAGGGGCGTACTCAGCTTTAGTAGTTAGCGCCATCTTTATCGAGCGACTGCAATCAAAAAACAGATACCTTAATTCAGCCTATTTCAATACGATGGTTAATTATTAAATAAAACATGTTTGAAAACTGCTTAAACCTAAAGTTCTACAAAACATTCGAAGATCTGCAGATGAAACATTTAAAACGTGGAGTACCATTCCACCAGAGTAAATTTAAGATTCAATATAGGGGTCCTCAATGCCAAAATGCGCTGCAGACGTTATTGCGGCAAAAGAAGGAAACACAATTTAATTAGGTAGGTATAATAGGTCAAAAAATGATTGCGTTCAATGTAAAAGTATTAGGTAAGGTAGGTATTCATTTTCAGCTTCCAAAAGTGTAAGCATCAGAAGGAAATTGCACTCGTGGAAACTATTTTTGTAGACACTTGTTTTTAAACCATTACCGTATAAAATCTTATCCTATAAAAATAGGCAAGGGCGAACATATAAGAAACACTTTCAGTTAAAGTCAACATATTCACTTAATTTTATTTTGTTGGGAAGATTGTTGAGAGATGGTACGGTGTGTGTAATTTGTTTTCCGATACTTTGTGAATAAGCCAGGTTACTATAATGGTAGTATTTTTCTACCACTAGGTGAACTCTAGTTTATTTAAATTTATTGATTAACCGCTTTCCAAATGTTTAGGAGTTAACTAAGAACTTTGTTCTCTTTTGAAAGTTTTAGTTTAGATAGTGGTTAAGACTAAAGAAAACCTAAAGTAACCTTCCTGTAAAACTCTATTTGTCGATTGCTTATTTATCAATAAAACCCAGCTAAATAAAGTAAAATAGGAACTTAGCTTCCAAAGTTTTTTTTTTCGAAAAGCGGGAAATGATTTTTTAGAGAAAGCTAAATATTCAAAAAAAGATTTATTTTAACAATTTTTTAATAATTTGACAAGCATTTGATTTATTCAGTTTAACCCAATCTGATATTGCAGTTCGCACTACCTTCATCTAAAACATAATCTGAAATATTTAGAATAAACCTCGGTTACACTTTTTCCGGTCAAATTAAATTCCAAATAACATTCACTCCTTCGGAGTTAATTAAATAATTCACAATAATACCACCCCACACAAGACAAGACGAAGCACAACGAAAAAGTTTGTTTACCCTTAAGAATCCACCTTATAAAATTATCCACGACTTCAAAAAACAAAAATTATGTATTATTTATCACAAAAGACTACGTTTTATTAAGCAATTAAATGTTGCATAAAATAACAACACTTTCCGCACCCAAAAGCCAACAACTGAACTCGAAAATCGCACTAAAACACACCGAGACCAAGAAATTTCGATCCGTGCCGGTAAATCTCCCATCTAACATTAAAGTCCCTGTTGCACTTGTTCCTAGCTGCATACCCACGGATTATCGAATGGAATTTCAAAAATGCCTTAACCCGACCACAAAACTAAAATAAAAAGACCAGAATGTAGAAAAGAAATCTGCAAAACAGATTCAATTTGAGAACAGAAAACGCCAGCACCTCTGCCTCGGGCCCGGCAGGCGACTTCTGTTGTCCTCCGCCACCCTAACTTACTATAGATGCCTACGCAACTATTTATTTTCATTTGTACAGCCAGAAAAAGACGGTTGTTCTTTTTTTGAATTTCAAATTTTATACACACAAAAAGGGCAAACACTTCAAATGTTGCGGTTTGTTTTTTTTCCCCTGTTGGCTCTGTATTGTTGTTGACGCCGGGACATTCGTCCGGCAGACGATTCAAATCAATTTAAATATTTGCCTCTTTTGCTCTAGCAAAAGCCACTTTCCTTTTTTAAGTTGATTTTGTTTTATTTTTGTAAATAAAATACACACAATTGGATGCACTTTTATGTTATTGGGAGAGAAGTGTATCCACGTGCAGTGCCCGAGCGTGCACTTTTCTGCGTAGAGAACAGAGCTTGCACTATGCGAACACAAATTGAGAGAATACATTGGTGTTGTACGTCAACCGTTGCCCTATAACTAGATAAGTAGTTCTGAACAGAAAGCAGCTTTTTTGAACCCTTGACCAATTACTTGTTGACTTGAAACAAATTTAAGACGGAAGTTCAGAACGATTATTAGTAATGCGGAAATAATCAGAGTTAAAAAGAGCCTAATTATTTTGTAAGTATTAATTTCAGTATGCTTTATATTAAAAAACCTCACTAGCTGTTCGCACCAGAACCGAATCAGTCAAATATTAAGACGAGAAAAACATGAACAGCTCTTTTGAGGTTTGTTTGTCGAGGTTAAGCTTATTTTACCGGGGAACATCAAATATGTTAGTCAAATTTCTGTGTCATTAATGTCAAAATGTCAGATTTCTAAAAGTCCAAAAGAATACTGTCAACGGAAAACAAACGACACTTGAAGTAAAATTGGGCTTCAATTTGGATAGGGAAATACGCTCTGCTCTCTGGTGATAGCTCTATTTTGGCCAATATTTGATCGTACAGTAACGGAACAAGGTATTTAACCTTGGTGATTGGTGGGGATGTCACATTTCCCACGTCAGCCACATATGCGAACTGTCAACTTAGCATTCTGTCACAAATTTCTACTACATTCGTCGGCTACCCCTCCATAAATAACGTCAACTGAAACAGCTGTTCATATGACCGATCTAAACCGATCAAAAATGAGATACATCAAGTCAGACAGCTGTCAGACTTACCAAACAAGAAACTTGAACGTCCCCGGTTACAGGCTATCAAACAGACTTACATAATACTATTCAGATTTATCTCTGAGTTAGGTATTCGAATTTTATAAATGATGTAATACCGGAAATAATTGTACCACTAGTATCTACTGTTCCTTATAAAGTTTGTATCCATCTGGGGTATCTTTAATTTTGGCTTCCAATTTGCATAAAATATTTACAAACCAAGATCACCCTATGCATGTCTGAAAGACTGGGCACTAAATAGGAAAGGAATCTGTCGTAGTCGCAGTCGCAGTCGCAGTCGCACGTTGGTTGGCTCAGAAGTGAGAGTAAATCTTATGTAATCATTCAGCACAAGACCAAGAATGTTCATCGACTACATCGGATGCGGATATATTAGACAGACGGTACACCCCTTCCACGTCTACCTAGCACCAAAGTGACGGGATATGCACTCTTTTGAAGCACTGGGATTGATGACTCCAATTTCAATTAGATGGGTCTACGTTGCGCACAGACGCACTAAACTACAGAGTTCTGCAGAACGGGATAGAGCACACTCTACAGCAGCAGAACTGTATGCGTTGAATTGTTTATTTCATCAAGGGACTGGGTCCTATCGCTCTTTTTCGAAACAGCCTAGCCGCAAAACGTTGCAAGCGAGCATGTACCTATAGCATCTATAGCAGAAGATCCCGATCCTCATCATCACATCGTTGTGCGAATTTGCCGCAATTAATTTGCCAAATAAGATCTGACATGCTCTTGTTTAGATTTCGAGTAAATTTTATTTAAAGACTTTGGGGATTGCGCGGTGGACGTCCATCATCATCAGTGCGGCAGGGTAAAAGCAAGCACCATAACCAAAACGGCCGGCGCAAAGCAATCGAAAAGGAAGACATCGTCGATTGTGCGATGGGCACAGGAATTTCACGCAATAGAATGGGAATGGGGAATGGATTGGGGATTTGTGAGCAAATGTAATCCTAAACGCGGTTAAGGGCATTGTACACTTAGGCGAAGCGTGAAATTTATGTTTGTTTAGTTTTTTGCATACACGATAATGGCGGATGTTCAGCTTCCGGTTGGAGGTGGGCGCAGTTTGTGCGAAAATCCCTGAAAGCGAATATGACCCGACCAAGGAATTATTCCAGTTGGTTTATTCAGGTGTTTCCCAGCAGCGCTAATATTATCTTTGCTGGGGAATTTATTATGAAAACTTCCAAGAATGTTGAATGGGATTCTTTGTGGTTAAATGGATGGTGTTCAAGTGAATGAAGACTTGATTTATTATTAGATGGATATGATGTGATATGCGGTTGGGGGTTCTGGTTCGAGTTGCTTCCTATAAAAGGGAAGTGTAAACAACAGAAAGTGACTAAAGAATGCAGCGAAACTGTAAGGACATTTGGGAGTTTGTAGTTTTATTTTGATTTTGATTTTGAAGGATGTATAAGAGAACCAACCAACAATATACTAAGATAAAAGATAAAGATAAAAGTACGAAGTTTAAGATAACATAAACGAGATAAGAGGATATATAGATACCTACTTGAGCCATCAATTTCTTCACACTCTTCTAATCACTAATATTGTAGACGAAATCCCCCTATCTTGCTATAGATATTATAATACACCGCGTCTGCGAGTTGGATGCTCGGCGAGCATTCGGGAAATCAATGGTACCTATGTTTCTTTTCAAATCTGAAGAATCTGACAGATTTATCTACTGCAATGGAATATATGTATCCCTATTTTGAGAGGATTTATTTGAACATGTGACGGAACGCTTGCCTTAAATTTATTACCATAATTCCAGTCTAAATTTTAAGTTTATGGGACCTTATATACAATTGAAATATTTGCATGGGGAATTGACCTATCTATTGTGAACTACTGGAAGTCGGAACTTAAAATGGTAAGGCCCAGAATCCAGGGACATATTTACGAATCTGGACTCAAAACGCACGGACACAGATATCCCCGTCTTACCGACCTACGGTTTGTAATCTTCATCTTATATTTTAGGTCACAATAGATAATTTTGTGTGGAAAATCCTGCGTGATACTAATAATCATATTTAGTCTCCAGATTAGATTTACGAACTCACACTACGGAAATGTTCCGTATAAAATTATCCATTGTGACTGTTACGGAGAGAAGAAAGCGACCATTCAATAAAATTTTAAATTCAAAATGAACCCAGTCTCCACTCCTGTCAAACGACTTGCGTTTTGAATTATTGTAAATTAACTGCGAGACTGAAGTAGGAAACAATTTCTTTATTTAATAACTTGTTGAATTTGTAATTATTTCAGATTAATAACATTTTCGTCTATTTTCGATTAAACTTAACGATCGAAGCCTCAAGGTTTTTGTCCGGTCCAATTTTGGGAATTTACAACGACAGTGACCTACTTTTGTACTTTAAGTGTGACGGTTAAAATTGATTATATATGTTATTGTGAGTTCGTAAAATTAAAAAGCAATATTGTTTTTTTAAAGACTTTTATTTTTAGCGTCCAGTCTAAATTTTTCGAACTCACAATTAGGACATTTTTCGTACCAAATTGCATATTGTGACCTACAAAATATTTATTGTTTTAAGCCTAGTATGCTGTTCCAGGAAAGCAAAAATTAAACGACTCTCCAATGTTTCTCTCCACCACTTCGCTTAATGTGCGCATAATTCTGACAGTGTAAGTTCCGTCAAAAAAAAAAAAAACTGTGTTAGTAAAGCTGATTGACTTTGTTCTGTTTCTTTATTTGTACTTCTACAGCTCCCTCCTCAAAAACTTCAACCATTACTCATGGTTACAATATTCCATTTCTAAAAGAAAGTAAATTAACAACAACAAATCTCATTCTGTTGAACTAACCATTCTCCATCCTGTTAATTTGCTTTCGTTTGAAATTTTGTTGCGAATATACCGATGTTTTCTCTCATCTATCAAAATTTAGATGTGGACAAATTTATTAATACACTTACCTAAATTCTGTAGAGATTTTTTTGTACAGTGGCTGAAAAATTTAGCTGCCATTATTTTTAAATATATTTGACTGACAAAAAGTGACTTTCGTTGGCATTTTCACTTTCAATGCATTTGCGCCCAATTTTTGAACGCTGGCTTAAGTCCACATAATCATTTAACTGTTTTCGTTAGTGCAATTCACAAAATTTAACTGAAATTTGACACTTGTTGTTTTTTTTTTTGAGAAACAACCATTGCGATCGCGATATTGATTCTCACTTTGTCAGATGATAGATACTTCGAAATCGGTTGTGATAACTACCTGCTGATATGAAGCAACTGACATACTGCCAATTTAGCTGTAATGTTGAAAAGTTGTAACAGAAATAAGAATAACAAGATCAATATTGTTCTATGAATAGTCCCACACACTTAAGTGACACAATTAGCACCAAAGTCACTGCAGGTGTACTCACTACTTAACCGAAAAAAATATATTGAATTACGATGAATTCCGCAAATACTCACGACTATTTTTGTACAGTAAATTTGTTATTAATATGCAATTAATTGGTAGCCAATGCCAATTTCTATGTGCACACTGCACAGAGAGAGTTCGGCCCATGAACGCAACTTAATAAATTAAAATTCCACAAAAACTTAAATAAGCAAATCGCATCTATGCGATGAAAATTAAATATTCTCGATTCTCGCTCTCTATCCAATCCAATCACTCATCTCATTAGCATCATCGTCATCATCGCCATACCATCACTATGACTGCCACTGATGATCCTATTCGAGTAGCGCGAGCGTCTCTTCTTCGTCATATCTGCTGTTGAGCTACGCGCACACCTCTTGCAATTGACTCCTGAGCGAAAATATGCAGGATGATTCAGATTTGGATTTCAGGGCGGATACGGATTTCTGCGGCTGCATTTTCTTATTATGATGATGATGACGATTTGAGTAGCCACTAGGCATCCGCGTTGATCGTTTTCCACACTGCCAACGCGAACACACCGATCTCTATTTCGGGCAACGTCTTTATTTAGCGTGCGGCAAACCGAACGCAACATTCCCATTCCCAATTGCGGGCTGGCCAGGTATGCTATGCATAGTGCACTTTTCTTCTCCGCGTCCACCACCGCCATCTAGTGAGGGTTATAAATAAGTTGTTTTCGCACAAAAACAGAATATTTCACGCACATTTTTTGCCTTAACCTTTATTTATTGTGGTTGTGGCAGTGCATGCGGGGCGGGGTGGGGCGTGTCAGGCAATTGGTGGCCTGAGCGCTGATATGATGGAGCAACAGCCTGCAAGGTGGATGTCCGCGGATTTAGAATCATAAAGTGAATGACTGTCCTCAATGGGATCCCAATGATGATGCACCGCGGCGACGATGATGATGGTGGCGGTATATGACGAGTGCTTGCGGCGCGGTGGTGGTAGAGGCTTGAGATTGGGCGCATCACACTGTCGCCGGTGTGTTTTGTGTACACTTATGCAGGGTGTCGCCCCTTTGGTATGCGGTGCAATATTAAAATAGAAAAGTTTAGCGAATGGAATTCAGAGCACTCATCGTCATTTCGGCTTCGGTGGAGTGGCAACTTGTGTTGTCTTTTCGATTTTTTGTGTTTGGGTTCTTTTTCAACAGCAGCATCTATTTCGGTGGCAGGGGAATCTCTATTTTTAGGGACGCGCTAAAGAATTTATCGTATAATTTGTTTAATTTTGTACATTTAGTGTTTGGTTGGTCGAGCAGAGGACTTTTGTGTTTTATGCATAGGCGCATTTTTCGTCTGATTTACTACGGCGACTGAATCAGAGGAAGCTTTAATTCTTGTTGGCAAAGAAAATGAAATACTTTGTGGTATATATGTTTCATTTCTTACATTGGTTCAACGCTCTTCTTCGAAGCTCAAGATGGCGGGTCATGACATGTAGTTCAAATAGTTTGGCATGGGAATGATTCTATTGGTGAAGCATTCCTAAGAGGTCACAGCTGACAGTCGTTTAAAGGAAGAATTTTGATTGCATCACAATAGTGGTATGCAAAATGTCCCAAATGTGAAGGAAATGCATTCACACTTGTTTTATAGGAAGCGGAAATGATTGGAAGTAAAAGGGTCGTCTATTTTTATCACACACAAAATGGCGGAAGGGGATTGTACTTCCTGTGCTGGAGGCATTGCCTAGTTAAGTGTTCTTAGGGGGGTTTACGTCATTCTAGCTGTGACATCATAAACTAACTATTAAATATTTAATATTTATTATTATTTATTTTAATATTTAATAGTTAGTTTATGGTTTATGCTGTGACATTCTTTAAATCTGACTTCCAGTGAGTAGCCAATTCCTTTTGTTGGGTTTGTTTATGGCAGTTGTCGGGATTCAATGAATGACCTACTTCGTCGGTATGAAGACGTTAAAGAGTTGGGGGTCAGTGACAATTTGGCAGTATACTAAAATACAAATATATCGAATTGTTATTAGCCCGCATATGAAATTTAGACGAAACTGTTCAGTCTTTCTGTAAAGAACGATGAATAGCCTTTGACAACATCGATCAAGCAGCTCTCATGTAAGTTAAACATGAAGACAGAATTTTCTTACTTTTTTACGCAAATTTTGGCAGAAACTCCAACAACAGGTGCTACCACTTCAATCTAATGTGGTTTTCGATTGGGCTTCTTCAGATTTGCTCTCAGATTTCAGATTTCGTGTTTCTAATCGAACATAAAATCGTAACTTGCTCTTTTTTGTGTAGAGATTAGTGCAGTTCGAATATGTGTAGCCTTCGACACTTTTCTAAGCATTTTGCATTCACTTGTTAAATTTTATACATTCGAAGTTTGCGCCCAAATTGATTTCTAAACATTTGCACATAAATAATTGACAAAAATAGATCCTCCCGATGCAATGCATTTCTTTGCAGTTGAAAATTTTCACGAAAATGTAAAAAAACTCCACTAGTTGTCAAACTCAAACGTACTTGTATTGGTAAATCTGAAGCAAATCAGAGAAAAAATCCAGATTCGCAAAAGTGCTCTGAAATCTGAAAAAGATTGCTTTTTTTGTACCAAACGAGCATAAAAATTGCTATGAGAGCAAAAAAAGTGCTCTGAGAGCGCCCAATCGAATACCACATAAGATTGGGCGTGATATCTGCCCTGAAAATACCATAAGGCCCTATTTCTCTAAATCCTCTGCCCGTATGTGTGTTCAACAAGATGGCACTCTTACGATGACTAATCTTCAAGGAATGTTTCTGTTTCTATCGATTAGTTTAAAAATTTGAGATATTTTTTATTGGCTATGTCGTTCTCCAGACCTAACAGCTCCAGAATTCTTGCTGTGAGGTTGCTAAGGAAAGAAAATAGTCTCCAGTCCCCTGCAGACTAAATTCCATATATTGATCTTGACAATCTTCAAAAAAAGTTATAAATCTGCGAGTGTTCACTGTTTACTGCATGCAAATGAAGAAAAGGCTTGGCTTCAGCATTCTTTTATGCAATTGTAATTATTCAGGGCAATCGGCCATTCCGGGGGCAAGAACATTTTCTGTTCCCTAGAAAATATTCCTCTTATCGTGTTTTTCGCCCACAGAAAAACTTCTCTGTTGAGTCAGCAACGATCGATTATTACAATTTCGTAAGTCTGTATTGAAATCCCTGAGGTGACAGTTAAAACGTCACTTTTGTGATTGATTTTAGCAAAAACGATCGCGCGACAATCTCCATGTCGATTATCAAATTTCGAAAGCGGAATGTCATGCACTACTATCGGACTTAGGATTCCGAAAGTGGAATTAATGTATTTGATATTATTTTGTTCCATTCCAAAGAATTACAGAGTGCTTAATAAAAACCCGGACGAAAATCAATTTCAAATAGAATTGACTTTTGCGACGAAACAGAGAGAAGGGCCCCAGGATACGAGTTCCCTATTTTCTTGGGATATCCTCTCCTTCAACAATCTCGAGATTGGCACCCGAACGATTTTCCCGTAGTCTGCTTATAGCAAGTTGGTACTGATGACGGGACCTCTGATCATATTCATGACCAGAGATGAGCTTCACATGACTTTTATGCCACCCGCCTTCACAACTGAATGAAGGTGGCTCACAGGTTAACGGTCTGAGGCTTTTTTTTGTTACTATCTATTTTTCCTGTGTATAAACATGTTCTCTTTTTTAATATACAGATCGTGCCCAGAACCTGTTTGAATGTTGCCCCAAATCAAATGCATTTCTCTTTTATTCTTTATTTTTTAATAAATTTATATCCCACATGTGTTTCAATGTTTGATTTGTTTTCCTTCTCTTGGTTTTGTTTCGTTTTCGTTCATCATAATCAAAATTGTTCATATTGTATGTTTTAAATTCTTGTCTGCACATAATATTTTATATAATACACGAGATATTGGGAAAACATTTCGACATTGCGACATTTTTTCGTTTAATGAAAAAGAAAGTCAGAGTGCGGGCCAATATTAACATTAAAGTTTAAATAAAATATAATATGTGTAATTTTAAAATAAAAATAATAATAATTGTTACATAATAATTCTTATATATATGTATATTTTTATATAATAGTTAATGCAATTCTCTTTACAAACAAAATAACCTACTGATCGCAATAACACAAACTGTTGTAAAAACTAGAGAAACCAATCGTTTCTGCGCTATGAGCTATGAATCGCACTATTGTTCTCAAACAGCTACTATTTCGTTTACTTGAGTTTGTATAAGTCTGTAATGTATGTGGTTTTGTAACAGCTATTGTGTTTGGATTCGGGAAATTACTGACGCCGTTATTACCTTTAGCTACATAAATCCTATTTTGATCGCTTCAAGTGCTGCCTCTGTCTATTTTGCTAGTGCTTACTGGGAGCAAGTATTACCATTTATCTATTTCTGAGTGCGGACATTTGATTACAAAAACAAAAAAAAAAAAGAGTTCGAATGAGTTTCGGAAGGACGATACTGTTTAGGAGGAACCGCATTAAAATATATTTTTAGAAGGAAATCTATATAGGAAAATAAAAAGAAAAAAAAGTAAACTAAATAAAACCACAATAACGATCTCATTTTCGAATTGCTTAAAACACTCGCCAAGAAGATGTTACAGGTACTTTCGGTAGTTCCGCAGATCACCGTGTTCGTCGGCGGCGATTTCGACACCCACCGCAGCGGCGGCTGTTTCGAAAGATGGTGGCTCAGTACCTATGCCGGGGCTAGGTGGATCCAAAAGACGGCTGGCCGCATCTTTGGGCGTCTTGCGACGGCCTCGTCCACCACGGCTGCCGCTTGCTCCACCACCACCGCCACTCGATCGACTCTTTCGACTGCTTTCGGATGGTGTGCCGAGCGATTTCTTGCCTGGGCGTCGCTTTCTTCGCTTCTTGTTGCCGTAACGTGGGTCATAGTCGTACTCATCGTCGGCTGGAGATTTTGGCTCCTCCAGTGAGTCCATCTCATTGATATCCATGTCGTCGTAGAACCACTCTTTGGGAAGTTCCTCCTTAAGATGCTGTTGGCTGTCTTTGCTGTCGGATGTGTCGCCAGCACCGCCCAACGACGACGATTCTTCGAGCAATGCACCATTGAAGTCGGGCTCAATAGGAATTGTAGGCGGCAAGGGAATAGTAACAGCTGCAGCTGCACTGGCTGCTGCAATTGCTGCAGCAGGAATCAGAAGGCTTACAGACTCGTTTTCTTTGCGTAGTGCTTGAAAGGGCCGATCTGGGAATCTGCAAGAAACAAGATGAATTAGTGGACTCTGGGATGTCAGCTTCAAATCTAAAAAATTCCAAATGATGCAAAACGTCAGGTGGATGAATTAGTTCTAAAAGTTAGGCGTGACTCTGCACTTGACATTCCTAAAAGTAAGACTAATACATGTAAACCGACTACTCTTACGTACCAAAGGAAAAATATATACGTACGCCAAAAAAATAAAAACAATCCACGACTGCAAGCAAGAAATTAAAAAAAAAAATCAAAGGACATTTTTGGAGTAAGCCGTAAGATCTAAAAAGGAAACCGAGACGAATCGAGAAATGGTACCAAACAAGAGCTCCTGTTCGCCTACTTACCGATAAAACTGGTTATAAATGACTATGTAGGTAATTCATTATAAAACGTAAAGGTAACTTAATCCTTCACATAATATAACCGTTCATATTGAAAGTTTGATGAATGTTTTGGCTGTAAGAATTCAATCTAAGATCGGATGTACTAGTTCATTGATCTTCGCTCTTTCGAATTTGGTGTTGTACCAAGTTAAGAGTGACTCAATCACAAAGGTTGGATCCTCATACATATTCCTTGCCGAGATAGATTCTTATTTTCAATTTTAAAATGAAAAATCTGATTGAAACAAAAACTTATATCCAAGGACGTGTGCTAAAATTTAGGACAGCACATACATTTTTTTCTTCGACCTACATAGCAAGATAACTGAACTACGAACTCACCTGTACATTTTGCTCAAATACTGACGACGACTTTTGCGCCACCTCGCCGCTGGATACGTGTATATCTGTCCTTGGCGAAAGCCCGGCATACGTTGCCGCTTGTCCATAAACAAATTGGAATGATTCTGGGCGACACCGGTCTGCGGATCGAGGAATGGTAATCGCAATCTCCGCTCGATGCATAGTCTAGTATTGAAATTAGCACTGAATTCTATCGTTTCTCTGTAAGTGGATTCCTTCAGAAAGTTTTCAATTTTCTCCAGATTGGGAGGATTAGATATTTGTATATCGACAGCAGACGACATATTTCACAGATTTTTATTCACTTTTCTTTCTCGTTTGCAGTGTTTGAAGTTGTTCTCGAAGATAAAAATTTGGAAAATATTCTCACATCATCTCCTGGCGAGCTGTATGTGTGCTAAATAGTTGAGTTATTTATCGCAGAGATTGAAAACTGCGATTAAACTGCTTCCGTTGTTGCTGTTGATGGCACCACCACCACCATCACCACAGCCATAAACTACTCCGGCAATTACCCAATTCGGATAGAGTTCTTTTCACCAAATTAGTACAGCTATGGAGGAGGAGTAATTATTCTCCTACATAAATGGAGTTTAACTAATAATGTATCCGCCTATGATTTTATGTTTTTAAAACATTTTTACTGTAGAAAATTTCACTTGGAAAACAAACCCAAATTGGTTGGAGATAAAAAAATATTTTTCTTCTCTTTTGCTAAACTGACAGATTTTCATTTGACAACTGCAAGCAAATATGGCGTCTTTGGTGCTTTCTGAGGGATATTTTCCATTTGTGAATTGAAGTCTGGGAAATTTCAGTCGTGGTGGATAGATTTTGGGAATTTTTTTTTTGGTTGGCGGTTTTATTTGAAATTTGTGAAAAGTGGAAATATAATTTTACGAAACAAATTAAGTTTTTCTACCTTCTGTTTGGAATATATTAAATTCTAGCAAAATGGTGTAGATTTCATATGGCTGAAGCATAGTTTATAGTATCTAAAGTGCAGATATTCAGAAAAAAAACAATATATATGGTATTTGCGGTCCATCTATTTTTTGCGTCTGCATATTAGAAATTGAGTGCGAAATATACGCTTAATATCATTTTCTGCAACAAAATGCGCGGCTAGCAGTTGTTTGGATAAAGCGTATATTTAAATTTATCAGCAAAAAGGCGAGGAGTCCAACGGAGCCTCATAATAGACAGATCCTAGAATGAGCATTATTCACAAAACTACAAAATGCAGGAATTTGAAATGAAAGATTCATTTCTGTACTTGAACTCCCGCATGTATTGCTTTGTCACCACAATAGAATGCGGTCAAATGTGACCTCTGAATTTTCCTAGGGGGTATAAATAAAAATAATATGTACTTATCATTTACCAGCTGCTTCCTCAAAACTGTGAATTTCAAATAAAAAAATCATTTTGTAGAAATATTTCATTCGCTCGATCATATCACTGCCAAATTATCGGCTCAAGGCAGATCTTTAATTAGTCTTTAGTAATCTTCCGACAAGCATATCATCCCACCAGCTATCAACCAGTTCTGTATCATCAAACACAGTTCCCACAAACTTTGATCCGCAAAACTCGCTTATCACTGCAGTAAGCCAGCCAATTTGTAACACTACCAACCGCCCACTGATACTACATTGTTATGTTTTGTTACGCCGATTATAGATTCGTATAAAAACCGCTCACACCCCAGCGATTCAATGAAAACGTGCGAAAATTGCAAACAATATCTAGCCGGCCGAGCTCACCTTGAGAGCATCAGCCTGAGGCACACTTACTCAAGTGGGATTCTCTTAAAAAGCACAACAAACCAATTCTATCGCCTCAGTATCATTTTGCGGTCACTTCTGATCGGAAGCAGCGACACAATATGTGCGCCGGAAAATCGTTGATCTTCGTAATCGGCGCTGCTTTTGTAGTTGCTGCCTCCGGCTATATCATGGATAGGGATTACTGTGATCCCCAACTGTGTCGGATGTACAATGGAACACATTATATTGTGTACGATCACATCGGCTGCGGGAACAATGGATCGCTAAGTTCTGAGTGTGGTGATGCCAAAATTGTGGATATGAATCAGCGGCGAATTAACCTGCTCCTTGACCTACATAACGCGGCCAGAAATCGAATAGCACTTGGTAAGCTACCGGGCTTCAATTCAGCAGCAGCGATGCCTGTTCTCAAGTGGGACAATGAGCTGGCGTACTTAGCCGGGTTGAATATTCGGACGTGCCGACTTGCGCACGACGCCTGTCGCAATACAGATCGCTTCTCGCTGAGCGGACAAAATATCGGCTATATCTGGCAAACGAGACCAATTCGTTCCGTCTCAAGGCGGATCAAGTTTCTAGTTGGTAAATGGTTTTTTGAATACCCAGACGCTAATCAAACATTCGTTGAGGCTTACACACGTCATCCCGAGGGGTAAGTGTGGTAAACAAAGGCTCTCCGATTGTCAAAATCGGATTAATTTGTTTTCTGGTGATAATAGTTCCGCGATCAAATTAAATTAATTGGTTACACGTTTCATTAACAAGTGCCCCGCAATATATCGCTAATTGAGATAGTTTGCTGGTTCATCTTCTTAATTAAGTTCCATTCTTTGCAGAAAGAAGATTGGACATTTTACCCTAATGGTTGCGGATAGGGTACAGAGAGTTGGATGTGCGGCAATTAGATACACATCTAAGTCGAAGCTGGGATACAGATTCCTGATCACATGCAACTATGATTTCACGAATATATCCGGCGGACAAGTGTATGCTACAGGTGAGCCGGCGTCAAATTGTCCCACTCGACCGAGCGGCCGATATGAGGGACTCTGTGATTGGGATACGGATTACGAGGACAGCGAAGAGAGTGACGAGATTGAGTTGAATTTGCTTGATATACCAACGGTGTTGTAAATGAATGTGCCTACGAGTATTTCTGTTAAAGTGGTCAACTTTATTCAGCGGACTTTTTTTATTTTTTTGTTTCTGATTGTTGTTGCCAGTAAAACAATTTTATTATAAAATATATTTATAAAAGTGATCAGTGTCTTGTTTTTAACAATAAATGAGCAATCATAATGAACAACTTAGGTATAAACAAATGAAAGGAGTCTTTAAATTTCAACGCGAAGACATTTTTATACCAGTCACTGTGTTCGGAGCCAGTTGGGGTAATCATTATTTATAATAAGTAACCAGTTTCCTTAGGTCAAACATATCCTTCAGCTTGGTTCAACGTTCTCCTAATTTCCATCCGCGAAAAGTGATTCACGTACAAGTAGTGTCCTAGGAATTTATGAACTCCTCGCCAGAAAGCGGCATCCACATGAACTGATCCCGTTCGATATAAATAGTATTTTGAATCTCGGAAGTGTTAAAAAGAGTGTAATTGTTGTAACTGTGTTTGGACGATTTTACTTTACTTTGGTTCGCTAAAAAAGACTTTCAATGAAACACGACTATTAAATTTGCCGCAGAAAACTTATGCACAACAACTTGCTCACGGAAGAATATCTTGTGAAGTAGAACCGCAGTTGGCGTTTCACGAATCTATTTGACGTAAAACTCAACTTATTTTCGTTGAGAGCTTATTTACCTCAAATTAATGTTGCTATTTTTCTAACTAGAAAAACGTGAGCTGATCATCAACAATAGCATGAATTAAATGCGGCTACGCAGCAGTGCACAATATGTTTCCTTACACCGAATCCCATCAGTTTATATGTTTGATTATTTATTGAGTGTGCTTCACAATCTTGCAGTCAATTTACATAGATCGATAAATGAGATGCGGCTCTTATTGACACCGCATGCGCATTCACCGGGAGGTCAAGCGTGGCAAATAAGCAATTAACAATTAACACATATGATTATGTACACAGTAGCTTCTGAAACTTGTATTTTATACACGTGAGGTGCATATACCACTTGTTTGCAAATAGATTTTCTATCATTATAACTGCTTTCCATCACAATTATCTAAATATTACTGGAATCGAAGAGAGAATCATAAATCAGCCTCTGTGGGGGGCAATTGTTTTTAACATTCCACGTTTTACTGACGACAAATAATCGTCGCAAATTTTACACGCTGCTGTGAGAAGTAAAAATAAGCAAAAATATAGAAGCATAACTTTTCATATCATAGATCTTTTGATAGATAGATACAAGTGCAACATGACTGCCAATTTATATCATGACTAACAAAAGCAGATAGGTACCCATTTTATGATTTGCTTAGTCTTTTTAAGCCGCATTTTAATTACACAAGTAACATGATATTATATTTTTAAACGGAGCAGCAGCGAGGTAGTCATAAGGCTGCTCTCTGACCGCTCTTTTATTCAGGAGGCTTTCCAATATAACGCAAAAAGTTTCTCAAAACTAACGAGCTTAAGTTCAAACCAAATATTTTATTATCTAGCATCTAATCCATCCACAAAATCGTTGAAAGAGAGCACACCGCTGCACCCCTGAAAAAAGAAACAATTTGGCTGATGTAATATTCCATACTACCATCCGCTCTTCTGACTGCTGTGAAGTATACAACTTAGTTCTGTCCTTGCTCGTAGTCTATTTATTGCTAATCTACATTCAATCCATTTCGAATGTGATTCCCTGCGTCGCGTCTATCAAATTTGACGTAGTAAAGGTCAATTACTTTCGTGTTATCGATAACGTTAACCCAGTAACATCTGTCTCGACCATTCTTCACCCAAATGGAAGGAAAGCAACTATTAACAAGACGAATGCTGTGCTAATCTGCAATTGGCACACAATCTGCTGATAAGAAATGAGAGTTCAAAGCCATGCCACGAGCACACACTCATAGAAAACAACGGAATGCAGTGCTTACTATCGGAACTCGGAAGCAACATTTATTAAAGACAATAAGGAATTATATAAATCATATTATGAGTTAATAAAAGAAACGAAATTAAACCACCGATTGAGAAGCCATTTGTCAAGAACATGAAGATTCAGTGCTTCTCCTCTCATCAGCAAGAGTTTAGGATCAGCTCGTCATGCGGGCAAACACTTCCAAGCAAACACTGGAAAGGCTGCCAAATGCTCCAACAAATGGCTGCTCAGCAGTGAAAATATTGTGTTATAAAAACACTTTACGTTGTAGTTCAATCAACGCCCGCAACCACCACCTGGACAGGTGGAAGTTGTATGGACTATACGTCCAATCCGTCGATTCGGACGAAGGCCGTCGTATTTGGGGCCATTTCCGCCTCCTCCTCCTCCACCTCCACCGCCACCGCCACCACCTCCGCTTCCTCCGCTACTCCAGCTGCTTCCACGACTGTCCCGATTGCCATTGTTTTGCGGATCCAATAACGGAGTAAGAAGTGTTCGGAAGAAAATCAAGACTAATGCAAAGAATCCGGTAAACAAACCAAAAAATCGCTCAATCGTCCAAGGTCTCTGAGCGAGGACTTGTCCATCTATAAGTGATATTTGGAGGAAATGTGAAGTAAATATTATAATAATATAATACTTTTAAAGAACACACCTTTTCCAATGTAAACCATGTTGGATTTTTGTAAATAATAATTTCAACAATAATTTAGAAAAACAAATTCAAATTGGATTTGCACAGAAAAGAAGATTACTAAACAAAAAACTGACGTGTACAGCTATAGTGTACTTATAAAAACGTCAATAAGTGAGCACGAGTGCCCAGTTACTATCCGTACAGTGGAAGCGCGATTAATGCACTGCCTAGTGCTATGAGCGCCGTATTAGTGTTTTTTAAACCTCTCAGCATTGGCGCATCATTTACAAAAAAAAAAAACAATAGGTAGGCACAAGTAAATTTCTATAGCAAATAGCAGAAATAAGTATATTTTAATTACGAATAATATTTTCCGAGGAAAGTCAAGTAGATATGCATACCAAAGATAATGGAATACAGAGATATATAACTTTCCAGTAGAAAGGCGGCTGCCTACAAGCTGTTTTCCCGTAAAATTCATGAAGTCACGCACATATGCTCATTTCTTTTCTAGTGTATGTGAGTTAATGAATTGAACTTTAATGCAAGAATTCGCTATTAGGAAATGCGTATTTCATTATTTTTTTATTTTAATCAAATCCTTAACAAAAACCAAACAAGTTCAATACCAAACGCAAAACAATTGAACAGCGCGATGCCCATAAAAGCAAAAATAATGTTGGCCGGCCATTAGCAATATGCTTTTTTGTAGCTCACACGTATTCACAGACGGGGGTTGAAGTTACAAAAACAACAATGTAAACAAATGGGTTTTGGGGGGATACACGTACGAAAGATATCCATCTCTTTTATTCTTTCATCTCTGATGCATACGGTGACCGTACTTCTTTTGTTTTTTGTTATGTTTGGCCATGTATATTTTTTTGTCCCGGGAATTGCTCTTTCCAATATGTAACCGTAGTTATACACTGCCAAAGTGACAAAGCAATATTGCTTGTATACGTCTGGAATCCAGCTATCTAATCTCCGCCATAACTGCTGTTAAAAAGATAAACCTTGTAAATGGATTTGAAATAAGAACAGTCTCTAGAACAAAATTCTAAGTGGCAATTACTTTTTACATTTTATTACATTATTTTAATAAAAATCTTAAAGCTATACAAAAGACATTTCAAAGTTCAACAAAAAAGAAAAGATTTTTCAAAAGTATTACCTACAGCTTTTAGTTTTTTTTTGTAAAGTGAAATAGCTAAGTACATTCTGACACGAAATGTACGAATCGTACCTAGTTAACAATTGGAATAATTTATCGATGATTTATCGAAATCAACTCAAAGAACAGAAAATAAAAGACTAAACACAACTGCTTTAAAAAGCGATTTGTCATAAAATAGATTTTTAATAAACACTGTAACAACGTAAGGAAAATATAATTTTTGCATAAACTGGAGAAATTTTGAAAATCTATGGACAAAGAAATTTAAACTAAAGCTAGTAGGTATTTCCTGTTGGGACAAATCTCAGAATTGCTCCTCCCAAGGATGGGTTTAAGAGCAGCTCGTCATACTGACACTGAATGCCAAAAAGTCCCAACAGGTCGGCGATCAGCAGTGCCCAAGTGGTGCAATTAGATTAATGCACTCTGCTCCTGGGCACGTTACCGAGATCATCCACCTCCGGGAACAGTACAATCAGGAATGGTCATGATACGACCTATTCTTCTATTTGGTCGGGGTCCGCCACCACCTCCTCCGCCGCCACCACCGCCACCACCACCACCTCCACCTGTACCCCAACTTCGTTGGCCTCCATTTCCGTTTGCATCAAATAGAGGAGCTAGTAAAGTCCGGAAGCTGGAAGAGATAAGAAATACCATGAAACATTCGTAATCTGATCTATAAAATGCTCTAAAGCTAAACTCTTATGCGTAATGATCATGATACGGGATAATGAAATTAACTATACGTACAAGGCCAAAGCAACTGCAAAAAGTCCAGTAAATATGCCAATGAAGCGTTGAATAGACCAAGGACGTCGTTCCAGCACCTGCCCATCTGAAAGCAAAACCAGCAATTATGTCCAACTCCATAATTCTACTATAAAAAGCTACCTCGTCCAATGTACACCATCTCAAAATGGTGATATTCGTTTTATTTCTGCAGCAATTTATTATTTGTGTAAACAAAATGTATTTACAGAAAAAGGTTAAGAAATTAACAAATCTCGTCTCACCCCATTCAACTAAAAAAAAGACTGACGTTTGATGTGTTCCTTCAAATTGAGCAACTGTCAAAGATTGCTTGTCACTGCACTGCAACAGTACGAATTGGGCGCATTTCTGTTGTCCACAGGTTGTAAGATAGGATGTGGTATGGTTAGTTGGCCTGATTATTCAGTCTGGTGAGTTTCGAATGGGCACAGCTACTGACACAAAAATGTGAGCTACCTATTGTTTTTAAGAATGGTTGCATTCAGCAAAAAATTAAATAATAGATCTGTAACAAAATTTATTGCTTATCTTAATAGCAGGAATCTTTCTTACTTTGGAAGTTCTTTGCTACGTTATTTAGAGTATTTGCGAGGGTTATTTGAAGCGCGTAAATAAGGATTTTCATTCTGACTTTTTTGGGCGTGAGAAGTTTTTTCTCGCTCGTTTTCGGTTTATTTTACCGTTCGTTGTCTTGGATGTTCTCTGAAATGCCTTGGGACTTTGAAAAGAGACTTTACTTCTTCGTTTCTTGGTCTTTTGTCGTCGTTTTGAACTCCTTTCGGAGCGTTTTTTTTATTTTAATTTTTAAGTTTGATATGTATTGCCATTTGACACATACAAGAATGAATTACCGTGTCTTCATAACCTATAAAACAATCGCTTCCCAAAGTTAATGATTTTATCTGTCACTCTGTCATTTCAATCCTTTACAGGAATGGAGTCATTAAAGATTCTACGTGTTCAACTATCTCCTATTATGTCATTAGCATGCACTTTAAACCTTAAAGCTCTTCTTCGGACCACTCATCGAACATGCTATCGCTGACTGCTAATTTATTCCTCGAAGACAGGAAATGCATGCAATGTAAGAAGATGTCATTAATTTGCTCCGAACACAAGCCAGAGGCCATATTTATGACAATAAACTGGGTAGAACCTTTGAGTCCATGTCCGATGCAACAAAACAATAATGATCGTAAACACTTTGAACTTACATAGTTCGGGCACGCTACTATATGTCCCGTGTGAGGGTGTGTGCTAAATTTCCAACGATAAGCACCGTCATAGAACGAGAAGCTCATGGTGACGGGTTTAATGGACACACAGACATGCCAGGTGTTGTGGATGCTGATGCGTTTGATATGTCCACATTATGATTGCACCTGGATATTTGCCATCATTCAGCATATGCTTTGAGGTAGGACTTTCAGCGCTAATTGAATTGAATTGACCAACATCAAGCCATAGGCGATGACAAGATAATAATTTCTCAGTGCGGTGCTGGAGCAGAACTAATAGCGAATGGTGATTTCAAGGAGTACTCGTAGAAGAGGAATTCGAAAGCATAATTTGTACGAACAAGGGGCGGACAAATTTCAAAGTTTCATGTCCATTAACTGTTACTTACATTTCCCCTTAACTTCGCCTCGTTTAAAGTTTTAATGGCGAAGGAAGTAGAAGAATCACACGAAAGAATAGAAAAGGCTGTTCTTCCATTGAAAGGATAACCATCTCATTTGTGTTTGTCGTTGCTGCATTGTGGCTGCTAATCCGTGGCTAATTAATGCAGTTGCCTTGCCAAGGTCTAGCCTGCGTGGCCTGTAAGTGTTCTCCTGCATACTCAGCATTAGTCACGCCAAAGGATATAAATTTATCGACTTAGTTGCTGTGCTTAAAAGTGCATCGTTCGAGGAGGTATACCGAAACAAGTTTCATTCCGATGAGTTTGGTATATAATAGTTGGAAATATTTTGCATTTTGCGTTTAAAAACTTTAATGCAAAACACTGATGTGTGTGTAAAGTAGGTAATGCAGAGCATCACATTGGGCCTTAATAATCATTTCTAACCTTCAACTTAAATATTTTGTAGGCCACAGCATGCATGTAAGGAAAATTTCGCCATTGAGAGTTCGAAAAATTTAGCCTTGACTAAATATGATTATTGGATTGTCGTTACCGGGATGGTTGCCCCTCAAAAATACCGAAGGAAGATTCACCTAGATACCACTTTAGTACAATATCACGCACGCGCATTTTTGCTCGAGAAAGGACAGAGAGATCCGTTTCAATTCTAATAAAGGCGTAATCCACCCATAATTATAGATAGGTACGTAAAATGAAAACAAACACAAATTCCGGCGACCAATATTTCTACAATAACTTGAAAGGATTTATATTTCTGATGTAGCTATTAATTTGAATTGAGAGTGGCAATTAGTGTCAGTAAATTAAACCAACAAATTGTAAATCAGTTATACGAAATAAATATATGATTGTCTGTTGATCACTTTCGGAAGCCATTTTGTGTTATAGGAAAGCGAAATTTCCTAAACCTAATAATAAAAATATCAACATAATTCCTACCACGTAAAAAAGATGGCCGACCAAAATACGTGTCACGTATTTTTGCCTGTTACACCCCGACTCCACAGGGGATAATTTCTCTCATACCTAACCATCATGAGATGAAATATCACGTGGAGTCACTCTATTTCATCTCATGATTGGATGTCAGCGATCGCTCTCTGCGCGATTATTTCTTGGCATGGATGTCTGACATGAATTTGACAGCTGTTTTTCTGTTATGCTGTCAGTTTCTGTCAGACGGCTGTTTAGAATTGGCCATCCCTTTAATCTTCCGTGTTAGGAATCTGTGATTTTGTGAATGCAGCATTAGGACTATTTTTTCTAAAAAATGGAGTAGATCTATATTTTTGGCACTAGATTAAATTTCGAAAAAAATGCATTAGATCTGCTGCAATTGCAAAGTACTACAAAAAATGCAATCGATATATATTTTGTTGGTAGCAGATCTAAATTTTGAAATAAATGCACATAAATGCAATTGCAGCAAAGTGTCGACACTGAGCTAGATGGCCTTTGACATTTACATGGATCAAGTCGAAATGGGTACAGAAAAAGCCCAAAGTAAAGCCAATCTAGTGCCCAAAACACATGTGCCGAAATTCTGGACGCAGCAAAGAATGCAGTGCTGCAATTAAAACAGATGTGAAGAAAATTATTTGACATGCCTTTCATCGGTTAATATGGCTACTGTCATCCACTGACTAAGCGGCTGTGTTTGCAACCAAAACAAAAACAAACACGATCAGCAAATGTCAAAAGCCGATGATGCCAAATACTTGAATTTGCAATTTATTTTCATTTGTGTTGTGGTAGGCTTGAATTTTGCAGCAAATTTAGAAAGGCTGTGGTGAGTGCCTATATCCATATAAACATGTGTATTATAATCTTGCTGCGCAGTGATTTCTGCACATGTGTTTGGGGCATATGTTGCTCGATTAGTCAGTTTACTAAGCAGAGCTATGGGTATAATCTAAACTAATTTCCAGAAATTCAAAAGACAATTTAAAGCTTCTACTGAATGCGGTAGTGGCAGTTCTGAATATCATCAACTTCTGTGATTTAGGTAAAAGTATGTTTAAAAGAGGTCAGTTTTAAAACTCATTCGCTTTTTTGTGGCGCCGTTGCTTTAAGTTGTCATCTACATTAGAGGAGCTTTCCGTTGTGAACTGGTGAAATGGTAACTGATCAAAAAACCTGTTTTACCAAAGGCAACTCACAGGAGTGTATAATTCTCCGAAAAGAAACAGTTCGGAACAGCCATCTGCTGTTGATATCCCCTGCTTTCCATCTTTTGCAACTTAATATGAATAAACACACTCAACAATAATGCCATGCTTGCTCTTCACCTCAGCACTACCGCATTTGCATTTACATTTCGAACTACCAACGATATTGTTGTCTGAATAAATTCAATCTCTTGAATAATAAATGTGCACATATTTCCGATAAAAAAAAAACAACAACAAGTCAAACAAAATGAAAATATACACAAAAACCGCTGCACATCCTGATTTCCTGTGAAGCATAAGTAGCCAGTGGCTATACCTTCAACATCCTGCCAACGAGCAGAATACAACAATTCAAAATAGAACCGGAGAAAAAAAAATCACGGACTCAACTGTCAGCTATAGCGAAACATTTTTATTATTTCAAATTGAACTTTGCTGAATAAATAACTGTAATAAATCTATTTATGAAAATACAAACATCCATGCACACGCAGAGCTCTATTCTCATTACAACAAGAGAAGTTTTGTCCAGCCCCAAGGATCTATTGTGTGTGTCGCTCTGTCTCTCTGACGCTGTTCATAGTTTGATAGAGGAAATTTAGTTGTGAAATTTGAAAACGAGGTTCCAGCCAACTGTAGAAAACATGTTGAATGAATATACAATTGTACATCCTGCACCTACACCATTATGCTGGGACGACGACGTCAGCAAGGACTACCAATATTGCCCGAATGCATTTGAATGCAATTCGTGATTTGCATTTTATATAGATTTAGTTGGGATTTTATTATCCTATCGTTGGATATCAATCGGAATACATTTGTATGTGCAGACACATACGCAGCCACACACTGAATGTGATCCCAAACAAAAGGATTTGCATAGAAAGTTGGACAACCAAGGAAAAACAGGAACAAACAACCTGGGACAAAATGTCCTGTAATGGCTACCAGTTGTGGCTATCACTATTGATACTATGATCACTGCTTAGAAAATACTCGTAAATCCTTGCTTCTGGGTACTTTATTGCCGCAGTTTAAGCTACAGACACATTCGTCCTGTGTAAAAATATTTATTCTTCTCTCGACATCAAATAGAAACTAATGGCTAAGATGCTCCGCTCCTGCACCTTAGTGTAACCAGTTCTGTATGCAATAACTTTCAGGATGACTTTGTGGGGTTTGCTTCGTTAAAATGTAAATGCACTCAGCTCTGAATATCGAAAGTTACTCCTGCATGTTGTCTTTTTCAAAAACAAGCTTAGGATGCATGTACTCTATATGTGAATGCAACATTTCTACCATACTTTTGCATTGTAAATATAGGTTTAAGCCTGCAACTGGGCTAAATCCATTTCCCGGCCCATCCTATATGACTTCCTTTTTCCGAAATTCGATTTCGAAATAGTTTAGCTCTTTGAACCGTAAAATTGAAATATATTGTTAAGGATGATCAATACCATATCTACACCCACGTACACTGATACCAACTGCGTATCGTTCGCTTTAATTAAATTTAAAAGAAAGCAGCTTCTCCGGGATATTTTTGACGGAGCAAAATCCTTCCTTTTGCCATGTCTTCGGATTTGTTCGCCGGATTAAACTTTCCCACCGACGAATCGTAATGGAAGGTACTTTTCAATAAAGAAAAATCGATTTCGGGCGGAGCTGCTGCTATAAAATCATCTACAGAACCACTGCATTAATTAGGCACACAGCGGGAACTTAAATTGCTTTCCCGCATTCACCCGCAGAGTGAAGACACTCCCACTCTCTCTCGCGCTGGCAGAAAGTTTTCACTTTTTCTTTGAAAAGTCTAACGAAGCGAACCAAACGATAGATTCAACATCGATGAGTCTGAAAATATTGTTAAGTAAAATGCTTTTAATAGGTTTTTGTGATTATAGAGAAATAAGTTATCGAAACGTTAAGGTTGAAGTTGAAGTTTCTTTAAACTTTCTCGCGACTGCTCACTAAAAAAGTTCAAGTCCATTTTTTCATCGGTAGGTAGAACAACAAATTTATATGCAGACTTGTAAAGGTTTCTCTTTTGCGAAATTAAACTCGACTTTACAAATCGATTACCCATCTGTCTTTTGACCTTGACATTTTAAATCCATTGTCAGCGTTTGGGGGTCTTTGTTGTGCAGCCAACTTCGTGTTCCAAGTGTGACCTCTTCGCGAGCATTATATTTCAGCATTTTTACAGCTTCCTGTTAGATGTAAATGGTTGACTTGAAGGTACTACTTGAATCAGTATAGGACAAGGCGACAGGTAAGGTCTGACCGTGGCTTTGGCATCGATTGGCCAAGGAGCCTTTATTTTATTTCACACTCAGGATTCTGCCCACATGAATAGGATTAATAAGCCAAACCAGGAGCTGAACTATTGCATGGCTGATTGTAACATCGACTATTCCCTAAAGCGAATACGACGTACTAGATTTTTTACATTCAAATCTATCAGACCTCAGACGTCCGTTCAACTAAGAAGCCAAAACCTAGCCGAACGAATATCTAGCAATGGCCAATGCTAAATATTCTCAAACAGTTTAGTAGTGAGAATTAATTTAAAATCTCAAATCGAACGGTTGCTACCGAAATAAATTGCTTAAAACTTTTCCGTTCATTTTAACCTCACTCAGTATAAAAGGTCGTCAAAAGTGGTATTACTGAAGAGAAAGCCTAATCCATGACGAAACCTGGTAAACATACATTTATACATTTCGCCTAACCAAATGGCATATTTCATAATCTATAAACACAAAAAGCTGCTTTTTATACACCTATACGGACTTGATGTAAGAGAGTAGTTGTTGTCACTGCTGGATTGAAGTTGGAAAGCCTATACAAAGCCCGAGCTTGAACCTGCAAAGACCAACAATAGGCAATACAACATCAGAGTGGCAGAGAGATTTAGGAATTTAAAAGGAGCACTGTTTAACAGCAAGGAATGTGTTGGGGTATTGTTTTAACACATGTGGTTTTTAATTTATATATTTTTTCTTCTTATTCAAGTTATTCTCACACGAACGTTCCAGCACGAAAATAGACCGAGACGAGCCAATGTACCTATTTGTATAAGGAGGAGTCAAAGTGACATTTCCTTGTCATAACCGGAGACAATACTGAGACCACCAACTTCGGCCGATTTCCCGTTACTTGCCTATATTTTTATGGGGTGGCAAATGCTAAGTGCGCTGGTATTGTTACATAGAAATTCGTATTGACAAATGTCACGTAACTTCAAAAATTCCGACTCACCAACACACTCGCACCTTGCATATGCCACTTCCGCTGTGGGCAAAGTTGCTGACAGGGTTCATAGAATTTTATTCGTTAAATTTGAAAATATTTGTTACGTGTGGATACATTTTTTTTTAGGAATAAGTGTACATTTGCTTTAAATATTAATGAAAAATGAACAACTTAGATTGGTTGAAGGAAAATAAAAACATTTTGAGCAAATTTTCTTCAGTTTTCTAAGAAATATTTACACATGAAATCGAAGTTAAGGATATTCAAAAGCAGAAAATACGCAACCATGTTTGTCGTAATAAGTTTCTAGTATATAGAACATCTCCATTAGATAGTTTTATTGACCAACAAAATCGAATTATTCGCCTTTTAACAGTTTATAATAACTAACCAATGGCATTCAATAATGAAAAAATATGGTATTCCCGAACTCTAGCACATTTCGCCACGGTTGCCGAGGTTGGCAGCTTTAATTTCAGAACAATTCATGTCCGTGGTTTACGTCCGTGGTTATTAGCTCTAAAAAAACTAGGAACAAATCATACAGCAAATGGAAGCGAAGACCGTCTGATGTGAATTGGTCTGCATACAAAGCAGCGCGCAATTCCTCAACTTTCATCCTGCGTACATCTAAGAAAAACTATTATGCCTCTGTAGAACAGCTGTGGTTAATTTATTTGAAGAGATAAGGCAAGACTACGATAGGGGTTATATTTCGTTGCTTTGCTTTTTAGACTTCTCGAAGGGCTTTGATAATGTAAATCATAAAATCCTGAGTTGGAAGCTTAAGAATAATTTTGGTTTCAGTGAAAGGGCAGTAAAATTAATTAATAGTTTTGTTTCTGGCAGATCGCAAAGGGTTTTCTCTGGTGATCGTCTTTCATTTTCAAAAGACATCAAGCAGGGAGTGGCTCAAGGTTCAATATTAGGACCGATACTCTTCTGCATGTTCATAAATGACCTCCCATCAGTATGTAAATATGCTTCTGTACATTTATATGCTGATGATGTCCAATTACACCTAGCGAAACCCTTTAGCAACCTAAATGAACTTGTTCTTTGTTTAAACGAGGAGCTACGACATATTCACACTTGGTCAATAGCTAATGGGTTATACTACTTAATCCATCAAAATCCCAAGTAATTCTCATTTCCAAAAGTATTTTTAATTTGTGTCTTTTACCTGATATATATCTGAATAACAATAAAATTAAAGCTGTTGAGTCAGTCACTAGTCTTGGCTACACAATTAATCGAAACTTGTCCGGTTATAATCATACAAACGTGATCATTGGTCGTATTTACGGATGTCTACGCAAATCATGGATTAGTGCTTATTTTACTCCACAGAAAACGCGACGAAAGCTGGTATTGGCATTAATCATACCACTCATAACATATGCTGAGGTGGTCTACAGCAGTCTAGATTCATTATCCCAACGTAAACTTCAAGTTGCCTTTAACGACGCAGTGCGTTATGTTTGCGGCGTTCGTAGATATGACCATATCTCTGTATTTGCTAGGCATTTAATTGGTTGCACCCTGCAAGAATATATAAACGACAGGAATTGTATCTTTTTACATAAAATTATAAATACTCAATGTCCGTCTTATTTGTATAACAGACTTCATTTCACTCGCTCCTCAAGAACTATCAGCCTTATTCCCTCCCGTTGTAACAACCTTAATTCTTCACGTTTATTTTTCATATATACTGTCAGACTTTGGAACTCTTTACCCTCTCAAATTAAAAATATTTCAAATCCCTCATATTTTACAAGTGCAATCCTACAACATTTTTCCAACCCATCCCACCGTATCTGAAACTTCATTATAACATAAACTCAACCTCTCATCCCTTATCTCATCTCTTAGATTAAGATCTATTTTGTAATTAGATTTAAGAATTTTCAATTTTCCAAAAGCAAACATACTAAGCACTATAAAAGATTATATCTTAATGCACAAACCAATTAATTGAAATAAATGAAAATGAAAAATGAAATGAAATCATTTTTGTATTTTTTGTATGTTTTTCCATGTCACACGGATTCTAAATTGACATAACACCGATGGGAAAACAAAATGGCGAATTTGAAAATAAATTGAGGGGGCCAGCGGCAAGAGGATTGTGAGTTCGGGATCTCAGTATGATTTGTCTCTGGTCATAACTATCGGCCTGTAGGGGAAACTCGTATCGGTTTTCTAAAGTGCGGAGAAATTCAACGCCATCTACGAATTCCTTCAATGAAGATTTGAAACTGAAAAAAGCTCATGCCCGTTAATCTTTTCCTGCAAAATTTGGTCGGATGAAAGGATGGCCTTGAAGAAATTTCCCCATAGTTAGCGCAGGCTTGAAGGTAGTCCCGTGCACACCAGCTATAAACACAATAATTTGAGAAAGTAGCACCCACTTTCTGATTTCTGCAACTTTTTTAACTGCAACTTTTTTAAGGTGGAGTTTTTTAAATTCCATTAAAATTGCATTCAATTGTAAATCGTTAACCACCAAGGCTGATGCTTGCTGCCGTGCATTGGCAATTACCCAACGCACCGTGTAAAGAAATTGGGATGCATTTCGCTGATGGCCAATATTATTAATTAAAATAAAATTAAGTGCACGAATATTCCACCATCGTCAAAGAAGAGAGAGAGAGAGAGAGAGAGGGAATCTCTGGCACTGGCATTCAATATTCAAACCACTCCGCACTGAGGGAAAAATTCCACAAAATTTATATTACATACCAACCCTTCACCAAGGATGCAACAATAACACCACAGTTGCCCCAATCATTTGCATAATTTTGTCAACCTCATGCATTCAAGGAACCGTCCATCTATCATTAATATCCACCCCCAGCCACCTTTCACGAACGCAAGTGAATCGTAGCGAAAATTTCAATCGAGATGTTAAAATCATATTCAACAGTTAGTTATGCAAATATTATTTCAAGTACCTGTGGGAATTCTTTGATTGTATTGCAATCGAAGCTGAGGAAGGCGCACCAAGCCAGACTCCATCAGTGCCTAGTTGACAGAGAGACATCAGATAAATAAAAACACGGTGGGAATTCCCATGCATTGGCAACAGCAGTGGAACTGCGTCGCCACCAAGTGAATTTCATTTCTTCGTCAAAATGTGAATTGTCCTGTCCCAGGATGATATTATTTTTCCTCGTCGCTCCGTCAACCGGAAATTCTTCTCCATTTTGCGGATGGCAGCGGAGGTGAATGGTGTTGATGCAAATCGATTGAATTCGATGCCAGACAAGCGGAAATACTTATCGTGGTTGGTAAATTGCGTTCCCTTGCGGGGTACGGCAACACTCTCTCTAGGTACTCGTATTATATGAAATTCAACGCTATACACATCGCTGGGTGGAAAGGTAGCATTGCTGGGGTATTTAAAGGGGTTGCCGCAATTCGCTCTGATAGTTGGTTGATGGCGATCAAATTGACCCTTGAGACTTGTTGGTACTTTAAGTAAAGTGTTTTCTGGGGAAAAACAGATTTAAGAGCGCCAATAAATAAATTACATTTAGTTGGAATCGGTAGACGATGACGAGTGATGGGTTTTTGATTAAATAACTACAAAATTTTGTTTTCGGAGGTAGTTAATAGAGTATCAGGCGCTGTAGGTATTCTACGCGAGGTGTCTTGGGTGCGATCCCGGGAAAAAAAACAAAAAAAAATTTTTTTTCAAAGCTTTTCGTCTACTTTCCAATCGCATACAAATCAAACGAATAGTTGTGAAGATACCCATAGGTTGCCTTTTATACTTGTTTTAATTTTTGCAATTCGACTCTACGTCCGAGAGATGCCATTCCTATCCTAGAAAGTAAGTAGACTTAGAATAGTTTTTTTCTAGTTCGTTCCTTTTCAACATTCGCAATCCGAGGTTGTCTTAAAAAAGGCTTGCAAACAGCTTGAAATTCGAGATTAATCTCACAGACTTCCAACGATTGGCCTTGCGATTTATTGATTGTGGAACTGAATACTGAATCCGCTTGAATTGGAATGGAAAATCAGTTGGAATAATCGGACTTCGTTAAGGACTTCCTCTCCTTTGAATTTTCCCTTGATGGTCGTCGCTTGAATCACATTGTTCAACAGTTTCTTGACGGCCAACCGCGGATCATTGCACAATTTCGGATGATTCAGATTCCGCAACATGATTATGATCGAAACTAACTTCAGCTATAAATTATGTGGCGGAGTTCCCGGCACATCAAGCGAGCTCAAAAATTCAGTCGGATAGCTGGTAGCCTCATTCTTGTCGGTCACGCTGTTAACGGATTTGTACAAATGCAGTTCTGCAGCGATTTGATTTTGAATAATGAAATTGAAGCTATCGACTTCCTTATTCTTCGCTACTTGTATTGACCGTTCACTAATACAATCGAGATTTTTATAATTTTGTACAATGCTGAGTTCCTCCTTCGACGATGTGAATTCGCAAAAATTTGCCTCGAACGATATCAATCCAGGCGAAACATCAACAGGAATTTGGCCATTGCCAAGCACCAGCATTTGTCTCGAGAATTCAGCAGCTGATAGGTCTTTCTGCAATGCGACTCTCATGTTCGTGGTTAACAAGAGGGGCCAATTTCAGACAAGCATTAAGTTCATCGTTAGCAGTAGATTTTGGAATGACGGGATGTGTTTGACAAAAATCTCCGGAAAGCAATATCAAAGCCTCACCAAATCGTCTCTAATCACCTCGTCAATCCTTCATTGTGCGGTCAACTGCCTCCAAAGCTCGTTTATGCGCCATCGTGCATTCATCTCAAATGATGATTTTTCATTCTCGCATCAATTTCGCTCTCGCCGAATTGTTAGTCATTGTGCACTTTGGCTTGTCAACCCTGAGAAAATTCATCGGCAGTTTCACAGCGAAGTGTCCGTTTGCGGATGTGACGCGCGATATACGACTATCCGGAATCAGTGTAATAATACGCAAAACTCGAATCAATTGCGGCAAGAAAAATGGCACATTTGCTCAATAGAAAATGACAATGCGTAAAGGACACCTGCCAAATTGCGCACAGCTTAAGTCAACGTGTAACCCCATCTATCGGGTTGTTGCATTGATCGCAGCACAGCGCCTTCTTCTCAACGTTAACTTCTCAACCCAAAATGCATGCAAAACGTCTTTTATCACAAGGGATTTCACAATTCCGAGCTTAATAACGAATTTTCCACCTTTACATCCAAAACCATCAAATCATGCGATAAAATGCAAAATTTCGATTAAAAAAAAATTTAATTTTTTGGCTCTGTTATTTCATTGATATATGAAGCTAAACCATGCTTAAAATACTAGGTAAGAATCTAAAGAGGGACATAACCTTAACAAATCCAAGTTGAAGTCACCTAAAATGACAAGATTTGCTGCTTGAATTTGACACAGATAAGAAGAAAACTCATCAAGAAACGTATTAAAGTTAATTGAGTTAAACCTGTAGACACAAACAAAGGTGAAACGTTCATTACACAATGAACAAGAGATTTTAATTTCGTCAGAACACGCCAAACTACAGCAAACCACATTACAACCATAAACTAACTTTTAAATAGACTGGCAGCTTCAGCCAAAAAAAAAAAAATTGTCTACAAGCTGAATTTGACCTTGGATCTAGCCTAGTTTGAATTCATGTATTTGTGCCTATGTTAATCAAAAGGGACTCACTCATACTTGAAAAAAAACCAACCTACACTCTTCCGGTTTAAACCGGATGTCGCCATTTCGGTAGCCTGGACTCTCATTTCAATATCAAGGGCTGTGTTGTAAACCATAGTTTTTCTTAGTTCCAGGTTGACATTTTTCGCTACTTTTTAATATAAATAGTTGTTCGATTTTTTTTACAATTGAATAGAAATTAATGTTCAAATTACAGGATATA
Source organism: Cheilosia vulpina (assembly GCA_916610125.1). Classification (NCBI taxonomy): domain Eukaryota; kingdom Metazoa; phylum Arthropoda; class Insecta; order Diptera; family Syrphidae; genus Cheilosia; species Cheilosia vulpina. Next base: position 65,179,532 of record OU744277.1, read on the forward strand.
AAGAAAAGGAATATTTTTTTAAACCATTTTATAATGAATTTTGGATAGATAGATATTATATTTTTATGATATCGATATACAAAAATTGTTCGCATGTTCGCCGTAGAATTTCCTTTAAGTTTCGCAACCAATTTCTCCTTTCACATATCCATTTTTTTTTTTAATGATCGATTTGGTGAAACTTTTAACAACAGTATTAAATGAGACTGACTGTCACTTAATAAAATTTAAGAAAAATTACAAACAAAAAATCTAGTAAAAAAAATTCGTCAGTTTCCTAGAAAAAAATTGGGAATCAGCTTGCAACTTTTCATATAAATAAATAATAAATAAAATAAATAATTGGCGCAACAGGTCCGTGTGGACCCAAGCCTAGCTTCTCACAACCATTCGTCTTGTGTGAGTTTTTATTTTTTGGGACGAATGGAAGGGATCTACAATTTTATGCCGAGTCCAAACGGCCAATTGAGAAGCTCTTTCATGACAGTTATACTCTCGGATGTTCGTCAGACGTTCGCGAGAGGTGGCGCAGTGAAAAAACCTTAAGTTGGAATTAGGGTTTTTCTCGGAATTCGAACCTGGGATCCCTCGCTTAGTAGTCCAACACACTAACCACTAAGCCACTGCGCCGACTTTTCATATAAATAATGACATTATTTTCATTCATAAAATTTCTACCAAAAACTTTTCAGTTGTGTTTTTTTTTTTTGTTAAAAACTAGCACTATTCATGTTCTTGGCTGAAGCAGTTGTTTTCAAATGGAACTTCATTATTTATCTCAATTATTTAAAATGTTCTAATAAATTTTAATTGTTTTTTTTTGTTATTTTCCGCTATTAAATGGAATCTTCATGAAAAGATTATAACACAAAAATCTTGTTCAAATCATAATAATCGTAATCAATTCATTGCCGTTTTTCTGTTGACATTCCTGGTGAAATATTTGCTAACATAAAAAAGAGACAACACGAAGACAGGGCAGTCTCGTTTGAATAAGCTTCGTGAATGGACGTGTAAAGATGTAGTTGATTTATAAATAAAAAGAATTACTTGAGTTTGACAATGAAACTTCATTTTGATTATTTTGGTGTGTTTCCTAATTTTGAGTATTTCACTAACATATTTTTTTCCCAAAAACAACAAACGAAAACAGACATATTAATTGTAGGAACAAAAATATCTTCTTTTATTTCAACGAATGAATTTTTGAGACTTTATTCCTTTAATTATTTATGTTGATTACATTCGCTATTTTAAATTTTGTAGAATAGAAAACGAATGTTATCGTGGTGCATAAAACAACGAACGCATCCATCAGCTGACAGCAACTCAAAAATACACTAAATCTCAGTCAGTGTTCTTAGCACTCTCTATTTATTTTTCCCACGAAGCGTGTTCATTTTTCCCTTTTCACTAAACTCAAATTATGTATATTTTTGTATGAAAAAAACATGCTTTTAAAAGTAAAATTTGTATTGTTCGGAAAGAAAATAACATTAAATGAATCTTCAGTATAAAAATCGCAGTTTGCTAACATTATAATCATTATTTTTGGTACTGGAAATTGTTGCTAAAGGCAAATCTCCTTTTTATGTATATTCAATGCGTTGATATTTATGGTGAAATGTAGTTTTAATGTTTTCTTGTCAGATTGTTGATATTCCCACAGTTTTGATGTTTTTCCTTTACGGACGGAAATTTTACCGAAAATTGAAATTCTCACAAAAAGGTAGAGATACCACAATGTAGGAACGCTGCTGAGTGTCAGTAGTTTATTACAACTCCCACCATTTAGAATTGTATTTTTTTTTTGCTGCAGACAGTAAAAAAGACCGGAGGGAGGGGCTTATATTGAAAAAATTTCCGTCAGTGTTCTTAGCCGTCTCTATTTACTTTTCCCACGAAGCGTGTTCATTTTTCCCCTTTCACTAAACTCAAATTATCTATATTTTTGTATGAAAAAATCGGGGAGACGTAGGAAAGTTGTCAGTCTATTTAATAGTTAGTTTATGATAACAACCATCATACAAATCTCCAACAAAAACACCTACTCTACCTGCACAATACGACTGGTTCGTATTAAGATGAAAAATATAACCAGGAATATTGTAATCATTTTTTTCGAATGAATAAATCCAAATTTCGGATACAAAAATTGTTTCTGGAAAGTACCCAAGAGCTTCAATATTACCGACCAATAAATCGAAATTTCGCCGAAAGCTTCTATTCTCATATATTACGTACGGTTGGTTGCAGTTCTTTTTAAAGATCTTATCACTAAAACTACTTATCGTATTAAAGGGAAGGTTGTTGTTTACAAGATTAGATCGATCGCTCATAATAGTTTATTTAAATTAAACGTTTGAAAATTAATTTTTGTAAAGAATTAATATCATTGAATGATCTTACACAAACAAACTTCTCTTTTTCCAACTTTATTCATAAAATTTGGGAATTTTTATACCAGAAATACCTAAAATGATTCTCAATTTTATATTTTGTTGCCGCCATAAATAGTGACCGAGTAAATTTAGTGAAATGATCGTTAATATAAATATTAGAACAGTTTTTTCTATTGTCACCAAATAATTATGTGTTTAGATTTTTCCTGTCAGTTTTCTTGCTCTCCATAATGGTTTGTTTGACTTCAAGCGATGATGCGAGAGTATGCAGATTTGTCAGACCAGATGGAATTTTTGATGACTACGGTATAAAAATTGTACTTCTGCTGAACATTGCTGCTTACGTTCGTAATAGAGCTCTCCATGCCTTGTTCTTGAAATATTTCTTATGTAGCACCTGAGCTAGTTTTAAGCAGTTCCTATGCCGCAATCTGTTCCCGAGTATCCTCAAAAATGCACTTATTACCTTATAAACGCCATCTAGACGTGAATAATACGTTTTTTAAACCAACCCAATAGTCCCATGAGCAAGCAGTGACCTGTTGATTGTTTAAATTTCCGTACTTGTTGCAGAGAGTGTTGCGAGGTAATCATTTACTGGTCGACGATGAGCTTGAGCTAAATGGTGTCACCATGGAATCATCAACAACGGATTTTAGAATCAAACCATGTCCAATAAGAGGAAGACGATCGAAGCCTCACCTGTTCTGGGCGTATAGTGCCTTCTAAAGCTCAGAAGTGGGAATTGTTGAAAATGATTGAACATTTAAGAACTATACTCCCAAAAAAATGTAAGAGACACTTGATTGTGATTACCAGCAAGCTACCATTGCAATGCTAATCAGAATCTGTCCATTTCCACCTTCTATCTTCTTAGCTAGGTTTAAATAGATGCTCAGTCCTTTATTAAAAATTCTTCTGCAAACTTCTTTAAGATGAACTGAGCCAAAATGACGTGGATCATTGTTCGCCAACAAAAACTGAGCACCACGTTTTGTGTCGATTATTTTGCACGTAACAACAGCACGGCGATGAAAAAAGAGTCTTATAAAACGTTTTTTGGCAGACAATAAGTTGCGCCCCACTATATACCAATAGATACGTCGAAATACCACAAAATACAATTCCACTGCAATCAATTCCGAGAGACATGGGATAAAGTCATTTCTGGGAAAACAACCCGTTCCCGCGGTAATATTCAATCATGTTTGCCCAGATGAGTTCATTAGCATAATTTCCTCGTTCGTAAAAGGACATTCTGCGCAAACCGTGCAGCTTAAACAAAATTCGAAACAGATTTTCATTCTGAATTCTAATACTATCCAACGTTTGACCTTATTCGTCTCTAAAGTGGACTGATAAATGAATAAATTGTCCTATGGGGATTGCGGAATGCCCCCCTCCTCCCAGCCCACATCGAATGCAATCAAATTGAACGCTGTTTGAGTACAAATATACGCAGTGGTACACCAACACTAAATATAAATACCCTCCTAATGCACTGAAGAGCAGCTCTTTGATAGATTGCACGCATGCACCCAGTCGGGCTTAGCAATCATGGTTCATTTATAGTCGAATGGCAGGGGAGCATCATGAACTCTGCAAGAAAAGTGAACACATCAGTGAGATTGTCCGGGCCGGGCATTGTTTGTCACTTTATTTAAGTAAGGAAAGGGTCGGCCATATACCACCAGAAATGAGCTCTGTCCAAGTTTAAGAAAATTAAATTCCTTGCTTGATCGACGACATGGAAGATTGGCCATGTGACACATTCACATGGCAAAGACCATTTGGGGTGTAATTGGTTGCAGCTAAAGGTTTCAATTAATATCATCCCTGCATGATTGCAATGATGCACTTGAGTGAGCTTTGCTACTGTCTCCTCGTTGGGACATAGATTGGGTATTACATTACGGGCGACTGTCAAAAGGACCAATTTGTATTTCAGAAATGGTTTTGACCACACACACAAATGAGTGTGGCTTAGCCGATTTATTAGTAACTCATAGAGCGGCCGTGATAGTGCCGCACAAGGACTTTGCCAAAATCAAGTTGATTGATGTTGATGATGATGACTTTATATGGGTAGTTGCACGTGCACGCGCCCTACGCATCAATAATTGCATGCCATGTTGATATGAATGAAAATTTGTAACGTATACGCCACAGTGTTCGAATGTGAAATTGCCTATTACTTGCTGGAAGTTAGTCAATATCATGGGACGAATATCACAGTGCACTCGGAGGATGTAAATAAATTCCTGTGACTTTTTCAAAGGAGTGATTCTAAGGACATTTTTCAATGGAGGACGAATTTTAATCTCGACTATTGAAACAAATATGTAGCCCTTCACACGACAAACTTTGACATAGCTTAAGGAGCGAGTTGGACTTGAATGGGTTAGCTCCCTTACGAATACTAGGTCATAGCTGGATATGTTCAAAGGAGTAGAGGGCTTTATGAATTTTGAATGCAGATCTGGTGGAGAGGGACTCGATTGTTGTTCTTAATAAAAATTAAAAAAATAAATACATTTTAACAAGGTCCGGCCGGAAACAAAAAACAGGCTCAAAAGACAGGACAATCAGGCAGGTTTGCAGGCAAAATCAATCGGTGCTCGTCCATTACCAATGGTTTAACAGTAACGAGCGAGTACAGGGAAAAAAGCTATTATTTTTTTAAACAAAACGAATTAAAAATGTCAGTAGCTGTCACTCCGTCCAGAGCGTGATGCCACAGTCCCCGCCAGGAGAAAACAAATCCTCTGATTCCTCAACTATCATGTAGTATGCTTCGATTTTTTTTGAGCTAAATACCGGGGGGCATTGCGATGACCACTATACATTGAAGGTGCCTTCGATGAGATATGCTTTGAAAGTCTGAAACAAGCCTTGGAAAAACGTAGGGTAAGATGGGTGGACAATATGTTGAATACAAGAGCGATTAATATTCAGACGGGAACCTCAAAACTCAGAGGAAGGGTTAGCAGAGGTTGCCCACAAGGAGGTGTTCTCTCACCTACACTGTGGAATATCGCTGTGGACTCTCTTCTCGACAGCCTTGAGGCGACGGGCATTCACACAGTGGGATATGCCGACGACACAGAAATAATGGCCAGAGGCAAGTTCATGGATGTCACCGCAGATATCATGAGGCACACACTCATAGTGGTTGAGCGGTGGTGTCTGGAACAAGGGCTCTCCGTTAATGCGGGGAAAACAGATCTAATAGTCTTCACTAGGAAGAGGAAAAATCTGGAATTTCGGCCCTTAACACTTTTCGGATCAGAACTAACAATGACTAAGAAGGTTAAGTAACTGGAAGTCTATCTAGATACTGGACTTACTTGGAACTACCATGTTGAGGAGAAGGTCCGGAAGGCAAAAAGGGTACTACATCAGTGCAAACGTGTATGTGGACAGAGGTGGGGACTCTCGCCTAGGTCAGCATGCTGGATGTATACGATGATAACTATCCATTATCACGTACGCCTCGGTTACATGGTGGGCGAAAGGCTCTCAGAAAACCGTCAGGAAGCACCTGGATAGGGTTCAACGATTAGCATGTATAGGATTATTATTACAGGTGCAATACGTACAACCCCAACATGCGCATTGGAGGTCATCATGGGGATATTACCGCTGGACTTATTTATTAAGAAAACAGCGGCCCAAACGGCACTTGGTTTGCATGGAGATGCGAAATGGCACAATCGTGGTACGATCTATGGACATAGAAAGATCCTGCAACTTGTTAAAAACGAGATTAGGGAGCTAAACATGCCTATGGATCGAAAGAAATCACAAAACTCGTATTGAGAACGGATTACATCCAGAAAAAAGAAATGGTATTTCACGGATGGATACATGATGGATGGCGGAGTGGAGGCCGGTATCTATTCAGAAGAGCTGGAACTTGCCCGTCACATTAGCCTCGGAAAATACACTTCAGTATACCAGGCTGAGATGATTGCTTTGCTTCATGCGTTGGACTACTTACTTGAGTGTCAGGTGGAAGGAAGAAATATCCTTATAGCAGTGGACAATCAGGCGCTGATCAGATGCATGGAACAAACAAACATCACAACATCATTGGCACTGGAATGTGTACTTAAGCTCAATAAGTCTTCATCTAAAAATGAAGTAACACCGACTTGGGTACGGGGACACATAGGGATCGAAGGCAATGAAAAGGCGGACTCCCTTGCAAAACAGGGGCCAACTGAAAAGTAGCTGGGACCAGAACCATTCTCTTCAATTGGCATAGGAATGGTAGAACAGCTGATTCACAAATGGATCACGGCAGAACACCTGAGGAGGTGGTCAACCGTGGAATGTAGACAAGCTAAAATGGTAATAGAGTGGCCGACCTGCTCCACTCAAAGAAGGGTTCTAAGTATGAGTCGAGGAACATTGAAATGGGTGGTGGCTTTGTCTACAGGACATGGTAATTTCGGGTATCACTTAAGGAAAATGGGCCTTATAGAGGATGATACCTGTAGACTATGCCTGGAGGAATCTGAGACAGCGGCACATATGTATACTGTGTCAATGTCCAGCGTTGGCTGGCAGAAGAGGATCTTGCTACATCATTGGGTCGAGAGCCAGTCGATGAAACAGATCTCCCATAAACAGATGCTAGCGTTAACACTAGGAATTAAGCCCAGAGAAGAACTGTGGATAAATCCAGAGAGTGTCTCTGAGTAAGATTTACAGGTGTAGAGAGTCGAAAAGAGACCCGACAATGGTGGTCTGATTCGAATATCTCTTGAAATCTATATATATATGCTTCGATTTTCGATACATTAAGCAGTTTTTGACTTGCGATAGTAGGTTAAGTTAAATTTACGGGTTGGTAGAGCACTCAGGTCATTTTGGACCCATTGTGATACCCTTTTACAGGGGTTAACCCTTCTTGTAACTACCCGACGCCATTAAGCCATTCTGATGTCCTCAAAAACCTGTAAAAACCTGTGTCAGAAAGTGAGACATCAGCAAGTTCTCGCAAGTTATGACTTCCAAAAGTAATGACTTGCGATGGTAAGCTGTATCCATTGTTTTATTTTATATTTATTTATTTATTGCTACACTTCCAGTTGAAGTAAGTTTATAGGAAAATTCACGTCAAAAAAATGCCCCTAAAACTAATAGACTGTACTAAACAAGAACCTCATCGTCTAGTCCTAATGCTTGGCGTAAAAGCATAAAATCTATCAAAAGTGGAAGTAGATATTGCTTCGTGCAATATAGACCTCTCTTGCGTTGATGGACTTTTGAGGTTTTATTCAAACGAAGAGCCACATTGGTTTGGTCAGAAAAACACTATTCTTCACCTTCTAAATCTGATTTTAGAGTCATAGAGAGAGAGCTCTGATCCGGGGAGACTTCGAAAAAAGCTTCCACAAACAATACTTAGTAAAGGAAGACTTTCCGCGATACCAATAATCATTTTTAGTGTCCAGGCCTAATTTTTCGAACCACACAAATGCGAAATTTTCCCAACAAAATTCCATATTCTGACCTACAAAATAGTTAGTGTTGAGGTTAATAATAATTATTAGCAAGGCCCTTTGTCTTATATGTTGGAAGCGAACCTCAATCAACTTTGCTTGAGAAGCTAATGGCTGTTATCTAAAGATCGCGCAGTATGAAGAGGCTCGCCTACAAAGCAATTCAAAATAAACAAAAGTAACACCAACACCTCTTCTATAATAAACTATTCCCAATCGTCACGTCCTTGAACAAAGATTTCAAGGTTGGTAGATTCACCAAATTGTCCTTTAGCAAAAAAATACCGATACCCAAGCGATTTGTGTGAAATCCCAGATTCATGACAAGTCGCGAAACATCAGTCAGCGCAGTCTTCTTTTGTTCTAAATGCAAATGTCATTGTTTTCTTGTATAAATTGTCAATTTGCAAACGTAACTAGTTTACGTTCGCTCCTCCCTCTCACACACATCTTCACTGGCAAAAATCTCAACACACAAATTCAATTCAAAGTGAAAAATTGTGTCACTCAGTGTTAAAATTTACAAATCACTCATGTTTGAAGCCTTCACCAGACACAGTCAGCGTATGTACCAAAAATGAAATAAAAAGAACGAACAAAGCTAAGCACATCACACATTGACATTTCATGTCCCCATTTCCGACAAAAATTTCCGATTTCTCATGTCAGTCCTTCAAGGAAATCCCAAAACAAATTCCCAACATACGAGTACACACCCTCCCACTGACACACAAAGCACACTGGAAGATTCAGTGAATGACGAGAATGGCGCATTACGAGAGTGATTACATGGATTTTGGGAAAATCATCACATCAACCGGGTCAATCGCGTTAAACATACCTACGTACATTTATATGGGGTGTGTTCAGTGTGAACAAAATATTGCCCTCCATTCTGAAGGTTGGTAAAAGCCGCAAATATTCAAGTACGCCGACGGAATCCGCAGAAATATAAAATGGTGTGTATGTTGATTACGATAACGATTTCTCTGCATCGTATTTACATTCATCGATTTCAACGAACACATCCCTTGTGACCTCTGACGGCATTAAGGTCTGTAGGCTGGCAGTTTTCACGGCTAATACTACACAGTCATTCGGATGAATATTCGAGGCTTAGAACGGGCCATGGGGGTGTGTTCAATAAACCACTCTCACGCAGTGAGTAGTGCTATGAAATATGCACTAGGCGATAAAACAATGGGAGGGCTTTGCGGCTCATGTTTGCTTATTCATCATCGTTCGAATTTTAGGCGTGCATTCGATGCGAAACTATATTTGCATCATCATAATGAAAATGAAACGGTGGAGGTGGGATTTTTTCGCAGGCTGATACTCTACCATACGTTACATGGCCGTTAGGTATTGATTTTGCGGTCAGAGTTGAGTGCATTGTTGAAAACCTTTAGACACATATTGCGGAAGACTTGTGCAATTCAATCCTGTTATGATGAACTCTCTAATTTCGGAAATTCCAATTCCGCTTGCTAACGAAATCCTGGTAAATATTTGACATATAAATGCGGATAGAGAATACATGACATTCAGTGCTTCCATAAACATTACGCATTCACAGGTGCAGAATGTTGAAGTTTGCATTTCACGGTACGTCAACCTCTTCCCATTTGCTTGCAACCTTCGAAATTTGTTCTCATTCGCTCCACTATAGCTGGCATGACACATTTGAGATATATGCATCATTTAAGCACACGTACGGTATTTATTTTGACATTTCAATACAAGTTGCTTGGGTGTTGCGCTGCACGGGGGAATGAGTTGAATTGCATGTGTATGGTTTAACCCTAGCGCATGAAGTTGAATAAGAAAACAAGCGAGATAGGGCGTGTACATTGCGTCGAATATTTTATAAGCAATTTGTCAGTTGATGGCGATAAAGAAGTCTCAAACTGCAACTTAAATTCGATTAGCTCATAAAAAGTCAATATATTAAAGTCAAGTCAACCAAGTTAAGTAAAATGTAAATTTCAAAAACCTAGTTAAAAAATGACTCCAAAAACTAGTTGAAAGTGGTCCAAAAACGCGTCAAAAATACAACACCCGTACGTGTGTTCAAAAACGCGTGAAAAACGTGCCCAAAAACTATTCCAAAAATAGCTCAAAAATCGCGTTAAATATACCTTAAAAAACGAGTTCAAAACGCGCTATAAAATGAGCCTTAAAATGCATTGAAAAATCCTTCACAAAACACGTCTAGAAACGAATCCTAAACTGTGTCAAAAAACGCGTCCGAAACCACGTTCAAAAACTGTTCAAAAACACGTCTAAGAGGGTGCCCAAAAGGTAGTTTTAAAATGTCTTCAAAAACTAGTCGAAAAGTTATCGGAAAAATAACCCGCGTCAAAAAAACTTTATAAAAAATTCAAAACGCGTTTAAAATTTAGTCTAAAAATGCGCTTAAAAACAATTTCAAAAATCATGGAAAAATGCGTGGCAAAGCTCGCTTAAAAACCGTTCCAAAAATATGTCGAAAAACGCTTCGGAAATATTGCTCAAAAACTTCTCGAAAACGCAATCAAAAATAGGAACAAAAATCGCCTCAAAAAACTTGTCCAAACACACAGCCAAACGCGACTTGGTTTTTAATGGCGACCTCGACTCGAACTCCACTCTCCACGCACTACCCAGTTTGCCTTTCACCCTTGGATCCGGTAATATACTTAAGAGCCCACATTTATACACCTGCCCAAAAAAAAAAAAATTGTACTAAAAAGTGTCCCAAGTACCATAAGTGATTGAATGTTGGTCGGAATTTATCCTGCCCGTCTACACAGCCCAGCCCTACTCCAAGTGAAACGAAACCATCTTTAAGAACGGTTGAAATATGCTACACCATTTGGAACACCAATGGAATTACATTTTCTGCGCGGAGGTATCGTGTTACCTTTTTCCGCTTCCTATCGGGGTGGCCCATTCAAACGCACCGGGTGTGAGTCCTTCTTCGAATTTGTAATCGATTTTCATCGCCACCGGGTAGTGTTGTTGATACAGCGGCAGAACGCGGAACAACAGCGCATCCCGTCGGAGAGATTTATTTCAAGGGTATACGGTATCAGGGTGGATTCCTTCCTTCGAATCCTGTGCTGATTTCGATTTTTTTCTTATTTATTTTGATAAAAAAGTGACATCATTGAGAGGCTTTTGGCTGTCGGTATGCTATAAAGTCGGTATAGTGCCGTTGCGGTTGGGCGAATTGGATATGCTGTATTAATTTATTGAAAATGTTTACAAAGGTACGAACAGTGTAAACGACGCAAGAGCCACGGGGGCGCTTTTTTTTCCTTCGTTTGTTGGAACTTTGCGTTTCGAAATAAAGTTGACAGCATTTTTCAGCTTCTTCTATGGCAGTTTGGTAAAATATTTCTTGAGTTTTGTAAAATTCCTTTCCAGAGATATGCATGGTAAATTGGACGTCGAACTGAGAGGGTTTCCGATTCGTAACAAAGGACCTCGGGATAAAAAACCGAAAGTTCCAACCAAATCAAATAAAACCAAGAATCCATACAAAAAAATATCCGTTGGCAACTTTTACGCAAAAATTAAAAAAAAAAATAATATTCCACACCACGATCCGGATAATATAACGACAACTTCATTGACTTGAACAGTTCTGTCGAGGACACACATCATTCGTATGCCGGAATAACTGGATATCTGCAATCGGTATACAAGATAAGGATTCCAGCTGAATTAATGGGAACAAGGATACAATGATGATAATTCGACAAGCCGAGACGACAAATGCTTCAGTATTTGGATCCTGAAGATAAGGATGATGACGACGTACTCAGAAAATCGTTGCTTCTGCCATAAACGGACTGAACGGAATTGAAAGATAGTTACATTTCGGTACAAACAAAACACAGGATGTGCAATGAATATACATGGATCCATCCATCCATCTTGCATAGCTTTACATGGAATAGGTTTGGTATTTGTTCCGCCGTCGTTGTCACACAGTCGCTGGTGGCTGGTGGTGCAAAGGGAGGCTAACGATAACAAGGACGAGAAACGAGATACATTATCATGTTCTGGCTGAAAGATGAATCATACACATGACACAAATGCAGTGATACAATTTGGGTCACGTATTTATTCACCGTTTGTCGTACATCATGGAGCGCAGTCGACGACGCCTTGTCATCGTGTTGTGTGCAGTTTGTGTCCTTTTTGGCGATTTTGCCATCGAATTGTGAATTTAGTGAGTAACTAGGCGATGCGCCTACGATGCTTGAGGATAAACGATGCGAGGGTTAGGTTGCCCTGAATTGCCGCCACAATTCATATATCAATTGGCAATTTCCACTATGGATCTGTTAATTTGCCTAGTTGTACGGTAACTCATGTCAGTAGGAAGCTGTCTTTACGATGGTCGAGGGCTTATAAATGTTTTATGTCTGTTGGAAAATCTGTCACAAATTTATTTACAAAGCCCGGTTTTATTTGTATGGATCCCTAAAGGTTCATGTTCGTTGAAGCAACACAAACAAAAATCCTGATGAGTGAGCTTGCTGCGCCAGCGCGAAAAGTTGATACTGTGATTCTGAAGTATGGAAATGGGTTAGGACGAAGCAGGCCTAAAAAGATACCACGTCTTCTAAACGTGCGTATATATTTCGAGACTATAATCGTCCCTTAAACAGAAAACTTGCAAAACTTACAGCGCAGCGAGCTGTTTTAGTCCTATAGAACCACTTCAGGCAGAGCTATTCCATAAGGTCGCTAATAGCTGGAAGAAATCTTTCTTCAAAATAAATAAATAAAGCCTCACACAATTATTTGTTTATTTTAGGACTTTGCTGAGTAGCTGAATTAGGAAGCCTCCCCGAGACACTTACGATATTTGTCAGGCGTTCGCTAGAAATGGGACAGTCGAAAACACCTCAAAACTGGAACCTTAACCAGACTAACCACCGAGTTTACCTTCCACCATTTTGCTGTGTGTCCAATGTCCATTTTATTGGCTTCCACTTTGAGCATAAATCCAATCACACTGTCACCTGCAACTATGCAGATGGACTAATTTCCATGCAAACATTTGACCATAGCGCGAACCAAACCTAACCACAACTACCATGTTCGCTGTGCCCAAGCCAAAAATAAAACCGACAAGCTAGACCACGGCTTACACATGTACTCGTATGTCTTAAATGTTCACAGGAACAGCATTAAAATGCTGCCCTCTGTCAGTGATATGAAATGCGGGTGCCAACTGCCGGTATCACGGGATTTGTTAAAAAGTTGAAATATTCATTAGATACTCTGCTGGCTAATGTTGTGCGGTTATTAGCACACGGCTTCACCCGACAGGGTGCCACGGAAAAATACAATTTTAACTCCAAAAATATACAAATGGACATGGCACAACCGACCTCCAACCCCCAAGCCCAATTTGAACCGCTCATTTCACTTTCGAATGGAAACGCAATCGCGTTTAAATCAAATCCGGAATTCAGTTAATCCCGAGCTTGGAATGTGATGAAGTATCAGTGTTTTAATTTGTTTGCATTCGGAAATGTAATTTAGATGAAAATGAATTTTCGTATTTAATCTCGTTGTGGTGTTTTTTTGTTTTTTTTTTTTGTTTGTTATTGAGGGTTAAGTGCACGCGTGTAAATTATGCATTGCCAATTCCCTAATCCACGGAAGTATTAGGTTTAAATATGTTGAGCATATAATTTAATTGATTTATTCAATATTTTGCTTTTTTGTTTTTTTAGCATTTGCAGTTAAATTTTACACGCAATTTAGTGATTAGAAATAAATAATATGCTGTTTTTGTGGCAATTAAAATTCACATTAATTAGCGATGATTTTGCCATTTAATTAATTGTACATTTGGGATTAGTCTACCTGTGTTTGGGAGAGGAGTAATTTATTGAAAAATTATCCGGTAAGCGGACGAATGAATTTTCCATTTAATTGTGACAGGGGTTAGGGATTATTTATCAATTTGAAATTATTTGGGTTAAGTTAGGGAAATGGACTGATGGAATTTCAGTTAAAGGGGTTGTTATTGTGGTTGTCATAAAAGTAATTTAAAGCAAATTGTAAAATAGCAAGTCACTTCACATTTGACCTACGGAAACTGCGGATGTTCTCCACTGATGAATAATTGTGTAATGAAATAGATATAGCGATTAGTTGAGCAAGAAGCAAATCTGCTAGCTTTCAGAAAACCTTAAATTCATATATCTCTTAAATGAGTTGGCAAATTCTGATGAAAAAAGGTAGATGTCGCTCCGCTGAGCTCTTTGTTGTGCCTGAGGCATTCATGTGAATTGCGGGACCAATTTTAACATGAAACGATAAGAAATTCACACACAAAAGGATCACAAATTTTAGTACCATGTATAGGTATACTCATATCTTTAGTCTTGACAAATTATAATTGATTACGGAAGCAGAATTTGTTGCAGAATATTTTGTTACAATTTTAAGATATTTTATAGAAAATCGATCCTTGGGATATTCTTCACATCATTTTCGGAAATGCTAAAGAAGGTTCTTTGGAATTTATCAATCAAACCGTGTACTGACAAAGAACAGAGCCAGCGACACATACAGAAACCAATTTCAGGTTAGATATTCCTGCTCGGCGAAAAACGGTTTTTGGTTTAGCAAAACGCAGGAGTTACCCAAATTTATTTTATGTATCCATTGTAGACAGCGGCGTTTCCCACCTCAATAAAATTTGCAACTTGCGGTATTTTCTGACGGTGCTTGGTTCAGCAGTTAAATGAAATCTTCCAACCGCTCTGAATGTTATAACACAGCACGCAATCAAATGGAAGACTAAAATAAACCCAAGCAAGGCTAAGGGTACATTTCTTCCAAGAACAATTAAGATCTGCTCCTTTTAAAGTTGTCTTTATAAACGTTGCCATTTGCGGTCTTAAAACCGATAAAAAAACAGTAGTTATTAATTTGGACTACTTGAATGTTCTCCATGGTTTGGTTAACTTTAAAAGCCGCAACTCGGATTCTGTGCTATGAAACTCGTGACACTAGCCGGATGAGATAGCTTAACCAAGTCCAACATATCTTTCTCCATCGTATGTGGGTGGATTCAACCAGATGATTAAGAGTGGGTGGCGGAAGAAGAACAGTTAAGGCGGATCAGCCTAATGGGTTGGGCTGGATATTTCATTATGAATATCTAAAGAGGTGCAACCGTTCGTTTTGCCCACTATTTGCTGCCGGTTTATTTTTTTTTGTAAAATTAATTTCAAAACCGCAGCCGTCAAAGCTATGAAGTATGAATACAAAATGGTGAATGTTCTTCAAAGCAAAACTATATTTACTCTCCACAAAGTTAGTTGGTCGACTTTCATTGCCAGGGGGTCAATTCTAGTTCCGTGAAAAAGTGAAATAAAAATATTCACCGCAATTTCGATTCTCGTTCCATGAAAATATGAAACCAAACTTCAAAAATTTTCATATGAATAATTTTTCTTTCAAGTCCTTATTTTCAAGTTAATGCTTTTAGTGGAAGACTGAAAATTAAGAACCTGATATTGTACAACACATGTATGCGATACTAAATTCACCACGATAGTGTCACTTATTGAACGAGAATCGCTTTTTAGTACCGAGTGAATCGATTTTGAAAACGATTTATTCGATGCACTCTTCCACTGAACCAGAATTGACCCCCTGGGGCAAAAAGTAAATATATATTTACAACCAACGTATTGGTAAAGATTTGAAAGGCGCTGCTTGGCTTACAAGTGTGGAGACTACTTGAATTTTCTTCAGTATCTGTGGAAGTGTAGATAAGTAGGTGATTGTGGTACAAGTTGCAACGTCTTGACTTTGTCTATCGTGACTCGAATGGCTCATAATTTAGTTTTCTCATTTCAGTCGTCTTTGTCGTTTAACTATCTGCGGGATTGATGTTTCAGTATCCTTAACAACTGTGACTCTTCTTTAGAGTGCCTTGTTTGGAGCTCCGGTGACACAGTGATTCTTTATAAAAAATAAAGCCAATATAGAGGCTACAATAATATCACTTTCTTGCAAAAAAGTCCATTTGCTGAAGTCCATTTCTAAAATCGATGTCATGTAGGCTGTGCTATAGCTATTTATTCAATTGTCTAAGGCGTTCACACAAAGATATCGACAACTAAAGTCTTCTTAATAACAAAATACGTACCTAAATTTACTTAATTTTCTCCAGCAGTCTAAGTAACCGTAGGAGATTGTGATGTGCCGTTTCTCAGGCCAGGGTTTTGCTCGCCGGATTCAGCATTTACACAAAGAAACACCAAACTCCGATTAAGACTTAAGAGGTACACTTTATTGAAGTATACTTACCTATCATAAATTTGTAACAGTTTTATAATTAAATAACAATGTTTCGGTATAACTCTGCCTTGCCTTAGCCTATGATCAGTGCTGTCGTTTTAGAAACGACGAGAGTAATACATTCAATTATTTTTTTTGCATAATTTTGGGGAAAAAGCAATACACCTATATATTTTATTTTATTCTATTAAATCCAATCATATTTTGTGACATTTTCAAAATATTTAATTATTTCCTTAAATATTGTTTTAGCATGCATTTATTAAATTAATAAGACCGAAGAACCTGTCGATGACCTTACCCAACATGCTATCGAAATACCTGACTACAAGTAGGCACCAAATATTTTTTAGTACTAACATCGGTTGTATAATCTATATAGTAATCGAATATTTCTGAGATCTAAGTACTCTAGCTATCTCTTCTTGACCTTCTTTAAGAAATAAATGGTTTGTTGTTTCTGTGGCTTTTTCTTCCACATTTTAAGTCTATTAATATTTCAGAGTCTGGAGCAATTGTTTTAATCAATAAAATAAGAGGAGTTATTAATTTAAAGGGCAAATTTAATTCAAGAAGAAATTAAAAGATTTTCAACTCTGCCGACTTTATAGATAGATTTCTTATGTGTTCTTGTTAGTTTTGTTGAATGAACCTTTTAGTTGGAACAGTCAAGCAACATGTGGCTCGAGTTTGTTTCATAAATACATCAGAACGATCTGAGCGCTCATAATGCTCGAGCTCAGTTCAGTGCCAAACTCTGAACTAATAAAGAAAAAACGCCTTATCATATGTCGTTTTCCATTGGAATCGAAAAAAAATCACTTCTGAAACCGTTCTATTGGCACAAAAAATACTCTTTTGGTGATTCTGAGAAGAGAATTTCGCTTTTCGATTTGAAGTCAGAATCCACTCAAGAAGCACTCACACAAATGTAATTTTTGTATTTTATACAAGTCAGCTGACAGCTGCCGTAGATTATTTTTTGGTATTTCACCAATACTTTTGTGGGTTCAATCAGAAGCAGTTTTGCTGTTCCATTGGATCACAGAATGAGTGGATCCCCGAGTGAAACCAATGGAAATCGACATTACACAGGGCAAGCGAGATAAATGAGTCATGACATATGACACTGCAGTCATTTCAAATAATGTTTGCATGACAAATGCAGCAACAGTGCTACACTACAATTACTACTAATAAGGAGAAAGCTGGATAAAGAAAATGATGCCATCTCTACTGTTTTCTTCGATACATTTATGAAAACAACGTAAAAAAAAAAACAATACAAAAGGCAATACAAAAAGGTAAATGCAGCACAATACAAAACTGAGCAGTACGCACCGCCCGAAAACAATACAAATATTGCTTTTGCAGTACTTTCGACAGCACTGCCTCTGCCTATGATACGTATAAGATAACTGGTCCAACGAAGCGTGGTCCAGCGTTGCCGGAAAGAAATATTATTAGGGAGTACTGCCAAGCCAGAAAAGCTAAAAAAAAAAATTAGGAGTACAGACAATTTTATTTTTATTTAAACAAAAATCGTAAAAACAAACAGTTAAAAAAAAAACAAAACAAACCAGAAAGAGGGAAATTCCATTTTTGACGTAAGTTTGAGATAAAAGTAAGATAAAAGTGCTGCCAAATTTGCATTAAATTTGAAGTGAATCAAATCTTTGCTGCAAGCGTAAGATATTAAAAAAATATTAATACGAATGTGTAAGGAGGAGTACGGGAGTACGGAGGTAGTGAAAGCAGTACAATACTCCTATCGGAGTACTTTCGGCAACGCTGGCGTGCTCCTTAACGGCCCAATGACGACGAAGCTCCTTACTCCTTGGCGGCCCAATGACTGCGTGGCTACTGGGGCTCGGAGCCATTGGAACCAGGGTTGGAACTTTACTGCGATTGCAGTAGATCTACTGACGACTGACAATCTACTGCAATTTATGTGAATTTCGGAAATCTTGAATCAAAATTGAATATACTTACACATTTTCGTTTCTTAGTATATTTTTATAAGCCCATTGCAAAAAATCAGTTAGGTAACTATAAAAATTGTTTTTTGATCCTGCAATTTATTACAATATATTTTAAACGAAAATGTGCATGCCATCTCAATTTCCCTGCATGAACTGATACTGAAGTCAAGTCTCAAGTGTGTCTGTCTCTGTTTCTAAATTTATTGTTGTTGTTCTGCT
This sequence comes from Cheilosia vulpina, assembly GCA_916610125.1. Taxonomy (NCBI): domain Eukaryota; kingdom Metazoa; phylum Arthropoda; class Insecta; order Diptera; family Syrphidae; genus Cheilosia; species Cheilosia vulpina. The sequence goes on from OU744277.1 coordinate 65,197,970, forward strand.
CTGCTCTGCTTAGAAAACTTTATTTTGATCGTGTTTTTTCTAAGTTCAAAATCTACTGCAAAAAAAGTGAATCTACTGCACTCTTTTTAAGATCTACTGCGAAATATTACAACTGAAGTCCGATTCCGAACCCTGATTGGTAGAAAACAACACGTAGACAAGTTTTCCCGAATGACACTTTCATAGGGGTAATCATGATAGTATGAACACTAAGGCAGTGTGACTTGTAAATTTCCTTGGTCCCATAAATGGGATTTGTTCAATAACAGCCAGAGAAGTGTCTGCGGCTGGCTGTGCACTTTGGTCACAGTAGCGGCCATACAAAGTGTATCAGTGATGGCCATAAAAGTGTAACGAATAGGGACGTTTCGTTACAAGATGTCCTTGAAATTCCTCAAATTCTAGTATGAACAATTCCTTTAACAAGACACATTATGGATGTAAAAATCTTTGAAGAAGGACCATGTACAGTACATTTAGCTTGACATTACATGATATCATGTACCACAAAACTTGACTATCGGACAAGCGAAATTTAGGACTCACTTCTTGTAGACGTATTTCCAGAGCCCACAACTTACAACAATCTTATAACAGAGCTTACATCTTTTACCTCTCTACCGCGCGCTGCTCAAGCGTTTTAGATTCGCCTTTCCAGAAGCTAGTAGGTATTTATAAAAAAAAAGATTCGGACGCCAACACGATTAGCACTGTATCATAAACAAAGTACCATGGAAAGCTTTACCTGCCAGATAAATTCTTCTGCTTGCCGTCTTCGACATGCTTCTGGTTCCCAAAGCTCTTACAATGAAAATTCAGCGTCTTTTAAAAAGGTTCCAAGGCGGCATCTCCGGAATGCAGTGCGAAATAAAATTCAAATTATATTTTAATTCCTGTTACTTGTCTTAAACAACTTGGAGAACTTCCATGATACCACAAAAGTTCACTGCCATTGCCAGAAAAACATTTCCTTCATCTTCTTTTTTTTGCTGCTCTTGATCATCAGGTATATCAGCCTTAAACCCTTAAAGTAAATCTCTCAAAGAACATTCTCTGTTACCATTGTCACTTTGCCTTGTACCTACAATCCCATTTTTTCATGGGATATTTTAATTATCCCTTGAGGTTCCTCTTTAGTCAAAAACAAAAACAGTGTGCAGAGGAAAGACTGAAATGTAAATTTAGTTGTTCATTTTACAGGCCACAAAATGAGCAAACAAGAGCATAGAGCAAACCCACCTAACTGAATGCACTGCCAAAGCAATGTCCAAGCCAAAAAGGCTGCCTTGGCATTATCAAAATATGCCTGCAGCAGTAAATTGTCACCGTCCATTCGAAGCCCAACTATTTACGACTAATTAATGGAGTTTGTGAAATCCCATAAATTATAGGGACACTCAAAGTGAAATGCGATCCTTACAGCAATAGTAATCAAAGCTGCTTTTATCACTATCGTCGTCGTCGTCGTCGTCACACATGTGTAATTAATTGAAATCAACGGTGTCACCTAAATAGGCGTAGTGTCGTGCCCATGCGCTCCCACACCGCGAAGCAATTAAAAATTAATTACACACATAAACTCGTTACAATCGATTAAGTCCTTTTGCGCACAGCCAAAAAGCACGCGGAAATAAAAAGGAAAACAGCCTCGACTAATAATTATGCCGTTAAATCGCAAGAAAATCAAGATGCAGCGAGAGTTATGCCGCGAAGCTGGCAGAGGCCAATGTCAATTGCAGCATGGCCCCGTGACTATGTAAAGAGCAGTGCTCGAAAGGATGTCAAGCATCCTATTAACATGGATGATGTGCTTGGAGTAAATTTTGTTTTATTCCTCATGGTGTACAATTTTTTTTCTTATCCAGCTGGGGTCGCGGTCTTCTTAGATGAGCGTCCTTATGTAATTTCATTATCATACTTTCGCTGGGTGACCTGGCGGTTTAGTGTTTTTTTTTTTTCCTTTTTTTCTTTGTAACGTTGTGTTTACTCTTTTGGCCTAAGGATGTTCGTGGCCATCTTAATGTGAAATTGTGTTTGCGCTGTTTGCTTTCGGTTGGCTTTGTTTTTTAATGGCACAAGAGGTGAGCAAGTACTTGAGGGGTGCCCATCAACTTGTTTGGTTATTAGCTTTAGTAATTCGCTCTTTGGCAAGGACATGTACAAACAAGAGTCCATTAGCAGTTTAAACAGTGCATCTAAGTGGGGTTTTATAGTAGGGATCAGTAAGGTCCTTTAGAATGTGATCAGTTGCTTGAATTTTTCAGTAAGGTGGGCAAAGTGAATAAGGTGTCCAAAAAGTGGCCACAAATGTTATGACAAACTTGCTCAAATTCATTTAAATGTTGGTTGAAATGATACCAGTTAGACAGGCCGATCAGAATTCTACTATTTTTTTCGTGAAAATTCTACTTACTCCGGCAAAAAGCCTGAGGATTATCGACTTCTCAGAACAAAGCAATAAAAAATGACGTGATTTGTGCGGTTTTTAAATCTTGGCTGTGGACAAGACGAGGCATATACAAATATTGCTATCGAGAAAGGACTCTTCGGCAATTTGGGCAGAACTCTAACGATGTAACAGATGCAACTTAAGAGTAGTTAAGACTCTGTATACTTGGGATATACCTCGCAAAATTACATTTCTTAGTTATACATCAAGCGAAGGCGATCCAGTCTTTCAAAGCGATTGCCATTGTAAAAATCCATCCAAGAAAAAAAGCCTTGTCTTATAGATTAAAGATATTAAAGGAGAGCCTTATAATGGAGTTGTACTGCTCCCGCTTTTAAGTTTTTTTTGGAGAACTACTTAAATTCGAGACTGACGGAAAGTTCATTTGAGAATAGAGCTGATTCTCTTCGGTCTTCATCTAAGTCGATTCAAGACAAAATCTTCCCAATCTGCAATTATTATTCCATAATCCTGGTGTTAATAATCAGCCCTCTTTCTATGCTGGAAATTTCATTTACTTAACTTAATTTTCTTACAGCCTCGCACGGGAAGGATCAAAATTCTATTGATTATTCATTTTCTGCCGCTGAATCGAAAAATAGGCGACCCTTGCTGGAAATCAATATCTAAAAAGCAGATCTCCTTAACTCATTTGTATTTGTAATCAGAGCTCCTAGTTTAAAGAAGCTTTCTGTTTATTTTTGCTCCCATTTATGAACTCAATGTGATTTTGTGCACCCGAGGAAACTCAGCTTAAAACCAGACCTTACTTATGAATCCCTTACTATCTTATTGTATATTTGTTGAAGATAAAGGTAATTCAATAAGTTGAAATAAAACCAAATTTTCCTGCTGTTTATCAGACTCAACAAACACACACACGCTAATACATCTTGTAACAAATTCATCATTTAAAAAAAAGAAAAGAAAAACACTGCAAAAACTTCACTTTTGAATATAACTATCATTTATTCCTGGGCTCAGATAAACAATCTTACAACATTACACATCTAGTGACAATTTATTTCCTCTTAATAACTAAGCGCTTGATAAAAAAAAAAATTAAACAATACAATAATAAAAATAAAATACGGACCGTGGAACGTAACAAAGATTTGGATCAGGGCAGTAAAATTTAGACAGTTCGGGATCTGCTCTATAGTGGTATATAGCAATCTCTGACTCCACCATTTCCATGGTGGTTTACTTATTAATCTCAAAATTAAAAAAAAACTGCCACCTACTTCCTTCTTCTTTCGGGTTGGGCATCTCCTTGACTTGACCCCGTGTAAACATAATTGTCCCGTCCAATAATGCCAGTGCCTTCGGCATCTCCCAACCATGGGTACTTGTTGGGGCAATCCCGACACGTCTCCATATATCGGGTATCGGAGATATTCTTCTCCGGATTACTAAACGCAAGGCCGCAATAGTTCGAGGTGAGGCATGGTTTTGATGCTGTGGGGACGCGTTTCTGACAGTCCCACGAGTCAATGCTGTTTAGTTCGCGAATTTCCTTGGGATCGGTGATCCAGGTGAGTGCTTGGGTGATTGTGACGAAATAAACGTCAGGACTGGAAAGAAAAAGAAAATTTGTAAAATAAAGTGTCAACAAATAAAAGATATTGAAGCTTTTTAAACCCCGCCGGCTAAAAAGATCGAAAGGGTTTCAGCTTTGTTAAAGACTGGTGCCAAAAAACTATGCATCGAACAAACCATACGCAAACATTTCCCACCCTTCAACTGACACCAAAAACTGTGTAAAGTTTAATGGACAAATTGTATCTGCCGTAGAGGACCGTCAATGACATCTGCCCTTTCTTAAAAGATATTTAAATGTGTATATAATCTCAGCGAGTAGACCATTTGCCGTGAAGTAACAACTTCTCGAATGTGAGAGGCTCACCTAGGGTCTACGGACCTGCTGCGCCAAAGTACTGTTTTTTTAACAACGGAATCATGTTCCAGGTTAAGTCCTAAATTTTTCTGAGAGAACATACAGACTGTGTGAGTATTTGTAACGTGAAGCGTGGTCAGATCCACATAAAAAAAGTCGAAGATTAAAATTCCATTTCCGTCAAAAATTCCATATGTCAACCCAGTGTTTTTTTTTTCTATCATACTATTTCTATTGGAAACCTTCCACAGTCGAAAGTCACACTTTCGTGACCAAAGTTCGGCTGTTCTACAGTAGCTTGATGTGCCCCGATGGGCAAGAGAAGCCTTGTTGTCAATGTCAATAGTTGTACGCTTCCTTTTTTGAGTGAATTCTCGTCGAGGTAAGACATAGTTTGGGAAATGAATAAAATCAAATATACTCCTTTTCTTCTATTTCCTCCGATTTTAACCACCGCGAAACCAAATTGACAACCACTGATTAGGTGCTCTTTGAACGCGCAGCGAGCTGGACCCGCTCAGTCTCTGGATCTTGAAACTTTTTCTCTAGCGAACGCCTGACAAACATATGAGAGTATAACTATCATGAAAGAGCTTGCCAATTCAATCGTTCGGGGTCGGCATAAAATTATAGGCCCTGAGAAAAGCTGAGAGAAGCTCGACCGAGAGTTCCTATTCGGGCATGTTGCGCCGAATACTTGTTGATTTACTCGATCGGAATTCCCTTAAGTGGGCTTTTGAATTGCTAGGCGGTTAGTTCCACAGAAATAGTTTCCATTGGTCGTTCTTCTATAGTTGACATGTGGGACAGGTTCTTTAAATGTGCGACCGCTCTTGACTTTTCGAAGGATATATGGACACTCTCATCTGGTTTTGTGACGATTGCATCAGCAGGAGCTGGCTTCTAAGCTTTTTGCGCATAGTTCTACCTCGCTTCGGCCATAGGCAGACCAATAAATTTCCGTGGTAAGTGGGCCACAAAGAAATTTTGAACTTATTTTTAACTCACTTCACTATTTCCTAGATTAAGACAGATTACATGTACTTATTCCAGAGAACACTTTCAACTATTCAGCGGTGCTTAAACGGCAGTTCTGTCTTTTAAATAAATAAATAAATAATTGGCGCAACAGGTCCGTATGGACCCAAGCCTAACTTCTCACAACCATTCGTCTTGTGTGAGTTTTTATTTTTGGGACGAATGGAAGGGATCTACAATTTTATGCCGAGTCCAAACGGCCAATTGAGAAGCTCTTTCATGACAATTATACTCTCGGATGTTTGTCAGACGTTCGCGAGAGGTGGCGCAGTGAAAAAAACTTTAAGTTGGAATTTGGGTTTTTCTCGGGATTCGAACCTGGGACCCCTCGCTTAGTAGTCCAACACACTAACCACTAAGCCACTGCGCCGACTGTCTGTCTTTTAAGCACCGCTTAATAGTTCTACCAACTTGTACACAACTTCAAAAACTGCTACCAAAATGCGACTTTCAAAAAATTTCAATTAATCGGCCGCCAGTTGGATCCATCAAAATATCACTTCCAATTAAACTCAGTTTCCAACCCAGACTTTTGGCTCCGAGCGACTTGCTAATTGAACCACACATCCCAATCAATAAAAAGCAATTTGTCCAATCCGACTGCCCCGCCCATAACTACATCCACACAGAAGTCAAGTAAAACTTTCTAATTGGAAACCCATGTTGGGCAAAAACCTTCACCGACCATCCTCAAAAGCATTACAACTATATCACTTCAGGTGAAACAAAACAACTGGCAAAAAAAGGAAACTTTTCAAAAAAGAACGTAAACAAATTAAATATTTGTCACCTCTCCTACAGGACGACAAAAAAAAGAAGAAAAAGACAAGAAAAGAACGAACGAAAACTTGGTCAACAACAAATATTTCCAAATACTTTGTTTGGCCCGAGGAAAGTTTGCCTTTTCCCATGTCAAAATTAATCCTCCACTCCCCGCAACAGGACTACTCTTACATTATTCCAACTTTGAAGCTGACCATCTACATCTCTCGTCGAAAAGTTCAAATGGTATTTTGTGTGTCGCTACGTTTACCTATGGATAACATAATTTCAGTTTTGCGCTGACACACGTGTTAAAGACCACCCATTGATTTCGTGTCACCTTCGGTGAGGTCACACAACTAGTTCGGCCACAAATTGCAGCCTTTAATTTGTAATTATTTCCGAAGGGGAATGGAATTTTTAATTCCATCCCAACACCCACCGAAAAGCATTTAAACTTTTCTCATTATAGCCGGCGGAGAAGAAGGCGACATTTGCCGCCCATCACCGACCGACGACCGAAGGTCTAATTTGAATTTATACTCACAGCGTGAGGGTCCAATCGAGGAATTTGTGCAGTCCCAGTTCGAGGTCCTTCGACTGAAACCAATTTGTGTGGAAGGGCAGCATGTAGGGAGCCTTGTTCTGTTCGTAGTAGCGAGAGAAGTCCTCCTGCAGCCATGCAACAACTTCATCCACGTCCAAATTGTGCAGGACACATTGATCCATGTAGGGGCAGTGACCGCCCTCATAGCCTTCGATGTAATGGGTGTTCAATGGCACCTCCCAGACACCGGGGAAGATCTTGCTGGGACAGGTACCGCTCTTGCATTCATGGGAGATCTTAAAGTCCAAGGTGTACGGCCAGATGGGCACGTTAACTGGAGGCACTGTCACCGAACTGTCGTAAATGTAGCCAAAGTCTTCAATGACCTATAGTGATGATACCATTAACAACTGGGGAATATCTATATGGGAAAATGCAAAACTTACCTTATATTGGGTATTCCTTCCGGGCTTGAGGAAAGGCGCCCGCATGCCGACAACATCGGCGGTCGTCACATTGGCAAAGTGTCTCAAAATTTCCCGCATTCCAATCATCTCGCCCACCCACTCCTCGTAGCCCTTGTCCTGGAGACCGGTCTGCATGGAGATGGTTTCGGTGGCGATTTCATGTCCCTCGTAGGCCAAGGTCTGGATCTGTTGGTAGTTGCTGCAAGAGAGATAACAACGGACACAATTGACACAAGAGTTTCAACTAAAGCGGCAGTAGAAATGGAAGCAGCAGGAGTAGCATTAGCATGTCCCTTGAGGTCCTGGCGATAATGGTTGTGTTGTGTGTCGCAGCGTGTGCATAACCCCCACGGTCCATTTTGGTACAAATGTCTCAGATGTCTATCGGGCAGTGCCAGTGCGGAATTTACATGCAGGACGTGTGTGTGCAGTTTGTCCTTCTGCTGGGTTAAAGTCATAAAATTTGCACACACCCGCCCACACGTGAACGGACAGACGATGAGCATTAGAGAACATTTTAATACATTTCGGATGGAGAGATGCACTTTATCCTCTTTGATATGAATATGTGTGCTGTGGTGTCGGTGGTGGTGGTTTTATATATGGTAAGGGTGATAGAGTGTGGGCCTGGTTTTTTGGGAGGGCAAACCGTAATGTGTTTTGTGTGTTTGCGAGTTGATTAAAAATACAATTTGCAATTGGTTGTCCCCTCGGGTGAGTTTTTAAAAAGTTCAAAGTTCCATACGAATAAGGACTTAATAGATAGCCAGGGTAGGTAAACTGCACTCGTGTGGGCATTAGTTTGTGGGGGGCGCTTGTTTGGAGTTTCTGTTTTGTTTTGAAAAAACGTAGATGTATGCGGTGCATATAAATATGAGCGATATATGCGGAATATGCATTCATTTGCTAACGAGCTTCTAAGTAACTCAAATTTATGGATGCAAATTATTTGGACCGCACTTTGGAAATTCAAAGCATATATACCAATTTGTTAAGTAGTGCGGCTTCCGTTTGCATTTTAAGCGTTTTTTTTATTTAAATAATTTGCATCTGCATTTCATTCAAACTAAATGCATGAGGTGTTGGCTTGTGCGTATTTTTTGCATCATATCAAGCTGACATTTGCTCCAGACTTTTATACAACTTTAACCACCTCAAATGGCAAAAACAACAAAATCAAAAGGATGCCAATTTTCAAACGACATGTTACACACGAGTTCATAAAACAAACCTCACAAAATATAGAAACAAACTTCATACTTTCGAAGCTAAAAAAATTGCATTCCGATCCAGTGCTTGGGGGTATTTTTCTAGAAACCCCATCAAACACACCGAAAATTCCCTTTTCTGAAATATTCCATTTCCTTCTTTTCTTTTAATTTCTAACAAAACAGTGGTGTGTCTAATTTAATACAATACAAGTCAGGAGTACCTCAGGGCTCAGTCTTGGGGCCTATACTTTACAACCTGTATACGTCCGATTTTCCTAAAATACCGGGGTGCGAAGCAGCTATTTTTGCTGATGATACGGCTATATTTTCATCTCATGACCTTACTCTTAATATTGAGAACAATCTTAAAAATGCGATGGAAATCTTGCTAAAGTACTTCACTAAGTGGAATATCAAGCTAAATGAAGACAAATTGCAAGCAATCTTTTTCTCACGAAAAAGAAAAGCTTGTTTTCTTCCATATTCTAGCTTGCAGGTAAATGAATTTAATCTGCAGTTTAAAAGTGCCGTTAAATACCTAGGTATTTACCTTGACAGTAAACTAACATTTCAGGAACATATCGGACAGACTGTTGATAAAGTAAAAATCGCAACGAAAATGCTTTACCCATTCATTAACAGAAAATCTTCTTTGTTTCTACATAACAAAATAATAATAATGAAAGGGGAAAATCCCCAAAATGTCACTTGAAAAAACTGCAAGTAGCACAAAACAAAGTTCTAAAACTTATGTTAAACCTAGCATGGGATTATCCCACTTTGCACCTTCACCAAAAGGCGGGTGTTGAACTGACATCTTCGAGAATATTAAAACAAACAATTAAGTATGTCAATTCCTGCGCATTCGCTGTGGCAATGCCTTGTGTGCCACAGACAGCTACTCTTGTATCAAATCTCTGTGTCTTATGCTGTGCAATAACTAAATCATGTTAAAATGTTAATACGAAATAATTAAATCTATCTATCTATTTATCAAATTTAACAAAAACTTAAGTAATGTGGGTCAGGTTTACTTTTTTTTTGGAAATATATTAAAATGGTGGATTTCGAATGAAAATAAAAATAGATAGTTGACACTAAAGGTCTGTATAGGAATTTATTCCGAAATTACTTAGTTTTTTTTTGAGCAAAATTAAAAAAAAAAAACAAGTAAAAGTGGCCAGCGGCCTGGCCGATGCTTTGATACCCTCTACTGCATGCAAGTCATGCAAAACTGGTTTTGTATGGGAGGTACCAGAACTACTCGACATAGTCCAAATTTAATATAAACCTGACGACGATAAAAGTAAGTCCTCTCAGATAACATCAATTGGCTACGTCGATTTGTTTTGACCTATCCTCTTTTCAACAGACAGAGAGACACATAGGCCTAATATTGATTTTGTATGGGAGCTACCAGAACTGCCTGACCGACATAGCCCATTTTTTGTAACAACTTGACGACAATAAAAGAACGTCCACTTACAAAATTTCACTTGCCTACGTGGACTCTTTTGGAGCCTATCGTGTTTTCAACAGAAAGAGACACATGGGTCTAATATTGATTTTGTATGGGAGCTACCCGAACTACTTGACCGACATAGCCCATTTTCAATGCCAACCTGAAGGCGATAAAAAGAAGTCCTTTCACCAAATTTCATTCGCCTAAGTCCATTCCTTTGGGCGCTATTGTGCCTTCAACAGACAGTCAGACAGACAGACAGTCAGACATACAGACGGACATGGCTAAATCGATTCAGAATGTGATCCTGATTCAGAATATATAGACTTAATGAGGTCTCCGGTGTCTCCTCCTTGGCATTACAAATGTAATGACAAAGTTAATACGTTCCTGTGGAGGATATAAAAATTCCTATGACAGAGTTGGATACATGCATAGGTAGATGTCGACTAAGAGTCGATTGAAATAATTTTTTTAAAACCTTCGAGGATACATGTAAAATAGTTCTTGTTATAAAGTCGTAGAGTACACCAATTTCGTTGCCATCAAAGTTTGGGGCTTTTGTAAATGAGTTTTTTTTTACCATTAGGCAGAGAGTTTTAACTAAATCGAATTAAATCGTGTGTTGGGATAGTGGCTACAAAAGTTTGTCAACAAGAATATTTATACAAAAAAAAAGCCAAAAAGAGCCATTCTACCAAACAGCTCAGCTCTCAAAAACATTATTTTTACTCTACACATATTCGAAAAATATTCGCTTATTTTCCCTAAGTGAAATTTACACTTATTTCCAAATAACAAATTAAAAAGTTCAATCGCTTTTATTAACAAGCTTAAAATAAGCATTTAAACATATAAATATACATATTCTACAAGAATTTTCTATTCAACATATCTAATATCAGTGAATGCATTCAGATACACAAATTTTCTTACGTAGACGTTCGATGGGTTGTTTTCCTTAATGTTTAATAGGAACATTCACTCTTTGAATTTTTTTCCTTAACAATTAAGTATGTTTTTATTGTATTTTTAAAAAATTCACATTTCATAGAGATTTTTGATTGTTTCCCCTTTTTTAAGCTTTTACTCTCGTTTTCGACTTTTTCATTCAAAAAGCTACAAATTTTCCCCCTCATTCTTGGAACACTTATTTAACATATCCGGACCAGTTAAGCCAAATATATATTTTTTTATTTAGTGATCTAACGTTTGTGGCTAATCGGCGTGGACTAGCGAGGTCACATATCCCCACCGATATTAAACCAGAATTGTGAGATTCAACGATTTTTTAAGACAACAGGACTCTGCGAAACTAGGTTAGGTGCCCATTGAATGTTTTCCGCAAATAAAATCTCTTCCGCATCAATGCTGATCAACTGGGATGAAGTCGACAATCATCGCCTTCCATTGAATTGTCACGTTCTTGCTATCGTCACAACAGTGTTTAGAGGCGGGTATAACGGCTTATGGATTTGTATACACCAAATCTGGAAGCCACATTGCTGAGCAAAATCTTCCATTAAAAAAGAGGTTAATGTTCAATTTTTCGATTCATTCACTGAATTTACTGCCGCAGCTTATTCTTGAACAGCCTGGACCTTTTGAGCTTATAAACGAAGACCATTTCGCACCTCCAATTACTCTGCACGATGGCAAAACGAGCCAACACTACGCTCAACAGTAGCCAAGGCTTCGTCTACTACTTTTTAACAAAACCTCGGGTTCTAAACAATATCTCCATCAGATAAAACTCAAATTTATAAACTGAATTTACCATCTTCTGATCCTAAACTTGACTTGGCACAAAAGGATGGATCCCAAATAGAAATTGATGGTTATAGTTTAAGCGCTGTTACTACAGTTCAGATATGTTACTTACGGTAAGTAATAGTTTGTATAGATTATCAAAGTGCGTACTGTTTCAACGTTTTTTTTTTTTGTATTTACCACTTATTTTTGACAGCTACGCTGCACTTTTTTTCCGAAGCTCTCCGACAACTTATTGCTGTGGAATATTTTAATGTGAAATGAACGCGTTTATATGCTTCATTTAGTTTGTTCCGAAACGGATACTTCGAACGCAATTTGAGTTCCGATCAGATTTGACTTTCGATAGACGTTATTCCGAATGCTACTAGAAAATGATCTGACACTGACTTTCTGGAAATTCTAAAAAAAAATATTTGTTAATTGGATTAATTCGCATTCCAATTTTCACTACATTGCCCAATTTTGCACCAACACTGTCAGCTTTCAATTGAGCTCTTAATAACTAGCGACACGTCAAACTTGCACCTTTCATTTATTAAAAGAAAAAACTGATAATATTTGATGTAATGTGAATATTGGAATTTTGGTGTAAAAATAGTTGAAATTTAAGAAAAGCGATGTTCTAGTTTTTTTTTTTAAATTTCCACTATTTGTGCACCAACGTTTTATTTTGCACACTTCATTAATTGTGTCAAATTTAAACTGTTGTTTAAAATGGAAAAATAATACTTTTGGGGGAACATTAATTAAAAGATAAACATATAATAATATCCAAAAAATTCTAAAGTATTATACAGTCGAATCTAGTTAATCTAAACCTGCGACAATTCGAACCTCTCTATAATTCAAAGTTATCACGACTTCCCTACAAAATTTCTTTATTTTTTGAACTAAATCAATACATTTTTATGCACTTGGTAATTCCAACGAAAAAATCATTGCTACTACTACTCATCGGCGTTACACTCGACAGTGTAAAGTTGCAGAGAGAAAGAGACAGAAAGATTGTAACAAGCAAACCAGTATAACAAAGTTCTTTCGAAAGATTAATTAATTCACATTATGAATATGTACACGAATGTACCTATCAACGTTTGTCATTTTTAAAGAATAGCAGTTAATAAATAATAATAAAACATTTAATAAGTCTTATTTATTTTCTCGCAAAAATTTCGAGCCATTTTATATTTCAAACACTCGATAATTCGTAATATTTTAAGAGTCTTTCGAGTTTCGAATTAACGAAAGTCGGCTGTATCCGCTCTTTTAAGATATTCATCATAAAACCATTTAAGAGTTCTGTATGCCACGCCACCCTGTGTCGAAACTTTACGCTTGATGAGGAATGTCATACCATATTATCGGAATGCTTTTATCGACACAAAATTGAGTGAAATATGCCGCGTATTGACTATTATTTAAAGTTAATTTGATCACAATTTTCAACTTGGGATTGGTCTTGCCCTTGTCGTTATATAGTGTGATACAATATATCCTCTTCACCTTAAAAGTCTTCCTCTTCATTGGTTATTTCTATCAAAAACGCAGCTCATCTATTTATCAAATTTAGCTATTTCGATTGTATGTATATTGATTACCTATTGATTCCAAACTTTTTCTTTAAATTCCAATAGGTATCGCAATTAAATTTAACAGCATTGTCCAAAAAAAAACAAGAAATTGTTCATAAACATCTCCACAAACGGTCCAACTTTGTGGATCCTAGAGTAATTAAGTAAATAAGCAAACAATGTGCAGCCATTTTTTTACAGAAAAACCTAAATGACAGTAAAACTTTTATTTGCTGTCAAATGACTGTCCGACACTCCAAGTTTCAAAATGAACAAGAGGCGATTTCAAAGGAAAAACGATTGCATTTCTATCGGCTAATTCTCACGCCAGCATCCCCAGTCACAAAACTTAGACAGTAACTAGAAACATACTAAAATGTGTCAAAATCTGCATTACTTCACCCAAAAGTTTTACAGAATGTGATATCCGGTTCCGGGTAACTGTCTTATTCCCCCCAAAAATCCACATCCAGGTTTAATTTTCATTAGCTTCAAGTAGATATCCGAGTTCTGCATTAAAAGTCAGCAAAATCTGAAATATACACACAACCAAATAAAACACTCACACCCACCGCAGTCAGTACAAAAATGCCAGCCACAAAATAAATTTCATACACCACCTAAGTAGGTAACTATATACAATCGGCGAACAACATTACCTCGAGCAAGTTACTTAATCCAGCCGTATCATAATGTTAATGTTCAATTCCATTGGAACAATGCAAGAACCCAACTTTCCGACATTGTTTCAAATTAATTCCCGGCAATGGTATCCATGCATCCTCAATTTCATTTACTCCCGCATGCATTGTGTTGCCAAATACACAACAAATGCATTGCGATCGTAACTCTGCACCACCGAAAATGTTGCACAGAAATAAAATTGCGCCGCCCCCATATACCTGCTACAGAATAACAACAAGATCCCCTTTCACCACAGAAAAGGATTTATCTAAAACAGCCATTTCAACACAAGAGCCAAATGAAAAAAAAAAGATTCCAACAAAAAACCTCCACTGTATTCAGAGTCTGGGATATAAATTCCCAGTACCAGAGTGCATGAACATTGAACGAACATCACCTGAGTGGGAGCGTAGGAAAAAAAAACCTCTCAGTTCTTCCTTGCTTCAGATCCTTAGGAGGCGGCCGCCTATCACCAACTTAACTTTTCACGCAATTAAAATTGTTGTGCTGCATGAAGGAGCGGAAGGAGTGCCGCCAAGGAAGAGAATGCAAAATTACTTTCCATCTTATCGCGGAGAAAAGTTTTCGAATCTCACTGCTCACTCCGACTCCCACCACTCACTGCTGCAGCATCATCGACCAGCCGGCGAATGCAGCCGTTCGGGACCGATTCTCGGCAAAAGGTTCGCACTTAAAATGACGGTGAGATGTTTTTCTTTGTTATTGCTGTTGGCTTTTTCCATGTGCATTCAAGACGTGTATATACATAGCCGGGCTGGCTGTTTGTTTGGCTAGTTGCACTCTACTTGAAAAGTGTAACTTCTTCAATTAAAGTTTCGCTATTGTTCGCAATGAAGAATGGTTTTGGTTCGCAGAGTACTCTCGGTATACAGAGAAAAAAAAGAACAAATGAACGAACGCGCTGCAACAATTCACGGGACAAAGGATGTTTTGTCATCGGTTGCACTGGCAGTAAGAGCGCATTCAAACAATGCGAAAAGTGTTCTCTCTTCTTAGTCTCCTGTGGGAGAAATGAGACTCATTTCCGACAAAAGTTCCCACAACGGCATGACGTTTTTAAGTATACAAACAACAGAAATATGTCTTCTGTCTTCTGTCCCCTGTCGTCTGTGTCGCTTTTGTAGTCGTTGTCGGCTGAAATTCTGCACAAACAGGGACTAGTTAGCACATTAACTTGTAAATGGAGTTTTTAATTGCAAAATTATAATGCAGACTGGAAGGTACATCGGATTGGGTTTATGGTTCCAACTAACTCCATTGATCCACAAAGGACCCTTGCCATAGATTCATGTGAGTCCCTTTTATTTTTGACATTTGTATAAGGGCCACTCAATTTATAATTGAGTCTTACTCAAGGCAGTAACTCCTTTAAATGTCATGTCTGCCCGATAAAAGTGGTACTGGAAGCTATAAGCTGGGACTCTCGCTCTGTTGGGAAAAAAACCAGGTACGGTATCCACTATAGAACCCATGGTTTGGTACTTTTTTTCCTGCTTCAAGGAGGCGCGTTTTGAAACGAAATTACGACGCTACCAAGCTCATTTATCACAAAACCACTTGACAGCCTGCGAGATATTTCACGCCAGCCTAAACAACAATGACCAAAATTGCCCATCTCAATTTTGGGAAATGGCCGCTATTCACTGGCTCCGATTATACAGCATTAACCCCATCCTCCAGAGATGGCCTCGCAAAGTTTTGCATTCACAAAAATATCCCTAATTCAGATAAATTCCATTCCAGGTCACACAAGCAACTTTAGGATGATTGCCATAAGTCCCCATAAGCGAACTGAAGACACGTCGTCACTTTTTTCATACCTTGGCCAACCGCTGTCACTCGTAAGTCGTATGTAACCTCTTCTCTGGGATAGTTTTCTTTTCTAAAAAGCCCTTTATCCCACAGTGTACAGCGGAAACTAAAACTTGAACTACCACCAACCGCGACCGCCCCAGGAATTAAGGTCCTAAAAAATACCTCTTTTCCCAAATGGGCCGTTTCCTTTGCCATCCTCCCACGCGTCGTTCCGTCCAAAAAATAAAAAGAAAGGCTACCCATAATGACCTAAAGTTTAACAGCTGTCAGAGAACTTTACATTCACCGACATTATTGCTAAGCGCGAACGACTACGTGATTCCATACACTCGTAAGCCCGCCCATACAAGACACACCGCACACCTATCAACGAAAAGCAACGTGCAAGGACCTGGCTGAAGTAATATTATGGAAATTCCTTTAAAAAAAAACCGGAATGTTGACGAAAAATCCTTAGCGGATGTGCACTTTAGTGGTGTACATGATGATTTGGCTGGTTCTATGAGAGGCGTTTCGGCAACTCGTCTAGTTGGCCGGAGGTATGTGACATGGGTTAGTGACGAAGACGTGCGAGTTACACCTTCGCCGGTGCACTTAACTACCTAAGTGCTTAATTTTCTTTCAACCCAATAACGATGATGTAGAGTTTTTCTTTTATTTCTTCGCTTGTGTCTCTTTCACTAACTACCAGCTGACTTTGTGTATATACCTAGTGTAAATGCTTCATCTGAATGACACACGTCTGGAATTGGTTTACTGTATTGCTCTTCTGTCCAGTGGGGACGTTTTGTGTTGGACTTTTACAGGTTTTTGGTTATGTCTGTCGAAATTGACTGGGAAGATTATAAATTCTTCAGATTCGATTCGGAATGGAGGGCATTGCGTCATCAGATAGTGGGATATTGAATACAGTATGTGCAGCAGAAAGCGTAGCTTGATGTTTAACATGGAGAGAAAGGCGCCATCTGGCATTGCAGGATGCATACGGTTTAGGGAGTTATACGGACCCGTGCGGCAAATATTTTTTTCCTGAACTTGACATAAAAGCGAGCTCTATAAATCGGTTATTATTTCCACCAAAACTTTATAACCTATTTAAGGCTTTAACTGCCCTCAAGAACTTTTTCGACTTTGGGCTGAAGTTGCATTCAAAAATGTCAAAATTCGAAAATTCATTGCCTATAGATGGGCAGCACAAGGAGGAGTTTTGGAAACTAAACTAAGAGTATCATAAAAACACGTTACATGTGGCAGAGGTTAAAATCATATCTAATCGCTTATTCAATGACTTCTAAGGCCCATTGTCTTTTCGACAACAATTTCGAGATCGCTTACTTACCAGAGCCATCGCTTTCAAAAAAATGCACCAAAGGACACTTCAATATCTAATATCTAGGTAAATTTTTGTAAAACGCATTTTGAGCTCACTATCAGGTATCAATCTTGGTTTGACTACAAACAATTTTCAAAACTTTTCGGGCTCTACCTGTGGTGCCTCCATTTAAATTTGCGTTAAGCTTTCGACACAGGGAAATACGATTATTATAGAGGCCATCTCATTGAAACTTGGACGAACATATTGTGATATTAGAAAGACTGTCTTGTATTGACAGCAATATTATAATTCTATATTTTCAGAGAGTTCAGATTTTCATTTCTTTGACCCAGAAGTGGGTATTCCACAAAAATAATCCCTTCCAACATAGGGCTATATTAAAATGACCTGAAAAAATGTAGTATGTCCTCTCTAAGAGCCCGAAAAACATTTCTTTGCTAATTTATATATCGTTCCCTTGGAAGTAACAATAATTTTCACAGGTGCATTATCTAGAAGATCGGATTTTGTTCTTCCACAGTCGCAGTCGATTCTTTGACCAATATTCGCTTTAATTTGACACAAGAAATATTGAATCGCCTGGGATTCTTAGATGAACACACAGCTCTTTTTTCGCGAAATTCTGTAAGAACGAATTGCGAAACGCCTAGATTGTTAGCCGTCTTCTGCGTAAAACTCTTCGTTACCTTCCCCTAAGAAGGTGAGCTCTCTCGCGAACGTCTGACAAACATCCGAGAGTATAACTGTCATGAAAGAGCTTCTCAATTGGCCGTTTGGACTCGGCATAAAATTGTAGATCCCTTCCATTCGCCCCAAAAAATAAAAACTCACACAAGACGAATGGTTGTGGGAAGCTAGGCTTGGGTCCATACGGACCTGTTGCGCCAATTATTTATTTATTTATTTTTTTTTAAGAAGGTGAGCTTAAGGAATCGATTTATTTGAGTTGAAATTTTTTGTAATAAAACTGACAGCAGTCACAATCGACATTCAATATATGGAAAGTTGAAATTGAGTCAAATTGTACTCGTCGCGAGCTTTGCATACCTCGCGTAGTTTTCCACTTCGCACATGTTCTTATAGGCTGAATGTGTTTTTGTCACTTAAACACATAAACGTCGTGACTCTGCGCGAATTTTGAACTTTTTTTTTGCAATTATTCTCTGCAATAAGATTCGTAAAGCTCCCCGACAACTTGAAAACCTTTTAATAATGAAATGTCATATAAGGTTCAAAACGGCTGTCACAAATGACATCAAGTTATTTGAAGGCATGTACCTTTTGACGTCAGAACTTCAGCTGTGCATTTTTTATTTAAGAAGTCAGTCGAATCTTGCTACTAAAAGTTTCCATAAATATAGTTTTTCGGTTTTTAGTTAGTTAGCTCTTTGTTCCTTGAGGTGTTATTTTTTGCAAACATTTTTACATTTGTTTGAAAATTTGATAAAACTTTTTTTTAAATATGTTATCAAAGGGTTTTTGTTGTTTGATATGTCCAAAGTTTAGACGATTATTATCGTTAAAGCGATAAACCTTAAGGAGCAGCAAGTCTGTGCGAAAGTTACGATTTTGACAGCGGCATAGAGTTCAGTCTCTACAAATTTAAGGCAATCTGTGGATAACCCAGAGTAAATACTGCAGAGAATATTTTATTTGGATCTCTAACATTTCAAAGACGATTGAATGAAAAAAATTTTTTGCAAACATTTTTACATTTGTTTGAAATTTTGATAAAATTTTTTTTTAAATATGTTATCAAAGGGTTTTTGTTGTTTGATATGTCCAAAGTTTAGACGATTATTATCGTTAAAGCGATAAACCTTAAGGAGCAGCAAGTCTGTGCGAAAGTTACGATTTTGACAGCGGCATAGAGTTCAGTCTCTACAAATTTAAGGCAATCTGTCGATAACCCAGAGTAATTACTGCAGTGAATATTTCAGTGGCCACAAGAAATAACCGCTTAAGTCGACTTAAGACGAAATTGAGATTTTGATTCAGCGTATCCAAATCTATTTTGTAAATTTTTTTCAGCTTTATATCTTTAAAAACGTGGCCACAGTTTCAAAAAAAAAAAAACTGCTTAAGTCACTAGAGTCAATGGAGTAAAAAAACTTTAAACTGCTCTCCTGAACAATGCGTAAAACAGACTTAAGCGGTTTTGCCTTGTGACCACAGATTTTATTTGGATCTCTAACATTTCAAAGACGATTGAATGAAAATTTACATGGAATGCAAAACTTGTCAAAAGCCAGTCTTATAAAAGAAGATTCACCTGCAAGCCACACTGTACTACCGCACTTGCTTCACAAAGACAGAATCACCAAATTGCGAATTTAACTATTATGGCAGGGATAGTTCCATTTTTATGACGCATCGTCTGAATACGGTTCATTCCCATTCCCATACCGATTTCCTTTTTCGTTTTTCGGTGTTTTTTTCCTTTTTTTTATTCACTCATTCGCAGTTTCACGTTAATTGAAATTTTCAACATCCGTCTCATGCGGATGGCATGATGGTCCACTATAATACTGCTCCGTGGACAATGGACGTAGTAAGTGTTGTCCAGATGATGAAATGGTTTTGTCACCATCATCAGTTTTGATGGAAATCATTTACATTTTTGGCGTGGTGCGGTGTGATGTGTTGTTTTTTCTCTCTCGTCCTTTGGCTGGTGGTTTTTGCTCACAACCTGCAGACAGATAGACAAAAGTTGAAATGAATTTTGTCATGCGATGACCACAAAAAGTTGTGTTCGGTTGAAGGGTATGGGGGGGACTTAATGTTTGCTGACTTTTTGGATTAGCAACTGTGTTAGGTTGAAATTCGTATATAAGGAAGGACAATGCTTTGAACCTTGTATGGCCAGATATTTCTTTTCTTTTTTACGAAGGCGGTATGACATATTTTCAAACAAATAGAACAATGGCAATGTCCACCCAATTGGAGATTTGAATTTATATAGCGTTCGGCAAAAAACAGTCCACTTTCCGTCCAAGAGAATGGAAAGTAAAATTTAAATCCGCATCCTGTCCATGGGACACAACAAATTACTCAGTATTAGCCGAATCAATGGACACTTGCAACTGCTTATTTGGCCACTGGCCAAGTTTGGTAAAAGGATTTTTGTGCATTCTTGCCGCTCTTACCTGTATTCGTGGGAAATAAAGAATGTTCCCCGAATATCACAGCCGTTTGGATTCAAGCGTTTTTTGTTGAAAATCTTTCTGTAGTGTTCGTAGTTATTCAAATTTACCGCACCGTCGAACGTAAGGAGAATCATTTGGGGAATCTGCAAAAAAAAAAAACAAAGAAGAAAAGAATTAAGTTGTTGGAAATTACGTGAAGGTAAAATCAGTTTGGTGTTAGACTTTTAGGGTAATTTTTTAACTAGGTATGAACCAACTCCGAGTGTGATTTGAAGAGAAATTCAATTTTTTAACGAATATGTTCGCTGGGTTGAAAAGTTTCAGTTAAGCTAGAACTTTGGGCGGGCATATTTTTCTTTTAAAATTCACTATTATTTTCCTGTATTTTGGCAACTGTTCATATTTTATTTTATATGTTTTGAAAACATAAAATAGAAATATAACTTTTCTATTAACTTTACTAATATTAATTATTTAAACTAAATTAAAAAAAAAAAAAAATAATTGGCGCAACAGATCCGTATGGACCCAAGCCTAGCTTCTCACAACCATTCGTCTTGTGTGAGTTTTTATTTTTTGGGACGAATGGAAGGGATCTAAAATTTTATTCCGAGTCCAAACGGCCAATTGAGAAGCTCTTTCATGACAGTTATACTCTCGGATGTTTGTCAGACGTTCAATTTTCAAACCAATAAAAAGGAACTTTGTTTATGCTTGTCGAGCCACTGTGAAGTTTTCATTCAGATATTGCTAACAACGATGTTCGTCAGTAGTTTCTAGAAATTTAGACGAAATTCCTAAACCCACAGATCTTTTCTTAAATCTTGATACGAAATAGCTTACAAAAGGTACCTCAAAAAAACATAAAATATTCTCTTGTCTACTGTAGTACTTCGGGGGTTTCGAATATCAAATTTTAAATTAAATTAGCGGCTATAACTTTGCCTAATACGAGCAACCCAAGCTGAACCCCTTTTAGTGATGAGCTAGCAAAATCTGCCTACACCACCCACGATCTCAGAGAAGTCTATTCCTGATTAAAGTCATTTCATTATCCGATGTTTGGATCACCTTAGTAGACCACCACAATGGTCGCTGGCTACCTATTGAAAACTTTATTTGTAGATAGCCCATAAAGATGTTTGAAAGATGAATAGGTCTATTAATCTAGAAAGGCCTACGAGATGCAAAAAGTTGAAAGCTTTTTTATAGGGATTTGTGTAAAAGATCCAAACCTTACCACTCTGCCTTCTCCAAACAAAAAAGGTTGTAAAAAGGAGCAGAACCTTTACAAAGCCAAAGGTTCATGGTCTTTTGGTTAAAGTTTATTTCGCACTCAAAATTATTTCGACAGTCTTATTATTGGTTACATTCTCAGAAATTATAAAAGTGCAAAGGTAACAGTGACGGCTTCGATCGTGGCCATTAAATATGCTTTTGCATCTTCTAAGCGCTTAAAGTCTCCGGTACCGATGGAGTATACCTAAAAAAGCTGACCCCTTAAAAAAGAAGCACAATATATAGCAACACCATTGTAATGAAACTTTAAGCCATCTAAAAATCTAGAGAAGTTTGGTGAAATTGTACATGCACTCTCCGTAAGTTATGACTTCAAATGCTTTTTTTAAGGTCGGGAAAGACCGCCTGTATTTTAGAATCTTGTCGATACGGCTGAAAATAGGTTAGATAGGAAAAAATTACGCGCTATGTATTTTTAGCTTCGTCTTACGGTACCTTTCCAAAAGTTATCTTGGAGTCATCAGCGATAGTAAAAAAATTACAACCAAATATATCGAGACAGAAACATCGTAAACGCTGACAATAATACTGCGCTTACTTCTGGCAAAACTTGTGGTCTATCGCTGAAAAGAGCTTAATGGATCTATCGTCCAGTCATATGCATCGGTTTGAGCAGAACTCTTAAGAACATGCTACAGTTGCATGAGAAGGGACTATTTTTCGTACACCCGGCTGTACTCTAGAGCCTCAATGATCCTATATCCATAGAGCCTATAGAGGTACATACTTTTTGGTTAGAGATGGAACGTTGATCATCCTTTTACCCATGAATATGTCATATGATGCATGACGACTAGCTCAGTTTTCGTTAATTTAAGCTCGACTTACGCCGATTTCTCTGGTGCTGGACTACGGGTTCAATCAACAAGACAAAAACTGGTTCCCTAGCTGGCTGGTGTTCCGCACATCAAGTTGTCGAATTATGTTTGCCACTTATAAGATGGAGACGCAGTCTGGTGCCTTCCTTTTATGGACAGACTTGAAGGTTCATTGTCTACGTCCCACGTGCACTTGCCATCTCAACTGTTGCCTTTTAATCCTTTCGACTAGATCAATGTCTTTATCTTTATCTAGAAAGACGGACTTTAACCGGCGCTGATTTCAAAAGGTTGGTTGGTTTCAAAAGGACCCACACTTCGATGGCACGACTCTTCGGGCTTAAGACAGACCAATCCGTAGAAGACTAAAGCCAATATCCACACGGTTGTTAGAAGTTCGATGTATTCCAGATTCTAGTAGACTGCATAACACCTTAAAGCTTAAGAATACAACCATGTGCAACGCTTGTGGATGGAACCATGTGTCATGCCCTAGTTCGTACTAAGCTCCAAACTTTGGGCAATAATGTGATCAATGGTCGTCCTCACTAAAGCGCCTTCCAAATTTTAGTAAAACGTCTATACGATCGTAATTTAGACCGCCTTAAAGTAGCTGTAAAATAACCTAGTTTGATTGATTGATTGATTTCGAGTACCTCAACATACTTACTTACAAATCATCATCAGAAGAAAATCCATCCACCTAATAGCCACACCGCACCCCCTAATATACCACAAGAGACACCTCAAAAGGCCAACTTGCCTTTGACCACATTCACGGCAACCCAACCACAGTTAATCATTAACTTTGAATACCCCAGACCGCTGCTAAAACCAGAAACCAAAATGTATCAAACAACGAACCATCTGTCCTCTACGACCACCAACGCCAGTCCTTAATGCATTCTCATTACGCGAAACTTAATTGCGATAATTACTCCGACAAATACAAATTATTATCATTGCCCACTTGGTGTCACCCGCAAATGACCAATATAAATGTCAAAGCAATGCAACAACACCCAACTGACCACCGCACCTCCGACCACTAATCGTTCAGTGTCCTAGTCCACGGCAAGTGAACACACCAATCTCCAAGGGGAAATTGTTATTCTCGCGTGGGTATGACCGCACAGAACCCGACAACAAAACTGAGCCACCTTCATCTTCAGCGCCATGGAAAGGAGCAGCAGGACCAATATTGCGGATCGATTTCTAATTATCCCTTAATTCACTAAGTCCACTATACAGTGCAAGCAACAATCGACCATGTTAACAATGCTGGAGAGATGTTCTACAGTTGAGAGGCAGCAGCAGAAAAAATAAAGTAGATCCCCATTGGACAAGGACTCTTTATTTAATCGAAAATTATATCGAGTTGAGAGGTATCCTTGCGGAAGGTTGATGTGTCCTTTAAACACGGCTAACAGCGACCGGTTGTGTGCAGAAAACTGCAAGTGGGGGAACGAAAACCTAATTACTTAAGTTAAAATGTGCCAGATCATCCCAGACAGTGAGAGAGAGAGAGACAGAGATGACGCTATACAATGTGGAAACCTGTAATTGATGATTTTCAGTTCTGTCGTTGGCTTTTTATCCCATGGTGGTGACTAAACACCTGAAAAGGGATATTACATGATTATAACTAGATTTTGTGCTCCCCCATTGGCAATATCCTTTCATAATACAGGCGCCCTGCTGAGGAACAATCAAAAGGATAAGAGATTGGAAAAATATGTACTGCAGAGGGCAGCAGGAAAAAAAATGAGGAGACCAGATGAAATTTGGAACAATCGACGAGAGATGACCACTCACTGATTTTATGTGAAAGGATAGTCCTGCTGCTTTGTCATGGTTCATATAGACGAATTAATTTCTTCCATTTGAGATTGTGTGCCTGTTACTTGGTGACCTCCTCCACAAAATGTATTGATTGCTTTATTTAGTGGAGCAGACAAGTCACAAGTCGGTGAAGACAGATGAAGATCTGTTCGAGTTTGAAAGGTGATTTCATTTATTGTGCTGAGCCCAGTTACTTGTACAAAGTGCCCTGCAGTAACGAAATGGAGGACTTTGTCGAAGGCTCAAATTTGCCGGTAAGACCTGAGGAATACGAGAAATTAATTTCATTCGTGCATAAAATTCACACTAGCTTTGAATAGGTAAATTTGTTTGCAGCTTTTGCTGAAGCTTGTTGGCAAAAGTGTTTTTACAGAACCTTTCTCCAGGGTTTACAGTTTTCGGTTTTATATCTAATTGAATTTTGAAACTTTAATCGCTCTGAGAATGTGACTAAGCTCGACCAAATTGCGTCGCCACTTTTTCAACTACCCAGCGCCATTAACTTGTCTACTGGTCTTCCCTCTTCACAGGCTTAGCTATAGAATGGTAGACTTTTCAAAATCTATGCCTAGTAGGCTCACACTTCAATCGTCGAGGAGTTAGTAAAAATGTTTATCGTACACATCTGTCAACGAAGGTTGGCAGATTTCTTGTTATAGTAGAAGTGGTACAACAAGTTCGTCAATTCAGCATTTTAGTTAATTGGATATAGCTTCAAATGCCATAACACATTCCAAAAGCAGTCTTTGCCAATTTGCTGCTCGGATCGACAATCAGTCCAGATAATTAAAGCTCAAGAATTTGAACTTTCGAGAGATACACAAATCAGAACATTTGAAAACAATCGACATAAGATTCGATAGATTTTGAAAATAGGGACCAACTGTTATCGAAAATGTTAGGCGCAACAATTCCACACATAGTCAAGTGTTTTCACAAATTTTCCCGCTCCACCATGTTTTCGTATTAGCGGACAAGACTAACAGGAGTCTCCCTTTCCAAAATATAGGTTTCTTTGGATGGACTTCTTCTAGCTTTCTCCTCATTGGGATGACTTTGGAGACAAATTTCCCCAGCACGAATGCATAAAACCGCTCCGACTCATAACAGAATCCTTGCAATCTTATTCCAAAACGGCTACAGCCAACAGTTCCCGAAAGCATTCTCGATATTTTCGAATGAAGCCGTTTCCCCCCCATTTAATAACTTTTAATGGATAGACGAAAAAAAAACTGTGGTCCGCCCCAAAAGGAGTCACAAATTTCGTGCCTTCTTCCAATCATGAGTCAATACACCAATTCAAAAGGAATCGCGTTCAAATGCCGATTGCAAATCCATTGAGGCATGTTTAACTCCATGACTGGTCGTCGTCGGACGATGGGCAAAATATTCAGGAAGAGACTTAGTTCGAATAGCGCGAAACAACAACAACGACAGAGGATCTCCGCTATAACGACGACCGACGGCAATGATATTGGATTATGCCAATGAGTTAGTAAAACTATTTCAATTTTCAATATTCACCCATGATGCGCACACACAGAATATAGACGGAGAGGAACATAGGCGACGAAGAAACTACATACCATCGATGGAACCGATGCTAGGACACGATGCGATTGCGGATGAATGCAGTCCTAATGCAATCCAATTTCATTTAGTGCCACAAATGTGGGTCATCATCAGCATTCCGAGTCAGGCAGACAAATCGCGCGAATCGCGAACTTGCATATCCTTTCCGTTGGCATTTGCGTTGATTTCTGATGGAATTTCCCAAGAATGTCCTATGGACACAGAGTGTATAGCTGTGGGGTGGAGCACATTCGATTTAGAATATTATACGCTCGTTAATCTTGAATCAGATGATGATGACGACGGCGAAGGATTTCCATGACCAATAGCACCACCACCACCGCACTGTCATCCATCCAGCATCAGTTGCTGGCGGACGAGGACGAGCACGAGGACCACGATGATGATGGTGATGGCATTGGCTAAGGAATTGGAAGTGATTTTGCATTTTGTTTGATGCGGATCGAATACAACATCTGCTCAAATGGATGCAATGACAGAAGCCGGGTTGGTCTGCTGTTGTACGGTTGTGCAATATCCCCGAGTTTGGGGATTATCGAAATTGATTTCGAAATGCGTTTCCTAAGTGGTAGTGCGAAGTGTATATTTGGGAAACTTTCGCCGCGTAATGGAATTGATTTAGATGAAGAGATTGGTGTTTGCTGTTATTCAATTGGAGCTTATGGTGATGAAGGACAGTTAATGTCGAAAGTGGACTAATAAATGTTTACCGTTGAGTGATAGTCGCTAGATTGCATGGGATGTGCGGCTTGTTTGTTCGCAAAAGGATTCATTTTTTTCGCCTGATTGCGGTATGCTTTCCATGGAACTAAGTTTTGAAATAAATTTATAGAAAGTCCTAGGATGGCGCCATTTCGAGTTGTCTTATTTCAGTAAGCAAAACTCTAACCTTGTCACATTTTCAATCTGGTAAGTTCCATAGTTGGATGGGACATAGTATTCCCTTGATTCCCTGCAGAAGCATTCCCTTACACATTTTCGCAGTTGACTGTTACTGACAGTCTATTACCGTGACCTAGTGAAACAGCCTCAAAACAGACTTCTTTCTTTGCCTTGAAATAGTGGACTACCTCCATAAAACTAACTGTCGAAAGCTATAAGAGGTCACACTAAACAAATTTGCACAAATTTGCTCTAACAACGGAAATTTGTAAGCTGGCCATCATTAGAGGTAGAACTGATTGTACTTCGGTGTGATCTCCTTCCTGTTCCAAAAATAACTCTATTTGAATGGCTTTCATTGGACGGAATAACTGTTAAGACCTTTTGCTAGCCTGGCTCAAGGACTCAGAGCAACGATTTGTTGTATTTTTTGTCGCCCATAAATGCGGAATTGAATTTATTTATCAATCTGTGCAAAAATTGACTGACAGAGTAGGTAAACTTCACACATACCATCCAACTAACCGGTTAACCTGTATAAAGCTTAAGAATCCCCTCTGATTGGTAGAAGTTAAATTGGCTGGAAAATAAGACAAACTGTAAGTCCCTTCCCCATGCCTAAAGAAAGATCCATAAAATGTCTTTAGCAGTATAAAAAGAAATGGCTAAGCCAAATGTCTGTACTGTCGGTTCATTTAAATCGTCACAGATGCTCTACGAATAAGCGATTCTCTATTAGAAGAACACCGAAGCTCTCCTCCTTCATCTATTGACTTGATGGAAAGTGAGCAAATCTACTGTCAGAAAGAGCTATTCTGCCTCACTATGACAGCTTTTCCTCTTATAAATAAACAGGACCCGAAGGATTTCAGGATTTCAAAAGACGGTATAAAGGCAATTCCCTATCTGACAGTGACTTTGACTTATTCTTCTAAAGTCTTCAGACTTGGTAAAATGTACAAGTGGTATAAAGTCACCGCCATTAACTTTAGCATTCGCTGTCAACAAAATCTCAGAACTTATGCTAATGATTTATAATTTAGAGTTTTTTTTTAAAGATCTCAGCTATCTAAATTCTAAATGTTAACGCCTACGAAGTTTAATAAACTTGAAAAAATATTCACTTCGAGCAGTAAAGCTTTTTTAAAATGCGCAAGCTATTCACGGGTATCCCAGATCCCACTGACTGAGATATAAAAGGTGCTCTAAAAGCCGGATCCGTTCAGTCACAATAAGGAAATAGCTTGAAAATGAAGCTCATTGAAGCTGTCGGACGTCAATAAAAATTGCCAGAGACTTAAATAAGACAGTCGACTATTTGGATGAGTTTTGGTTCATACTCCACACAAATAGTGCGGAGGTCAGAGGAAGGTCTCTGATTGAGCTGATTAGGGAATCGGTCGTAACCATGGCTTAAGTCTGAGTGAAACGGAATTGACGCTATTTACGATCAAGACCAAAAATATCGACTTAGACTAAGCACAAGCAGTCGACTATACCCTCTTTTCACTAGAGCTAGGTGTTTGTGTCGTTAAAAATTAAAAACACGGCTGGCAGTTTTATGACCGCAATTTGTTACCGGAAAATGGTTCTACGAATCTCATCTAAGTTATGATCTGCCCTGAGTAGCATTTATAACCTCAGAAAACCTGGAGGAAGGTGGTCAAAAAATGGTTAAAAAATAGAAAAATAAAAAATAAGCAATAATGTTAGGCCCGATCCAAGTTCAGCACACTCTACCCCTTGATCTGTTCATCAAGGGTATATCGCAGCAAGACTCAGAAAATACCTTGGGCCTTGCCCAACTTGCGCCATAGGATAGTAAATACATTTTAAGAAGGTTTCACTACAAATGAGGCCTAGTGGAAGGACTTTCTCGTGACGAACTTACTATAATGTTTGTCAAAAGCTTACACGATTCAGAGTCTATTTAAACAACGTTTTTGTATTATTGACTGCAAATATTTGGAGCCGATTTGCATGGATTCGACATTAGAGTGCCATGCTGCATATAAAAACTTAAACTCGCCTGTATAAAAATGTAAAATTATAATAATTGCCAGACGAGCCAAAAAATGATAAATCAGAGAAAATCGCTTGCAAGAAGTTTCTAATACATTTTTCTTATGGTTCCTCAAAGTTTGTAATAGATTTTTTCCAAAATTCATTAAAGCGCTTTTGACTATCTAAAGTTTACATGGAAGCTTGTGCTGATCTTTTGGGCGCCTAAAGCGCTAAAACTCAATCTCTGACTGTCGATCTCAACTGATATGTCTATGTAAGGAAAATAATTGCGTTCGGATATATATATACGAATAAGCTTTCCATTCAGACTACCAAATTGCATTATTCTCTCAAAAAAAAAAAAATATTTAATTTGTTGAAAACCCGCAAACACTTTTTTACTGATATTTTTATAGCTTCTGCTATCCCTCTGTAGATGGTGTTGTATTTACTTAAGGTGGCGCTACAGTCCGGGGTGGACCTGGGCCTAGATGAAGTACTAGGTCATGTAAAACACCTCCAATCTACCGTACTAGATCATTATTCTATTGGTAGGCCCCGAACATTGCAGACTATAAATCAAAACGGATTTAAATCGAATTTCAAACATTTAGCAGTGACAAAAACCACCGCAAACATTTATGTGGGTCACTATTTTCGAGTAGGTATCTCGAGCGGAATTCTCTTTCATTTTCCGTATATATTTTGTGTGACTTGTGTGTGTCACAACGTGTTTCATATTTATGCGAAAATAGCTTTGACTTTGTATTTTTAAGAGAATAAAACGAACGAGGAATATAGAAAGGTCGCACCTTTTTCTGGTTTGAGAAGTCATACAAGATACAACTTATACGTCAGGATTAGATCAAACGACCAAATTTCCGATTTTTATCAGATCAAATGAGAAGTCTATGATTGTGCTTAACAGGTTTTACTTAAAAACAAACAAAATACCTCACAGTTTTATGCTTTGCAAACATTCAAACTGTAGATGAACTTTGAAACTCATTTGTTTTTTGCTACCTGCTACCTGCACTTACAACTAACGATATAAATAACCAATTGGGAATTCCCAGATAGGAAGGCTGGTATATATTACATAAAACTGTTCAAACTGAAACACATTTTTAGGAGCAAGTAACTATACTTACTTCGATATCCTAATTCTAGTTCGATTCACCCAAAGTGTCCTCTTAAACTAATTGATTCGAATTCCAAAGCCACTCGAGAGCTCTGTACCAATACTCTTCCATCAATCTGTTGCCAAATGCCCCATGGCACTGAACTACCAATGAACTTTAGCCCGAAAGTCCCATATGCATTCGCAAAGTTCATAAAGCTCCTTAATTTGTCATTTCATAAATAAGTTTGTTCATTTAAAACAGAACTTGAATCTGCCTCCCAGCGCAGGAGACATCATTAAACATCCTACACAGATTGGCCTGCCCCATATCCGCCAGCTGTCTCCCCAATGTGACTTGACTTCCAGCCTCTGTATAGTAGGAATTCACAAGCCAAAGTCCTTTTTGTTTGGAAATGGGCGAAAACTTCCATTACATTTCAAAACTGAGGTCCCCAAAGTGTATATGTCGCTCGGTATGCACAAAACTAACATCTAGTGGATTTATCCTTAATTAAAAGTGTATTCTCTGCCTCCCTTTCTAAGGCCTGTGCAGATGGTTCAGTTAGCAGCACCCCAAAGGACGTTGACGATGACAAACAAATGAAGGAATGCCATTTACGTAAGTTTGCCCACCCAAAGGAGCTCATTAAATTTTAAGGACTATAGCAAATTCAAATTTTATATACATGTACAAAAATGAAGACTTCCTGCTGGCACTTACCTTGTCCAATTCGAGATCGCCGGGAATGCTGGTACCGTCCTTTGAGCAGAAACAATATGGCAATTCACATTTATCTGGATCACACCTCTCGGCCAGGTCCACTGGAGCGTCTGTTATAGTTGCCGGAGCTGCAAATCGAACAAGAAGAGAGCAAATGTGAAAAATAGCCTTAACTACGAGTATGAGTGGTCTGTCATAAGCCCGCGAGTGTTTTTGATACAAAAAAAAAAAAATAAAAAAAAATCAAACCAAACCTGTTAGGGATTTTCGATGAATTCCTGAATCACATATGGTTGTTGTTTACCTTCCCCTCTTACCAACAGATACAGCCCGTCAACTGTAAGCTCACTCGTGTTGCTATATCTTTCTTATGTCAGTGTAGTGTGTAGATTGGGTACACGGATGAGGCGTCCCATCGTCAGGCAGATTGAAGGATAATAGATGCGAAGAGTGGGAGTTCATGTAGATGGGGAATAAATATTTGAGTCGTTTTGTCTAAATTGATTGTCGGAAGCGATAAATGTTTAAACATCCATTTTGCGTGGAGTTCTAGCTCAATATTATCTTTTTCGCTTTTTTCTCTGTCGTTTTTATTTTTTTTTTTATTCCCCGTATCTACTTGAACGGGTATTTTTATTTTTGTTTACAACTCTTGTTGTTCTTGTTATGATGTGAGGCAAACACAGAAAAAGAAAAGAAGAAGAAGAAACGATATCTCGTATGAAGAGATACATAAATTTCGATGGATTCGGATTCGGATACGTGCTGTGTGTTGAATGGAGTTGTGTTTTATTGTTTTTGTTTCGGTGCAAATCTTTAATACCGGATTACATAGAGAAAAACGACGCATGGTTTCCAAAGTGAATTTGAAGACAAATTGATGGTGTTACATCTATTTACTGAGCTCTATTCGAGTGGAGCTTGAGATTCTGGATGGAAATTTGTCACTGGAAATGGGTTTTCATTGTTGAATCAGTGGGATGGAATGGGTCGGAGCAGGGCGAAGCTGCTACGATAATCAGGAGAGACAAATGTGTTATTTATCTGAGATAGTTGTGGCCGTGACTTACTTGGCAAGTAGGGTGAAGCGGATTCTGTTGCTATAGCTGAAGACTCATATACAAATGGATATGTGTCATATATTCGGAGCATCATTTTTCCAGGGCGATCCCTCTGAGGAACCAAATGAAATGAAAAAGTCAAATGCAAGAACCTTAACACTTTAGCTCGCAAAACGCTCTACCTCCCTGTTGAATCTAAGAAACTTTCTTTAGTTCTGTAGGTTATTTCCTGGAACCGCTTGAAGAAAAATTATTTTAGGGACCTGCATTTTCCTCTTTGGTTTATAGGACAGAACATAAAACTATCCATGGCATCCAGTTAGTGTCCTTTGGCATGGCTTCTCAAGAGGCAGTGTCCAGTTGTGCGTTCAAATAATTTCTGCTGAGTCTGAGAGTTTCTTAGATTATTTATTTACAAAAGGTCCCCAAAAAGTTTAAGCTATGCTGTGCTCATCAAGATTGAACCGTTTTCGGTCTGAAAACAACAGCTTTATAAGTTCTACCCACTCAAATGTCCACCGATGACGGTTTGAATAAATATGCCCTAAGCCCTGGACGATGCTATAAACAAATGAAAAACAAAAACAGATGCAACAATTTAGCTTTATCTAAGTGTATGGTTGCAACAACAATTGTTTATTAATAGCTTAACTACCAAGGGGGTGTACATTATGCTAGCAGGAGTTTCTAAGCCGGGATTAAGCTACATATAGCTGGGCATGCGAGATGCAGTTAATACTGAGGCCACTGATATATATTTCGACGAATACTCTAGATAGGGTGAATGGGGCAGAACTCATCAACTTCTTGGACATACCCTTTACCCAAGGGTGAAAAAAAGTAAGTCTTGTCTATTATTTCCGTCTTAACCGCTTCAAAAGTTGACAAAAATGAAGCCACAAACGAAGGAAAAATACGCGAACATGCCCATGGCGATCATTTTTCAAAGAAAGACACTCGTGAGCTGAAATCTCAAACGGTTAGGGTTGTGTGAGAACGTAGACGGCCACCAATGACAATTGCCCTCGTTTAGATAACCTTAGAATAGTAAATACTCTAAATAAGTTGCACCACAACGATGAAGTTACACTAAATGCTGCTCCTGTTTAGGTCGTATATTACTCAGAGACAGTCATAGGGATTGGTTGAGTAGTTCAAACGTGAAGAGTGTTTCAAACCACACATAAACTATTTTATTATATGTAGGTATTGACAATTTAATGTCTAATACTTGGCTCTAACTGTAGAACGCCGTAATCTTTGTGTGACAGCTCTTGAATACATTTAATTAAAGATGTTTTTCTTTTATTCCAGTGGAGTACCTACGACTTGGCTATCGGCAAAGATGGCAACATCCCTTCTAGATATTGACCCCAAAGGACCATGTCGTCCTAAATACACACAGAACTTGCGAACAGTAATTCGGTTAAATTTAGAAAGCCTGCACCACAAGTGGTAGTGATTCATCTTGATTCTCATATTTTCTGAGAGTATGTGGAATCAGTCTCTTTAAACTCGAAAGTGGTCTCAGGTTCAATATTCAACTTTGCTGGCTCATAGGAACATTCGCCGGATATGTAAGACTGATAAAGTCGATAAAAAATATACCACCGGTATTCGGACTGCAAAGTTATTACTGCCCACAATGAATTTATAGTCAGTAACGCCATTCTGGAATTTTTAAGAAGACTTAAAATCATTAAAAAAAA
The DNA here is from genome assembly GCA_916610125.1 of Cheilosia vulpina. NCBI lineage: Eukaryota > Metazoa > Arthropoda > Insecta > Diptera > Syrphidae > Cheilosia > Cheilosia vulpina. Next base: position 65,231,201 of record OU744277.1, read on the forward strand.
ATCAAATGCTTTCACGTCATTTTTTTTTTGAGTCTAGCATTTTCCTTTTTGAAATTCTGGCAACACTGTTGTTTTATAATGTTGTAGGACTGGAACTTGCTTGCCACTTACTTTGCAAATGACAAGGCCTTAAAAAAACATATTTCTGAATCGCAGAAGCTATTTTTGATGAACTGGAGGCATAAATAGACTTGAGAATCAGGTGTTTTCAATAGATAGATTTTTCTGTGACTAAGTGGTAAATCTGGATAAAATAGAGCTCCAATAACTACCAAGATTCGTGCAAAAACCCATACCTAGGGTGACCACATTCACCTTCAAAAATCTCAAATGAAAAATTGAAGAACAAAAAACCACAACCAAAATAACAACAAAATATCAATTTCAACAAATTTAATAAAATCAAGAAAAATTAAATAATGACAATAATTTAGACTTTGATTATATTTTTCGTTTGATCGTATTTTTTTTTTAAATATCGTTTTTTTTTTTGTTGCTGAGAAAAATGCACACGATACCTAAACAAAAGAAAACAAAACAAAGCGATGTATGTACTTTATACAGAAATTGAGCTGTCAAATGAGTGGGTGTGTTCAGACGATTGTTAAAAAACAAAATTGGTGTTGTGTTCAGAAGTGAATGAGTTCGGGTACAAATATATTTTAGGTCGTGTACACACCAGAAAGATGCAGACAATTTCTCAATTAGTTTTAAAAAAAGTTTTACTGTAGGTTTGTGGTGTCGAAAAATTCCTTAAATTGAGAAATCCCAAAAATAGGACAAAATGCGTATTTTTTCAAAAAGATACCTGTCATTTTTGTTTTAGATAAAAAGAGGACGTCTGGTCAGCTTACCCAAATTAGTATTAAAGGGTCTTTCACAACCGATTTGACAACTTCAATAACTTTCAGTGTGAACGCACCCTTAAAACGATTACCGAACTGTCAATGTCAAAATATTCAGTAAAAACAACACTTTCATCATGGTGAAGTACGCGAAAAATGTTACTACCAAAATTCTGGTTGCAACTTTAAGGAATATTTCATCGCTGCCATTTCAGCTTTTCAATATTTTTTTACGAGAAAAACAAAAAAAAAAAGATTTTAATGGGAAATGTAAAACAAAGCGGAAAAAAAGAAGTAACATTGTAACAAAATTATAAAATAGTGTAACACTTTTGTTACACTTGTTTCATTGTGGCAACGCTGGTTACTGGATAGATGAGAACCCTCATGTGCACTTGATCCGCAAAAAGTCACAGTTTGCTGTGATTTTCACGTCGGTGGCGTCCTTAGGCCGCATTCATCATTCATCGATGATAATGACCGTCGCGTTACGGTAAATAGTATTCGCTATATTTAAATTTAAAATGTTGGTGTAACGGTCGAAATGTGCCGCCGAGTTGTCGAAAATTGGGTTCAACGAATCGACCAAATATTCCTACACGTTCTCGTGGTGGACATATGAACGAAATCGAATTCCATTTATAAATTTATTTAAAAAAGAAGGTGTCAAGTCCTTAACAAAAGATCCTTTATAAAGTACAAGTGAAGCTAACAATAAAAAAGTCACCAGGGCTTCCATCTACAATCCTATTGGGAATATTTTCTATAGTGATGGTCATTTTACGCATTGAAGAAGTCTTTTGCCTTCCAATTCTTGGTCTAAGGGATTATGTGTAAATTTCCATGTAACAGTAGGCTTTGTGTGCTGAATCCTATACCAACCTCCAGATCTACGTTCATAAAACTCCACTATCTGGATGCCATTGGCTCTGCATGTTAGGGAAGCATATAACAGTTGTTCCATGTTTTGCACTACGGAAATCATTCAAAAAGACAAGTCGACTGCTATTACAGTTACAACTGAGCTCGAAATAAATTCAACTAAATTTGCAGACTTTCGTCGTAATAACCGAATTTTGTAACTACGGTAACAACTGCTTTGTTTAGATACATAAGGATGCGGACACGTCACGGCCTTCTCAATCCCCATAAATCATTCAACACAATACGAGCCAGTAACAAAGGACCACAATAACGCAAATCATTTACCTTAGCCGGGCATATAAAATGGGCATAGGTTGGGTGAAACCTTCCACCCATTGGATTTGCCAGCACTTCTTTTGATTCCCATACTCTCCATGGCAACTCGCATTTAATTTGGAATCCAGGCAAGTCTCTTTTTTGATTAACATGCATCAGACTTAGTGAAATGGCAGGCATGCCGAAAGCTCAGCCTCAGCCTACCATTTGGTTTGGTTTAATCTACCCAGCCAACTGTTTCCATAGCATATTGTCACATCAAAGTCAAAATGTGCACTTGCAGATCGAAATGGCAAATATTTATGATGTCTGACAAAGCTACCAATAACCATTCCAAACAGTAACGGCATGCTTAAAGTATAAATAGGCAACTTTAAGTATTCCGTTGCACTTATGTCAGCAAATATTCTAGCCAGTGTACAAGATGATGCAGTGATGGAAAGCAGCCAGAACCAAGGATGCTCCAGAACGTATTCAACTCCTTTAAAATCATTACAACGATACAAATTCTCCAATCAATCGGGACTACATGAAAATCTCGAAAATCCATCTCTTGCAAGTCCTCGAAGAGTGTGAGCTTAAATCCAACACACACACACACACACTTACATACTGACATGTACCGCACTGACAAAGAACACTCACTCCGTAGTACCTACCGACTACGAGTATATGCAAATATTTTCAAGGACTGACTCCCTTATCCCGTTCCGAAAATGAGCATATTTGAATTTGAGAACAGAAAAGGGAAAGGAGACACCAGACATACTCGTAAGTGCTGCGCAGAGACATAGTAAATTGGAATCAATTCGAAATTTCCAAACAGGACAATGACCGTCTCCCGGGGATGTCGTTTACTTGGGAATCACTTTATTTTCTGCCGTTGTTGTCTCTATCCTTAACATTCGATGGAATGCAAGGATTTTTGAGCAGGAAAATGGGACTTTCGCGAGAAGGTACACTACAAAGCTGCAATGTGATGCATTCCTTGATGATGTAACTGTTTCGCAAACCCTACACTACTCCGGTTGCTGTTCATTTGGGAACTAGATAAAAAACATATATTCCAACATAAAATGTCCCTTTCTGTGTGGAATGTCGTGTTTCACGCTTTGAATCCCTTGCTCAATGAGTTATGAAATTACACAAGAGAAAAGTACATGCGAAGAGGAGGAGGAGGAGCAGGACACCCAAACAGGATGTGTGATGGCTTAGAAAATGTAGTGCATAGTTGATGGAATTTTCTAATTTATTTTCGCCAGAAAATGCTGTCTCGAATTAATTTTCATAAAACGCATGGGAGCCATGTGGTAAGTGCTACAATACAAAAAGGGTTATCGATTCAAGAGCGCCACCCACGTAGTGAGTGAATAAATGGCTTGAGCTGAAGATCCATCCAAAGAGGTTCTTTGGATCAATTTGAATCTCAATCTAATTTTATATCTTCATCTGATGAGTGGAATGGTGGCCGATGGTATCTGTCGTTGTTGCTACTGATGATCGGGTAGATATGCATGAGTTGAGCATGTTGGAGCGCACAAACGATGGATGTCCTTTTTCGGGGCAGCTCACATGGCATATGCAAACTTTTGCCTCAAGACTAACGACGAGCATGGTGACAGTGGCGCCGATATCGGAGGTTGTTGTAGAATCACTAAGGAGCAGAAAATGCGTCATATAGCTTCAGAAACCACCAAGTAAAATGTTTCAACGAACCGTTGGTTATTTCGGATGAGGATGCAGTTTTAGGAAGGACGAACATTTTGTTATGATTTTAGACGACAAAATATTCATCAGTTCAGGCAGTAGCTCATTACTTAGTATGCTGGAGTACTGACTGAGAGTTTTGAAGTACAATCCCCGGAAAAAAATACAAATTACGAGGCTTGAATAGTTTATTCCCACAGTTCTGTTAAAAGGAACGCCAACAACATCCGCTGAGCACTGAGCTCCTGTATCTACTTGTGAATTGTAGTGAGAGAGCTTGATAATATAAAAGCTTTCATGATTACAGAAAGAATAAAATAATCTCAGCGATGTCATACTTTGGGTTATGAATTTCCCACAGCAATGAGTGAAAATTTCCTTTATTCCAAAGCCACGTTATATATCGTCGCCCGACAATTGGTTGAGGTATACGCCATTTTTACGTGTTTGGGAAATCGAATTTTGAGGTTTGCGGTTTAATTGAAAGAAAACGAGTCGCTGGGAATTTTTATTATTTTTTTAAATGTTACTTGAAATATCTACTTTCGGGTGATAGTATTAAAAAACCAAAGTCTGTGTTGAATACGCCATATAAATCACATTTTTCTTGCTCTCTATACACGTACGTCAAAAAAATGCTCGCGACGACATTGCAACAATGAACAAAAAACAAATTTAACAAAATAAGTTACCTTCATATTCCTATAACTGCGCTCATTAGATTTACATTTGAATTTTCATGAAAGAGTTCATTGCGAAATGGTGACAGATCTATTACTTATAATTTTTCTTTTACTTTATTTTTGTAATAAGCAAATTTTGTGATTTTTTTTTAATTTTGTAATGTAATGTTGTTATCTATTTTGTCGTCATTTGACACAATTGATTGCCATTATGCAATCTTTCCCAAAACAGCATTAGAATAAATACCTACATAAGACAAATAATATTGCAATGTTCTTAGTAACAACAAAAAAGCTAACATTTTTTTCACCTTACAACAAAAAAAGAAGTACCGAAAGGGGTAAACAAGCGAACGAGGAATACATTTAATTTATTTCGCGGCGATTTGAAAGAAATAGCAATAGATGGCGCTTAGGGTGGGCCATCTAGTGGTTTCGTTTTTAAATCATAGGCTATTTTGACACTGACAGCTGTTTCCCAGTCAGTATTATACCTCCGCGAAACGAAATGAGTCACTTTACGCTTGAGCAACGTTGAGAAATATTGAAAACTTATTTCCAAAATGAGTGCTGTGTAGCCCAAACAGTGAGTTTTTTTGAAAAGAAGCACCCTGTACGGAAGTTTGTGCAAAAAGTTCGTGAGACTGGTAAGCTAGTGGACAACACTCATGGTCCCCGTCGTAGTACGGTGCGCACAGACGAGAATGTGGCTGCTGCAACCGAGAGTTGACGAATATCAACTCGCCATCAATCTCAACAGAAAATGA